>JAUPFR010000001.1:65960225-67160225 GCA_036925125.1 Oreortyx pictus | reverse complement strand
GGTAAGCTGGAAGCTCTTGCACTCTGCTGCTACTGCAGTTTCAGATGGGAGAGCTGCCTCTGAGGATTTAAATTAATCCTTAATTTTTAGTAGTGTCCATACTTCGGGGAAGGAATGCACTCCAGAAAATGTTATGAAAGCACTTTTTAATTGAGTAAGATCTCTGTATGTAGCCTTTGTGTATGTAAGGTTGCTGATTGAGTTGAAAGACCAGCAAACAAGTAGCAGCAACTTCCATGAAGGGTTTTTTAAGGACTGGTTCTTATGAGCTAGAGTTGCAAGCTGCCAGTGGCTTCATTCAAAATTGAGCTACAGAAAGCTACTGAAACACTTTTTTTTTTTTTTTTTTGCCCCAGTTTATGAGAGCAGTTTCATGCTATTGGGATATGGAATGCATGGTCAGTAGGAAGTGGAAATGTGTGCTGGAACAAGTTCAGCCCATTTCTGTTGGCTTAACGAGGCTTTTACAAAGGCCAGTAACATATCTGTCACACTACAGACAAGCAAAGTTGTCTTTTCCTAGCTGAAGATGGGAGAACACCCTGCAAGAAATCATTAGATGGAGTGAATGGATCATAGCATGGATTTACGTTCCAGGTGTGATTCCACAGGATGATGATAGTTTCACTGTTGTGGGTTTGCATGTTTATTCTGAGGAGGAATTAGAAGAAGTATGAAGTACTGCAAAAGGGAGTGCAGGAGCAATGCTCTTAACACATCAGTCTCATAGGATAAAACAACTTTATTTTTTCCAGTATACTGCAGTTACTTCTTTTCTCAACCTCTTTGGATAACATAGAATCGTAGAATATCCCAAACTGGAAGGATCCCACGAGGATCATTGAATCCAACTCCATGTAATATATGTTCACCATGTCTTGCAGCTGAAATGGAGAGTGATTGTGTTTTGGTAGGGGATGTATTCGGCTAGGACAAATGCAAGTAGAAGATAATATTAGGTTGATCTAACAAAAAAACGAAGGTAGTGAGAAGATGTGATGTTTTATCTACCTGCATGGTTTCAAAGACTGACAGAGCATATTTGTCTGTGAAGGGAGCACCAGCTGCCAGCCAGATTGTTTGCCTGGAGAAGACATTCCTGTTGGCTAGCTGCTCTTTAATAAGTATTCTCTGAATAGCATTCAAGCTATTGAGCAGATCAGTTTTGTCTGTTGAGGAAAAAATGGAATTCCTTTCTTTGTGTTACACGAAAGTCATTGTGACCTTGAATTCAACGCAGACTCATTGAAGTTTGTGCAGAATAATCCAAAGGTGGGTTGTCAGACAGGCTGTCAGATAGTCTTGTCTGTCTGTCTTTCTCATTTGTTTATTTGCTTGTTTCATGCTGCTGCACCACTTTGGTTGCTTTGCAGACTGTACAAACTAACACCTGCAGCAGCTACTTGGCTCAGCCACTGCTGTGTCTGAGTGGTTCACAAAGACGTATTTATTCTGCTTGGCATTAATTAGATGGAGACTGTGGAAAAGAACAAAAGAAGAAAAGAGAATTTATTGCATTCCTGAGCTGATAACAAGTACAAGACTGACAAGGAGAGAGGAAGCTTATAGAGTAAAAGGCCTCTCAATACTGGAAACTGAAAAATGAACTATAACATCAAACACTGCTAGGAAATAACCCAATCTAGTGCTTTCTTTGCAGTCCACTAACTTTATTTTTTTCAAGGAACTTCTGCTTTGTCTGTTTGACCTGGAGAAAGTTAGGTAGAATAACTTAATGATAGATATCACGAATAAAAGTCACCCAGAATAGAAAACTGACTTTGCAGTTTATATTGAAGTGCTGTGTATCTTCACAGTGCACAGGGCACTATTAGACGTTGCATCCACTTATTTGTGAAATTATTGCTCAGCAGATCCAAAGCTTAGAATTGTCAGTGGATCTTGGTGCCGTGGAATGTTATGAAAAAATGCTCTCAAAGGAGAAAATTATGGGAGATGGGCATGCTGATGTTTGTTCATCTGCCCGAAAACAGCAGTAGAGAGGGTATTTCAGGGAGAGTCTCAATCAGTATCTAGTTTGTTCCTCAATTTTCCCTTAAGTTAAACATTTTCTGTGGGCCATAGCCTGTCTGTCGTTCTTGTAGAGACTGTTCATTTTCATAGCAAATACAACTTTTTTTCCAAAGAAAAATATGCCTTTATTAGAAATCTCTGCTTCAAATAGACTAAAACTAATAGCTGCAGTATGTGTCATTCTCAGCTGGCCAACTTGTGTTCTCTGCGACATACTAATATCAATCTTTTATGATCTTCAGCTCTTGAAATATAATTGAGCGTGTGATGGCTTCCCCATCTGCAGATTCTTTAACGCACTTATCGCTTAGAGGAGTGTCATTTCATGCTCCAGATTTGAAAGTTTCATAACAATTCATGCCGAGTGATGTTATTGCTTACATAACCAGCTGTTTTTTTTTTTTCCTTAAGTCACTATTAGTCTTTGTTCTTGGATTTACCTGCTAGACTGCATTCTTATTTATTTTCCATCTCTCTTGCTTGAGAATAAATGCACTGTTTCCCTCTTGGTCTGAGCTGGGAGGTATGCATTTAGTTTTAGTTTATGGTGTAATTTATGGTATGTCACAGTGGGAGGAGTTTCTTTCAATGAAGGGAAGAAAGTAAACGAATATATTTATTTCCTTGTCTCTTGGCTGACATTGATTTTTTTTTTTTAAAGTAAAATTCCTTTACATACACTATCATGACAGTGATGCAGAGACCTGCAGGGGCTCATAGTGGCATACTCTTCGTTCTGGTCAATGGGAGTCAGTACTTATATGACTCCATAATCTAGAATTTGTCCTTTGTTTTTTCTTTTTTCCTTTCTTTTTTTTTTTTTAATTTACCCTAACAAAGACACCGACAAAAGAAGGAAGAACATGGAGTAAGTCAGAAGAGGAAAGTTCTCAGACAATTAGAGATTTCATAATAAGTAGAAGGAAAAAAAAGGTTTCTCAGTTTTACAAGATGGACGCTCACAGAACTTCCTGCAAGCCACTAATACTTAGAGGAATGTGATTGATGGCATTAATTAGAGCAATATGTTTAACAAGTGCTCCTAGCTGTAATGACCTCATTAATTAAAACTTGAACTTTTTAAGATGACTCTACTCTAATTCTGATTTATGAATTCTCTATTTTTTGTTTCTGAAATAAGGAAAAATTGGGTGAACAGGTCAGTAGTACATGCAAAAAAAATAGTATGTAAGGCATTACAGTGATGTATGTTTCTTTGCAGAATCAGAAAAGCACAAATCAACACATAAATCACTCATAATCAGTAAGGCCAGCCTTTGTAGAGATATTTTCTTTAGCATCCTCTGGAGATGTGCGTTTAAATTCATCTTACGTGAGGTTATAGGAACCATTTTCTGAACTAGCTGTAAACTAAGTGTATCGTTCTTACAATGATTTAAGCAATTTGCTTTCTACTGAATATCCATATTCATCATCTCTTATAGACTTGCATTTGTAAATACTTATCTCTCTTCATTTGGTAAAACCTTAGGAGAGTAACATAAGGTTCTGTGTGTTTCCGTACATATTGAAGCTCTCGATTCTGCAGTCTTCAGCAAATGAAAAATGCATGTAAGCCACTCAACAGGTACTGTGCTGTTGAATAAGGATCTGTGTTCCCTGATGGCTTTGCTTTTTTTGCATGAGCTAATGTTCTTTATTAAAAGATAGTTTTCTTTTACTAATTCTTTTCAAGGCTATTCAGTTCAATTTGCTCCTGGTTCTCATTCATTTTAAAATACACTTGGTACAGTGAATAGAAGAATTTCCCTGGAAGACAATAGATACACCCTCGGGACTAAAGACCATTTCATTAGCATATACTTGCTTTGTCTCTAATCCTCTGAGTATTTATCTATGTACTTAACTTTATTTAGCGTTCCCAGGAAATTCATGTATCCGATGCTATCTCTCGGTGTCCTGCAGCACGATCCCCATTCCTAAGTGCTGTGAGAAGGCATTTCCTTCAAAGAAACCGCGGAACAATGGCCTTACTTGGAAACAGGACTGGTTTCAGCTGCCATTCACGTGTATACACGTGAAAGAGAAAGTCAGAAATCTATCTCGTGATTGTGGCAGTCATTTGAAACGTTATTTTACTAATATGGAAGTCGTAGATTCCAGTGTGCAGTGGTAGGTTTGTAATTAAATTAACAGTTTGATGGCCACATACAGCTTAAGAGAGGTATGTGATTTCAATGAAAAATTTTTGTAGTTGTTCAGGAATACATCAATTTCTGTAAAGACAAATCATGCAACATAAGAATTGTGTATGGTAAAGAGAAATGTAGTTTGCCTTAGCAAATGTACAGTGTTAGAGTCACTAAAGGTAAAATATTGTGGCTTATTATCAAGTTTAAGTAAGATATTTCCTGTCCATTGCCCTTGATCACTTTTCTGCAGTTTTTCAGGAATTTTGAGTAAAATGCAGTTTTTTTAAGGGAACTTTGATTGAATTCAAAGCTTGTATTGTTTTCAGCAGCAATGATGTTGGCTTACCAGCAAAGGCTAGAGACAATGTATTGGCCTTGTTTTCACCTGTATGAATCTGTTCCTCTTTAAATCTGGTCTAACCCCATAGTGAGATGGAGACTGACTGACAAAGTGCAGAGGTTAGGACTTAGCACTGAAGATGACAACAGTTCCTCTAGAGTGATTTGACAGAGTGCCTGATGCTACACCATAGTTAACTGAGCAGAATGAGAGGCTTTATTTCCTCCAAGGGGATGCTATGTAGAAAGCATGATGAATAATGTTACACAACAGCTAGAATTAACTTCAAAACCTTACCTAACCACTAACCAAATCGTTAGTTATAGTAACCTGGAATGTTTCCAGAGCATGGTAAAGAACAATATCCAAATTTCACGTATCTAGTCTTTTAGACCAAAATCTTTACTCTGTGTTGGGTTTGAACAGGAAAACCATTCTTTCAGCTATGCTGCAAGAGAAGACTTAAAAATGACTCATTCATATGAGTTTATCTGGTGCAATTTATACTTTCTTTTTCCTTTTCTTTTTCTTCTGTTCTAGAAGTATACATTTGCACATTGTTATTCTTTAAATCTAAGTTTAACAATTTGGATCACTTGATGTTTTTAGATACCTGGCTTGATCATTCCTCATTCCTGCAGGATCCTTCAAGGGGACAGATTACAGTTCAGTGCTGTATCATTCATCTAACTATTTGGAACAGAGTAATTAATTATCTCTTTCTCTGTCCAAAACCCAGCATACGCAGCATTGAACAAATGGATTCAGTACTCACAGGGAAATGTTAAAAGCGTGTAGCAGTAAAATGGGGCACCAGCAGTTTTTATTTTTCCTTCTCCCTGCTTTCCCTCTCTCCAAGACTGCAAGTATCTGGTGTATTTGAAGTGAGGGGAGTTTCTCTCTTTGGCTTATTCTGGCATTTAGGAAAAGGGAAATTGGTTATTTTGTAATCTATTCATCTGATATCAATCAATTGGGGCAGAATGGCTTGAAGAGTGTATAGAGGAAAAGGACCTGGGGGTGTTGGTTGATGCTCGGCTCAACATGAGCCAGCAGTGTGCCCAGGTGGCCAAGAAGGCCAATGGCATCCTGGCCTGTATCAGGAATAGTGTGGCCAGCAGGAGCAGGGAGGTGATCATCCCCCTGTACTCAGCTCTGGTGCGGCCGCGCCTCGAGTACTGTGTTCAGTTTTGGGCCCCTCACTACAAGAAAGAGATCGAGGCCCTGGAGCGTGTTCAGAGAAGGGCAACAAAACTGGCGAGGGGTCTGGAGCACAAGTCTTACGAGGAGCGGCTGTGGGAGGTGGGATTGTTTAGTCTGGAGAAAAGGAGGCTCAGAGGAGACCTCATCGCACTCTACCACCTCTTGAGGGGAGGCTGTGGTGAGGAGGGGATCGGCATCTTCTCCCAGATAACTAATGACAGGACGAGAGGGAATGGCCACAAGTTGCGCCGGGGAAGATTTAGATTGGATTTGAGGAAAAAATTTTTTCTCTGAAAGAGTGGTCCGTCACTGGAATGGCCTGCCTAGGGAGGTGGTTGAGGCACCGTCCCTAGCGCTGTTCAAGAAGCGTTTAGATGAGGTGCTAAGGGATTTGATTTAGTAGCTTGGTGGGTAGGGATGGTGGTGGGAGGATGGTTGGACTAGATGATCTTGTAGGTCCTTTCCAACCTAATGCATCTGTGAATCTATGAAAAGTACCTGTTGCTTATCCCGAGAGGCACAAACTGTTCCAGGATTGAGTGCTGGTACTGACATTAGGGTTTACCTTTCTCCAGAGAGCATTAACAGTGGGTCATTTGTAGTGTGCCATGTTGGGCGAAAGTCAGAGCATATTAAAATATTGATATTTAAATATCATTGTAAAATACAGGTAAACCATTAGGGAATACCTGCCTACCCTCACCCATCAGTATCTTTGGTTTTTTATCCATGAGACAGAGGAGGGGTTTTATAGCTCAAAGAACAATAATATTAAACAACCATTTGAAAAAGGAATTGTTAATAAACATTCATATGAAACAATGTAATATTAAGAGGCTGTTCCAACTGCATCACACAAGATGCTCTTGCTGACATGACGTTTCTTACTTTTTCCAGAAGGCTAGACTGTTGCTAGATTGTTTAGGTTTTTTTTTTTTTTTTTTCATGTGAATTGCAGGGTGCAGACATCAAATAGATGGTGGGAGCATCCTTGCTTCCTCCGTTATATTTGGAGTGGGCAAGGAAGGGACTAATAAGTAATGTAATTAAGGTTCTTGCCCAAGTTAGGTGAGCCCTGTGCTTCTAATGTAAGTTCAGAACAGTGCTGAGGCTGCTCTAAATTTGGCAGTACTCAACAAACAAAGATGTGTTGTGGATCAGCCCCTCTTTACTGACTGTGGATATAAAAAGAGAAGAAAGAATGCAGATGCATTATCAAACCACTGATTATGATGATTTTTCCTCATCAGAAGATCCCATGATTAGCTGCATAGCGTAAGTAATTTATGAGTCTGCTCTCTTGCTTGCCTTTGAGAGAATGATAAACTAAAGGCATATTAGCATATTTATTTTAATTGTTAATGTTAGAACAGATCTCTCCTATGATCTCGTTATAGTATACTATGGCATTTGCATTCCATGTGCAGTGTATTAATAGGACTTCAACTTGATGCTTGGCAGCAGCACCTATCAATCTAAAAATATGTCCCCTGTCCATCAAAATAAGATTAAATAAAATTCCACAAATACTTAATCTTTTAAAAAGCCTTCTTCATAATTCTGTTCTGCACATGACATAAGTGGCATAGAGAATTTTCTCACATAGAGTAGGTGGCAAAGCAGTAAAGTCAGGGTTCCTGAAGCTGCATGTTAGGATCTACAAACCGACAAGTAGAAGTCTCAGTTTCTGAATTTCTTTTTTTTTTTTTTTTTTTTAAAACAAAGAAATAAGCTATTTTTATCAAGTTACTTATGCCTGAGTTATCAGCAGAACAACAGAATAATAATAAAAAAAAAAGACAGTACTGAGTGCATATGTTTCAGGGAATGGCAGTAGTGGAGCTGAAGTAGAGTTTTGTCCCTAAGTGAAGTTGCTTCTCACAGTTGGCCCCGCTATCATATTTTCCTAGCATTTTGTATGCTCTGTGGAAATAGGACCTCTTATGGTCCAGTCGGACACCTGCTCCTTTCTGTCCTATCGTTGATCTGTTCCAGTTCCTGGAGTATTGTGTTTCTTCGTTGCAAGGAGCATTGTAACCAAAATAATACTGGATTACTATACAGCATACCCATAGTGTGTGCAGAACATGAAGCATGCTATTTAACACCCTCTTAAACAACAGGACAAATTCTTCCCATTCAGAGCTGGCTGTGTGTTCTGAAGAAACAGAAACCTGCACGAAAACCAAGATAGTGTCACTGAAAATATGTTATTCAGAGTTCACACATGATGAAATGTAATCATTTTACAGTGGTTCAATAAACAATACTCATTTATGTATCTGAGACTTGAGCTTTGTTAAACTTAGATACATCAGCCTACCTCTCTGGTAAAACATCGGCTTAGAGCTTCAGCTGAATTTCTTCAATACCTGACTGAGTTGGAGAAATTGCCAACTGCAGTGTGGTTGATTTTTGGCAATAATTAAAAAAATTAGTATCACCAGGTAGCTGCATCTTTCCCCTGCTGTAACTTACTGTAATAATATTGCACTTTGAGCAATGATTTCTGAGCTGTACTTTCCTAAGAAACTCCTGAGCCATGGCACAGCATTTACTTTGCTGATTTTGTGGTGAAGGTTGCAACTTCTAGCAAAAAAAAGAAGGTATTGGTGGCTGACACGTTTTGTTTTGTTGAAAATTCGCCAAAGCAGTGCTGGCTCTGAAGTTGGTATGTTCTCGAACTCTGGTGACTTTGTTCACATTCAATCATGTGTTTCAGTCCTTCGTCTGTGTAAAAATTGAACTCAGTATCCCGTGTCTTGCCTGATGGTGGTTTCATGGCTTTCAGTAGGTGTGTGCAAAAAGGAAGACTAACAGTCATCTATTTTATATTTCATGTGAGTTAAGAAAAGTGGAAGAAGGGAGATCATGGTAAAAGGATGTGGATTTTTCTCAGTTGCATTTTTTACCTTAACTTACACTCCGGAATCACTAACTAGAGCAAGCTAGCATAGCCAGTGGTATATATAGTATATATATAAAGGGGAAGTATCTGAGGATGTAGGTTTTAACCAATGATTGCTTACTTGCACATGTGTATTCTAATATGTGTGAAAAGTGCTCTAAATTCTTCATAGCCATATGTCATATAGACAGATCCAGACAAGTTTTGGAAGCTGCTTCCAGTGTTGTCTGTTAAAACATACGCAGTGAACTGAAGAAGCATGTATGCAGAAATAAGTTAAAAATATGAGTAGAATTGGAGCTATTGGAACTGCTTTGCGTCACTTTTGTGATTGATTAGGTTTCACTGCAAAAAGCCATGTATTTATTTAAACTTTATTTCAGTCTGTGGTTGATTGTCTGTGAGTGAAAGGCATGAGGAGCTTGGGCTAACTATAGTATGAAGAAAACAGAGCAGCAGGACAGCCACCTGCCAGTAACACCAGTCTTCACAGTGGCTGATCCTGAATGTGCCAGGATGAATGTGAGCTGGGCATGGCTGGAGAGGTGGTCCAAAGAAACTGCATGATGCTGTTTAATGAAAGTTCAGGGATAGGATATGAGATGAGGAATCCAAAAGCTTCCCAATTTGGACTTGAGCTATGACCCCTGCTAGGCCAGTTATAACTTGATTTGACTATAGATTACCTATGGACATTTAATATCATTAAAAAAAAAATAGTTGCACATCTGTCTTGCTTTCTGCATGCTCATTTCTCCAGTTGCGAGCTGACATTCCACACAGATGCTCACAGACAGTGCCAGGAGAAGCCTTTAAAAAACCTTATGAAGGGTGTGCACATCTGAGGGCACCAGTCTATTGTTTCAAGTGAATGAAATGAATAGGAAATTAAATAAGCACAACAGTTGTTTATTGTTCCATTGAGAACAAAGTGCTGACTCCACGGAAGAAAGACCAAAGACTGTGGGTTTGCATCCTTGTGCTCAAACCTCTGAGATATGTTTTGCTTCACTTTACTGTGTCACCATTGTATGAAGGAAGGCATTGGAACATGAAAAGCACCGAACACAAGGAAGCAGTTATTTCCTTCTGTTTCCACTTTGCATGAATTTTTAACACCTTTATTGGAGACCAAACATCTGGTATGACTTCAGTCAGGGTTCTTCCTGGGCACTTTGATGAAGCGTTTGTAGGTTGCTGTTGCAGCTTGTTTTTGTTTTGCTACAAAAAAAAAGCAAAACAAAACAGTTAATCAACTATTATCATCAGTTTCAGAAAATAGGGTCTCCATGGGGTTTCGGCATTATATTTCTTTCTGACCATCTCCATTTTTGGCCAATTCCTGCTGGACTTGGTCTGTTGTTAAGTTTTTGAGTAATATTTGGAAAAAATAATCAATAAATAGAGTATTCTGAAACCCTCAGTCTGCATGTGGCAGGTTTGGACAGCCCCAGTCTAGTGTTACGGTCTGGGCACTGCTGCTCCCTCATCACTCAGCACTAGGCTTAATTGCTCCTGGGACTGAGCTTGCCCTGTGCCTGGCTGTGTGATGGTGCCATCCCATTGCCTCCTGTCCTTTGTAGCCCCCAGACCGAGTGCTCCATGAGAGGACCCTGCCTCCTCACCCTCTTCAGGCTTGTTCTTGAGAGAGAAAGCAGGTATTTCAGTCCTGGCCCAATGAGAAGGGCGGTTGACTGGCTGGCGGAGATGGCTAGGTGGAGCGGGTTTTCCTGCAATTGTAGGGGAGGCTTTCCTGTTGTGCTTCAGCCGCTGCTGCCTCACAGTGAAGGAGACAGGCAGCTCTGGGATAGGATTGCTGGGACGGGGCTGCAGCTGGGCTGCCCACGCTTCCCGAAGGGTCAGCAGTCCCTGCCTCTGCAGCCATGGCCCAGCCGGGAGGAGGAGGAGGGCGGGATGCAGCGGTGGGTACCTGTGGGGTAGCTTCTCACCAGTGGCAGCTGATGCTGGAGTGTGGGGGCTTGCCATTGCAAGGGATTTGGGAAGTGTTTTTGAAGGTGTTCAGTGTTTGTATGGGAAGAGTGGAGGTTTGATCTATTGCTCTGGTGAATTTTGTTTTCAGTACTAAAAACGTGGGGTGGGATGGGAACTTTTTAGCGGTCTGTATTGAGCTCTTGTATATTCAGATAACCGCTTATTGCTGTCTTGTTGTCATGAAGCAACAAAAGTAAGAGAGCTGAAGGGAGCATTAGCATCTTCCTAGTGTTAACATCTGGAACATTATAATTCTGTTTTAAAAATAACAGCTGAAAGCTGGGATGCATGTTTACACAAGAAGAATGGAAAAAAAAATACAGTAATTCCCCAAAGTCTGTTTCACTCTTCAAGTTTTTCAAATCCCATTTATTTATTTATAACTGATGAAGTTATGTAACCTGTAACTATGACACTTAAGTAGGATGGCCTAGAGGCTGCGGTGTTTGTTCAAAGTTGCTGGATTTTTTCTTTCTTTCTTTTTCTTTTTTTTTTTTTCCTTTTTATATTTCTTGGCACCAGTTTACTCACAGTGATGGTCTGGTCACTTCAGTTTTTTAACGTGCAAGTTTGAAAGCCCTCAAAATGTACCATTTGTTTAGCAGAATCAGCAGCACACGTAGCTCACAGGTGAAGAATTTCTAATATGATTTTTCCCAGTTCAGTATTTCAAAGTGAGCTGTTTTCTAAGGACAAAATAAGCTGACGTTCAGGCCAGTGTTTAACTGGGTACTTAGCAAGATCCTAGCAAAGAGATGGAGGCTGGAGGTGGTGCAAACGTATACAGCAGTGATGACTTAGTTGATACTGACCAGAGGCAGACAGTTTTTCAAGATTTTTTATAAACTTAATATGTTGTTCATGAGTAGGGTCTCAAAGGGATGTAATTAAGCTATTGCTTTCTCTTTCCATGCTGTCTTAAAAGCTAATGAGCTATTTCTGAGTGACATTGAAAACCTTTAAGTAAGAGATCTGTCTGGGGTATTGATACAATTATTCAGAAGTGATTGCTGATGTTAGCTGCTTTTTCCTCCTCCCTCTTAGCCTATTCTGAAGACTATCTGCAGGACAATTAATCAGGCTTGTCAAGTAAACTAGTAACTAGTCCAGCTACCTATAGTCAGTGGACTATAGGTGTGCAAATATGTGAGCATTCAGAAGCACATATAGCAAAATCCTGATAGTGAAAAAGCATTTTTATGTTAATTTCGTAAGGCTATGTGGCAAGGCTTCTCCCAAGATCAGGAGCTCTCTGAGCACAGGAGAAATGCTATACTAGCCTGTGAATCAGGGCTGGAAGGAACCTGGGACTCCATGCAACAGAGACATTGTATAATGGCAGCTTAGAAAGATGACTTTCTCTTGGAGAGTGAGCTTAAATTTAATAATGGAGCTTCTGGCTTTTGTTCAGTTTTCTGGTTTGTATCAAGTGAAGTGTAGGGAAATCGGATCACTTTTTCTTATCATTTTGCTAAACTGGGTTAGAAACTGGTGTTAAAATGTTTCCTAACTTACTTCAACTCCCAGAGCGCCTCTCTGGTCATCAGTAGAGTTTGTAAAGAACTAGCCCTATTTACTGTTTTGGTTTCTAAGCTGCAAATTACATTACTAATACAGTGTAGCCCTTAGCTGGAAGCAATGAAGTTTTGCCACTCTGTATCTACTAAAGAGTTATTTGTCAAGATTATGTAGTTGGACTTAATGATTGGTTTGTCTCAAGTCTTTAAATTTCCTTTGAAGGATAACACCCTTAAAGAATGCAAATGCATGGAAGAAAATATTAGACATCACTAGGGTTTATTGTGGTATGTTTCTGTTAAGCAACGCTTTCTTAAGTAGGTGTGTCTCTGGCAAACAGTAAAGTGTTTCTGTTTCTTTGCAGCTGACATGACTCAAGAGAGGTTAAAGGGAAACTTGTCATTTTAGGATTTGGCCTTACTAACAAGGAATGAAGACTGACTTTGCATCTTATTGTGAGACGTGGTCTTACCAAAAAGACTGAGCTGGGATGCCAGACCCTTGAGTGTCTTAGGGGCAGAACAGTAGGTTGCACACAGCTCAGCATTTGTTTTTCTTTTTAGTTGATCTCATCATTTTCATTTGTTGACCTGTTGTGTCAGGGTCAGAATATTTAGTCATGGACTGTTCTGCCCATTTTGGGTAATTTAGATGAATGCTGCAGGTCAGTATTCTCCTATGACTCATTCAATTTTCCATGCAACCTTTTGTATCTATGAAAGTAGAGAATGATAGAAACTAAGTACTCCAGAAGAGAATTTTTAGAAGCTATTTTGGCTAAATAAGTGATTATGGGGCTCATAAGAACACTCTTTAACAAAAGCATAGATGTAGATTGTCTACTTTCTACTTAAAACTGAAGAACATTCATATCAATCTCAAGTCATTCTCTGTTAACTACCGTGGGAGTTGATAAAGACCAGTCCATATGAATACCGCCCTTTGTGGCTAGGAACCAGTAGGCAACAAGATAGAGGAATAGGTTTCTAATACTTGTGCTACTCGTGGTTTGCTATGATGTATTTGCAGACTTGCTGTGGTTTATAGAGCCAAAGAATGCTTGCCAAATTATTCTGCCAACACAATGGGAGGTTAGTACCCCTACGTGGAGCAGAAGTGCTCTCACTGTGGTCTACGTGGCAGTGGTAAGATGGGAAGTATCCACATTTTACTGGAGCAAGCTTGGGGGGTCTGACAAGGATCCTCATGACGATTTTTCTCTCCAAGTAGAGCAGTAGTGCTGCAGGTTCCCATTTTGTTACTGCTGGGCACAAGAAGCCTGAGTTGAGTTCTTTATGCACCACTGAGAGAGGTGCATAAATCTAAAATAGATTACCTTGAGAGCACAGATATAATTTGTTCCTTATCCTCCACACTCCCACAGTTCACAGCTAATTTCCCCTTCTAATTACCTGATTACCATCTTGATTTTTAAATACACCATTGATCTTTGGCAGCTCAGCTTACTGCGAGTTCAGCAAGGAACTCTTTGGTGCTAGGTGGTGAAGTTTTCTGCAGCACTTAGAATCCCTTTGTAGCCTTTGCAAGTGTACAGAGTATATTCCGAGAATGCTTGTTTATTCTTTAAAAAATAAAAATAAAAAGGTTTGGTGGGTGCTTTTAATAATCACATATGAGGAGCAGAAAGCGAGACAGTGAAAGGCGAGTGGTGAGCCATGTAATGTGATAGGTATAGCTTTATAAGACCAGGGAACTTTAGTCAGCTGAATGAGCTGGTAGTGTAAGTTCAGATTTCTGTGTGGCAAGTGAGGTCACAACTTCCTACCTTTTGTAGTTCCTGGAACTCTGCTGCTATTTTAAAGGCTGTCTTTGATAAGAAAACAGACTTCGGGCTTCTTCCTTTGGAATTATAATGTCACATTTTTATCTAGATGGAGGTGATGATTATGAACTGAAATGGTATTTATGAACCCCTATACTTTGCTGCAGGGAAAGAATTCATAGGACAGCTTGCTAGGAAGAGAATTATGTGCTTTCTTGGAGCCACCCTAAAACCTTCACTAAAAAATTGCAGTAGCTTAAGGGCCCCAATGTTTCCAAACTGCACTAAACATATCAGTGTGTGTGAATGCATATTTCTAGGAGGAACATACTGAACTCTTTCCAGTTAATTTTGTAGTTGTATCGTCTGCTATAAAGGGTACCATGTCACCTAAGGCACTACAGAAGTGAAATTCCTAGAAGTGAGAGATTTCCGGTTCTGTTATGCAACCAAAGCCATATGAAGACTGGTGGGGCTTGGTGTGAACCCACTTCCTCAGTATTGTTATATCACTGAGATACACCCCAGAATAAATGCCTGTTTCTTCAATGAGAAATGTGAATTTAGTTGGACAAGGGATTTTTGGAACAGATCTTCAGACATAAATTTGTTAGGAAGACACTAATTCTCACAGTCCTAATGCTAATAATCCACATGTGCTAAGGATTAAATAATCCTTTGCTTTCATTGCCTTCAAGCATTTTGAGGAAGTATTAAATCTTGTTCCTAAAGAATGCAAAGCTAAAGAAGTTGCAAGACTATAAAAAATAGAGGTCAAAAAGCATTCCAAATGTGCATTAGTATGGGTTTATGTGCATGTGTAATATTGCATCCAGTATAGCATTATATGTAAAATCAAATCAGCAATTTATTGATTGCTTTGGGATTTACAAGCCATGATCTTTGTATGACTTTTTCTTTTTTCTTTCTCTTAGCTATTCAATTTTGAGGCTAGGTGATTGTTTTAGCTCCTGTGAGAAGGAATACATGATATTGTGCCAAAGACCACAATTCTGTGATATGTTCATCTCACTGAATAACATGCAGGATTTGGCTTTTTTGAAAATATATTCTGCTACTAACATATGGTTTGAGTGGAGGAAGATGTTATCAAGGCTTTGCATCACTACAAGCAACATGTCAGATGTTGTTTTGTTGCATTAGTATCCTTTAAATGTTGCAAACAGCAATCTCAACATCATGGAAAAATTGTATATTACTACCTTGTAGACAAGACAGACAATCATTCTTTTATCAGAGAGAATGTACGACTAGGATAAACTATTCAGTTTCTGTATGTGCTTTTGCATAATATGCTGTTGAACAGGTACTACTCTTTGAATATTTATTGATCTGCACTGTTTGGGCAAAAACAAGAACAAAACAGATAAAAAAATCAGTAGATAAACAAGTATTTCCATGTTGGAGGGCATCTGAACCTTGCTTTGTTTAATGTTACAGAAGTTTTCATTAAATATTTAAACAAATATATCTGAATTTTTATTATTAATTCCCTGTCCAATACTTAGACAAATTACAGTACTTAGTTGATTATCTCAATAGCTCTGGTGCGGCAAATTTCTATAGCATCACAAGTTACTCATAGGCTCCAGTGTCTCTGGTGCACAAGGTAAAACATCTGATGGACTTGGGACAAACCACTATGAAGCATTCCATTGGTTTAATCACATTTGAAATATTTATTGAATGTGATGTAAAGCAATCAGATTCATTTGTTCGAAAGAACAGTTGTTCCCAAGAGAACTTTGTCTATATCCTAGAGAGGGATAGAAAATGGCAAAGGAAGAGGATTTTTTTGCTTTTTGTTTTACAGCTAACAGAAGAAATTGCAAGTGGTTTTTATTGCCCGTGCCAAATTTTATGACAAGAACATAAATTTAAAATTTTCCTTTTATAGTGCACTTAACATAAAAATACTGCTGCTTTGAAAACTGCAGCTGTGTATTATGATAGTAGACTGTTGAAGCACTTGCCATGGTTCATTCAGGAAGAGTATGTGTGTTCACTGTAAATCTTCTTTTACTATACACCTAGGATACGTAGGCACATGTATGCATATGTGAATAACACATTTTATTACCTTTCATACCTAGTTTTTCATAGTTCATATGAAATTTCTTTTCATAATCCACCTAGTGGCAATTTAAGATTTTATTTTCGAACTGAAAAAGTTGGCAAGTGTTTTCTACAAGAACATATAATGCACAAGTGCTTTATTTTTAGTTTAGTATGCAGTTTCGTGTGCATTTATGAACATTCCCATATATGAGTGGAAGACTTTGGCCAGAATAGTCTTACTGTAGTATTCACACCATGAGTCACACTTAAGTCAGTGGATTGATAGGAAAAAAAATGCTGTTTGAACCTACCTGTGTGTATTCCGATCATCAGTTGCCAAAATGCAACAAACTGATCTGTTGGTGAGGTGGCACATTAAGGAGTTCTAGAATATAACCAGCTCTTTTGCATAGTAATATTTGTTACTAAGATTCTTAAGATTTGCAGAGCAACATACAACTGTTTTGTCCTCCTGTGCCACTGAGGCCACTACAATTTAAGGTCCGCCAAAACAGCCTTAACTCCTACTGTGAACTCCGTATGAAGAGCTAGGATAGAAAGCTTCTCTCAGTCCTGGTAGATTCTCGCCTTCCATGAAGACTGTAGGAACAACTGGAATAGAAAAGAACAGGAAACAGTGAGAGCAGCAGGCAGCACGTGGCATTTTAACCACTGCCAGCTAACTTTATTCTAATAGCTAGTGATTTAGTCACCCTGTCTGCATGGGGAGAATTCCATAGTGCTTTACTGACAAAAAGGGACCTTACCATACTGGATTTTTTTTCTGCATGTATATTTCAGTTTTGTTTTATATTTTAATCACTTCAGACATTGTTAACATCCCTGAATTAGCTTGAATGTACTCCGTTAAGGTGGATAATGTTCTGTGGTGATGCTACTCTGTAATTTCTTTGTTAATACTACAGATATAAAGAGTTACATATGTAAACAGCAGTGAGAAAGAGATAAATAGAAAGCCTACATCAGATCACCAGTTGTCCCACTTGTGAATGCGACAAGATAAGCTGGAAGATTACCTTGGTTGAACCGTATAGGATGTTGTTTGCCTTCTTGAAGTATCTTACTGCTGTAGCATCACCAGGTCCTGTGGTATTGCTTTTGGATGTTTGTCTCTTTCCCTGCTTATGTATATCAATTTTTGTACTTAAAGCATAAGGATCATTCATAGTTCTGGCATCCCCAGCAGTGAAAAATCAGGGGCGAGCTTTCAGTCAACAACAGGCTCACTTCAGGTTCACCAAATCACCAGATTTTTCTATAGATAATGGCATTTTAAGTGATTATGACCTATGTATTTTATGTCCTCCTTAGGAAATATACTTTTGGGATTTGCATTTTCAGGATCTCATTAAGATCACCAGTAAGAGCTTTGCTGATTTTGGTAGTATCTCTGATTCATAGTTTTTAAAGTATGCAAGAAATGGAAAGTATGCAGCAAAAATACTGTATTATAACATTGCGCCCAGTTATGATATAGCTTGTCAGACTTTTTATAATCTATTCAGCTTTGCTGAACATATTTAAGTTAATCTGATTCAGCTTAAGTCTTTATTTCCCTTATATCTTTAGTACTTGGGCTTTGGGTGCACTTCTGCTCAACTGGAGGCATTAATACCACTTGCAAAATAATACATTGTACTTGAAAGGAGCTAATTCTGCTGGGAAAGTCTAGAAGTCTTTACAGTATACTATAGGGGGATCAGGGTTTCAGTGACTGCCTTACTTACCATATTATGTTTAAGTAATTGTTAGATGCTGGGAAGATTTCATACTTCCAAAGTTACCAAAATGTAGTTTGGGTTTTTTAAAGAGCACTTGTCTTTTGGCAATAGCTTTTACTTTGATATTTGTAGTTGTAGTGTGTCTAATTCCAGTGACATTTCAATAATAGTATACTTTTCCATATTTTTGAAAATATGAAATTATGAATCCAATTTTTTTTTTCCATTCTGGGTCTAGAGGCTTTCCACATGGCTTTCCATTTATAGGCCATGCTGACTGTGGAATTTTACCATGTGCATGTGATAAACTGCGTGCATTACACTTCTGACTAATCTTTCATTTACTGCTGCTATGGATTCTCTTATCACCCACAAGAAAGTAAATCAAAAAGTGTGAGACTTAGACCAATAGGTTTGTAAGATTCTGTAGCTGGATCACCTGTACACTGTACTTTAGACATCAACTGAAAAGCAAAGGCAGAAGTTCAGTCAATTAAAGAGCAATCATTGGGTATGCAGAAAATACAGCCCCTCTTCAGTGCCTCTTAAAGTCTTCATTGCTCTCTCCCAGTTGAAGTGTTTTTTTGGCTTATTGGCAGCTGCAAAAGGAAACGGGGAAATGTCTTTGTTTGGTTCTGTTAGCGTGCTCAGCTTTGATTACCATGGCAGACAGGCTTTTATGGGCTTCTATTCCAAGAATTTTACAGTCTAGGATCAGATTTTGACACCCTTGCTAGTCAGGAGTAAGTGGCTGTTCCATCAGGTCAGGTAGATCGGAATGGGTTATCAGTTAGGATGGTGGTGTTTATACAGAGCCATGACAGTGATCCAAACACCTTTCTTTGAGTCAGTGATGCAAATATTTTTCTGCTGGTTTAATCTTTTCAACTGTCTGTTAAATGAGTATCATAGAAAAGCCTTTGGTTATTCTTTTATTTGAAACAATGAGCTTTGAGAAGGAAACAAAATGAATGAAACCTTTTGGCACATGAGAGGGCAGGAGGGATTTTGTGCAGAATGGAGAGCATGAAAGAAAGCCCCATATCCGGAACGTGGTCCTAAGAAGCAAACCAGAGAGGTCGGCAGGTTTTCACTAGGCTGCCAAGAGATGAGCAATGATTAGGTGATTTGCCTTCTTAAAACCTTGTCTGCTGCCAGCACCAAATCCCCTTCTCCCATTTCCAGTGCAGCTTTCAGCCCGCAGGATAAGCGGATGATGAGGTATACAGTTGTGGTGTGGAAGGGATTCAAACAGCATGAATGAGATTCTTATCTTCTGGGACTTGTGTGATACAGAGAGTGAAGAGGAGGGAAGACAAACTGTTCTTCATTTGCAGAAAATGCTTTCATCTTTTGCTGTGCTGTGTGGCTATGGCTGAGGAGAGAGCAGGGAAGCTGTCTTCCTGCTTATATTAAATTGCCAGGCCTTTAATTTTGACCAGATGCACCATGCAATTATGGCATCTGATGGATAGTTATAAATGAATTAGCGAACTGAACTTCATTTCAAGTAATATCAGCATCACAGAAGACTCAGGAAACCAAATTCTGTGACAGGGTCAGTGCTATCCCTAAGTGCTCAAATTTCTTGGCAGAATAAAAGAAAGCCTGAGTGCAAAGAGACAAGAGTATCCTGATTTCTAAGCACATTCTGGAACGGGCACCTTGCTGCTCTTCCCACAGAGCAAATAGTGCAGGATGTTGGTGGGCACTCTGTACCTTTCCTCTGTGCTTATCAAACTCCAGTTTTATTGTGGTTCCTATTTGG
Organism: Oreortyx pictus; assembly: GCA_036925125.1. Lineage (NCBI taxonomy): Eukaryota > Metazoa > Chordata > Aves > Galliformes > Odontophoridae > Oreortyx > Oreortyx pictus. The sequence goes on along the minus strand of JAUPFR010000001.1, from coordinate 67,140,705 downwards.
GTTATAGGTAGTATTCTTGCTGCCATGCCCTGCACTCTAATTGCTGTGAAGTACAGGAGGTTCAAGCACTCTTGGTTCCCAAGGCTGCTAATGAGCCCCAGCTCTCCTTGCCCTTAATGAACCAAGACTTGTCTGGGGGGATTCTTGTCCACCCCTCTTTCTTCCTGGTCAGGGAAGGAGGCGAGAGTTCACACAGCAGAACAATGACTTTACAGTGCGGGGGCGATGCAGCTGTGCCATCTGAAGCTGCTCTTGGTTATGAGCAACAAAGCTTAAATAGATTGTACTGTGAGGAGGTACGGCTCTGTGAGTGTGAAGCATAGCTCTTGCTTCTGCCTCACTGAGCTGTCCGCTCACGGCAGCGACGGGGCCCTGATGGGAGCTTCTGCAGGGAGAGCTGCGCGGGGCGACGCTTTTGCATTCTCTCTGTGATTCTGAACGGAGAAACAGGAGCAAAATGAAGTTTTGGTGGATCTCTGAAAGGGCTACGCTGGTGCTTTCTCTAGAAAATGCCATCAAAAGCCATGGATTCCCAAGCCACCTCAGGTGTTTAATAAGGCCGCTACAGCAAGTGTAATTAAGAGGTTTCAGCATCAGAGAGTATTTATTCAACAAAGCATATGCACAGACAAATCTCAAACCAAATCGTGCTTTTCGCTGTCTTTCTCACTGCAGATTCTTCTCCTAGGTTAGAATTACCAGGAATTTGGGCTCAACTACTATCTAGTAGGAATTTCATGTGCTTCATCTTTCTTAGGGCATTTCAGTCAGGACACTGTGCAATCCTCTGGCTATATTTATCTCACTCCAAGCACACATGTCATATTTATACACATGTATGCGCTTGTACATATGGTACAAATTATCTTTAAATACATAGGAGCAGTATATTAATACAGTACAATGAATATATCCATGAAACACATAAAATATCACATGCTTTCCTTGACACACTGTTCTCTGTGTGTATTCTTGTGAATATTTACGCAGGTGAACACAGATGTGCACCCTAGGTGCTGTGCCATGACAATAACTTAGCATTTCAATCTGAAAAAAGAACTGTGAATTAAAATGGCAGTGGGAGAGGTAAGGTTACTGGCGGTAATACTCTGGGCTAACCCTTGCACAATGCTATACAAAGGTGAAGTTGTTTAAAGTATTAGTACTACATTAGCAAAGCCAAAGGCAGCATCTGCAGAAGAAGTCTGATTTTGCTGTAGTAGGCTGTTTGAAAGTCATCATTTTGTTATTTTAATCGTTTTGGTTTTTTTTTTTTTTTTAGAAATGCAGAGAAACATCTGCTGCTTTCCTCAATCGCATAAGCAAGAAAGGGAAAGTGAAAGAATAAGGAGCTTTTGCTTTGCATTCCTAAGTGAACAGAGAGAATGGTGGAAATTAAAAACAAACAAACAAACAAAAAAGCAGTCTAGTTTTAAATACCTTGACGTGTGCATGTGCAGGTTCAAAACTTTTGCTCACTCTCCTGCCCAGTGTGGTGGACCGATAGCACCAGGAGCCGCGGCAAAGCTGACAACCCCCCGTGGCTGACCCCTCATGTTGTCTCTCGCCTAATCGAATTTTGCGTGTGTTTCCAGATAGCTGATCAGCTTCCCTGGATTTCGCTGACGCCACAGGAAAGCTTTGCCTGAAGATGGAAACACTGGAGTCGGAACTGACCTGCCCTATCTGTCTGGAGCTGTTTGAGGACCCGCTGCTGCTGCCCTGTGCTCACAGTCTCTGCTTCAACTGCGCGCACCGCATCCTGGTCTCCCACTGCGCCTCCAACGAGCCGGTGGAGTCTATCACCGCCTTCCAGTGCCCCACCTGCCGTTATGTCATCACCCTCAGCCAGCGCGGTCTAGAGGGGCTCAAGCGCAACGTCACCCTGCAGAACATCATCGACCGCTTTCAGAAAGCCTCGGTGAGCGGGCCCAACTCCCCCAGCGAGACCCGTCGGGAGCGGGCGTTCGACAGCAACAGCATGTCTTCCTGCGAGAAGGTCCTCTGCCAGTTCTGCGACCAGGACCCTGCCCAGGAGGCAGTGAAGACATGCGTGACCTGCGAGGTCTCCTACTGCGAGGAGTGCCTGAAAGCCACGCACCCCAACAAGAAGCCCTTCACCGGCCACCGGCTCATCGAACCCATCCCGGACTCTCACATCAGGGGATTAATGTGCTTGGAGCACGAGGATGAGAAGGTGAACATGTACTGCGTGACGGACGACCAGCTGATCTGCGCACTGTGCAAGCTGGTCGGGCGGCACCGGGACCATCAGGTGGCAGCTCTAAGCGAGCGCTACGACAAGCTGAAGGTGAGTGCTGCCCTCACACCAATAGCGGTTGGTGGGGAGGGAAGGTGTCCTGCTGTTGAGTATTGCGTTTCCTTGTTTGGTCAGGGGTTGGTAAAGGCAGGTGTGCGGTCTGTCATCAGACAAGATGCATGTGCAGACCTGGGTATGCTCATCAAAAGGGGGGTCAGATTTTCCCTTGAAGAAAGATTCCTTGGCTGCGCTTCGGTTTTCTTCTGCATGCAGTGTACGTTATTGCTAGCACAATAAGCTAGTATTAGCTTATCTGTCCACATCTTCCCTTGTGGCAGTTGGCAGGGTTTTTGTGTTGGCTGCACATACACAGACCCTGATGTAAACGTTGGGTATTGTTTGCATACGGTCTGCTGTTGATTTTTTTTTCACTGAGCCACTTTTATCAAAGAAAGCCCATTGCATCACTACTAAAAGGAAATGCATTTATACGTGCTGAGCTGTCCTGTCAGCCTGGGAGACTGTCCCCAGTCCTCTTGTGGTGCCTTGAAGGAAACTAAACCAAAAATCTCCTTCGGTTCATTGTGGCATTCCACAGTTCTCCCCTCCCACCTGGCACGCACCTGGCCCATGTGGGATGTCTTCACTGGGGGAAACGGGAGACTGTGGTGTGGACCTGCTCAGGTTGCTCTGCAGGCTCCCGCTGAGGATATCAAGCAGCCATAGACCCTACAGGGTGATTTAGGTCCTGCAGCAAATGAGAGGAATTAATGAGATTCCTTGAGGCCAGTCTGTATGTACTTGTCTGCATGTATTTTGGAGGGATTCCTTAGTTATGTTGAGAAGACACAAGAGTGGAGTGAAAAGATAATCTGCCCCTGTTTTGGAGATGTGAGAAGAAACTGAATGAGCAGATTTAACTAACTGGAAATGTGTTTGTAAACAACTTGGAGATAAAAGCACGAGACTGCACACAGAGATGATAGCTTTGTGTGAGTACAGGTAGATTTTGCATGCCACACGTTTTTCGTGCCTCTATGCATGTGCAAATATGTAGATCATGTTCTATGATTATATGAATACCATGGAAGAAACTTCTTTACTTGGACCTGCTAGCTTCCTTCCATTTCTTAATCAGTTTTTTTAATATTTAAGAGAAGCTATTTCTGCTTTCTATTTTATCTGTTGTTTTTTTTTTTTAATAATTAAGAGTTTAGCCATTAATAAAATGGAACATGAACTCTAAATGTGAATAGAAGGTGCATGAACCTATGGTGCTCTTCATTAATCCAACAGGTTACATACTTACCAGGTTCTACAATTCAGCAAGCTAGTAGAGACTGAACACCTGTATCATTTATCAACTTGATAAAAGTAGAAATGTGCAACTTGATGTGAAATACTTTTGAAATTCAGTATTGGCTAAGTGTATATTTGAGAATATCAGTAAATATTAAACAAAATTTCTTAGTGCTGATATACTCAGATGTAGCCAGTCTTGTAGGAAGACTTTAAAAAGCATGTATCTTCACCTGAGATCATTGGCTTAATATTGCACAAGGTTAAGGTGAAAAAATTGTGTGTTTTTGCATAATCTGTGGCTTTTCTGAGCAAAGATGCCTAAACAGACTCTGGATGGATATCTCAGACAGGCAAGCAGCGTTCACATTAAATGTTTCCCAGTTTAGCAAACTGGCAGAGAGTACTTTCCACTGATCTCGTCAGTGAGTAATTCAAGTACCAATTTAATGACTAGGATGGTCCAGATCAAATAACTCTTTCTTACAAAGGCAATTCCTATCATTTTTATAATATCCACACAGTTTTTGTTTAGACTTAAACTTTCTTTGTATTCAAACTATCTAGAAGTAGCTTATATAGGAAATTGTTAGCTGACATGAAATCCAATTACTACTCATTACATCATAAGTGAAATAGACTTATTTTACTTTGCTAATCCCCACAATGATACCAGTCACGCCAATTTTGCCGCCAGTTACAGCACTCTGAGCCCAGTGATTGTAGGCTAGGTGATTTCCATCCAGATCCAGAGCCCATTCTCTGTAAGAAGGTAATCAGAAGCTGTTGTCCTTCCTTTCTTCGCTGCCTTTTCTGTCTCACTAATGTGAGCTGTATTATATATTGAACTCTGAGAAGGAGGTTTTCAGTTCAGTTCAGATTTGTTCCATAGGAGTAAAGAAATGAGGTTTATTTACATCACTATTTAGCAGCAAACAGGCAAGGTTGTCTGTTCCCTTTTCATGTTGAGGCAACCTTCATGAATGGTAATACCATCTCTTGAGTCACTGCTAGTGTTGCTGTTGCAAGTCTTTAGTTCAAGCTTGCAATTAGTCTTTGTTAAGTTACAGATAATGTGCAGATGCCAGTGGTAAATGCAATGTTCAAGTAAATTAGAAAATCCCCATCTGAAAAACAAGTTGTTGCTTGCTATATTGTTGCTGAGGGCTTTTAAATATGTAGGTTTTGTTTGAAAGATGTTACCCAAATCTTTAAAGAAAATTCTAAAAGAATGAGTATGTGCTAGTCAATAGCATAGTGGATTCATTCAAAAACTGGTGGTTAATTGTATCTTTGTAGAAGAAGAACAAAACTGCTCCATGTGATGCTTTCTTTTCTTGCAATTTTCTTTTTAAATCTACACATTGTTGATGCTGACAACAGCAACTAGTGTGTAGCTCTAGGTGTCAAGCTATGCTAATTACTTGCATTCTCTTCCAGCGGTGTTACTAATTATTTAAACTATATCTCATCCTTCATTAAGCATAGGACAATAGATGCCATTGCAATCTAGCTCCCTTTGTGGCAAAAATGAAGCCCTTTAATTAGGAGTTCTGTATACTTGTCCAGCAGAGACGTCTGTGCTAAAGCATGTTTAACAGTCAGTGTAATTGTAATTGTGGACATCTGAAAATGAGAAAGTGTTTTCCTTTGGCAGCTATTGCTCTAGCCCTGAGAGATGCTTTTCTTAATGAATTTTTACTGTGGGTGGATGGGGTCTGAGGGCACTTATTTCAGGAGCAATTCATTCTTGGTTACTAAGACCACATGGTGTAATTACATGTTATAGATGTTTTAGTTGTTTTAGTGTGTACAGAGTTTTTTTTAGTTAAGACCATAGATACAGATGTGTTGCAAGAAGAAAGAGCCCCCACATGCCATGATGAAAACAGAGAATAGGAAATATTCTGGTTATCACTGAATTTATGAGGTGATGGTCAGAATTGTGGTATAAGTTGCAAATAACTTCTAGCTGCATAAACAAAGTTGTAAAAACAAAAGGTGCAGATGCCAATGTTTACTGCAATATACTAGCACAAAGAAAATATTTTTGCCAAATTATTCTTGATTTTTTTCTTTTTTTTCTTTTTGAGATGTGAAAGAAAAGATAAATGTGCACTCATTTTCAGATAAAATTAATGAAAATTGTGATCATTCTTTAGACATTTTATACATAAGAAAATGATAAAAATGATAAGAGGGAAGAAGTTACAAGGTGGGTGTGAATGGAAAAAGTCTCCATTTAATTATAGCAAAAAGCCATGAAGAGATGTCACAAAACGGGAAGATAGATGGCAAACCATATTTTAAAATGTTGTAAAGCAAGCATAGTGCCATTGAAACAAATAATTTTTTATTCTTCATATTTACCAGGAATCTGGCTACTAACATGCGTATTCTTGCAAAAAAAAAAAAAAAAAAAATTTGAAATGCTTTGTGCATTGCTTAATCAAGAGATCTTCTTTACTGAATCAAAGTGTGATAGGTTAGCAGTTTTTCTCCATGTTTTTGTTTGACCTTTATTAGCACTGACACATGTTGGGCATGTTTATGAAGGCAAGGCAGTCTTGTGAATGGCACTCAGGAATTCCAAGAACAAAAGAGAGCTTCTTGTTTGTACAGCTTTTATTTGGTTTTAGTGTCAGAATCCGTACGCATCTATTTTTACTCTGCTCTTTATGCAGGATGCAAGGATTCAGTTTTCAATGTTGTGTCGATTCAATTACTCAGAAATACTTCTGGTGGGAAGCAGCCATAAGTCGTTTCCACATAGGGAGAATTGCATTCAACTCTTATAAACCTACTTCAGCTATGTAAAGGTAGGAGACTTTGTCAGGTCCACAGCTTCTACAAATGGAGCACAAAAATATATCTCCCCTGATATGTTTACTCTGAGTTAAAATCTTCTCATATTCCAGTGTTTCTACAGAGACACTGGCAGAGTATGTGTCGAAGCTTTCCAAATATTAATTGGTATACTGGATGCTGTAAGAACATAACAACTCAAACAAACAGATGGGTTTACAACCCAGGAATATTGATTTCTATCCTTTGCATAAATGCATTATGCATACATACACACACACACACACACACACACACATATTCATATATATATATGTATGTATATATATATATATACACACATATTCATATATATATGTATATATCCATATGCATTTTATTAATTTTATTGCCGTATTTGTAGCACTTGTGTTAGGATAACAATTCTGCATATGTTAATACGTATGTCAGTGTAGTAGATGTGTTTAAATAACACAGAAACTCATGTAATAATTCCTAGCAGTTCAGTAATACATAGAATAGTGAATTTAAGTATAAGTATGTGTATATATATATATACACTTATATTTGAACTAAATATAGCAAGATTCAGATATATATATATATGTTGATGGCTAAAATATTTTTTTGATCACATGTATATTAGCTACACTTCAGTTATTTAAACAACTACATCCAAAATGTGCTACTCCATGACTTGCTTTTCTTCTGGATTATTATTAGATTACTGTTAGATTAGATACTACTTAATACATATTTCAGTGTGTATGAAATGAGGAACAGTCATTTATATGAGTATGGAATGTTATGTAGTTTTGCATGAAGTGCAGAGAGTTAGCTATGCTTTTTCATTACTTACAAAGACTTAAAAACATTAAGTTGTTGCATGGAAGAGAACAGATGTAGAAATGAAGTATTTTGTTACTCGGGTTTTCCAGTAATGCTCATTTTATTAATATGTAAATACTAAGGTAGTCTTTAGAACATACTCTCTTTGGCCTAGTGTTTTCTCAGGTTACTGTGTTTGCCAGATCTAGGTTTTAAGTCAAATCTATCTTCACACTTTTCCACACATCTGACCTAAAACGTTGAGCTAATGGACCTCAAGTCCCTATTGCAGCTCATGATTTGCTTATTGTAATAACCTCCTGTTTGTCCCTTCCTTGCTTATGCATTTTAGATAATGTGATGACTGAGAGGTGATGGTGAAATACAATGAATGACAAGTGCTTCTTCAGAATGAGAATCTGTGTTTAAACAACATGCAGTAAAGTAATAAAAATGGAAATGAAGAAAATAGTGGGGAGGGTAAGGGCAAATAATCAGCTCTCAGAACATTCAGAGTCAGGCAGCTTAACCCTTTTTGTAATAAATGTAGTGCCTGCCTAACAAAGAAACAAAGGTAGAGTAGGTAACAGAAAAGTTACAAACAAGGTGACCTATCAAAGGCAGATCATTTATACCTTTTAGAAAAAGAACCTGCTTTCAAAAAAATTGACACACTGTTTGAGAAAATATGTTCTTTTAGTGTTTTGTTGGGGAATTATAAAACTGACTGGAGGAGTGTGGCTAAGAGAACTTGCCATAATCAGTAGACAAAAGCTCGCACTTGAAGCATTGAGAGGTGTGTGCAAGGGTATGAATATGTATGTTAGGTATGCGTATTCTGAACTTACCTTACAGTATAATCTTATTTTAATGCAAATATTTTTAAAACAAATGTGACAGCAAATGCATTTTCAAGCAAAGGTGAAGGTGATTGCTGGTATGGGGAAAAAGAACAAAACTAAACCAAAAAAGCAAATTGTTTGTAAATATCTCCCAAACAAGCATTACAGAACACTCAGCATTCAGGTTTCTGTCAAGCTTTAATTTAACTTGTTAAATTACTCCATGAAGAGAAATCCGAATTAGGTGAATTCTGCCTTATAATGACACAAAGCACACTGTCATCTGTGATGATTTTCTTTGGCCCTCTTTCTTTAGCAAAATGTAAACTTCCGAGTGAAATGGGAGTACCTATATGTGTTCCCAGCACTGAGAACCTATACAAAGTGATTCAGAACTAGTCAGGTACAGTGCCTCATTCAGAAAGCTTGAACAGTCCAAGAACAGAGAAGCTCCTCCAGAAGGCCACAAGCTGGTGGGTCACTAAAGCAAGACCAAAGTCTCACAAGCCATTATGGAGAGCAAAACTCTGTATTCCCTTTCTCTCCCACCTGTATTTACTTCTCCCCAAAACCTGCCATCCGGCCTTCATTCTCCTTTGCTTCTCTTCACCCTTTGTGCAGGACACCTTTTCTTTGGCTGTACTGGGAGGAGCTGTCAGCTCAGAGTGTGAGCACCCACACTGCAGATGTGGTGGGACTCCTGCCCTTCACAGCTCTCACCTCTCTTTTATAATGCACTCTCTCAAATCAGTGTTGTGTTTATGCAGGTATCTAAAGACAGTGAAAAATGAAGGGGGAGCAAAGAGAATAAATTACTAGATGATTTTACCTTATTGTTGTGATTCTGAGCTATTTCTGGACCTTATATAAATGCTTACTTAAACAATTCTTACCTAAGTACAAACACTGAACTGTAAGCACATTGTCTTCATACCTGTCAGTGAAATGCTTAGAACATGGTAGATAGCCAATAAGTAATGTACCATTGACTTTCTCAGTGATGTGTCTTATGGTGCCAGCAGGGTTACTTTTTACAATAGATTTTTCTTCTTTACTTTCTGCAGATTGAAATAGAGGTTTCATTTGTTTTAAGAATTTCTTCTTTGTTGGAAAACAGGTGTTGGCCCTGTATAATATCCGACTTATGACTGGGAAAGGGATGCATGTGGAGGGCTCTTCTAATGCCTCAGACAGATTTATCCAAGGACTGGATATCCTTGCCTCTGTACCAAATAAGCCCCTTCATCAGAGATTACAGACCTGCTTTCATCTGTCCCAGTTGCTGAGGTGGGAGACTTTGTCATTGCTAGGACTGCACTGAAAAATCTAGAACATTCTTTACCACCCGCTAACACCTCTGTGTTTTTGGATATGTTTTTTCTTCTGTGAAACTGGAAAGGAAGAAAAAAGGGATTAGAAATGTCCACAGTCAGGAGTGTGGTACTGTAGAAGAATTTCACTGTCTATCCTCAAAGTGTGACACAGCTGCCCTTCCAAGTTTTTAGGGTTATTTGTGTGTTCTTTCAGATATATGTTCACAATTGCATAAACTTACCTGAAAGCAAGGTGGGAGTTGGTTTGTTAGTTTTCATGCTCTCAATATTGATAGATTTTGAGAAATGAAAATTTCCTTCCTACATTTTTCAGTCTACTCTTTTGAAATTTTGTAATTTTAACTTCCTTTACAGTCTGTTGCTCAGATTACAATGAAGTAGCAATATGATCCTTTAATTATAGGTTACAGTATGAGAGAGATCAAATTCTGCACAGATGAGACATGTAACTGTACCTATGGTTAGCATTTTCCTTTTGCAATTTTCCTGTTTAATTAGTTTTGACAATGAGAATGATCTAAACTACTGCAGACCCCTCAGCCTTTTTGTGACCCTCAGAGGACTCCCTTCAGAAAACAAATGCTGAAAAATTGATGTGTCCAATATGCTTTGGTGGAATAACAAACTATGCAATTTTATGTCTATAGAGAAGTTGTGAATGCGGCTGCTTTTTTTTTTCTCCATTTTTTATTAGAAAGGAAATTTCTGTGGGCATTTGCGACTTTAGAATAGACAGTATCCCACTGTAATAATCTTTCTGCCAGCCATGTCTCTAAAGTATAAAAATGGTTTTATCTGTTTTTACCATATCAATTCACAAAGGCTCCATTCAAAGTTAAGTCCAGAGTATAAGATCTTGTACAAATACATGAGGAGATGTAATCCCTGCTTGAAGGAGCATTCTTTCACTTAAGCTTAAAACAAAATGCAAAGCAAGCATAATAGGTACTTAGACAAGTTATATGGTTGCAGTAATATTCAGGCTACCTGTTGGCATCATGTAATGGGAAGATAAAAATAAAATAAAATAAAAAAAGATGAGAAATAACATAAGAAACACATTTTGAATGACTACTGACTAGTTTTACTAATGAAAGGAGGTACTACTATTTGATTTCTTGTAACAATTCTGGTACGAAATACACAGTGATGAAAATTCTGGATCCTTATGCACGTCATTTTGGGGAAACAGGTCCCAGTGCCTGTTTCCAGTGACATGCACTGCCTTCTGTGCCAGCCTAGTCACACATTACATATATTCTCATTATTTAGTTGTGATGTCCAAACTGATGCTAGTACACTGTTATTACAGTACAAAATATTACTCTCCCTAGATTTGAAAAAAGAACTAAAATGTGAGACATTTCAAAATACCTAAATTCTAGGTTTGGTCTGCAGTATTTTTTATGACAGAGGTGTTTCAGCTGTTATTACTTACTGAAGTTAAGATTTTGATACTGCACTTTTTCTAAGATTCCAAATAAAACAAAAATTTTAAAAAGCTAGTACAACAAAAAATGATCTTTTATGTGACATGTACATCAGCTCATATAAGTTGAAACAAATAGGAATTAACTGTATCGTCTCTTCTTAAAATGCCAAGTTCAAAGGAGCATTTTGAACGCACTTTCCAGCTGCGTTAATCATTTCTTACTTTGTTACATACTGTATCTCATCAGTTATTGGTGATAGTTCATCGTGGTTGATATGAGGACAGGCAAAGACAGGGACAGCAACCTGTGGCAGAATGAGGAGATGGTAGCAAGAGTAGGCTGGAGCTCCTGGATCTCAAGGTTAACAGCACAATGGGATTGTTCATATATTTTTCTCCTTTCTTTAAAATTATCCACAAACATGTGGAAACAAAACTATTTTTTGCTAAAGTCTCCCATTTTACCTGTGCAGCTGATAGTGAGATTTCACACAGGCGATAATAATTCAAGCTCAGTAGTGAGTTTGAATGTCGGTGAAGTTTTCCTTCTCTAAGCCTGTCCAGCAGATGAAACGTTTAAGAATAAACAGCATAGTCTTTCATTAACTACTAGAGAAGCAAAGTAATAAAGAACCTGTATAGCTACACTGGTTACGTGGATTAATGTTTCTTTGCTTTGGGGAGTGTGCCATACCCTGCTGGGAAAGGCGCTGCTGTTCCACAGCACTGATGTTGAAGTTTGAGGCTGCATGCCCATGTTCTCGTATTTACAATGGCACAGTCAAACTGTACACAACAGCTGCGTCTCATGGTAGAGACATTATGTAGACTTGGCAGGCTATGGCTAATCACAGTGCATGCAAACTTTATCTACAGATTAACCCAGCGTGTGGAGAATATGCATATCTTCAAACTGAATCCAAGCGATATTTATCTTATTAGTAAGTTACTAAAAGATTAGGAAAGATGATGGTCAGTGTTTATATGAGAGCTCAACTGAATAGATATTTAAAATATTATATTCATGGCCTGAAGTCTTTAAGCATTGTCATGGTTTTATGATTTTTTGGTATTGGTATTCCACATCATAACAACACGTAGTGCATTAAGAGTTAAAGAGTTAATACTCCAACTCCATAGATCATTGATATTTCCGGGTATACCTGTCTCAGAAGAGGAGAACTACATTCCCCAGAGGACTTTGCGATGCTTTACATTTTTACGTATTTTCCGCTCAGAGGGAAAAGATAAAAACCCTCTGCGGTCACGGGACACTCTCTTTCCTTCGGGATCGACTCAGCAGTGGGCGCTCGCTGCTGTATTGCCTTCAGCGTTAGCGTAAGGCCTTCGGTTTATCGGACACTCTCTCTTGCTCATTTTATTTGATTTATTAGCTTCAATTCCAATTATATTGTATTATATTGTATTATTTTGCTTTCTGATATCTTATTTAGTAAATTAGCTTTCCTCCTCAGATCGTTGCCGCTGTTTTGTTTCTAGGCCCATCTCCCGTTTTCCTTTTCCCTTTCCCCCTTTCCCTTTCCTGGGGCGTGGGTCTGTGGGTCCCCCACACCAGTCGTCACGGAACCGGGCCGATCCAGCCCGGTAAACCGTTGACAAGCATGTACATGCAAGAAATTCCTTCAAAGGAATAATAGAGGGAACTTTTAAAATGATACAAATCATATTTGACTGACCACATTGATTAATAAAAGATAAATCAGTCGAGCCAAGAACATGCTCCAATAAACAAGACTTGCCCATATTCTCTAAACAGTTAAATGGGAAAAATGTATGTGCAGATGTACATAAGCATTGCCCTCTGCTAAACTTAAGAGGAAAACCCCGGTGTTTTTTCCAGTAGCCATGGTCTTCCTGGTTGCTGCACAGTCTTTCCTATGGTTTCTGCTTCCCTGGCATGCAGGGCTGCTGGGGCAGGTGTGCTCCAGGATGGTCCTACCAGTGCTGGCACTGTCCTTCCGCACAGGGTGATCTTCACTCTGCCATATGAAGGAGCTCCTGAGCTGAGACGCTTTTTCATCCCAAGTGGCTGTAGGTGTCCACTGAGCAGAAGGACCAGCTCAAGATGTCTGCTGAAGTGATGCAAACTTAGGGTGAACTTCTGTGGTGATGCAGTCTTTTCTTTCATGTGCTTAAGTAAGGGCAGAGATTGCTCTCTCCACTGTATTTGATTATACCCTTCAACTTAAAAACATGTTGTAGCTTTGGGGGGGAGGGAGCGTTATATTAGAAGTATAATAATGCTTTCACCCTCTTTTGGGCATTTCTTCTGATCACTCTTGAGGAAAAAGTGACCTTTCTGCTTAAATCCACCAATTAGAGCAGCAACGATGATTCCCTTGTGTGTTTCTGTTTTGTTTTGTTCTATGCTGTCAGTCATTGCACTGAATTAGCTTCCTTTTCAGAAGGACTTGAACAGTACACAGTCTAACTCTCCTGAAATTCTGATATACTGAAATTCTTATGTAGGCAGGATGTTATGAGCTATTTTAGGTTTTTTTTAGGTTTTTTTTTTTGGATAAGAAAACAATGAAAAAGGAAGAATATCATGTGATAAGCTAATAAAAATTTTTGAACAGCTGAAAAAGCTTTAAATATAGTCTGAATTTTCAGTAGTTTTAAATATGTTCTTGCACTATCTAAATCACTTTGCAAATTCTCCTTTGAATGTGTATTTTTTTTCTGTCAAAGAAGGCACTACTAGTTAAAAGACAAACAAACAAATGTAAGTACCAGGACCAATTAAATTTCTTAAGTGCTTAATTTCAGCACTGCTGAAGTCAGTGAAGGTTTTAAATTTTAACATGCACAGTACCAAAACATTTCAGTAACTTAGGAAACTTAGTCCATTTGTTACTTCTGTCATTTGCAAAGTGGAGTGTTTGCAGTATAGGGGTAGAAGTAAATCGTTAGGTGGCAGGTTTTAATTGTCAGAAGTTACAGCTTTAGATGTGGGACAGTTGATTTTGTAAGGACTGCAGCGAGGAATGAAACTGCCTCTCTAGGGAAGAGAAAAGAAAGGAAAAGGGAAAGATCCTTACTTTTACATTTAATTAATTATTTTTTTTTCCAACAACATCCCCTAAGCGTGGTAAGAACCCTGATTCACACTGAAGTTCAAGACAGGAGTTTCTTGTTGAATGACTCCTGTTTGCACAGTGGGCTGCGAATCTGCTGTCACGTGTTTTCCTTAGAGAAACTCGTTTCCTTCCTGAGGAGGTCTGCAAGGTCAGGTAAATATCCGATCCTGGAAGCTGCCTCTGTCAGGGTTCTGAGTCATAATTTCTCTGAAAAAAAAAATCGTAGAGAAAATCTCTCAGAAACTCTGAAGTGCAGCAAAGCACTTAGTCATTGAGAGCCATTTTAAACAGTATATGCTGGGTAATGGAAAAGTTTTCTGAAGCTCTGTTTTTGTGTTCCCGATATATGCAATTTAGTTATTTTTGTTTAAGAGACGGGATTTGTATAATTATCTTTGGTACTGTGGAGCAGTAAGAGATTGGCAGTGAGAGTAAAGAGCCTCCTGCTCAATCGTAAATGCTCTGAGCTATCACTACTTCTGCTTTCTGTTATGTTTATGGTAAAGACCAAATTCTGGCCTCAAACACACCAGCAGAATCCCTGATTGCTTCAGTAAGCAGCCCTGGCCATGCTGTGATGCAGGTACATGTAAGGTTGGACCACTCATTCTGCTCTGTCTTCAGTCTGCTCAGTCTTCTCCATCCTTAGGTACCTGGCCATCTTCACTGGACACGCAAGTGTTCTCTAGGAAGGCTAATGCACTACATGCTGATAGCATAGGCACAAGTCTGGTGCCTAAAATGCAGTTTCCAAGCAGCCAAATCAGTTGATGTTTGGTATGTGTGTGTCAACGATTTATTTTTTATTTTTTAAAACTTCTGTCTTTGTGCACTCCTGGCTCCTCTTCATCATCAGTTCTGTGCTTGTCCATTGTGTCCTGAGCCATGCTAGCTCTTGAGGTTGGTACAAAACCACAACATGTAGTTAGCAAATAATTTTCTAGAAGCTTATCAAGTTGAAATGACTCAGTCAGATATACTCTGAGTGTTTCTAAGATTCTAAGACAAGAATCTTACAGAGAAGGACAGGGGTGAAAGTAATTGAATGGACTTCAGGTTGGATATTAGGAAAAATTTCTTCTCAGAAAGAGGGGTGATACACTGGAGCAGACTGCCCAGGGAGGTGGTGGAGTCATCATCCATAAAGGTGTCCAAGAACTTTGTGGATGTGGCACTGAAGGACATGGTGTGGGGGTTGGTTGTTGAACTAGGTGATCTTTAGAGGTCTTTTTCAATCTTAGTGATTCCATGGCTTCAAATAATATCCAAAGTAAGAACGAGCAGTTCCACAAATAGCCTTTAACTGTGTATGAAAATGGAATATAACAACTTCTCTGTGTCCAGCTCTGTGAAGGGTCATTTTCTTTATTACCACAGACTGCTGTAAAGTTGTACAGATATGATTCTAGAGTTTGAATCAAACTTTCAGAATTTGAGAAAAGAGAAAGCTTTCTTTTTCCTTATGTGATTGTGACCAAAATGTATTCTTGCCAGTAAAAACAAAAGTATTGATTAAGAAAGCAAAATAAACTACCGAAACACAGAAGTAGTGTTATAACTAGGTCTATACAAAGACTTTTTCAGTACAATTCCCTGCAGAAGTTATATGCCTCACAAGATGTTAGTCCTCTGGCAAGAGCTTCTAATTCAGTTGTGAAACTCTGGCTTTTGTGAAAAGTAGCAGTACAAGGACATATTTGGTCTTTGAGGTTTTACCACTGTGCTAAGATTTTTGCCTTGTGAGTCGTTTTCTTGTCACCCACTTGTAAGTTCTCAGGAAAGTGTAAAAAAATTGAAAAAGTATTTTACAAATCAACCTCAAAGTTTGAGTATGGAAGCAGTCACAGACGTAATTTGTTATTTATGTATGTAGGTTGCTTGGAAAGTAATGCTTCTTTGTTTATTTCCATGGAAACCACAACAGATACAAGGAGCTCAGTAACACTGATAGAGCAAATTGTCAGCTATAAACACTATTCTTCAACATGGTTATCACTATTAGCTATGCATTTTCATCAGCGATGAACAAGAACTTGTGTATTGCACTCATAAAAATCTGCAGCAGCAGAGGTGACCCACTGTCACTGTAGCCTCTGCTGAAGCACACTACGCACTGCCTCACTGTGCTCGCATCCACTGTTTTGTCTCCAGAAATGTTCAGCAGGTGTTGATGGGTGCCATTTTTCCCTCATGAAGGAATACAGTTCCACACTTTTGCTTCATCCACCTTTCATGTCAGACAACATTGTGGCAGACTTCCCCTCTACTGCCATCTGTCACATGGCAGCAGCATGTAACGGCATGTTGGTGGGAAGGTTCAACCTCTACTGCCATACCACCAACATCTGCCTCTGACATTGTGAGCCAACATAACAAAATAGGAGGCATTATTTTCAGAGCAGCACTCATATTTATTTTGGTTTATATGCACAACTTTTGGATTAGTCTTTAAAATATAGAGAGATGCAACTCTCCGGTAATTCCCTTTTAACTATAAACCATCAGTACCTCAAAAGCTGAACTCCAGCAGGTGTAGGTGTGTCTGATTTTCTTTTTTTTTTTAATTCTTGTCACATCCTTTCCACTTTCTCACAGGCTGGGAGATCAAATAGGCTTGAGAAATATGCTCACTAAAACAGGGCTGTTCTAAACTAAAAAAAAATGAAAGCAAATTCCAAAACACATCAGAGCTAATTTGCCATTGTTTTCACCATACACCATAATGAACCCTCATCAAATGAATGCAGCTGCTATGGTGCTGTATCCAAAATAAGGTAATTAAATTGCTGCTTGGGGAATTTTGGAATATAAATTTGGCAGAGACTCATTACTGGCAATTCGACAGTGATGCATTAATATAATCTTATCCAGAGAGGTGATCCTGTGTTCTGTCATTCTAAGAGAAGAGAGAGAAGAAACAGGATCAGAATGACAAATGAGCAGACCAAAATCTGAAACATGAAACCGCAAGAACTTAAGGCTAATCCAAGCCATGCTGAAAAGCCTGCTGGGAAGTAAAGAGGAGGATAGGAGGAGAAACCTTGGATGGGTTATGCTGGAAAAATTTTCAACCGTGCTCCAATGAGGAGAGGTCAACAAGGAAAGAGAGTCCACCAAAGGAGTCTGCAGGAGGTACAGTCTAGCCACCAGCTTCATGCTAACTTAAATTACATCCATCAAGGTGAAAGCAACGGCAGCTTTGTCTTTTGCATGATGAATTCCCTTAGAGCTGCCAGGATGCAGGCTGGCACATGGAGATACGCCATGCAACTCAAACATCTGTAAAGTTTCAAAGAGGAATATTTGCTGAATACATACTAATGTTGTCTTTGCTTGGGATGTCCAAAATCAAACAAGCAGGTACAGAAGTACTGGGAGTTATGATGAAGTGACTGCTACAATCATTTTCTTGGTTATTAAACTGTAAAACTGAAGTGTCATCGTGTCTCATCAGAAAATAGGTTTTACTTCTAATTTTTGTTAAAAGGAACCTTAAGTTCTAAACTCAAGAGAGAGGAATTTGCATTGGGGTCAAATATGAGTCTTTAAATGTTTATGTTTAATAAGCCTTAGTGTGCCCATTCTAATTAAATGTATATGAAATATTACAGCTTAAAGCATACTTCAGTTTAACAACTAAGTTTCTGTCCTTTATATAAAAGGAATAGCTCCTGGGATTATGTTTCCAGTAAGAATATTCAGTAGGATGGATTCCAAATTGAATAGCTATGAATATTTAACATCATGCATTCCCAAAGGTGTTACCTAATATTTCAGCTCAGGGACAGCTGATCAGATGAAGCCAAGTCCTTCAGATTATCTTCAAACAAAGTTCCTCGCGTTATCTCCTCATTTGTTATTTTTGATATTCCTTAGTGCATAACAGTTACTGCCAAAGTTTCAGGAACAGCAGCTGACAGCAGTACCAACAGAACTAATTGAAAAAGGGGAGGAAAAACTAAGCAGATTCTAAGGCTTTTGATGAAATATGTTATTTGCTAAAGAATGAAAAGTTTGGAGATCAAATGTTCAGATTAGAGACTGTCACGTTCAACAGCGAAGTTCTCTGAACATATTTGATATGGAAAGAACATTAAAAGGAGTTCAGAGGTAGGTGTGAATCACTGTTATGCTTCTGCTCAGAGAAAAAAATATTCTGAGGTTTGATATACGTTGTACACTAAGGTTTAAAACCAGGAAAGAAGATGAGACTGCTGTAGCCTTCTGTTGCTCAGCATAGGCTAGTAAATGTTAGGTTTTTTGGTTGTTTTTTTTTGGATAAAAAGTAGTTACTAGAGCTAACGTTTGGCCTCGAGGTAAGTATTCTAGCCACATAAATCTGCTCTAGCAACAATCTGATGTCTCCTGAATTTGAACTGTCAAAAGGGGAAGTGAAAGAAGAAATAGGCAGGGCTGGATTTGTAAGTCAGTCACGGATTTCATGTAATTCATTTGTTTATGTAGCTTTGCAAACCCAGAGCTGTCTGAGATTTAGAAAAACAAATATTCATGTCTTCTCAGAGGTTTGCCAAATGACAGAGTGCTGGCAGTCTTAGTGAGAGGCTGAATTCATTTGCTGCCATGTTGTTTTAGCTCACAATAGGCTTTACAGTTATCCTGGTTTTCATACGTAATACCTCCTACACTGCTGAAGGCAATAGAGTGCCTCTGTCTTACACCACAGCAAAAAACTGGTGCAGCAGTTGCTTAACAAGTCCACTAGGATTTTTTAGCATTACTGGATGATGACTTTGATTTTGGCTTGTCTGGTCAGGTTAATTGGCTGTTGTAAAGTTCTGCAGCACTGAGAAAATCCTGAGCTTATTGGAAGGATCTGACAGGCTTTCTCCTACAATTTAATCAATAGAGTTTGGTGATGTTTTTAGTTGACTGCAAGTTCATCATAAATGGGGTTTTGACCTTAAAGCTATTCCCACTTTTGCATAAAACTGAAAAACAGACTTGGGGTGAGGAAAAAATAGCCTGAAGATAAATTCTAGTCCTATCACCCTTCTTTAAACCAGTGACTTAAGGATTAGAAAATCTGATTTTTTTGGTCTCAGCATGAGTGTCTTTGAAATTGTACCTCCTCGTGTAAAAGAGCAGTGTCTCCCAGGAGAAAGTCAGAGGGTATTTTGAGTGGGATTTTCTTGTTCTTTCTTCACTGCACTTTGTCTAATTCACTTGGGATGGTAGAAAACAATTCTTTCTCTTACACTTTTTTCTCATTAAACCGCAATAAGCAGTTTATTGCAGTTCCATGAATGAAGCCTCTTCTGTCCAGCCAGCCAAAGGCACTGGGTTCTACCGTCCTCTCGATCCAGCACAATGTCCTGACTGCTTTGGCCCATGAGCTACCATATAGTGCACAGCCTTGACATGGTGGTAGTGAAACAGTTTTAATAGGAAAGAAGTCCTTGGACATATTTGTCCTCCTAAATGGTTGTTCGAGAGCTGGGAGGTTTGCTCTTGGAAAACAGAGCTTTCCAGGTCAGTTTTGTCCCAGTTTGTTAGGAACAGGAACAAAGAAACACAGCAACTTTTCTGCTTCCAGTATTTTAATTGGCTGCTGAGACAGAAAATCCATTATGGTCACAGCCCTGCACAGAGCAGAATAAGGTAATATACAGTAGGGCAGTGGATATGTTTGGCTTGTGTGAATCTAAAACACTTGCGGAGGCTCCTCACCATATGCTGTCTTAATTATTCCTTTATATTCTTCAAAGGAATTATACATTAAGAGAACACTGACTTTTTATCTATTTATTTTTGGCACAATGAATCCCCAGACTTCTTAGATGAAGTTCAGCTAAGTTATGCACTAGTGGTAGTGAGCTGATACTTCCTTCAATTCTGGCAGCAAGGACCAGAAGGAAGTGTTTCAATCCAATATATAAGAGAATAGCAAAAGGAAAAAAAGATACTTCCTCTTTATTATGTGAGGAGAATAATATATGAGAAATAATTTCCACCCATTAAAATGTCCTTTTGTTCTTACAGCCTGTTTTGGGTTTTGCAGTCACTCCACTGTTGATCATTGTAATATCTTTGCAAGATGACATCTTTTTCTCACGTCCGTAGCTTGCCTTTGCGTCTGGTGCAAACTGTTCACATTTGTAACTCTCTAAGCAGGACACATTACTGAAGAGTAATGGCCGAAGTTTGAGCTATTCTGGCCCAGCTATTGCTGCTGGATTTTTGTTGTTCTCATGTCTGTTCATTTTGGGATACCTTCATCTTCAATCAAATGACCAGCTGTAATTTAGTAAGAGCACCAATGAACCAAATTCTGTGAACACAGATACTTGAATCAGCTTTCCCAAGGTTAAATCCCAGGCTGAGAAGATGCCTAAGCTTCTCACAAGAATTTAAGGAAAAAACCTACGTGTTGAGGTAGCAGCTCTTCATGCTATTGCACGAGTTGCCACTCTGATTAATGAATGGCATCTTTCTGTGCTGCAAATAAATAATAACTAGAAAAGAAGGAAGGAAAGATTTTGCATTGTTCTTTTTTTTTTTTTTTTACAATACCAGCAATACAGCAGTGTTTCATTAGTTCCTATAAGAGAGGGTTTTCGTTACTGAAGAATGTGGCTTCTCTGTCAAATTCTGTCCTACAAGATTTAGGAAACTGTACTAGCAACTCACCCCACAAGTGTATTCAAGACTGAGAGCAATGAGGGCCTTCTGTTGTTTGTGAGCCGCACAGTGTGAAAGAGATGAATTGCTCAAAGGCTTTTCCGTTAGAGGCATAGCATCTCTGATTTGGAAACCTCAGCATAGTGTGCAGTTAAACCACAGAAAGGAATGGAAGAGACACTATCTAGTCCCATGGAACTCAACACTCCAAAAGTGACAAGGAAGAAGAGAGAGATTGTTGATTGCCAGGGTTTTAAAAACAATCAAGACATAGCAGTAGTTCATGTGACGACGCCTAGGGGAAAGGTTGAGTTTCTACTACCTAATTTTTGATAGCTTTGGAACCATAATCAAGCAATAAATCTCAAAAGAGCAGTACTCTAAGAGGCGTTTCTGCACTCTTAGGTTCATTGCAGCATAATTCTATATCCAGAAGCATACAGTTTTGTTTAAAAGCTTGTGGGGAGCAATCCTAGGAATTGAAATTATCCAAAGAATAAGCAACATGGAAAAACTTGTGTTTCTCATTTGTTCAGATAGTTAGTTATTTTGCTTCATTAAAACTAACCACTATTATAATGAACTTCTGAGAAGTATGGGAGTTTAGTTTCTGCAAGCATTTCCATCCAAAATGCTACTATGCTACTTTCTGCTGCTTAGTTAGAATGGGCTTCTTTCTGATATTCTCATAGGCAGCTGATGGCAGCAAAAAGCTATCAAAGGTAAATAAGACCTGCTGATTTATGTGGAATTTCTTAACCATTAGTAGGCTGTAGTGCTAGTTTTTACCCAACTTTCTGAAAGAGTTTAGCTTGTATACCAACAGCAGAACTTTTCTGTGTCAACTCTGCATCAGATCACAACAATGTTCTCTATTAGCTTTGTCTGTTGTGCCTAAGTGGAAGTCATGGGGGAGATGGGATCAGGAAGCCTCCTGTGGTTCAGCTAAAGCCGAATTCAGTGAGGTACGTGTATAGTAATAGTACATAAGTTTCACGTTCCTGTCCCTGGCAAGTATGTAATATAAAACTTCCACAAACGTTATCTGGGGCAAGTACTCTCCTTCTGTCTAGAAAGGTTGTCCAAGAAAACTTTAAAGGCTGCAAAAGAGTGCCTAGACTCTAGATGGTATCTCTAATGGATCATATGCTTCTAATTTGGCTGCTTTCATCTGAAGTCCTAAGCATCTTTGAGATTTTCAGCTATCACCACCCAGGCACATGGATGCCGCTCTTTACCCAAGCAGAGAAATTCTGTTGCTATCAGGACATCCCAGCCTTCATGAACATACAGTACATTATTTGTTGGTTGTCAGCTGCATAATAAGCCTTCAGTAGGTCCACAGGAAGGATCACATGCTGCTCAGGTGGCTTTTGCAAGTCAAATGATTCCTGTGTGCCATAAATATCACGGATTTATTGAATATACAGTAAATGTTCACAGCCTTTTGATCAGGGAATTCTTTCTAGAAATACCAGAGCCCTCTCCTATCTAATACACAATTCTTGCCTCCCTGGATAATTCATGTAATGGCAGACATAGGTGGAAATGAAGACATCAACTTTTTACCTACAAAGAACTTTTCGCTTTGTGAAAACAGTCCATTTTACTTTGACTGACCCACTTAACAACACTATGTTGTTGCTTCCTTGTTGGGGAAATATCTCAGATGAGTATTTACGTTTTATCTAAATAGCTTGCAAACGCATTGGTTACATTGATCTTGAAAGAAAAAGAATGAGTATGAGGTGCAAAAAAAAACCCTGTCACTAAGTTATGGTAGTGCATCTGTTTTTTATTTAATTCATCAGAACTAGTAGCCTATGAGGTTATGATGACAAGAGTTGGAAAATATGTCAGGTCTTTCTGTTAATGACTCCAGTTCTCACAATACGGTTTTGGTAAGAATTTGAATTTATGGAATGACTTTTTACTGTATTTCAGATCATAGAGTCATAAGAGATGTGAAATAGGAAGTATCTACTTTAAAAAGCAGAAATTATGAATTCACTTGCTTTTGAGTAGCCTAATGCATGTTTTGTTTTAAAACTTTATGTGAGAAGAGGATAGTTGGCATGCCTCTGAAATTCATGATTCTAATTATGAATCAGTTTCATGATATTTCAGAGGTGGATACTTGGTGGACCTATTAGATTATTATTATTTTCTTATTCTGGAGCACACAAAGGTTTATGGTCTCAGTACTACTGATCTCACTGAAAATTCTTACCCGCTATTTGATTGTGTCTTTTGGTGATATACAAATTAATTATTGAAAAGTCCCCTTCGAATGTTTAAATGCTACATAACTATTTCAGGGCAGAGTGTTTTGCTCAGTCGATTTCATAAAGTTATAAAAAAGAGAAGGAGAGGAAGAAATAGAAACCAGCATAGCAAACATGTTTGAAAAGTAAGTGAATAAAAGCCCTGTTAAAGGCCCCAATCCTGCACAAGATAATTTTGCTGTTGATTTAAATGGGAGCAAGAATTTGCCCTTTAGCAGAATGAGCGCTTACGAGATACAGGACTGTCATTATGTAAAATGGTATTGTGTACTTGCTGTTTTTTCCATATCATGGAAAAGACCCAAGAAACAAAGACCCCCAGGCTAGCATTTAATGTCTAAAATAAGTTTAGTAAACCTCTTATTTTTATTGGCAGCCTGCAGTCTGTTGCAGATGACAAAAAAAAAAAAAAAAAAAGTGTCTGCAGGGAGGTAAAACATGAGTTTTTCATATCTGGGGATTTGACAGAGAATAAACACAGGATTCTCAATTAAGCATCTGTTGTACAATAGTGATTTCACAAAGCACCTTTGCAATTTGGCTGCCTTGTTTGCGAGAGACAATGGGATTAATGGGCCCACAGTGAATTACTTAACATTACCCTATAGAAACCTGCCTCTGTAGGACAAATCTGAAGTTAATTTTCTATAATAGTTGCAGTTTCTTTTGTGTAGTTCTGAGAGTACAGCAGGGGATGTCTACTTCAACTGAATACCTTCTTCAGTCTGTAAGTATTGCTGTGAAGTATGTTTGCCACTTTGAAATACACTGAAGAACTCAATGAATAAAAATTTGATGCTCAGTAAGAGATTTCTAAAATCCAATTCATCTGCAAAAATTCTCTGTCAGCAGAATTACCAAACTGAATATAACTGTAAAAACTGTGTTATGTTTAGTCAGTTAGAAATAGTATTACCATTGTTCTTTTTTTATTATGGTTCTTTACAAAGTGTTTTTTTTTTATTTTTTATCATCCATTTTTACTGGGATGCTTTAGGTTATGTATTCTTTGTAAGTTCATGGTAACATCATTCTGTGATGGCCTGCCTGATTCAAGGTTTGTTGGCTTAAATGGAAAAGGCCCAAGTGGACTTCAGTGGCTGCTGAACAAATATTGCAGGGAATCAATGGCTAAACTCAAAAAAAGAGGAATTAATTTGGCTGTTTTGTCTGCATCTTGAGTAGTCAAGTCCCAAGTGAGGGAGTCACAAGCTGTGTATAAACCATTAAAGAACACTGCAACAAAACCTACATGCTTAGGCTGAACACTTAATTGAGCAATTAAATGCCCAACTACCGTGAACATTGTCCTGTGAATTAGGTATCTTACTGTTATTTATTGATGAACTACCCTACAAGGCTGAAATAACATCACTATATTTTGCATTTCTTACGTTTTTTTGGTCTCATTCCATACAAAGTATGTCTTGAGTAGTGCACTTTGAAATGTTTAAAATACTGGTTTTTCTAAGATTTTTTATGTTCAATTTGGAGAAAAAATACTTATCTGCACAATCTGTCAGATTACTCTTTGTTCTATATTCTTTCACCTATTGTGTTTAAATTTTACAAGACAGACTTCATGCCTGCTCTGATTTTCTAAAGATCCATGGGTACTTTGTCATATGTAGATGATTGAGGTCTCAATTCTGAAGATTATGTCTTCATAGATACGATTCTACAGTGGACCATGAAACAGTACGTGCTATTTAATCCTGGTGTGTAATTGCCTGCGGAATCAAGCTCTCATATACAAATATTTAGTTCAACTATGTTTGATGCAAATGTTGCACCTCTTAATCAAGTTTTGTAACTGACAACAAGTAAGCTTTACAAAAAGTTTATTTTCTCCCTTGTAAGTATTGGCAGAAGGTGCCCCAATTTACAGAAAACCGCATATTCAGAAACAATGTAATTAAAATCCAAAACAACAAAAAACTGCTACTAATTTTGTATTTTCAGGTATTTCCTTCCCTGGCATTATTAAACATGAGAAGGCATCTCTTACACTGTTGAGAACCTACCCAACATAGCCTTGTAGTGCTGCTCCTGCTGGTCACAGTTAAATCATGAAAGGCAGCTTATTGCTATGATGCAAATATAAAAATTTCAAAATTAGAGCTATGTTACTTAAAAGTACATTTTTTGAGTATTGATGCTGAAGCAACAAAAAGATTGTTCAGTCTTAGAAAGTTGCTTGCCAGTTTCCTTAAAAAAGAAAAAAGACAATCCTAGTTGTGAAGTCTTTAGTCTTGTCTCCGGAGATTCAGATTTGCCTTTTTGGGTACAGATAAGTGGGATGGGATCACCACCTGATAGAGGCCACAGCAGTCCATTGCATGTCCATATCACTTTTATGTGTATGTAACACTTTGTGGTGCTGTTTAACACAGTTGTCAAAACAATTGTGCAGGCTGCTTAAGAACTGCAGCTGCCATATTGTAATTACAAAGCAGGAGTTTAGCATGTCCTAGATGCGTATACAACCCAAGCTTTAAGGATGGCCTGTCTTCCCACTAGCTGTGATCATTTACTTGCTCCTCTGAGTCACCATCAAAGGTTGCAGAAGAGATCACAGAGATGTATTTTTGTACCATATAGTGAATTGCACCTTCAGTCATTCAATTAGCATGACTTCTGGAGAATTTTGGAGACCAAAAAATAATTTGGACACTATGACAGACATAGATCTCCCAATTTTCATCTGGATTTTTTATTCTAGATTTTTTTAATAACCTTTGAAGTTGAGATAGTAGCAGAACTTAGGTGGAATAGGAGAAAAGCTTTGTTTGAACTTCAAAGAAAATCACGAAATACAGCAGGAGCAATGTGACCCTGCAGAACCTCCCAGCATTGTTTCATTGCTCCTGCTGTACTCTTCTCTTGAAGCGCTTCAAAATCATATCTGTTCTTACACTTTCTGTGAATATACCCTTAGTTTAAAGTGAGAATGGAAAACATGCTGTTTCTCACACCCATAGTCATGGCCAAACCTGGAAGATGGAACCTACTTTTCTTTTTTCTGTTGTCAGTAGGGAGATAAAAGTATTATGCTCATAGTTTAAATTGTAAACAATGCCGCCTCAAGTGACTGGGGAAAGAAAAATCTAAATTCCTGTCTAGGTTTCAGATTTGGATAACCTGCTTTATTTCAAAAGTTTCAAGTACAGATGCAAACAAAGAATCTGAACAAATGTTTTGTTTTTAATTATGCTAGATAGAAGTATCCTGAAAGTCTGACAAAGCGTTGTGACTTAGCGGAACAAATAGAGCAACCTGAAACTGCAAATAGTGAATGCTGCAGTGTAACTTTCAACAGAAAACGTCAGTGTGGAGCACAGGCAGAGCAGATCAGATTTATTTTTGATCAAGAGCCATAAGCATCAGGAAAATAATGACATTCATTTAGTGTCCTTTTTTTATTTTTATTTTTACTTTTCTTAGAGAATATGAGATAAGCATTGGAGACAGTTAACTGTTTTAACAGGACTATTATTAGATTACTTTTCTCTGGTTGAAACAAAGCTAAGACTGAGTGAAATAGAATTGTATGTTCTCTTCCAATCTTTACTCATAATATTTGATAAATTATCTTCTACTGTCTGTTGTCTAATACTCTGTTCCATTTTTCTCTCCACAGAAGAATAACCTTTAAATACAGTCCAGTGTCTGGGCACAGGGCCACTTTTACTGCTGTAACTCAGTTCAACAGTTTATGATCATTAAAGGACTAGTAACTGAATCTCCTCTCACTTTCATACATTAATGGGTCACAAGGATTCAATTTTAATTCGGGTGTAAAGTTTCAGATAGAGAATCTTTTTTCCCCTTTATCTCATAGTTAGACTGTTCCAATCCATACTGCAAAGTATGTCTGCAAAGAGTCCAAAGGTGAATACCAGCTACCTTGACAGAACTGTGTTACAGAGATCCATGTACATAAAGGGTCTGGGATTGGGAACAGGGACAGTTAGGAATACGGGAATGATGTTTCTGTTGTTTTTGTTTTTTGTCATTGGTTTTGTTATTTATTTGTATTTATTCATTTCTGTAAATGCTGATAAGTAGATTAGTTACATATATGTATGTGTGTGTGTGTGTATATATATATATACATATGTACACACATATACATATGCAAATTCAGAAATATCCTGAGGGAAAGAGTAGAGAAGCAGCATCCCAAAATAACCTTTGTAATCTTCAGAAATGAGTAGGGAAAATTGCTTATTGGAAGCTTACAGCTACTTCTATAAGTGAACTTACACTTAAGAGGGGATTTTGGTGAAAGAGACTGATAGGAACTGCATGCTTCAGCTGTAGGCATATTCTCTTTTCTTGCATTTCTGTCCCTTAGGTGGTGTGGACTTCTTTTGTCAATAGCTGCAGCTGTTTTCTCATCTTCCCTATGTCTCTGCTTTTCCCTTTAAAATGCCGTGGAAGACTATGCATCCATGAAATTTATTTTTTAACATTTTTGACACTCTGACATGTAATTACATTTGCAAGGCTTGGCAGCTTATCTCTGAGAGCCGTAGCTCAGCACCCAATACACTCGATCAGTGCTTCTCATCAGCTTGCTTGGTTTTACAGCATTGCCATTGATATCAGCCAGGAACAAGCTCAGTAAGGGAAGGAACCGGGAGAGAAACAAACACAGCGAGAAACAAGGATAAAAATCTCTGGGGTCTGGAGAAACTTAATGCTCCAGTTTCCGAATACAAATCCATTTCTCACGTTTAGTCCCCTTAGCTAGAACAAAGCTTGGTAATTCAGGGCAAGGTCACTTCAGGCTCTGAGCTTTCTAGGCAACGAGGACTGCGTTTTGTTTGTTCAGAATATTAGTCATTTATGGAGGAATTAAAAGTAACATTAATAAAAGAGGATAGTAGTACTTTTTTTTAATGCTAGATTTTTTGCTTTTGAATAGGGACTTTGATTTACGTTTATACAGCACCTAGTTCTGATTTGTGTCAGAGCTATGTTACAGGGGACAGAAAAAAAAGAGTGCAGAATGTCTGTTAATTTTATCCTTTTTTTTTTTTACTTATAAGCATTTACTCCTCCAATCGTAAATGATTCCATTATTAGTTGTTTTTTTTTTTTTTTTTTAAACACACTCTATTATGTTTACATATGAAGCTCATAAATTAGTTTAACTCTGATCAACTATCATTCATCAGTAATTAGTTGGTCATGTACAGATTACAGCTAATAATCCTTATTTACATTTTAGCCTATATTCTGCACTGGTTAAGCAAAGTACTATATGAGTAAGTGTCCCTGGAGAAAATTTTTAACGTTTGACTCTGCCTTTAATTATTACAAATTTATTTTAACTTCACAATTATTCACTAGTGACTTTTTATTTGCAGTGTAATGTCTTATGTAGTACAGAAGGGAAGGGAGGGTTTTCTAGCAGCTTATAATTCAGTGTTTGGCTTTTCCAAACTCATTCACTGAATATTGATTTTTTTTTTTCTGTATATTGGCTTAGCTTTGTATGGTTGGAAGTTTAAGGACTGTCACTTGTTGTAGAAGTGGCATAGTTCAGTTAGGTTCCTAGTGCTGGGTAGCTGTCTACATCATTACAACAGTGATTCCCTGTGCCTGTCAGTGTTCAAGGGGCATTTGGAAAATGCCCTCTTTAATATGATATAACTTCTGGTTAGCCCTGAATTCTGGCAAGGCTTGACCTTTGTGGGTTCCCTCCAACTCTTCCCTTCCCATTCCAAAGATGAGCCCATGCGTATGTAGCTTCATGAATTATAGCCTAAATCCTCAACCATTCCAGAAAGGGAAAAAAAGACTCACTTCCTGCTCAGCAGATGTAGAAATTTATCATTGTAAATGGCAAAGACTACCTACTTATGTGTGACTGAATAATTGAATGCTTGGCATTAGTCTTTGGAAGAAATTAACTACAGGATACGTCTTTTGGATAGACTTCTTTAAGGAACTTTATATAGCTTAGAGGAAATAAGCTTGTCTATGTATGTAACTCCATTATTTTGATAATCTGTATCATTCTCATGAGTTTGTCCAGCTTTTCCAAACAAGACAGACATACAAGTACTGGAAACGTGAATGAGGAGCCTTGGCAATACAACAAATGTGCTAAAAACGCAAAGCTCTATTCACTGAGGGACTTTACTGTAATCCTTTCCAGGCTGTGGACTGACTTTGTTGCAGGTGGTGATACTGCGGAAGTATAGTGAAATTTAATGTAACATGCAATAACATATAGTATCATAGATATTTATGTACTCTATAGAACAGTAATACTGCAATTCTGCTGTTGATATAGCCAGCATTATTTTATCACTTTCCAGCTGAGATTGGTACTTATCTTCCTGTTTTGACAGCGGTAGATGCTCAAGGAGGTAGTCAATAATTTATTCTTTGCTTTTACTGCTATATGGACAGATAGTCCATTTTCTGTTGTGAATAAACCAGCCTTGCTCCAGGCGAGAGGCTCTGAAATGATTGCAAGTGCATTACCAAGTTGCTGTATGGGCTGCACAACTAGCAAAGCTACAAGTAGTTCTCCCTGTGCCTTGCCAGCTTCTCCAAATTAAGCCTGTTTTCCTCCATGCTCAGTGGTTCCATTTTCTTTCCTTGAAGTACTTTCTTGAATTCCCATAGGCCTCATCCCATCTTTGTGCTGAAGGCTGGGCAGGAGACAGTGCAGCTCAGTGGGTCTTCCAGGGTAGCAGCATGCTTCTGGCAAACCAGTGGTTCCTACAGATTAGCTCTGTTCACACCACAATGAGGTTTCACTTCAGTACCCAACAGTCAGTTTTAATGAACTTTGTAGGATTTCAACGTTATCCAAGACTTGTGTCTGATTTTTTGAAGCTAGGTAGTTAGTTTGGAAGCTGCTGTGGAAGTGGCAGATAGCAGCAGGCAGCCAGGACAAAGATAGAAGGATGAATTTTAATGAAAAACTGTTGGAAATAAAACAGAATATTGGGAAATACTATTAACATGACAGCAGGACAAGTACCTGATGAAGATTTGCTCTTCAGTTCAGAAGTGTTAAAAAGCTACTTATTTACTCCCTGCTCTTCCTACTTCCAGGCACCACCTTACACAGTTGGTCAGACCAGAGTTTTGCAGAGATTAGCTACTGTATTTGCTGTACTTCTTAGTGGCACTGGTGCTTCTAGAGAAGCATATTCTGAGCATGTTCATATTCTACAAGTGCAATTTCTTTGCCTAGAAATACAAACAAGCTATTCAACATTCTAATATAATACTTTGACTAGCTAAAATCTGACTGACTCCTTGCCGGTGGGGCTAGTGGCAAGATGCTTTGTGTGGCAGAACATTTGGGTTCTGCAGTGGGCAACTTACACCACTTGTCTTGATCTTATGCAGGGTTTCAGAAAGTTATTTGGGAGCTGGGTTGCCCGAAGTGTAATGCTCCTTGGGGGCCTCATTTTTCTGTTACCTTTTATAATCCATGCCTTGTAAGTGTCTTTCAAATCCAAGGTACCTAGAAAAGCAAATCAGTAAAGTCTCTGACTAAATATATCTTAATTTTCAGAACTATAATACTGTCAACAACTGTAAGCCTAAAGAAAATAGTGTGGGTTTCCCCTGTGTTGAAAAACAGTATGAGATTTTGTATGAGGGAATCTTTTCTGGAGTTTTGTTTCAGTACCAGTCTCTGAGTCACTTACCATATACTGACTCTGCTATCTAATTTCTGTCTGTGTCAATCCCTTTCTTTCTCACCAAGGAACTAACCGCATGCTGGAGTCCAGACCTTGCTGAGAATTCAGGAGCTGTGACAGTATCACTCTGTAGTGCAGTAGTAGGCCAGGTAAGGACACCTGTATTCATAAGTCAGTTTCCTAAACACATGTCCAGTAATGAGTAAATTTTCAGTGGCCATGTCAAATAAATGCAGTCAGAAAAATGGAAATAAATGAGGGCATTCTTTATTACACTTTAAGAAGAGCAAGTATTTTGGTCACATACGGAAATCTAAAATAGGTTTTAGCAGGCAAGTGAGACATAATCATAGCACAGATCTTTATGCCAAGATTTTTAATATGTTAAAAATAAGCAAATAGTATATCATTATTACATTCTTAGGTTTAGTGAGTAAGTAACACATCAGCCTGCAATTGAAGCTGACTGGTTGTTTTGCAGATTGAGTTAACTGCTGATCAAAGAGAAAAAGTCATATACCTCAGCTTATGAGTTTATGAGAACTGGCACAGGTTAAACAGTTATTCCTTCCCTTCCTCTCTTATGACTGCGTGGAGTATCAGATGTTGAATTTGTCTTTTTCTCTAGTAAATTCCTTGCCCCTTTTAATATCACAGCATTGGTGAAAAATGGTGATCTGTACATTTATGTTTTATGGAGCTCAAAGGGACTCAGTGATTCAGAATCACTTCTCAGTGACTCCATGAGGTGCTGGCTGTGCTGTGCAGACAGCCTAGCAGATTTCAACCCATCAGCACCTTGTTTTCCCTGCTCTGCCACAGCTCATCACCTCCTCAGTTTTTGCACTGCAGCTGTCAGTGGAATTACATTGCAAACTGTATCTCTTATACTGGTTGAAAGTGTATTTTTCCTCCCTCATCCTTGGTCTTAGTGGTTTGTTGTTCTGACCACAAGGAGTGGTGCCAGCAGTGATGGGCAGCAGGGAGGGAGACCCATACTTCTTCAGCTGGCCTTGTCAGCACAGCCAGTGAGTGCCAATGTCATGCTGAATTGTCATGGGACTGCTTTTATTGTTTATTTTCATGTAACCCTTCTATCTAATGCGTCCCAATCAGGCTGCAGTATAGTTGACTGGTGCATGCACAGAATTAACTTCTATCCCTTCACAAGCTGTCGGAATACTGGCTGCATATAACTTCATTAAAAAAGGGGAGGTTGAGAAGGGGAAGAAAGCAAACAAAATCCAGAAAAATTGTGCACAGCACATGCGGACAGCACAGACTTAGACTGTTGCAGACTGCAAGGAGAGCAGGTTGGGGGTGCCACCTTGGGAGAAGGGTCTGCTCCTATCCACATTGCAGGCCCCGTCCTGACCATTAGAAAAAGGTGTGATTCCCAGTCTCCTAGTTTCAGTGTGCCCTCCTGTCTCTTCTCTGGTTAGTCCCTAATGCTGTTGCTGCATACACGGGCTGTGTGTTTGTAAAGGGCCTAACAGTGAGGAGGCTTAGCCATCTAGCATGTGTCACTGTCACAGATTGCAGCTGTGGGTGGGCACTGCCCTCAGACCAGTTTGGCCTTGTGTCCTTAAGTACAGTGAGTCTAGTGTTTCATTCTTTCCCTTACAGCTGAAGGAACTGAAACATTCAGTGATGTGAAGTGTCAAAGGTGACGGAATAAGCATCAGACCTGGGAATAGAAGTCAAGACCAAATATGTGAAAACTTGTTCTGCAGTTTGTTTCCTATCACCTTGTGCCCACAGTAATGCAGCTCTCATAAGAAACTTTATTTGCCAGATACTGTCAGTCAGGAATGCTTTTTCATGAGAAACACGCTTAAGAAAGTAACATAGCAACCTGATCCTTCAAAAAAAGTGTACTGCTGTGCCCTAAGGCTGTATGCCATTTCCAGAATCTCTGAGAGAAAATAGAAAATATTGTTTTGTTTAAGTGTTTGGGTTTGTTTTTTATTTACTTATTTTTGTTTCTTTCATGAGGGAATTAGGATTTTCTGGGTAGGATTGTGTGGGTTAAGTCAGACAAACCAATTTCATATTAAAAAGCAGGTTTTCTTCTGGACAGTGACTTATCCCTTGAACAAATATAAATACGTGGTAGTATAAGAGAAATAGTGAACAGTGTATAAAAATATTGGGGAAGAGCATCATGCCTTCAGTGTAAAGCACGCATCAGTTGTGATACGTCTAAATCAGATAGTGCAATCAGACTGACTTTTCTAAGTGGTCTCAACTTGCATCAGGATTTAAGGAACGAAGACAGGTTTGGTTAGAATGCTGTTAGCACCCGCAAATATTTTCATTTGTGCAATACTTTCAACAGATCTGGCCCATTGATTAACATTAGGTATGAACAGGACTCTGTTCTAGATGCCTGCTTCTCTAGGCAGTTTTGAGTAACTCACAAAGAATACATTTGCTTTTTCAGTCAACATACCTCTGTAAATACAAGTCAGAATACTGAGTTGTTGATAACACCAGCTGCTTCTTTATCCTGTCAGAATGCATACAAGGGTCCCAGAACTAAACTTGCATGAGGAATGAAAGTCAGTGTATTTTAGTGTCTGCCCATATTGCCTATGTCAACCTTCGTCTTAAAGGGTCACAGGGAGAAATCTCTGTAATGACATCCTTGACTCCTTGACTGGATTGTATCTGGTCATAAAAATGAAATCAAAATTAAAGTGAACCCAGCACATTAGTAATAATATTTTAACAAGCTTGCGAAGCACTTTGATAGTCACATCTTTTGCTGCTTGTTTTTACTGTGAGACAAAGTGTTGACAGGTGCTTGCATACAAGTTCTGAAAGCCTGTTGTAGCATCACACAACACACTGGCGAAAGAGGACAGGGTATCTTCGGGCAGTGCAGGCTGGCAGAATGGCCAGGCAATACAATT
Source organism: Oreortyx pictus (assembly GCA_036925125.1). Classification (NCBI taxonomy): domain Eukaryota; kingdom Metazoa; phylum Chordata; class Aves; order Galliformes; family Odontophoridae; genus Oreortyx; species Oreortyx pictus. The sequence continues at coordinate 67,107,286 of JAUPFR010000001.1, read as the reverse complement.
AATTTGTGGATGAGTTCCTGCAAAGTAGTTTGTGGCTTAGTCTCAGGGCTGAGCCTGGTCTCTCTCACTGTGACCCCAGGTGCTGGAGGTGGCTGTGTATCAGCCCAACTTAAACCCAGCATGCCCGCTGAGCAGCACACTACAAAATGCCTCCTGTTGTTTTATGACCCGTTTTTCTGTTACTGTGGATAAGTTATGCCATCTCTTTGCTAATTCTTAACTTCTGGTCTTTCGCTGTATTTGTACTATAATGGTACTTTACTGTCTTGCGTTATCCTGAAATCTCCACGCTTTTCTTGTTTTTAATGTAACCTCCTAAGAGACTCACATAGAGCCTTAGGCTTGTATGTCTGATTAAGTAGTGCAGCCTCAAAAATACGATGTCTTTGTAAGACTTCTCATAATAACTCTATTGAGATACCTGATCTGTTTTTAAGTCAGTATCAGTACCACAGTTAGCAGAGACATATTCTCAGCTGACATAAGTAACTTTGTCAGAGCCTCAGTTTATATCAAGCAATGATCTGCTCCTTAAAAGCAGATGCTTAAAATTTTAGGTACTTTCCAATGCAAGAAATTGCTACAGGCCATAACTGTCATACATTTTTGTGAGAAGATGCGTTTTGTGAAATAATCGTAATATGGAAAACTAAGCCACACTAATTTCTACTTTGATTGGGAATGTCGAGAAAAAGAAATGAAAACAAGAAAAGGGAAAAACTACAAATTCCACATAATCTTCTATTTGTGGAGAATATTAAGAAGAAACTTGCAAACTGATTATAGTTGATGCACTTTATCGTACATTTTACTTGGTAGCAGGTAATAGGGAATAATGTTTTCCTCCAATACCCTGCTAACTTGCAGAGATTAAAGACACAATGCTTATACTGAAATATCTTTAGTAAAAATGGAAACCAAGCAATTATTTTAAATTGGAACCTTTTAGTAATTAAAAGCTGAATCATAAGAACAAGTATTTCATTTTGGTTTCTTTTTCAAAGAAAGATGTGGTGAAATACAAAATTCTTAAAAATGAAAATCAGGGTTTGGTAATTTAGAAGAATAAAGGATCCTTTGATATTTCAGTTTTTTGTTTTTTACAAAAGTGCAGCATTTCCAGAGACAATCATTGGATTGTTATTGCTTTTTTACTTCTTATTTTCTGCATACAAGCAGGATTCCCAAGTTTGAAAAAATGTGAGAAACAATTCAAAACAAAGTGTTGCCTTCACTGGTTTCATTTATATGATGCTGTTCTAATATATGATTGTGTTTCTTGGCAGATGTCTTCGGGTTCAAATGAGAATTGTGGAAATACTCTCTGGAGCTGAGATTTTTTTCTCTGTCAATAGAAGTCCACACAAAGGCCATTATTAAGCCTACAAAATTATTCATCCGGAGACCTCCCGTTCAGAGGGAGGCTAACTTCTAATTCCCATCTTCTTCTGATAAACTCAGTCTTACCCTTTCCTGATGTGCATTCCCTGTCTCCTTACCTTCTCAGATCCTTTTACAGTGGTATATCCTCAGCATCTGTGTCCCAAAAGTACTGTCTCCCTGGTTCTACATCCATATATATTCTGAACCTTTTCCTTTGGTTCCCATTCTGTTTGGACCTTCAGGAGTACACTTATTTTCAGTTAGCCCCCTCTTCCACACTGCTATTCTGCCCAGGTCTCTACTGCCCAGTCCTGTCTCTTGCACCAGCAGCTCAGTCTATCTGGATTTATTTTCCCAGTCCCAGCTGTTGCCTCAACCCAGTAGTTCTCATTTGCTGATTGTCCTCTAACTAGTGCCATCGTTCCCTGGTCCATCTGTGGTTATACTTGTATCTCCTGTCACCTTAATGCTTAGTTACCTCTATCCCTTTCTCATTTCTAGTTACTATTTCTAGAATCTTTGTTTTACCCTTTACTCTTTCTGGCTGTACTTTCAGAAGGGCTTCCAGCTAACTTCATTCCCAAATATTTGCTCTTTTCTCGCTCCTCTTTTTCAGCTCTCCGTTACATTTCTTCCCATGAGCCTGCATCCAGCCTAGCCTCACCAGGATCACTTCTCATCCATTACTAGTCTACCAGATCTCATGCCTCTGCTGGACATTCTGTCCCTGATCAAACTATAGCAGTTGCTTCATTTTAATTATTTATCTGTGTGAGGAAGTGGGTACTTACAGGGAAAGGAACTGAGGATGCCAGGGAAGCAAAGCAAACCCTATACTATTAGAGGGGGAACGTTACCTTGCCATTGTATGGGAACTGTTGAATCACGGCCTGAACCACTGATTGGTCACCAGAGGTGAGCACTGAGTCAGCTGCAGGAGCACAGGTGAAGGCAATGTACCTGTGTGATTGGAAGGGGTGGAGTCTGGCTCCACCTCTCCCAGACCCCATTTAAGGGCTGACCACCACTAGGGAAGGATCTTTTGGTGGAGATCCCTCCTCTGTGGAGTTATTGGTGAACCTCAACCATCTGCAAAAGGTGAGCCTCTCTTTATTTACCAGTTGTCTGTTTACCATCCAGATAAGACTAGCAAAATATACTATCTTCCTCACTATTTTTTGTGAATGCTATTCTTTTGGGTTGCTCACCGTACAGCCATGGATCATCAGGTGGAAGAAATCATTACCGGAATATTATAATTTGGTTTAAGTAGCCCTGTGCAGTGCTCTCATAATGTGTATGCCATCTATGGTACACATTCCATTCAGTTGACGCAAATTTTAGCCCTTTTTTTTTAACAGCAAAACTACTTTTTAAGCTTACTGCGGGGAGGCATTGTTAAGTTCACAGATTTATGTTGTCAGGCATTGCCACTATGATTGTAGATTCTGACTTCTTGTGGAATGGACTGCAAACTTTTAAATACTTCATCTAAAACCCACTATTGAACAGAAGGGTACCCGTTAATGTATCTATGCCATCAGTATGCCTATTTTCAGTTGGCCATTTCCTGGGTTGCATTCCAGGGAATATGAGCCTAATGGTTATGATGACACGACTATATCTTAATGGGAATACTGCTGGCAAAATGTTCTAATTAAGAGGGGATGCACTGAGCAGAAATAAATGATTTTAAGTGATGATCAGCCTGGTGTGAAATTATAAACTCCACTGTTAGTATCAAAATGTCTAATTACAGTTTGGATCCAGAATAGCATTTGAAAATCTGTGGGACCAATCTGCAAAAGCTTTTTGCAAGACCTTTGGGAGAAAACGAAGAACATGCAATTTTTAGCTTGCACTTTTATTTAATTAGTGCATTATTTAAATATGGGGTATTATATAGTATTTCGTTTCTCTTTCTTTCATCTTTTCTTTAATTGTCATAAGTAGAAGATGTGTACTGTATACCCCTGAAAGGTTTAAGTATTTCACTTCACTTCAGTGTCATTTTTGACAGTGGAAAAAAAAAAAAAGAACAGAACAGTTCAATTGAAAAGAGAATAGCAGGGCAGCCCACTCTATTTAGGGAAAACTGAGGTACAGGAACAAGACTTATATAAGAATTTGCAAGTCATTTAGATGATGTTCTTTACTCATTTCTAACTCTGGCTACTGAGTTCTCTTGATTTAATTTGTACTTGTCTGTGAAGCAATCTACATGTTTTAAGGCTTTTTCTTCCTTTTGCCCTACAGCCTTCATACTGAGCAAGGAAACTTTAAAGGCAGAGTTTAATCTGTTCTCTCAATTGATGAGTTTTTAAATTAAAGCTCTTTGAAAGTTTTGCGCCCATCAGTACCACCCGGGAGAACTAGATGACAGTTGTCTGGCACCACTTGCTGACTGATCAAGTCTTGAAAAGAGAGATGACTTTTCCACCCTTGCTTAGAGTTCCCAGTCAGAGGGAAAACAAACAAACAAGTAAACAGAAAGAAAACATTTACTATTTTGGAATCATAGAATGGATTGGACTGGAAGGGATCCCACAGCCTTTCTTGGCAATCCGTGCTGGCATTAGACTGGTGACAAAGAGCCACTTTGGCCATGAGGTCATGTGGTCAACTTTTGTCCAGAAGGATCCCTATGGCCTGTTTCACAAGCTTCAGGATGAACAGCTCTTTTATCGAATGCAGTGTTTCCTTAAAGAAAATCTCTCTGTTATGGTGTCAGATGCTGTGCTTTTATGGTGATTTCTTTTATTCACATTTGATTTCAGTGCTAGTTGTTTGACCCTAAGCCTCAGAAGCTGTCAAAAATGCATTTGTACCTAAGCCATCTCTGATGGTACCTGCAGACTTCTCTACAAAATGAAACAAACCAGGCTTCTATTTAGTTTGAAAAGTATCCAGCTGCTAAAGTCAAGTACTGGAGACATACTGCAGTGCATGTTTCTTAAAGGGGTTCTTCAGCCTTCAAGATCTGGACAAACCCAACAGGAATTACCTGTCTTTTCAGACATGCCATTTCAAACTAACACTGAACAGCAGGAAAGCAGTTCTTCATAAAATGTCTCTTGGTGCTAGTTTTAGAAGCATGAATTGGGTATGTTTATGCAGTAAATTTTCATTTTGATCATGTATAAATGAACTGTGAAGAGGGTAATGTAATTCTGTTACGCTAAACTTAGGTATCTTTGATTTACTGCTTTTGTTGTTCTTAGTAGTCATGCACATATTGTTTCAAGCAAAAGCTTGATATCAAACTTACATGTACTACTCTGAACCAAAAATTAATATCTTGAGCTCTCAGATTACTTGTCAGTGCAAGCTTGATTTATTGGCACATAGTGTCTGCTGCAATAGGGATAAGGAATCTCATTCAAAGACCACAGGCTCAGTAGAAAAACTAGTATGGTTTTCAGCGGGTTTTGGATTAAAAGCATCTATTTGTAGCAAAACTGAATAATCTGTAAAAAAAAAAAATAATAGTTCATAATGTTTCTCTTTTGAAATACATAGAAATTATAATAGAAAACAGTAATTCTTTTGTAAGAAAACTACTTTTATTATTATATTTAATTACTTTAAAGACTAAGAGCTTTCTTAGATTTCAGGTATTTGGTCTTTCATTGTTTTTATTGGATTGAAGTCATGTGGTTACTATGGAAACAAATACATTGTGGTGAGGCAGCGGCACAGGCTGCCCAGGGTGGTGGTGGAGTCACTGTCCCTGGACATGTTCAAGAAACATTTAGGCACTGAGAGATAATGGTTAGTGGGCATGGTAGAGATGGGTTGGCAATTGGACAAGGTGATCTTTAGAGGTATTTTTCAACCTTATCCATTTTATGATTCTATTATTTCTGTTATGTTAGTTTTAAGAACAAATATATTATTATGGAAGCAAAAAATCACTGAGACATTGGAATATAAAGTATAAAAATATCCTTATTAGTTAACAAATCATGAGGAAAAACTACTTTTAAACTGTTAGTATGTGGAATAGGAAGTATTCTGGCAGAAACAAATGTTAAAAGAAAAGCAAGTTAATGGAGCTGTCATTTCAATATTCAATAATATTCTCTAGAATAAGCAGTTTTCCCAAATATAATTCCCATATCCTGAATGAACAGCTACAACAAAGTGAAAGGCTTCCTAACACCAACTTGCTATCACCACGTAACTATAAAATGTATACACTAAGAGAAACAGTGGATCAATTGGGAAAGCATATCTGCTTTTGACAGTTAAGCAAGCAATGTATGGTGTAGTCCAGTCCTCCTGGCACCTCTTTGGCTATTTGCACGATTATTTTCTTGGCCATCTCACAGAATTGCATGTTTGTGCGCAGAGCAAACAGGCATTTGTGCAGAAAAGAGGAGTCAAAGCCTCTCAGGCTGGGAAAGCCCAATACCCTGAGATCTGACAAGTGTTGCTAGCGTTTGCTTTCCATACTGCAGAAAAATGAAGGCATGGACCAGGTCACTAGGAAATAGGTAGATGCTGTTTTTCTTTCCCATTCATAGCTCACTTTTGATTGTTACATGACCCTGCAGTGCTCAAAAAGAGGATTGAGATGCACAATTGAAATAAAACTGGGCATATCATACCAAAATACAGCCACAGAGTCCAGCATAATACAGTAGTACACTACAGCCTGATTTCACTCTAGGATTTGCTAAAACGCACCCATATCTGTGCACATGAAAAGACAGTAATTAAATTCAAGTTATGCTTTGATTACAGAAACAGCTCTTTAATTAATAAAAATACTTACTACCTAATGAAGGAAATTAAAGACTAGTTTTCATGGAATGTTTTATAAATTACTGAATGTATGAAATCAGGCTCAGCCCTAAATTAGTGTTGTGAGACTTCAAAATGCTAGTGCTAACCATGTATAAAACACCAGAAAAGACTATAATCACCTCCCACATTTGTGCTTTGCATGTGACATTTTTTGCATATCACAGGTCACGTAAGAGTGCATATGTCAGTGTGTGCTAGTTTGTGCATGTTTTATGTAGCTAAAGAGAAAGTGCTGCTTGCAGAGACTGCAGTCCTGACTGTTCAATACCACAAACGTGAATAAATACACTGTGTGAATCAAGTCCATGTCTTTTCTCTCAAGAAAACTTTGTCTGAGATAAAAATCTAAATTAGTTAATTAGAGACCCAAAATAAATACTTCCGTAGGCTTTAAAATATTCTTATCTTCCCTAAGTACTATGAAAAGCATACTTACATCGTCAGCCTTGGCTCGTATTGGCAGTGGAGAAGGTTTGTTACCTTGATAGTAGGGAAAAGTTTAAAGACTGTGATAAATCAAACGAATAATTTGTCTGGAGGAAGTCTGCATAAATTGGTCATGTTATCTAAATGTGTCAAATGAAATGTTAAGATCTCTCCCTTTCTTTCTCCAGGAATAATTGGATTTGCACATCTAAGTTTCTAGTCTTTTCAGCAAAATACAAGGACACATTTTTCACTGCCTGAATGCCTGTTGGGATAAATGGCTACAGAAGAGTGACCAAAGCTATATGGGAGGATTCAGGCAGGCTGGCTCTCCATTTTGCAACTGTTAGCCCACCTGATGTGAAAATGATGAGCAAGCCATATAAGACCAGCTCAGTTCTGCATCCCTAGTTTAGATATGCTGGACTGAGTAAGATGAAAGAATCTAAGATCCTTTGTAAATTTTTCAAAGGTGAGTTAAAAGGCTTCATTAGTCACATACAGTTTCCTCTGGAAGAATGTCATTTTGGAATTTGGCATTTTGGAGGAAGAAGAGACCACAGAAAAATGGTTCTTTAAAATTATCTTGATTTTTCTTAACTTTCTAAGGTTTTAAAGAAGTTTTGGGTTAGATGTTTTATTCTCTGTTATTTGTAAATGTTTTGTTCTTAATTGAGCATTTATGGGTTTATAGGATTTACAGGAAACATATAGCTTTGGATTTCTATGCATTAAATATTTCTGATGCCAAATTTATGGTAGTAAATTTGAATATTTAATGTTTGAATCAAGGCCAAAGACAAAGCATGTTTTCCTTAATTTATTAGTAAAACGTTCATAGTCTGTAGCTATTAGCACATGTAGTCATGTTATAAATTTGTGTAACTCTTTCATGAGGGGGACGTGTAGTTCGTGTAGTTCTTCCCTGAGGGTTCTAGCTTTCAGCGATAATCTGAAATGTGAAGAAAACAAAGGAAAATTGCAATTCAGAAGCTGCAGAGTAAAATAACGTGTTACAAATGGGAACAGTGATAGAAGAGTCTGTGTTTACGTAGTATGAGCATGAATTTATACAGGTGCTCACATTTTGGCTTCTATTCATATTCTTTTAATAAAAGCATTCTTTGATTTTATATGATGTGACCTAGCTTCTTGACAAACCACAGCAGAGTTTTTATTTTTAGTGCAATGTTTTAGATGTCTTAAGTGACCAGAGCTGTGTGATACTATCAGGAAAGTATTGTCACAATCCACCGATTCCTACTGAGAGAGAGTTTTACACTGTATATACTTTCGAGCTGTATGTAAACTGAAGAAAAAAGAAAATAATATTTGGAGTGAAATGACACGACCTCAAGTGTTGACGAAGTAGAACTGGCTTCAGTTATGTTAATGGTTTGGCATACAACAAGTGATTTATTATCATAAGACCATAGTAAAAATAAACTATGGAAGTTTATGGTCCACAATCTTGCAATCATTTCTTCTTGAGCTAAAATACGCTGCTTTGACATATTCTTTTACAATTGTTCATGCTAGAATAAGCAATTCATTTGTTCATACTAATTGATTAATTCATATTAGACAAATGAAACACATCTGTTACTATCTGTGATGTTGAATAATGGTGCAAATCTGCACCTCCTCGTAAGACATTTGCTTTTGGCTTGTATTTTTTTTTTTTTAATCATTAAGCATATGTTGCCACAGGCTGTTAAATAGAAGTCTGTATTTGAATTATTGGCCCCTCAAATAGCAATTGAGTTAACACTGAATTGGTTATTGCATTTTAATTTGTGCGAATGTGTAGTCCAATAGAGACTGAAAAATATCTTAGGACTGAAAGGAGAAAAATTACAAAAGTAATACCTCCTATTTTGGTATGTTGGCCCATGGCATCAGAGGCAGATGTTGGTGGTATGGCAGTAGAGGTTGAACCTCCCTGACAATATCTCATTACGTATTTTTGCCATGTGACAAATGGCAGCAGAGGGGCAAAATGACAAAAATGGTGCCTGATGTGAGAATGTGTATGAAGCAAACGTGTGGAATTGTATTCCTCCATGAGTGAAAAATGGTACCTATTGACACTTGCTGAATGTTTTGGGAGACCAGACAGTAGACGTGAGGACAGTGAGGTGGTGGGTGTTGCATTTCAACACCAGCGGTGTCAGTGACAATGGGTCGCCTCTGCTAGTGCAGATTGTTACAAGCATGGCATGCAGGTTCCAGTTCATCACTGGCAAAAATAGCTAATGATGGTGACTATGCTGAAAAATAGTGTTTTGTAGATGGGAATTTGCCTTATGAAGTAGTGTTATTGTATTCATTGTATCTGTTGTGGTTTCTGTGGAAATAAACAAGATATTTCTTTCAGAATGACCTATGTAGTCAGAATTCTAGTATACTGAGTAGGAAATAGAACAAATGAAAAAACACAGTGAGGTGTACACCTTTGTTTAGATCCAGCTCTAACTGTGGGTGGCAAAGTGAAGAGCGTGTGCTGGAATGAGCATTGAACTGGAAGGATGCCAACACTTTAATTGTAAATAACATATTGCAGCTGGGGCTTATTCCATGGAATGGTAAAGACCAAACCGCTGACAATCTCAGTGGCACAAAACTGGAGTGCAGCAGAGTGGAAGAAGTAGCTAACGGTATAAAAAAATAACTTGACAAAATCCTGGATCATTTTTTAAGCAGAAAAAATACTATAAAACATAATGGTGTATGGTGCTTTGCTTAGTATGAACCGCCCTAACTCACCCTCAGCCAGAAGGAGAGGTCTTTTCTGGTTGGTAGTTGGTTGACAGTTGCCTGATTTACCATGCCATTGGACAGTTAAACGGATTTTGATTCTCCAAAAGTGGTGCTGTGCTTTGGCTTTGCTTAGGCTTAACAATAATGCCAATATGGCTTCTAAATAGAAGCTGGAACAACAGCTGGGAATATGTTTTGTGCAAATATATGCTGGTTTCTTCACTAGAGGCACTGCGCAGATTATCTCATTTCTTGAATAAATGTCTTCTGGTAATCTATTCAGCACACTTCACCAATAGTAGACAAAGCCAGGGTGTGCCAACAGGCATGGCATCCTTTCTGGCCTTGCTAAGAGGCAGAGTTACAGCCTTATTCATTGAGAAGCATAAAAGCAGAAGAGCTAAACTAGGTTTAGGACAGCTCCATGGGTCTTCTACCCTAACTACAAACCAAATCACCATATTAACCTTGTCTGCTACTTGTCCATCTGGCTTTTCTAACCCGCTAGTTTGACGTAATGCTGAATTGCTTTTTATACGTGCTTGGTTAGATAAGACAGAATTTTTCAACCGCAAAATTCAGTAATATTTACTGACTTATTAAAAACAGACTTTATTTTCATAATATAACCTCTCAAATAAAATACAAACTTTCACAAACTGTTTAGGCAAACATCTGTAGAAGCTAGGACTTTAATAGCACTGCATAAATTGTGGTTCTTTAGATGAGTTTTTACTCTCTCTTCCTATAAATGTCTGTCATTAATTATGTGCAAAACTCAGAACTTCTGCTTTTGGAATGAGTACTTCCTATATCTTGCTAGCTTGAGATTAGATTAGACATCTCATGAGCAGGAACTTGGTTTCAAGTATATCCAGTGTCTTGGGAGTCTGCAAGCAGATGCAGTCTGGATGCTGAAGGAAAGTTGTACAATGGTTCAAGTTCTCCTTAACCCTTTTCATTACACAAGATTACCTAATAGGGAAAAGAGTGAGCTATAGAACCACCTAGCCCTCCTTAGTGTGTTTAATAATGTACTTTAAATTCAGTGTACCTGGTATTTGCCATGCTCTTTTAACATTTCAACTTCCAGTTTGAATACTACATTGAAGAAAATATATCAGTATAATTGGGCCTCACACCTATCTATAGTTTTGCACACCTTGAATAGCTCGCATATCAGCCCAAGTCTGGTGCAGTTTTCGAATTCATTCAAATGTTTATATTTCTCTGTCCTGATTATTATTCTAGTTCTTTGATTACTGATTAATTAGACGTAGGACTGAACTAACCTCCCAAGATCCCTGCCAAGCCAACATTTGTATATCTCAGAATGTTTTGATTGAAATAGGAATCTATTTAAAAAAATGTTAGTCATCCTAAAGTCAGTTTTGTCACTGTATAATGGGTCAAAACAAGTTTGAATGCCCTGAGAAGACAATATTCCCTTCCCATTTTATTTTACGTCAGTTTCACATTTCTAATCAGTGTCAGTGCTCTTGGCCTTTGCCCCTTATAATCATGCTCCATACTGCAGTTATATGTCATGCATATATATTGTTTCTTTCCAAAACCTTCTATAGTATATCACAGAAAAACTTTTGCTATAATGTGCTATATACGGCTCTCATCCTGTCTTTTTCTCCAGAGACCACAGCTGTGAAATTTCTTTTATGCTCTGTGGAAGAGAAAAGCAGAGAAGGAAGACTAAGGAGCATTGCAGCATAGCAACTCATGAAGCAAATTAGTGTGGCAGTCACCTCTAGTTGAAACTAAGTCCTGAACTGTGGCTGCAAATGGCAGGCATCCGTGGTATATTGAGGGTGTGGCTTTGCTGGGAAGTGATGGAACAACTGGAGGTTTTCCCTAGAATGCTGTCTTCTTGGTTAATAAGAATTTGGTGTGCTCAAGAATCTGAAATGCTTGGTTTTCATTTACTTTCCCAAAGTTCCATTTTAAGTGTAAGTTAATGAAGTAATAAGCAGTGAACCTATGGTATATGAAAAAAATACCTAATTTAACGTAATTTAAGCCATAGTGACTTCAAATGCAGCTCTTTTTATTGCTCTTTTAATAAAAATAGTTTTAGTCAATTAATTAAGAGTGCAGTATCTCAGGGGTCTTTCCTTGTGATGTACTGTAATCACTTGAGGTAAAATGAGTAGTCCCCAGGAGTATATCAACATCATAGCTGCTATTTCTTTTCACTTAGAAATGTAGAGTACAGTTGTCGAACTCTGCACATTTGAGACATGAGGTCAATCATTGCTATTAACTGCAAATGTTACCATTTCCTATCTGAAGAAATACAGAGTCAAGCATGTATGTCCTACGGAAGAGCAAGCATCTGTTTCAGGACAAGTACAGAGAATAAAAATTAGCTTAAGTTTTTCCATGTGCACCTGGCACGTCCATTTAAATAAAGAACACCGAAGGAAACATTAAACTCCCATATACCCAAAACCTGGTTCAAAATCATGCATAATATTCTGGCAGTTCTTCTGGAATTGATTGGCAACTTTATTAATAGATTAGATGCAAGTCCTGGAGGCCACAGGCCTGGTTCATAGAGTATGTCACCACAACTAGGTGGAAACGTAACTGGAGCACATGCAAGGATAACTTCATTGAGTTAGGAGAAAAACAGAGTGAAGATGTGGTTACATGGACTTTGTTAGCAGCAGGGTATGTATTTATGATCTATAGGGAGTATGCATATCCTTGAGACTGATATACCATGTCAACACCGCTCTGGTTCCTCTGCTAATTTGTCTAAAATGCTATTTGATCACACTTTTGCTTTGCAGTGTTTTATACTGATCTTTCTCTTTTACTGCTGTGTAATTGTGTGGCTTTTGGTCACAGCAACCAAGTAGGAAAATATATGACCTCTGTTTCAGTTTGATCGTTTGTAAAGGAATGGTGGGAAGGTGACTGTGGTTCTTGCAAAACCTACATAACTACTGTATCTAGTTTCCACTGCAGACAGCTCTGGTAAGCTCAGAAGACTCTCTGAAGTTGTTTACTTCTTTAAACTAGGAGTTAATCTCAAAACAGTAATGAACCTACAGAATCGTAGAATGGCTCGTATTGGAAGGGACCTCAAAGACAATTCAGTTGCAACTTTCTGCTGATGACAGGGCTGCCAGCCACCAGATCAGGCTACTCAGGGCCCCATCCGACATTCCTTTATTCGAGTCAGAAGCTGCAAACTGTTGACAAAGGTTTTTACCAAAAGGCTTTGATCATGACATGTTTGATGTAAATAGTGCTGTTGCTGCAAAGGACTGTTCCTGTGCTTGTGTCATAGCATATGCTGAGTCGCAGAGGAACAATTCTCAAAGCACTCCAGTGAAGAAAGAGAATTCATAAAGGTGAAGAAATCTCTTAAGTGGAGAATGCTAATGAGTACTTATGCGTAGTAATAGCAGGAAAATCTCATTGTAGCTGATGGCTGTACCTTTCAGTTTGTCTGTCTTTGAACGGGAATTTTCTGTGGAAAATGCCACTGAGAAGTTCTCAGGGATGTTGTTGCTCTCTCTGCTGTCACATAAGGCAGGAGTACACAACTCAGCATTTTTATTCTTTAGAAGCTTACATTAATTTATTTTGACAGCATTTTCAATCCATGTAGTATCTTAGGACTAGCTGTGTGTGCTACCTTCCTATTTTAGACAAGCAATGCCTTGCGTGAGACTGTTAATTTGGCAAAGGGCATGGGTTCACATTTGGTTTTCATAGACTGATAGATTTAAAGGCCAGAAGAGACCATTATGATCATCTAGTCTGACCTCTCACTTCAATCAGGGCATGAGCCTCACACAGTCATTACTGCAAAAAGACCAATACTTCAGTGTGGGCTAGACAGCAGCTTAAAGAAGAGAACCAGTCATGAGTTGTCTTCCTGGTTGTTGTTTTTTTTGGTTTTTTTTTTTTGCATGAATTTTTCCAACTTCAGATTCCATTCCCTGGATCATATCATTTTGTAGGCATGTAGAATCGAAATGAAACATCATCCTCAACTGTCCTTTTCAGTTACATCTGTGATTCCATCTACTTGGATTTGTCCCCAGATTGTAGGAATATTTATGTTGTACCATTGTCAGACCATGCTAAATGGACAGTAAGCATTTTCTCCACTTTCTACTAGATATTGTAAAAAAACAACTGCAAAGTGCACGTGGAATTTCAAGATCTCAAGCTAGATCTGCATTAATAAGTCAGGGGGCATTCAGCCTGGCTTGTTTTTTTAGAGCAGTTTCCATCAACTGAGTTAACATGCTAGAAGTCTGTTTACAGAGTACATGTATAACTCTTGTCCTTATTCAAAAACATCCCCTAAATTTCTAAGATTTTTTAGAAGTTAGATAGCAAAGAAAATTGGAAAATGACAAAAGAGGACAAGCAGGTGTAAATATTTTAGGAAATTATGGTCCAGCTAGGAAATTTCTAATAATGCTGTTGTAACTTGGTTACAAATCTCTTGCCTACCAAACTACAATGAAACAGAGATCCAAACTTTCCTACACTAAGATCTAGGGAATGCATTTTTGTATGTTAAACGTGTGTATAATAGTTATATTCCAGTTTTACAACTGGTAAATGTGAAGGACATCAGGAGACCCATCTGAAGCCTTAATAACATATATTGCTTAAAGTTTGTATTCACTGGGTAAATAACTTATTCTAGAATCTTTATCCAAGATTTAAAATAAAACCTACAGATACATTTCTGTTTCAGTGAAAAATACTTTTTGTTTACTCATGGCCTTTGTACAAGAAACTTAGAAGCTTTTGAAATCACTACAATACTTCCTAACTGATTTGAGAACTCTTTTTTTATCATAGTATGTATTTGTCCCAACATTTAGCATTTGTTATGTCCAACAATTCATTTGAAATTAAATGCAATTTTCATCTTCTTTTGTATCAGAACATGTACACAATGAATATATAGGCGATAAAAAGACACATAAATATGATTTCAAGATTACCAGCACATTTGGATCCCTTTAACAAACTGTTTTAAAGTCAAAGGCTATCTGATGCTGTAACTATATATGGTTATTAGAATTTGTATGCGAGTCCCAGCTCTGCAAAGAGGCATCTAACAGCATGGCAAACATGCCTTTGCAATTAAATGACCGTTCACAGTACAGCTAAGGAAATACAAGATATGGCTCAAATTGTTCTGTAAAGAATTGCTGTTTTTGTTACACTTTGTTTTTAATGAGCTATAAAATAAATGCAGCGTAGAAAGTATTTTTATAAACAGAGTTTGTGATAAGCAAGGTTGTGCTGGGAAGAAAATGCCAAAGTTAAAAACACCTATAATGCTTCTCTGAAGGCTTACATACATAAAAGCATCTAAATTCTGTACTCTGTTTAATGCGACAGGACTGGCTGCTCATCCAGTGTTTACAGCATCAGCCCTGGTAAATGCCAAAGTATTTGTGCTTCAGCAATGAAATAATGCCAGCTTCATTTGCTTACAGCTAAATACAAGAAGACTGTTTCTCTGTGTAGAGGGAGGACAAAGTAAAGAGTGTTTTGGAACAGTATGAAATAGTCAAGAACAGTGCCAGAAAACATGCATGCTCATTTGAAATATGTGCATGGAGATGGTGGGGATAGAGGAGGATCATAGAATAGAATCATAGATTGGTTTGGGTTGAAAGGGACTTTTAAGATAGTCTAGTTCCAACCCCCTGCTATAGGCAGGGACAACTTCCTCTAGACCAGGTTGCTCAAAGTCCTATCCAGCCTGGCCTTGGACGCCTCCAGGGAGGGGGCATCCACTAACACACTGGGCAGCTTGTTCCGGCATCTCACCACCCACACAGTAAAGAATTTCTTCCTAATATCTAGTCCTAATCCATAATCCACTCTCTTCCAGCTTAAAGCCATTTCCCTTCATCCTATAATTACATGCCCTTATAAAAAGTCCCTCCCCAGCTTTCCTGTAGGCCCTCTTCAGATACTTGTAGGCCACTATAAGGTCCCCAGGAGCCTTCTCCAGGCTGAAGAGCCCCAGCTCTCTCTGCCTGTCCTCATTAGAGAGGTGCTCCAGCCCTCTGATCATCTTGGTGGCTCTCCTCTGGACCTGCTCCAACAGCTCTGCATCCATATTGTGTTAGGGGCCCAAGAACCACATGCAGTACTCCAGGTGGGGTCTCATGAGAGCAGAGTAGAGGGACAGTATCAACTCCCTTGACCTGCTGGCCACTCTTCTCTTGAGGCAACTCAAGATATGGTTGGACTTTTGGGCTGCAAGTGCATCTTGCCAGCTGATACTGATTCTTTCATCAACTGACACTCCTAAATCCTTCTCCTCAGGGCTGCTCTCAAGCCATACAAAAAATACTCTTTGGAGACAGCTCTTAAAAAAGTAAAAGCTTGGTTGGAAAATATCTGAATCTTTAACTGGGAGGAGTGACGGAGCAGATGGTGTGATAGCAGTAGGGTGATAGGATGGAGACAGTGGTGGGTGGGCTGATCTATGGATGGTCATGAGGAACATACTGCAAGACTCAGATTGCCTCCATGTAGTTGGTGGGGTACAGCCCCAGCTGCCAATGGCATCCTGGCCTGAATCGGGAATGGTGTGGTGAGCAGGACTAGGGACATAATTCTCCCGCTGTATTTGAAACTGGTGAGGCCCCACCTTGAGTACTGTGTTCAGTTTTGGGCACCTCAATACAGAAAGGACATTGAGGTGCTGGAGCTGATACAAAGAAGGGTAACAAGGCTTGTGAAGAGCTTGGAGGAACAACTGAAGGAACTGGGGCTCTTTGATCTGGAGAAGAGGTTTCTGAGGGGAGACTTTACTGCTCTCTTCAAATACCTGAAAGGTGACTGCAACATGAGCAGGGTTGGTCTCTTCTCAGTTGTGACAGCGACAGGACAAGGAAAAATGACCTCAGGTTGCAGCAGGGGAGGTTTCGGTTGGATGTAAGGCAAAACTTCTTTATGGAAAGGGTTGTTAAGGACTAGAATGGGCTCCCCAGGGAGGAGGAGTCACCATCCCTGAAAGTGTTTAAAACCCATTTGGGTGTGGTGCTCAGGGACATGATAAAGAGGTGGGTTGTTAGAGTTAGGGTAGTAAGGTTGGACTTGATGGTCCTGAAGGTCTTTTCCAACCTGAGCAATTCTATGATTCTGTGATTGCCCCAGCCCAGACTCGGGACCTTGCACTTGGCCTTGCTGAACTTCATGAATGAAGGTTGGCATAGGCCCACCTCTCAAACCTGTCCAGGTCCCTCTAGATGACAGCCCTTCCTCTCTAGCATGTCAACTGCATCTCTCAGCTTGGTGTCATCAAAATGGAAGGACGAGAATTAGGGTTAGTTGTAGCTGAAGGGCCTACAGTGACAAAAGGGGAGAAATGTAGTAGCGTGGAGAAATGAAGTCTTTTAATATAAGATGAGCAAGCGTGGAATTATTGAGAGCTCTACAGAGGCACTGCGTCCCTTGTGGGGAGGCCCCAGTTCTGAAACTCTTGTTCAGTAGATTGCTTTAGTGGGAACTTCTTGGAAGATAATGTACAATTAGAAGGCAGAAATTGTAAGGGACTGGTATCACACATTTAAATAGGTGAATAACTATGAGAAAAAGCTTCTCACATCAGCTTTCCTCAGTATTTTCAATATGAAACATATGCATATGAAGTTACTAAAACATATGAGTGTTTATAGTCAAAACTGTTTTTAGCAGCTTAATTAATTTATTTTTCAGTCTGTTAACTGACATTATAAGATTTTCTAGCTGGAAACTTTGCATTTTATGCTTCCAGAAGATGGACTTATGTGTAAACCAACTATTATCACTGGATCTATATTAAAAAGCAAGGAGCCAATAGTTGCAAGTCCCACAGGGCACTGCAGCCAGATCAGGAAGTGGATCACAGCCACCATGATCACTCATGAGCTTGGATTTCCTTCCTGTGGTGCAGCAGGGAGGGAGGAGGCTACACCATTTGTTTCTGGATCTCAGTCTGACTTGCAGTTGCACAGCAGCCAGGATGTAGCCTGGGAGGTAGAAAGCTCCAAGCTCACAAATTGTGGGGCACTCATTGTGGCTGTAATCAGGAGATAAACACAGGCACAAGCCATATGATGTCTTTGAAGAACAATCAGTGAAGGCACAATCAGTGTGAAGGTACTTCTTGTACCTGGGAAGGGTGGCTTTCTTTACATTTATTTATTCAAAAATCAGACTCTAGGGAAGTAGAGAATTAAATCATTTAGATTAACCTATCCCTCAGTATTGTGAATTCCAAGGAGCAGTTGCTGACACACTGCTGGCCTCTTGCAAGTGCAATCTCAAAGGAGCACGTGCTAGAAGACATCAGTTAGCAGCAGGTTTTTAAATTCAGATGTTGGCTCAAGAGCAGGGAACAAGATAAATGTTCTCAGACAAAAATTCACTTTTTTAATCGGCAAAGTGTTTTAGCCTCCCCATTTTTCTCCTTAATCCTCTGTTTCTGTCCCTGACTAAATCTAACTTTTTAACCTAGTTTTCAGTAGGTCCTGAGAAACTGTCTTTTTGAACTCACACTTACCTTGAACTTTTCTGTTTTCTTGCCTTGCGATGCTTGGTGTGTGTACAAAACATCCAACACTGCACATCAAAATGAATGTTGCATTTATGCTTTTGTAATTACATAATTCAGGTTATGAAAATATAACACTTTTCAACTGTTCACCTAAGCATTAAGTTCTTCAGAGTATTCATGTTTTTTTTTCTTTCTTATGTGCAGCAAAATTTGGAGAGTAACCTCACCAACCTTATTAAGAGGAATACTGAACTGGAAACTCTTTTGGCAAAACTCATTCAGACCTGTCAACACGTAGAAGTGAGTAAACTGAATTATATTCACTTTGAGCTTTCAGAAATGTTCTGAACAAAATAATAATATGGTCATGATAAACTGATTTGGAACTTTTTCACTGATAAATGGTATTTTCATTACAGCTAATCCTCTTTACGTTCATTCCTATTTCCTCTGAATTATGATTTTAGGTTTGCATGGCTCCTAATGCTGCTAAACTTGAGCACACCACTTAGTATCTCTAGAATGCTTATCTGCTTGCCTCTTTGCCAGGCAGAATAAAATATAAACACGGAAAACTAAGGCAAAGAAATAATAAGGCCCAGATCTGCAAAGCTTTCTATCTACCATTAATTGCTTTTAATTTCAGAATTAAGTATCTAAATGCAGAGGTGGCCTTCAAAAGTTACGTATGAAATGTACTTTTCTTTCAAAGAATAAAGATGCTTACAAGTCTTTGAGTTGCCTGAGGATATCACAGAAAAGAAGGATCTGGATTCAAATTTCCTCCAAATCTGGGGAATATTTTAGATGGCCCTGTGAGGGCTGCTGCTTTATATGCAAATTAAAATAATCATAGCCTAATTTAACAATGGGAGCTTACACAGGAGGAAAATAGAGTCCAAAATAGACTCTCTTTTTGCAGAAGTTCTCTTTTTACATTTTTCAGCTTCTTAAAGTATATTCTGGTCAATGAAGCAAAACCCACCATGAACAAATACCTTCCATGTTATAAAAACTTGCAGAAGACAACATGAGATGCTATCATTATGCTTTCTGTCATTAAAATTATACAAATATCCCCATAGCATCAAAATGGTCACCAATGCTTTCCTTGTGGTCAGTATCAGCTGTGAGACCCAAGTGACACACCAGATACAAAAATATATTTCCCCCCCCCCCCCTCCAGGAAAATAGTGGATGAAGAATACTAGGCGACCAGGAAAAACTCAGCCTCATGAGGTGCCAGTTAACGAATTCACTGAGATACTCTGTGTTGACGATTTGCAGTGCTATCAGTTTTCGTAAATGCTAAACTTGATTTTAGATGACATGGGAGAGTATATGGGGCAGGAATCAGAGAACCTTTAAAGGAGAATCACAACATAAATAATGGTGGTTTAGACCTCAATCACAAAGAAAAAGGTATTTTAAGTTGAGGAGCTAATTGCTAGCCAGATTAGCATAGCAAAATTATTATTTCATGAAGAATAGTTGGGGTTTTGTTTGGATTATAATACTGTCTGTTGACAGCCTTTAAAACAGAAACATTTAACTCCTGTCTGCATTACGATTACTGCAGCAACCTTATTTATTCAGAGAAGAGTGCACAGTAGGTGCCTAGCTGCATTAATAATAGTCGAGTATGGCTGCCCGTACATGCAAAAGAAAGTCAGGTGTCTTTGTCACCATTACCTGGAATACAGTCCTGTGGACTTTGGGTGAGGAAAGTAGCCTCAACCCAGAGCTTCTGAGGCACGGCTATGATGGGCAGAAAGTTAATTCTGACATAGATTGCCTTAGCACAGCCACCTGCTAGCTCTGGAGAAATACATTCTTTTCTACTGTCTGCCAGTTTTTCAGCAAAGCCTCTTTTGCTTACTTACAAAGCCTCTTTACTTACTTACTTCCATAGAGGCTCTCTGTAAGACTTCTTTTTCAGACCAGAATTCTGTCTCCTAACTAGGCCCAAGAGCAACTGTTGCTTGCGAGTGGATTCAAAGTCCTGTCTTAAAAAAATTGTACTTTTTGACTGTGGTAATGGCACACTTTGGAGCAATAAAACCAAACAACAACAACAGCTGAACAAAAAAAACCCACAAGACTAATCTTCCAAAGAGATCACTACATTCATTTTCTACCTTCTGTTTGGCCTGTCACCTCTGTGGAGCCTCACTGACTCAGTGGGGCTCTACAAAACCAAGAGAGTTTTCACAAGATTAGACTTGAGGTAAAGGATTTGAGCTCTTTATAACACACTGCAATAACATCAGGCAGAACAACTGTAGCATCAGATGGGATGACTCTTGCAGCTAATGAGAGACAGAGATGAGGCACACTTTCTTCCAGTATGTATAAAACTCAGAGCAAAATGTATGAAGCAGATAAGCCCAGGACAGCATAAAGCCTCTTCTACATTAATGGCATATATCCAAGATATGCTAGATATGGAAAATTTTAAATTGCTCTTCCTCTCCTGCCCTGTGTTTCCAGCTATAAGATTTGCTATTACAAAAAATCCTACTTGTTCAACTTGTAACAGATGTGCTACCGTCCCTGGAGTACTGTTTTAGAAAATTTCTCTGTAGATGTAAAGAAATAGCAGCAGAGATGTTAATAAATTCCTACCACGTCTTATTCTTCAAATTAGTCTAATTAGCATTTAAATTAGCTTAATATTAAGAAATGAGCTTCAGTCAAAACCATGGACCTAAGCATCACTGGAAATCGGGCAAGTGGGGATGTGGAAATAAACTCTAAGGCTATCTGTTTTTTCCAGAACTATGTGAAAACTTCAGATATGATGTGAATATCTCTAACACTTGAGATGCTGAGGCTTGGATAAAATTTAAAATTCAGTATGCTCTTCTTTGTGCTTCTCCTTTACTGAAGTTCACTCAGAGACAGAAAATGAAGCAAACACTATGCTGTTGTAATATTAATCTTAAAAATTTTAAATAAGAAAACATTTAGAAAAGATTGGGTTTCCAATGATTGTATTAGTGTTGCCATGCAAACTCATTAACTGGTTGAAACTGAGCAGGCAGTTAGTTTTATAGAAGTGGTCTCACTGTTTTTCATTTTTGATACAATATATTAGAGATAATGATGTAAAATACAGAGAGGCATTTTAAAAGATAGGTAATGCACTATAAAATCTGCTAGATTATTGTTATCTAATTTAAAATTATTTTAGCGCTGATTTATATTTTCTGGGTTTAAAACCCACCAAAAAAAAGAAAGAAGCCGAGGAGGTTTCATGCCAAATAATGTGAACATTGAAAAACGAAGAAGAAAAGAAGGTTACTCGTCCTTGTGTTAAAGTTACCCAGTTTTTATTAAGTGGTACATTGACAACAATTATTCAAATTAACATCTGTTTGTAGAAATTAGAAACAAACACTTTTTTAAAAAGCATATATTGTCTCAGGAAACAAAACAAACAGAAAAACCTCAACACTGTCACAAGGAAGGAAAAATGAATGTCATTTTTGGCTTTTGATGTGGACCAGGAGCTGATGTTTCCTAAAATGAACAACAACCATACCATATGTCTTTTGTATAAGTGCATCCTCACCAGCCAAACCAAATGTTGTTATAGTGCCACTGTTTCTCATCAACAAAGTGTGCTGTTAATGGCTTCCCTGCAACAAACTTCATGGCAGATGAATTATTTACCGCACATCCTTCGCATCAGGAGATTGAAACTTCATCTATAGCAAAAACTAAACCCTGTCACTCTCTGTTCTGAATCTAAAGCTTGTTCCCTTCAGAAAGAGAGCCATTTTCACTTTTCTCTCATATTAGCAGGCAGGAACTAGGCAGCAGTGTGCACTCTCTGGAAACTGGATGATTTCCAGCAGCAAGGGAGGGGGCTCGGGAGCTGCCTTTCGTCACAGCAATGGGTTGTAAATCTTAACTATTTTTAGATGGACCTCATCAATTTGTGACAAGATTTATCCTGGTGTGGGATCTAATCTTAAGAGATTGGAGGAGTCCACTTCCAGACTTGAGTTCCTGTGAGTGGTTTTGGGCCTATCAGCAGGAAAAGTTGGGCAAATGAATCAAGCCAGACTTGTCTTTACCGCTTTAAGTACAGCTGAGATATTATTATGTGTTTTATAAAATCTGGATGACTGACTTTGTGCCCGATATGAAAGTATAGTCTGTGCTAATATTTAGTTTATGGTAACACTTAATTAAAAAAAATCCCACTTTCTCAGTGGAACCACACCCCAAGAAGTGCACACTTCAGACACTTCGTTTATATCCCAAGTCTTTATTTTTATTTTGAAGCAAACAGGCACACCAATTTTACTCACTTCCCAGACTCATTCCTGACATATGTTTTCTTTTGCACTTGCTTTTGCATTCTCCCTTTCTCTGGAATCCCATCTCTCCTTCCTTGACTTTCCCAAAAATCCCAAGGCTGTTCGTCAGGAAAGTTTGTTTTCCTTCCTTGGAGATAATGGCATGTCTACAACCTCACACCCTTGGCCAGGCTGCTTTCTGCAGCTTTCTGTAGCATGTGAGGGGGTGCAGAGCCTCAGGGTCCCAGGTTTCCTCCTGCCTTTTTTCTGTGAGGATCACCAGGCTCGTCTGTAACAAATGCTGAGTTAATTTATATGATAAAATACAGTTTTCTGTGCAAATCGAGATGATTGAATAGAAATGGCTTCTAAACATAAATATAAATATTTCATAGAATCACAGAATTGTTTGAGTTGGAAGAGACTCTGAAAGGCCATCTAGTCCAACTCCTCTGCAATGAACAGGGTCATCTGTAGCTAGATCAAGGTGCTCAGAGACTATTTATACTCCTAGTTTGCGGTTTTCATGCATCTTGTAATATCTGTAGAAAACTTGTAAATAAAGCACTAAAGCCAGTCCTGGTAGATTATTATCTATAAATTCCATGGACATTCACCCAGTGAGAGAGCCCTCCAGCATGTGGTTAAAGCAGCATGTGGCTCTAAAGAGTCTGTAAAAACATTTGTGTGTGTCAGGAAAGCAGCTTCTTAGTTCTGGAGCTAAGGGGAAGATGGTTGGGGAAAAGAATGGAATACATTAGCAGCCCATGTTGAAGCCCTCCACAGCAGCTGAGGCTTTAGCTGGAATCCCACTGCTGCAGAATTTTGTTGGTAACAGACTGGTGAATCTGAAAATTCTTGTAAGAGCCTTGGACAAATCTTCCAAAACCACCACTGTAGAAGTGGAATTACCAGAGTTTGCAAGGCACTTTGCTGCTATAAATGCATGAGTTTGCTGCAGACGTTTTAGATCATGACAGTAATTGACATTAGGCACAAATTTGGGCTTGAGACACTTCTGCCATTTTTTTTTTTTTTCCCTAAACTCTTTCATTATTGTTTCTGGACGTTTTTCTCATCTCTTCTAGGAAGTGTATGATCAAACATTATTATTTAGTCAATACCATGAAGCTGCTCTCATCTGTTATGCAGAAACATAATCTGAACTCAGCTGGAGGAAAAATTGGAGCAATTATCCAAGGGAGAGGGGAAAGGAAATAGGTTTTGCTTGTAGACAGTTTTATAACATCTGTATCTCAGTATTTTTGTTTGGCTTGGTTTTCAATTCACCAAACGTCATAGGAAGCAAATTCTGGACACTGCTGCAAAATCATTTATGGTTATACAAAGAAGGGAAAGCATTTCCCTAAAATTGCATAGCCCTCAAACTGCTGCCTCCTTTGCTTTCTGTTTGGAATGGAAATGCTCAGTTTCTAGCTAACTTCTAAAGATCTGCTGCAGGCTAAATCTCAGCATAAGCTTCCCAATCAAAAACTGTTTTTGTGTCTCATAGGGTGTTTTTATAGATACATTATACAGTCACCTGAACAAAGTATTGAAAGGTCCCTGGCACAGATAGTGAGCACTTACACCAGTCAGCCACGTTTTAAATCACTATGACAGCAGCCGTGCAAAAGTGATGAAGAGAAGATGGCAGTACCTGCAAAAAGCCATCTTTTTTTTTTCTTATTTTTCTTGCCGTATCAAGAAGAGCCAAATGGGAAAACTATGAATAATGAAAATTCAAATTTCTGTTTAGACTACATCTACAAGAGAGTTTCTTTAAATTTTATGACACTGTGTGGCCTGCATCCTTTTTTATGAGAGACGTGAAGCATTTCTGTTATTTGAGGAAAAGCAAAATCAGAACTCAGCTGTCAGAGTGATTCCCTGAAGAAGCACAAACAATAAAGAGGCTTTGTCTGTGACAGTAAAAAACAATGGATACTCATGTTCTCACTGTCACTCCTTTTTGAGATTGGGTTCCATTGCATTCAAAGCCTGAATAAACTGAGAAGTTCTTTTTAGGAATATCTTGATGGAAAGCCTTTGTATAGATTTTGGTGGCTGAATTGCGGCAAATGTCCTCCGTTAGTCATACATAGCAGAATAGAAATACACTTTGGTGGGTTTTCTAGACAATAGGGAAGGGGAAATAGATTAAAAAAACTGTTTACCATCAATATGAAATATATAGGGTAGATAACATGAAAAGTATCTGCACTGAAAGCTCTTCTTTTTTCTGTCCTAACGCCTCCTGGTTTTGCAAAGATACAAGATTCTTGTTCAACAGCTATAGAAGTAACTGACTTTTTTTTTTGTTTGTTTGTTTGTTTGTTTGTTTTTAAGTAGGCAGAAGAACTTGAAGGAAATTGGGAGCTATTTTTCTCAATGAGTTGCTAACTAGCAAATTGATTTGCTTTGATTATCTTTCCTCCGTTGTGCTTTCCTGTGCTGGAAAAGACTAACTTCAGCATCATGCTGCATTTGTGTTTCATAAAAAATTTATGATGTTTAATGTTTTTAATGGAAATCTTAGAAAAATGATTTGTTTGCTTTCCATGAAATTTCTGTGTTGTTTTTGTTTCTTTTGTTTGGCTTTGTTCCTCTGATTGGATTTTAAATGTCACTGGAGGACCGCTGTGATCCTTGCAGGTTAGTTTCTCAACCATCTGCTTCAAAGCGCAGCAAGGCAAAAAAACCCTTTAAAATAATATTTGAGTGAGTCATGTGAGTATTTCAGACATCTAAAAAGGTTTACATATAGTCAAGATTGGGAAAGATAGCCTTATCAGTGTGACTCAAAGAGGTACAGCTATCCTGGCCTAATTGGCTCTTCATTCACCAAATTCCTAGGTAGCCAGAGTCAGTTGCTGTACTTTTGTGCTGACCTTTGTTTAACCTGCACTGAGACTGCCTCTAAACACAAGTTAGAGATAAATGTAGAATGCAAACAAAAACAAAGCCTCTGGCACCTTGAAATGGGAGATGGCCATTCCTTTCTCTTGCACCAATTTAGTCTAAAGCAGTTGTAGTTGATCCCTTCAGATGGCAAGCTGATTAATATCACGTATTTCCGAAGGCACAGTTTGTCACAATAGATAAAATCAGTTTTATTCTTAGGCTTGATAAAACCTGAAAAAGCCTTAGTCTAAGAGTTGCTTTTGCTCTACAAAAGTAAATTAAATAACCTGTGTTATCAAATAGAGATATGAAAGGAAAGATTTCCTGAACAGGAATTCAGGCTCAAAACCTAAAGAGGAAGGAGTATGAGGTAATAAAGTATCGTCTGTTGAGCAGAATTAATGCAATTTGTGGGGTTTTTTTTCTGATTTTTGTTTGTTTGTTTATCTATGCATAAATAGTAATTCTATAACCATCAACCCACACCCATAAAGAAAAGCTGATATTCCTTCCTTACCTGGATGGCCATGCCTGTGGCATTTTGAGGCATGTAGACCATTTTAAATAGGAAAGCTAAAATCGACCTCACTTTCCAGAGATCTTTCTACTGCCTATTTTATTTCAGTTTGCACAACTAATGGAAGACTAGTGAATAAAAAATACTCTGGTTTTGATTAATTTATCCCAGTCAGTGTAGTCTTAAAAAAAAACAGGCAGCCTCTTAGAGTGTCTTATTTTGTTTGTCATTTTGGGATTATTTGTCAAAGAAGGACTTAAGCATTTGCGCTTGTAGATAAAATTGCCTCACCCATAAGTAATTCCAAAGAGAGAGTTTTGCTCCTGTGGAAAAAAAAGTCTGCTGAGATACTAAAATATCCTTTGACTCTGGTACATTAGTTTTCATACTATGAATTCAGTCCTATGACACTCTGTTTGCCTTTGAATTAACCGTTGAAGCTTTCCTGTAACCTTGAACCACTAGCAGCATTACAATTTTGCGATTTCCCAAACATCTGCTGGGGACTTTGAAACCACCATTTTCATTTTCATATGACCTAAGTTGCAATTTAACTCAGGTCTCTGAAGATTAAAGCCTAGGAAGCCTCTACAGAGAGTAGAATGCTTTCCAGTGCAGTTCTGAGCTTGTGGAGCTGGGAGCAGCTGGCCTGCTTTCCCCTTTGGGTCAGGAGGGCTTGTGGTTTCCAGCTCCCTGTCAGAGATGTGAGGAAATCCTATTTCTCTATTGTTTAACACCCACTCCTTGAGGCTTAGGCCATTAGACCATGTCCATCTGTCTGGAAAACCTGGAATGATCTCTGACTATTATTTTTTCCAGTTAATTGTCTGAGGTACTAAGATGTTTGGGAAGTAGGAATAAATTACCCGTGAAAGAAAAAGGACTAAAATAAGACCTTTCTTGTTTATTTGGTTGTGGAAAATGTCATAAATTCACTGAATCCTAACAAAGACTCCTAGTAGTAAATTTTCAAAAGTTTTGTGGTATGGAAGAGAAGTTTTTTAAAATGATACCAACAAAACAAAAATACTTAAGGTTTAATATAGTTACGGTTGTGGATTTCTAAGCAGTTTTCTAATGCCAAAACAAAGTGTGTTGATATCAGCGACATTTTCAACAGGAAGTTGTCTCCAAGTCCAGCATAAACTTTTGGACAGTGAAAATCCTATATTTAAGAACTGATATTTACCCTGGATGGAGGGTGCCAAGAGTTAATTCTGTTCTCTGCATGATTCAGAGCCTCCCACAACCAAAGTCAGTGACACAGCCTCCAGACTTTTCGAATGAGACTCTCAGTCTTTTTTAATGAACTCTTTGGAAAGAGGGCTTGTTTTTAATGTGGAAAAATGTAGAACATAAAACCTCAAATATTTTCATCAGACAGAACTTGCATTCCTTGGCCAGTCCCAGCTGGCAGTTATTGTCAAGGTTGCTGTTCATCAAAGGACTGAAGCAGAAGGCAAAGTCTTATTCTGGTATTTCTGTTGCACCTGTACAGCAGAGCACTGTTCCACGCCTCTGGCTCTTTGGTCTGACATATGAATCCTCAGAAATACACAAGTAAATAATATTCAGTGTTAATCTCACAAGTAGTCCCTTTAGGGCCATTGCTAATATGCTGCACTTAAAGTTAGGCATGTGCTCAATTATGAAGTTATTACTGATTCAGAGGCCTTCTAGGCTGAAAATTTGATTAAGGAGTATTTCAGCTTGAGAAAAGCCCCCAAATTAAATGTTGTTTTCTTTTTTCATGTAAGGCTCAGACATATAAAATAATTTTGGAAATATTCCTTCCAGTTTTAATAAGCTTATGCAAACTATAACATTGGAAATGTCTTCAAATGAAGTTTATAAAAGATTATACTTTTCAGATTTCAAAGGAAAAAGAGAAGTCTGCAGACTGTGTAAGAAATTCAAAGTTTTCTTCCAAGCATTTTGTTTTTCTTAGTCTAGAGTTTCTTAATTTAAAATTTAATTAGTACTTTATTTTTTAAACCACCTGGGCATTAATGACTTTCTGAACTCTCATGAAAGTCACCCTAAACAGTACTCAGGTCTACCATGCAAAACACAGTCATGATATAAGTGGTGATAGAAGTAGCACTTTTGAGTGGAAGCTACTCAAAAAGCCTGTGAATTGTTACAGTAATTCAGTGCCAAAGTCAGCACTGGCATGAACAAACCTTGGTATTGATGTAAAAAGAGTTGCATCCATGTATAGCAAACAGGATTGTTGCCCCTGACTGAGCCTATTTGGGATTCTCCACCTTGGTGGAATTTCAGTCCACTAGTGAAATAGGTGTTTGTGCACGGGAAGTTTTTGTGTTGGATACCTTGTTGAAAACAGCTCTGCAGAAGTTCACACCAAAGTACAGTGCTTGACCAGAAGATGTTATACAGCTGGGCTGGTGAAATGATGATAAGATGTGGAGTAGGAAGGACAGCTTTCACCATAACCCAATTTTTGGCCTTCAGTAAGCCTGATATTTTACTTGACAAGTTCTAGACTCCCTAAGCCTTCAGTGGAGAGATGTATGAACTGTCAGAGGCCTTGGGTGAGTTGCTCCATGGTCTGTCTCTCTTCATGGACTCTGATGGGAAGCCAGGCAGAGGACATTGCTATCATGAGTAGATAATAAGGCACCTAAAACTGCATGGCAAAAGTACTTTCTACGTCTTCACCTTCTGCACGCAGCGCTCTTCAGAATTTTCAGTACCATCTGTCCACTTCAAGAAATGAATATATTTTCTCCTTATAACCCTGACAGCATAATTAATATTTAAGTCAATGAAATATGTGACTAAATTCTAACTTCATAAAGGTTTGAGGAGAATAATCCAAAATCTTAATGAAAGCAAGTCTTTGTAAGCAAGTCCCCTCTTTGCCCAGAGGACACAATGTGTTACACATAAGAAGGTATTTATAAAATTGGTCCTGGCCCAAACTTAGACATATAGGCATTTGCTTAATCTTAATGAGCTCTGTAATATGCTTACAGGTAATTGCATGTTTAAAAACATTGTTGGAAGAAAAAAAAAAAAAAAAAAAAAGGAGGCTGAGACAGATCAAGGTGTTCAACGGACTGGAAAAAAATAACCTAGCAGGGAAAATATAGTTAGCTTTCACCTGGAACTGTTCCCTGTTGTGGCTCACCACTAGCTCTACTAGTCCAATGGAAAAGGTGATGTAGTGTATGTCGTTCTAGGAGAAACTGGCCAGGAGTGAGGGCTGCTTGCTTTACCCTCTTGGCAAAATGAGTATGGAAGCTCAACTCTGAAATCACTCCTTTTATTTCTTCTCCATTATACATATAATCAGAATGTTTTGCCTTTTTTATTTCTCCTTAAGCTGTTTATGTAAGTGATATGTACTACTGCTGGTGGGGAAGTACATTTTGCTTGTCATATGGAATGTGGACTTTCCATTGAAAAAAGTCAGTCTCATTCAGAAACAAAACATTTTCATCTGGAAAACAAAACTTTTCTATTTTAAGTTTGCTCATTTTCTGGAAGAAACTAAATATAGAAATCTAATAATTTTTGTTGCTTTTTTTTGTGTGTGTGCTAAAAGCAGTTTCAGCAGCTCATATTATGTCTGCATCAGCATAGTTATTATATTCTGATTTTTCATCATAGTAACGATAAAGAAGACATTCCATACACCTGACTGAGTAATGTCACTTGGATCTTTGGTTACTTGAATCTTTCATAAATCACTGTAAGGACACTGAAAATAGTCATATAATGTCACTGTATAACTCCATAGTTAGCACTATGAACATATAGTACAGTTTTGCTATTCATACCAAAAAGGTGATGTTAGACCTGGCAGAGTTTCAGAGAAGGAACTGAGAATGACTGGAAGTATGATATGGCTTTTGTGTGAAGAAAAGCTGAATGATATCAGACTCTTCAGTTTGGAAAAGAAGCCCTGTAAGAGGATAAACCAGTAATCTGGTAAATCCACAGAAGATAACTCCTGTGAGAATTAACAGTGATGTAAAAATCCTGTCTAGTTGAAATTGATTCTGAGCTGAAACTGGTTGGAGGATGAGGCAGTATTCATGGAAGCACCATACATGCTTGGCCTTCTTAAGATACCTTGCTAGCAGATGCTGGCATTAGCAGGTAATGGAGACAGGATTCTGTACTACGGGGACTGTGACATCCAGTACTTGCACTCATACATGTGTGAGCACCCATGCAGTCCTATGTACTTTTTGAATCCATGATGTGTTATATAACTCCTGAAGAGCTTCCACATCTAACAACTGTTGGCTATAACTGACGTCCCTCAGTTGTCTAGGAACTGGCTTTTCTCACTTGAGTTAGAAATGAGTACCTATTCTCAAGTCCTACCTCTTGCAAAATGTACAAATGAAACATTCAGTCATGTTTCAGTATTTCACAAAGTCCAAGACAGGAAAATCAAAACAAAATATAAACTGAACAAGGAACAACGTTGAAAAAAAAGTGAAAACCAACTTCTTAGAAATAACAACTTTTAAATTAGAAAAATGAAAATGAAAACAACAAAAATGCTTTGATAATCAGTATGGTTTACTTTGTAGGTAAATGCATCTCGACAAGAAACCAAGCTGATGGAAGAATGTGACCAGCTCATTGAAATAATACAACAAAGGCGACAAATAATTGGAACCAAAATCAAAGAAGGAAAGGTAACAGCTTTTCTTCTGTAGATCACAGAAACAACATTGCTTCTTTATTCTCACAGCTTTTTGACTTCAGGTATTTAAAAATTTGTAAGTCTCTCTGTGTAGTTCTGGGACACTGCTTTTTTTACCCCTCAAATAGGAATGAAATCAGCTAAGGTTAGTAAGTCAGATTTCAACGCTTTATTTTAGTGTTTTTCTTCCTACACACAATTATAATTTTTAAGGGTAAACATTGGAAAGATATCACTGTCGGTAAATAATTATATAAATTAATGCTTCCTTCCCTCTGTTATATGCCTGACAGCCTATCTCCAAAATTTTAACTTTCACAAAGTGCCACAGTACTTGCTACAGGTTTCTAATTACTGAGTTACGATGATGATTAGTGGCAAATATACTGAGAAGTAAAATCTCTTATATTCAAGTTTCAGTGCACTGAGCTAGCTACCTGTTAACTCAGAATCACATTAGAATAGAATTAACATCCTTATTTAATTGGTACGTGGTGTTTACTCTTTAACTGCTAAACTAACCAAGTCAAATATAAACTCTTCTTGTGTGGGAAAGACTCAGGAAAGGAACAAAGTCAAGAGCAGGTTAAATGGTTCATTCAGCTGTCAAGTTATTCCAATTAACTTGAAATGAAAAGCCTGTAGGCAAGAGCTGACTTAAACATGTTTGAAACTACAGGTCCTATACATTGTGTGACAGAACCTGAATTTCCTCATGCTGTTAACAAAATGTAATTCCCTTCTACATGGAAATGATGGCCTTCTGAATTATTGTTTCAACTCTGTTCCCCTAAGTATTGAGACCAGCTGTGCATTCAATGAAGTAGAAATCTTTCCCTTATTTTGGATTGATGCTGTATACATCAGTTGCTTTTTAAAAATTCATTGCTTGAGAACATGTATTCTGATGTCCATTAAAGCTATAAAGATTTATAGTACAACTGACTCCAAATGTGTGTGAATATATCCCCATTCTTTGTTCTGCTTTGTTTAACCAAGAAGTGGTACCAGTGGAGGGCCAGTTTAGGTTTGGAATGTTTTTTCTCAGAATGCTATAGATGCTGAAAGATTCATGGAGTCAAGAGTCATGTGGACTAATTCATGAGAGAAAAACAGATTGAAGAAAAATCAGAAAACAGCAGTAACAACAACAGAACGCAAAATTAAATGCTGCAATGCCACTTCAGCCTCAGGACATCCATCAGCCACAGATTGCTGCTTGCTGAGTCATTCCTTTGAGAAAGTGTTATTTCCCAGACTGTTGCCTCCACTACTGGACTATTTGAAACTAGATGCTGAGCTAGGTGGACAATTAAGATTAGTTCTTCATCTGCTCTTATAGTGAGAATCAGGCTAGTCTTTTCTGAGCAGTTATGTGTATACCATAATGGTCATTAAACTTGGTAAGGATTACAGTGTCCAGAGAGCTCTCTACTGGCTAAAAAACCTGAAAAACCACAGGAAATTCAGCTCTGGGTATTTTCTTTTAGAGCAGCCAGTGACTTCTCTCCATAGTCTTTCTGGAAGGCAAAGACTGGCACATTTTTCTAGGAATTCTAGCTATGACCGCAGGGCTGCGCATTCAGACTTAGCAGACTTACAGTGGAGTGCAGCTCCTTTAATATCACTAATCACCTAAAGCCTATGAAACCCATTCCTGTATCCAGGTTTGGATTCTCAGCACAGAAAGACAGGGACAACTGAGGAAGCTCAGGGGAGGGCCTCCAAGGCGTTGAGTGCTGGCGTACTTGAACTGTGAGGAGAGAGCCTGATCAGATCAGTGGCATTCTCAAAATCCTTATGCTTTTCCTGCATTTTTCTCTTTATTTCTTCTACTCTTGAAAGAAACATCCATGTTACAGAACACTAGTAGTTTGAACAGTAATTTTTTTGAAAGTTTTCCAAAAGATATTTTTTTTCTGCAGACATTAACTGTCATATAGGAGGACTAAGATACTCTCATAACTGCTTAGAATGTCAAACTCCTGTCACAGTTATATCTGAAATTACACTCAACAGCTTCAAAGTTTATGCCCTCGTTCCCAATGTTTAGAAGTTTATCATGATCATAAATTTGCACTTTTTTTGCTAATCCACATAGTGTTTAGTTTCCTCATTTTTCTTGTAACTGAGTCTTAATGCCTTTCTAAACTCCAGATTATTTCATTTCCTTCCTTTTTCTTACTCCTGTTCAAACTATGAAGTAGCAACAATCCCGGTGCGATAACAACGGGAAGGACTCCCAGACCTTTCAGGAACTATTAGTTTTGTTAGCCAACATTGTCTTTAAATGGGGAATTGACTGTGCCCCTCCCTAACCTTTCAGCTAGTGATTACAGTCACATCTACTGTGTTTATCTCCAGAACATATGTTTTCAGTAATAATAATCATCTCTTCAGTACTACTGTGCTTTTATCTGGTTAAAAATAGCCCTCAAAAAACCACCTTGATTGACTAAAACCTTGAAATGAAAAGGACAGGCGTGTATTGTTGGTAGAAATTAACAGTCTTCTTTATCAAGTTTTATTTTCAGATGATTTTTTAATGAATTTTACCTCAGTAATAGAAAATAAAAGTATGCAGTCTGTAATCTGTCTTTGAGATTGATCTCTTTACTTCAGGGAAATGGTTATCTAAATAGCCTTTAGTTATCATGTAAGCAGAAAGTACCAGGAAATTACGTTTATTCTACTGGAAAATAGGCCAGCTGTGCTTGTTTTGGCTCTCTTTTTCCGTGTGGAAAATTTTGAGGCATGAAGGCTGTGCCTGTCCCCTTATTAAAAATGTTGTGTGGCTAGTGGAGGGCAATCAACATCAAACTGGTGTGAAAGAAGCTCTCAGTGGGGAGGCCATTTGTCTTGGGTTCCCCATTCCATGTCAGTTCTGCCTCAGAAGTGCAAATGTAATAGTGATTTGTGACCTTAGTGAAGTGACTGCTTTTTTATGTTTCCACGCAAGGTGGTGAGGTTGAGAAAACTGGCTCAGCAGATTGCCAACTGCAAACAGTGCATTGAGCGCTCAACATCCCTCATCTCTCAGGCTGAGCAGTCGCTGAAGGAGAACGATCATGCTCGCTTCCTGCAGACTGCTAAAAACATCACTGAAAGGTAAGTATGATGTTCATCTTGATAAACAGGAGAACCTCAGTTTCAGACAGTTAAGTTACTGTGCTGCTTTGTCCCACCACTGTGATAATGTGGTCAAAGGGAGGAGAATGAGTTGCTCCATTCCCCAGTAACACCACTTTGTGCTGTACCAGAGGAAAGACCTTGTTGTAATGCTAAATCAAAACATCCCTTTGAAAAGAAGAGTAGTCAAGAAAGGGAGTGAAATAAGTATTAGAACAATTAGAAAAGTTCATAGATTCAGAAAGAAATAAGGGAACAAGTACATTTCCCTAGAAGAAATTTGACAGTCTTACAAAACCGTGAGCAGCAAGGTAACAAAACTACAAATTGGACTTGATGACCCTTATGGTTCCCTTCCAACTCAGGATCTTATACAGTTTCGTGATTCTATGAAAATGTATCGTTTTGGGTACATGTGATCTACATCTCAGGTAGCCCATTCAAATAGTTGAGGGTTCAACAACTTGGATGTCTGGAAATTATGAAGGCTACTGTTCTGGGTTCCTGGGTGCAGGGAATTTCTGCTACTTCTAGCATCCTTGCTTTTTCAGATATATCAAAGACAAGGGAATTAGTGTTTTCAGGACCCTATGCTGTCAGAAAATTCATTCTGGTTTCCGGACAAGTGTTGTGAAGGCCAAAACATTCCCACTGAATGTCAACAGTAATTTCTGATGAAATTACTTAGAATTATCAGCTGTTCAGCCATTAGAAAGGGAAACAAAAGAAGGAGCATGTACCTGTGACAGTGATTAAGAAAACTATTATAAAAAACCTTTATTGATTCAGCTTTCTTGTTTCTCTTTTTTAAAAAATTAAGTTCACGTCGTACCTTCACAACATCCAGCCAACTTTTACCTCGTCCATATCACAAAATTCCCTGCTTTTAGTGTCTGTTGCTTTTAAGGCAGTCACTTACTCTGGAGCACTGTATGCAGATTCCAAGAGTATCCATTTTCCAAAGCTGTTTTAATCAATTTATAAACAAGCCAAAAACACTGGATTTCTCATTACAAGTTCACAGAGCACAAACTCTGCTGAGAAAGGAAAGGCAAGACAACTGATTAAATTTGATCTGTCAGACTTGGACCCTATTTTGTATTCTATCACTGAGACAAATGTTGCTACTGGCTTCTTCCAACTGATGCTGTTAAGAAAACTATTGCAGAATATGTATGAGTGCCACGAGTGCTGAAGGTGAGAGTAAGGCCTTTTTTGAGTATTCAGCGGAATAAGCAGTAGGGCAGAAACCCATGGAGATACAGAACTTTTTAACAGACTACCAGAGAACATTCAGAGAAGCTCCATTTCGGATTTGTTGAAATGAACAATTGCATCATAAATAGAGTCAGAGAAATGAGACCAGCTGCCGTATGTGTCCAATCAAATCTAATTCTTGGCTATCACAGATTGCTTATGTGTAATGAGATGGCTGTTAGTGCCCTGCAAATTAAAAAAAATAATAATAATTTCAAGCAAGAACTAAGAATGGGAAAAAAAAAAAGCAGATGCTTGCAGACAAAATACAGGTGGAGAAAGAGAGAAAAAAAAAGTTATTTCTCACAAGTAACTCTCTTAGTTCACATGTGGTGAGCAATATTTTATTTGCTCTCAATCTACTCGTGTAACACTCTCACCAGGATCCTGAACTCCTGAAGCTGAAATAGTATTCTGAGACTATGCTTGTTGTGTTTCTTCACACATATATCTTGAAGTAATTGTAGTATAATACTCTCTTTTGTAAGCACAACAGGTAACTATGTATAGCAAAGACATTACACATGCTACAGTGATTTATATCATGGATTATATACATTAATCCTAGAAAACTCTTTTCCAATCAAGTACAGTGTCAGAGGGAGCAAACAGAAAGTAGAAGAGGAAATTCATTCCTCTGAACCTGAAATAATGACGTGACCTTTGAAACGGTGAACCACCAGAAACTTACTTTAACACAGTCACAGTGCACTCTGTATTGTCTCAAAAGAGCCTAATGATAAGGTCTTCTTCATAGAAATTTTTCTCCTTGTGTACCTGCTTGCTGGTTTCTTAGTAAGTCCACTGCTGATTTTTTTGGAGGTGTGTGTCATCCTGCATCTGCCCTGCAAGAAATATATGGCTCTGCAGGAAGCGTACGTCTTGCTTTTCTACTGGTCTAAAAACATCACAACACAACTGCAACTGCAGGTGAACTATTTGGAGTGTGAGAGATGGGAAACTAAGAACAACATCAGTTTCATAGAGAAACAGTGCTGAAAACTTTATGGCAAGAATTACTGACTAGGAAACCTCCTCAGATGAGTCTTTGAAAGCTATGTGGAAATCAATAAGTGCAGCTTGGTTTTTGACTTTTCTAACTGTACTTCAAAATGTAATTAGTAGCAAGTGTTGGCTTGCAGCCTTTTCAGTCTCATCTACAGTGAAATACTCCAATTTGGGAAACTGTTAATTGAAGCAATCAAAACATTTTGACCCGACACCTTGTGAGTGACAGAAGTGACATATACTGTGCTCATGACTGTGTGTTTACCTCCAAACCAAAACAATTTTCTGTTGTATAATGCGAGGTTTAATAACCTCTTTGCACAATTCTCTCCTAAATTTTCTGTACACATTTCCAATAACCAGCAATGCAGTAACAAATGTTTAGAAATGGCAGGCTGATGGATCCGAAAAGTAAATTCTGTTGGCAGCTTTCTTTTAAAAGTTCATTTTTTAATGTTCTTAACTGGTGGACAAGCAAAAAGTGGATGTTGCTCCTAAAAGAAGGTAGGCAAGGAAACACTTTCGTTCGAAGTAATTATGCACACATGCTTTGCAGGGAATAGCTTTTCAGAATAAACTATGCTGACATCTGTTGGTTTTATCTTCCCCTGTGCTTTTTGAATTTAACAGCAGTGTGCTGTGCTAAACAGCTGAGGAGGTGTGGTGATCTACAGCAAGCCCTTGAGATGGCACTGTGAAGGAATGCCTGTGGCAAGGAATTGCATGGGAAAAAATTAGGGTTGAGAGAGACAGCATCTGTCAGGATCTCTTAAAACACAGATAAAAATCATGCTAATACTGCTTCAGTTCAGAGGTGACTGGAAAGAGCAGTTCGAAGTATATTGTTGCGCAATCTGTATTTTATTAAAAACTTATCTAACACTACACATTAGAAAAAAGCTAAGTACCAAGAGATTTTTACTAGAGACTTTATTCCAAAAGTAAAATTGGCAGGAGAAACTCCTAACAGCCAATATAAATAAAATACTTATAAAATTTTTAGTCGAGCTGTTGGAGAATTGATAGTGATCATGATGATTAGATTCTACTTTGTTGTAAAAGCTATTGTGTCTTTGGATGTGCTAAAAGACCTTTCCTTTTCATTATAGGGTTTCCATGGCAACTGCATCCTCCCAGGTTCTAATTCCTGAAATTAATCTCAATGATACTTTCGATACTTTCGCACTTGATTTTACCAGGGAGAAGAAATTGTTGGAATGCCTTGATTATCTTACAGGTAATTTTCTTCTCCGTACACTAATGTATTTCTCATAAAACAGTAGTGATAGGATTTTCTTCATTGCTCTCCCATTTAAACCTTTATATTTTATTCCAAGCATCCCCAGAGTGCCCCAGGTAGCATTAGGTGCTACCAGCCATAACAGGGACGCATTTCCTGTCATCTTCATTCCTCTCACTGCTCCCCATCAGGATGTGGATAAGTGTAAGAAATGGTTAAAAGTCACAGCAGCAGAGTAAAATAAAAGAACAGCTGGATCACAGCCTGGAGTGGCCCAAATCACAGCCCCAGGCCAGAGGAAGGGAAGCAAGGACCAAGTGCTGTTTCCCAGGAGGCAGATGCTCCAAGAATTACACTGTCCCTCAGGGCTGCCTTCTTGCTGCAGCAGATTGCAGACTGGCAGATGTCCTGAGCAACCAGAAGCTGCTCAAGCGATCAACATGGAGAGCTCAGCGGTGGAAAATGTTTTCTCCTGGCAACATCTCTATGCCTTTTCCCCAAAACACAACTGGAGGACCATGCTGTGTTCGGGGCTGGGGTGCCTGCAGTGTGCTCTGCAGACTTAGCTGAGAGCTTTAGCCTGTTGACTCCTGCAGGATTGAACCCTTACTGATGGCCTGAGCCATGTGCAGTCTCGAAGTATATAATGACTCACAAAGAGAAACAAATTATGTAATTTAGGATGTTTTAATTTCAATGCCAGAATTAGAACAATTCATTCCAGTTCAATTGAAAACAGAAGAGACAGGGCGTGGGTTTTCATTTTGCAAGATCTTTAGGCATCTTCTGTTAGTAGTCACGATTTGCAATGAAAAACACAAAGCTCTATTAGAAAAGCACTTGAAAACTCTACATTGGCCCATTCTCTTTGCCCAGATTGCAGGAAATACACTCCTGGTATTTCAGAAGAATGCAGGAGCATGGAGTCTCCTCGTGGCCAAACACGGGATATTTTGAGATGCAGAGGTCTCATTTCTGGCTTTTCTGCGGGGGGATAAATGATCAAAGGAATTCTAGGAGGAGCAAGGCTGTCTGCATGCACAATAGTCACAGCAGAGTAGATCTGTGGAATTCTTACCATATCTGAATGAGCTATGTTTTATCTGCAAGAAATTTCTGCATCGCTGTGTAACTTGTGAATGCAGTCAGTGTATGAAGGATACTAAAGTAAAAAATACACAAAAATCTGGTGAAAGTTATTGATGCTTTTTATTCAGCACCAGTTAAATGTAATGGTGTCTGACTTTCCCCTCATTCTCTCTCCTCCCAGAGTCTGTTGAAGTTTTGCACCAAAATTGAGGGTTCACCCTAAGGTTGTAAAAAGACAAGGAAATGAAAGGAAAGGTTAATAAAAACACCAGACTCACTTGCCCAGACCTAAGAATCTGCCTATAGAATAATCTGCCTCAAATCATCTATAGTCAAAGAAGAGGAATATCCACCTCATTTTGAGGCAGGTATACCATGCAGCTGACTATTCTGGAGGTGCCTGTGTCTCCCATTTGGCTCCAGATGAAGGCTGAAAAGTCTCATTCAAAAGTAGATAATTATGGTTTTGATATTTAAAGGCATTTGAGATGGATTCCATTTAGCATTCTGTTCCCCCATCCCCCAGTCTTCATCTCTTTGCGCATCACATGTCAATATCACCAGTCTAATTGCTGTGCAGTGCAGAAAACGAAGGACATGTCTGTACCAAATGAAGGGCAGTCTTGCTGCAGTGTTCAGTGCCACAAGGATCCCTTTTGTGGCCCACCATACTGGCTGTGCTCCCTCTGTGCCTTCTTCCTACCTCATTCACAGTCTTGAAAAATTTATCACAATCCAGTCTAGGGAAAATTGCAATACATCAAGCTGTTAAGCTGTTCTACCCTAATCTACCATTTTCATCCTTGCCTTTAATGCTCAGTGAAAAACAGTTTATGCTGACCCTGTTTTTTACTGTTTTTCTTCACATTAATAATTATCATCTGGTTGCAATGGGAAAATCCAAAACACTTTTAAATTAACTGAGCATGAAATGCAACTGATTCAGAATTAAAAAATATTTATGTAAATACATCTATCTATATAATGTATATGTGTATGCGTATATATATATATAAAACCCTGAAAGGCAAATGCACTTGATTCTTCTCTATTATTATTCAGAAACTCTAGAGGAACATTTGTTTTATTTTCTCCTTTCAGATTGATGAGTGCAATCTTTGTAGATTTTACATTGAAATCTGAGTGACAGAGAGAATTGAGCTTTACTTTTTTCATGTTTCAGTTAGGTAAAATAAAGACTATTTGCAAGTCCTAGCAATACATCTTTGTTGACAATTAAGGGTGGATGCCTACATTACATCTATCATCTGTACTGCTTCTGAACAAAATATCAGAGCCTGAATTCCAACCTCATTCTCTCTGCCATCAGTTGCTTTTGAAGCAATTGACCTCAGCTATCTTCTGAAAATTTTCTTCTTTGTTTCTTCCCCAGTGTACTATTTATCAGATCTTCTTTATCTTCCATCTTCCCAAGCCATTTTCTATGTGGCACATTTCAACTTACATCTTTCCTCCTAGGCTATTTCTTTCAGTCAGTCCAAAGCTGCTTCTATCCAAATGAAAATATCTCTCTGAAGGTTACCAGCTAGACATTGAGATGTCAAGATCAGCACAGTAAAACAATGCCCTTAATCTTCTTCTGACTGTTTTTTCCTTGGTATCTGTAGTCTGAATGTCTTTTGAAAGTTTTCTATCTTGCCAGTTGCTCAGGCTTTTCATCTGGAACTCATTTTTTCCTGAACATATATCTAGCTAGGTACCAGTGCCTATGACTTGCAAATTCTCTGTACAGTGTTGTTGACGTAGGAACATTTTTATCCATTATGAATCAGAAATACTTTTCTTATGTTATAATACTGTGAAATCAGTTGCAGCAATGTCTATCCTTTGATCTGGCAGTTTTTCCTGCTTCAGAAATCCCATCTGAAATGATACATTTTCTTCATCCATCACTTTAGCTAAGACTGCGCTAACAAATGTGCATTTTCTGGTGTACACCAGGACTTTTTTCACATGCACGCAGCTTCATTCTTGAAACCTACACAACGTGTCCTTTCTTCTAAATTACTGTTATTATTAAAAGAGTAAAGCCATTCTTCAACCAACCCAGTCCCATGCTTTGGTTATAATCTCTTTCCATTCAGTTGTTCCTGAAGAGTTCCCATCTACCCAAAGACTCTAGGTATATGGTTGTTTGACTGAGTTCTTGCTGCCAACTCATGTGTGGCATGTTAGTAACACATTCAGTGTGACCTGTCTTTGCCTTTCAAGTTACTTTCACATTGTTTCAGTCTGGTATCATGATACATCAAGGAGGCAACAATTAACAATTGAGAGATTCAGAGCAGCTTCCTCACCTCCCTCATGCTCAGCAGTATTAATATTTCTTTTGACAGAGCAGCTTGCTGTAGAGGAAGGTGTCTCTGTGCGTTGCAGGTGGGTTAAGACCAGGTTAACGTCTCCAAACCGTTCTGTGTTCTCTGACTGTTCCATTATTTATAGGAGTAAATTTGAAGAACTGCTTTGCTAATATTAGTGATTACCTTTCAGGCACCTCAGACATGGTTCCTGACAATTTAAATATGTCTGCACATTTTTTAGTCGAAGTCACACAAATGGACTAAAGCAGGCTTTGGCAATAGCTTTCACTATCAAGAGTGTTGATTCATGAATGCAGGTGTATTAAAGAGTGCGACTGAAGCAGTGACTGGACAGACTCCCAGGTGTCTGCCTTGGTTCTCTTATGGAGACTTCCTTGGTATGACCAAGGAGAACTACAAATGTTTGGAAGCAATTTCTTAAACTGCTGTAACTTTCTTTGTGCCTTGTAAAGTCTGCTGCTGATTATTTCAGGTTGCCTTACTGTTTGAGGTGGTAAATGTAGGGCTTTCAAGAACTGCTTCACGTGTTTTTTCAACTCCTTGACGTCAGGTAGCAGTTTGTAGAGAGAAGGCTGCAAATATCTGATGGTATTAACATCAACTGTCAAGATTCAGTCTTGATATGGCTGTGAGTCAGTACTGTGTTCTCTCCTGAAATGGACTGGAAGCACTCTTGGATGATCACTGCTTCTGAAGTGGAGTATGAGGCTGTATGTATTGTAGCACTGTGTCTTTGCAAAACTGACTAGGACTTTTCTTCCTCTGCTGTGCTCTGCTATATTAGGATCCCATTTACTGGGCATTGACAGAGCGTGTACTAGTCAGGGCCATGGGAAAGATGCTGGTGTCTTGAGGTTGTTCTGAACTCTGTTGAGCTTTTCTGGGGTCAACTGAGCCCTGTAGCAGTAGTAGTAAACGTAATGGTGAAGATAACACATTAAAGTCAATCACTTTAATCAGTGTATGGACTCACAGTCATCAGAGGAGTATGTCTTGTGGGATGTTGTATTTTACAGTTAGACTTCTACATTATTTCTGAAGTTTAAAACTACTGTTTACATGCAAACTTCCCTGTCAATCTGCAGCAGAAGCATGTATATTTTGTTTTGTTCAAGCTAAAGAGCTGTGTTTCATGCAGTGTGGTCAGAGTTGTGCATGGGTTAATCAAAACAGAAAGAGAAAATGTCTTGTTCAGATCTAATCTCTTATTTTTTCCTATCTTTCTCATGTGAAAGCCTATAAATCTCCAGTCTTCACTAAGGCGAGCCAGGTGTGCATATAAAAAGAGCATCAAGGCTGTCATTTTCTAAGGCGTAGAGAGACTTAGGTACTACTGAAATGCGTTTTACAGTTCATTTAGTAGATGGCAGTTGTTACTTTCCACTAAGTTAATACTTACTATCTGTGTTATAATAATAACAAGTACATTTGCAAATAAATAGTTTTGTTGTTAGGTGCAGGAGGAGATTGGAGAAGACTTTAGTTGAATACTAAAATTTGCTTTTCAAGGAAAAGCAGATTTCCTTTTTCAAGGAAATCCTCTTTCTGTTTATATCCTCCTCTTGAGATGACTGTTCTTATTTTAGTTCATTTCTTCCTCTTTCCTTATTAATATCCAACTGTTTCAAGTGTTCCTCTGCTGAG
The DNA here is from genome assembly GCA_036925125.1 of Oreortyx pictus. Lineage (NCBI taxonomy): Eukaryota > Metazoa > Chordata > Aves > Galliformes > Odontophoridae > Oreortyx > Oreortyx pictus. The sequence continues at coordinate 67,065,230 of JAUPFR010000001.1, read as the reverse complement.
AAAAGAAAAGTCACTAGTAAGCTTCGATGCTACAATATTTAGAGCATCACAAATCATGGTCATATCGTGACACACATTTGAATATTTCCTTATGCTCCTTGGTTGAAAGAGGTTGCTTGCAAATGCATCTGCACTTTAATACTTGGGAATATCTATCAGCAAACCAGGAATATGAACTATAAAAATTCTTAATGGAAAGCAAAATAGATACCTCAGTAAAATAAGTTGCTGCAGAAGAAAAGGAGGAATTGCTTTAGACTGACTTTTTTTTGAGGCCATTATTTGCAGTTAACAAAAGTTAAAGAACTGACAGCAAAAATACCATTCAGAGTTGCCTTCCTTTTCCTTTAATTCAGACATATTGTGATTGTTTCAGCTTGAGTGCCCTCCTCCGTCACTCTGTGACAGCTGGGAGGAATGCTATTAAGCGCAAGAATTATTTTTTTTGCTTGATGATGGCATATAGGGAAGATGATTAGGAATTAGACTCCCATTGAGACAAGCAGGCAGGAAGGCCCAAAGAACGACTCATTTCTTTCTTTCATAAGTACTTGGCTTTATAAAAAGAGCAAACTAAGAAAGTTTTTACCTGCAAAGCTTGCTTCACGTTTTGGTCTTTAAGCAGATCTTTAAATCGTACCTGTGGAAGAAGACTGCAGAGTTTCCTACACAGAGAAACTGCAGCAAACTAACTTCTTGATTAAAAAAAAAAAAGAAATAGAGGGACAACTTTTTATGTTTGAGTTGTTTTCTGTAATTATTTAATTAGCAATTATACTGAATTTAGTAGGCATACAGTGATGCTGCTATGATAAGAACTTTTGCATAAAACTGAAAAATAGTGGATGTATAAGCAACAGAAATCATATGCATCTATGTTATAATGGATAGTTAATAAATAATTAAAAATGGACATGGAGAGAAGAAGACTGAGCCTGAAAGAATGAATGGAGTCTTTCCCAGAGTTCTGCTTCTTAAATGCCACTTATGCTAATCTCGGTTCAGATAAGCCAGGCAAACATTGCTTTCAAGTCAGCAGTGAAGATTGTTGACTCTCCCTGTTGATATATACATCAATTAAACTTTGATAATTTTAGTTTGGTGATCAGAAGCAAATCTAGTAAAACAAGCATATTAATTATATACACTCAGTCACAGTTTACTGTGACCAGCAACATGTTTTTTTGCTATGACATCTTAAAGTTAGTTTAATACAGAATGTTTTCATGTTTTCAGATGAGTCCTTAGATGGTTATATGGATAGTAAGAATTAGCAACAGTTCATTAGCAATTTAAGTTATCATTGGAATTAGTAAGAAGTTTGAAAAAATTGTTGGATAGTACAAAATAGCTGCAAAATACATCAGATGCATGCCCTAATCTGAGGTGAGACAGAAATGCTTTACTGACTGTGTTGGTAATCCTCTCCTGTTGTATCTCACAGCTCCCAACCCTCCAACCATTAGAGAAGAGCTCTGTACAGCATCTTATGATACTATCACTGTCCACTGGACATCAGATGACGAGTTCAGCGTGGTCTCTTATGAGCTGCAGTACACCATCTTCACTGGACAAGCTAATGTTGTTAGTAAGTGAAAACCTTCTCATTTCTAATTCTATTCCCTTATGGTTTCTCTGCAAACTGCGTTATTTCAAATACAAAGGTACTCATATGGCAAGAACAAAAGAAAAATGTATTTTCTAGGAAGACATAAAGTCAAAATTTTAAATCTGAAGCAATATTCCCAATGTCACAAGTATAGTCAACATCAACAGGATTTGTCTCTTGCATCACAGAGCTCCTGTTGCAGATATAGCCTCAGGGGTGAAAACTCAGTTCTTCTGTCTAGGTTAGTCATACACTTGGAAGCCTGTATTGAACTGGCTGTTAGTTAGAACTGCAGCCTCCCTGATATCTATGACATGCCTTTTGACAGCAGTGCCTTTGTCAGAAATACAGATTAAATCTTCCCTCTGACTGTCTGCAAGGCTGCTGAGCATAGATCTCAGTACAGTGAAGACTGAAGCAGCAAACAGCAGCGGAACAACAGTTAATGTGGTAACTTTGACTTGTGATGGTGCTAGCTAATATTGCTTGATATTTTCTATTATAGCACATGTTTATTAAATACATGCACTGTTTCAAACCTGTGACTTTTCCAAATGAACGAATTTGCTGATAATTCCTTCAATTGCTTTGTCATTACATAGCTATTTTTCTAAGAAAATAATCCAAGATTGCCTAATCTTTGGCTAGGAAGTCAGCACTTCTGGGTTCAGTGGATAGCAATCTTAGACTAACTATAACTTGGAGAAATCATTTAACTTCTTCCTGTTCCTTGTATTTATTGGGAATACAACTAGCTGACTTACAGTTACTTTGTGGAGATGAAAGAGTCTGAAATCAATCAAATCAATCAAATGATGGAGTTTGTTCAGTCAACACGTATTTGAATTGTGAAGTTCATTGTCACAAAAGGTTGTTGATTAAAAAAACACTGAAAACAATGAAGTGCAGACTTCCTCATGGCTCAGGAAGTCCCAGAGCTGTAAGACGCTGGAGCCTGGGAGAGTGGTGAGAAATTATTGTTGTGTGCTTTCCCTGCTACTTAGCATTTTCCTAGGCATTTGCTTTTCTCCACCATCACATATCTTAATCACACACTGAACTAGATCAGGTTTGCTATAGATAGGCTTCCACCCTGGTACGGAAGTGATTTTGTTGTTACAAGATTTGTTGAGATGCTTTGATGAAGGCAAGTGCTATGGGCATGTATACATACTTCACATCAGTGGTAAAATGGTATGCTGCCTGTCCAGATTCAGGATTGAGTCAAACTCTTGTGCTAACTCCACTGATGCTGTGAGCACCTAATTTTCTCCATCATTTAACTGGAGTTAGTTTTCCAAGCCATCTGAAAGCATATCTGAGGGTACAGGTGCTGGCATTTTAGCAGTTTTTTTGAGTAAGTTGCATACCATGAATAGTATTCAGGATTGACTGAAAAATAAAGTGGACCATTGAAAATTTGATTAATGTTTTGTTTAAACTTCCATTTAATATTTCACTAAGCAACCTAATTTAGGGCACCACGTGGTAAAATTTAAGAATACTGGAAAGACCAAGTAAAATTCAATACATGCTCCTACATCTGAGCAAGGTAGATACCAAATGTTTAATAGCAATTCAGAACAAAGTAAGAATCAGATAAATAAGGAAATTAAAGCTTCCCTGTTTAATCTGTTCGTTAAGGAGACCGGACTCCATGACTTAATGCAGTATACTGCTTGTTTCTGACCTATTTTTATCTATGGCTTTATGCCAGAAGACTTTATGCAAGTCAGCTATTGCTTCTATATATATAGGTTATCAGAAAAGTGCAATTTCTGTACTTCTCTGATGCAAGGTTTTACTCTTTGCTTACAAGTGAATAAATAACAACGCGTTTCATTTCAAGACTGAATTGTAGGTTTCCCATGTGCATGTGAAGACTTTGATCTGAAAAACAATCAATTAGTTTTCTTTCAGAGATGCAATATGATAAATTTGGGGTTGTAGCATGAATTGCTCAGTGTGCTATCTGAACTTTCATTCTATCATTTTGGAAAAAAAAAATTGTACCATTAAAAGTTTGAAGAGAAAAGAAACTATTTATAAAATTCTCTAAAGAGCTGAAATGAAGGAAGAAAGAAATGAAAGAATTGGTTCAGTTTCTTTATTTATTCATTTATTTAACTTCAGCTAGCTCTTACATGAATATCCTGGCTACTGGTTTCAATTTCATTGAAAGCTCTAATTTAACCTAAGTTAAATTCAAGCATACCTAAGTGGAAGGCTTTTATAAATGTTGTCAGACTTTCTTTATCATTATTTAATGTGAAGTTGTACAATTTCAGTGAAAGAGCTGTACTCTTCAAGTCTAATAGATCTGCTAAATATCTACCCAAATTCCTAATAAAGAGGACTCACAGTTTATTCCAACTTCCCTTAGTTCTGGCACTTCACCCACTAACATGATTTTACTCATAAAACTGCTTGGATGTTTCCTCACTTATCTGGATTACCTTCTTTGCCTTGTGTGAGGGTCTAAGATCATCCCTAGAATATTGGAATGTACTTTAATAGCGTGGAATAACACAGCTGTTTTCTCTGTAAGTGAACTTAATATGCTCAGCACTGAAATCTTGATGTTTTGATTAACTAAAGATATAGTTTTTTTTAATTTAATCATGTTCAGTCTCTCACAGCATCCTTATAACAAAGCTGAGGAAGTGTGGAATAGGTGAGTGGATGGTGAGGTGGGTTGAGAACTGGCTGACTGGCAATGCTCAGAGGGTTGTGATAGGTGGCATGGAGTCCAGTTGGAGGCCTGTACTTAGTGGAGTTCCTCAGGGGTCCATGCTGGGTCTGGTCCTGTTGAACGTCTTCATCAGTAATCTTGATGAGGGGATAGAGTCCACCCTCAGCAAGTTTGTTGAAGGTACAAATCTGGGAATGGCTGTGCTGCCATTCAGTGAGACCTGGATAGGCTGGAGAGTTGGGCAGGAAAGAACCAGATTAACAAGACCAAATGTAGAGTCTTGCACCTAGGGAGGAATAAGTACATGCACCAGTACAGGTTGAGGGATGACCTGCTGGAGAAGAGCTCTGAGGAGAGGGACCTGGGTGTCCTGGTGGATGACAGGCTGACCATGAGCCAGCTAGTGTCCCATGGTGGCCAAAAAGGACAATGGGATCCTGGAGTGCATTAAGAAGAGCGTGGCCAGCAGGTCAAGAGTCCAGCGGAGGGCCACGAAGATGATAAAGGGCGTGGAACACTTCTCTTACAAGAAAAGGCTGAGAGTCCTGGGTCCATTCAGCCTTAAGAAAAGAAGGCTTAGAGGGAGGGGATCTGATCCACATCTATAAATATCAAAGGAGCAGGAGGCAAAGGGACCAGACTGGACTCTTCTCAGCGGTTTGTGGTGATAGGATGAGGGGAAATGGCCACAAACTGAAGCATAGGAAGTTCTGCACAAATGTGCATGGGAACTTCTTCACAGTGCAGTGACAGAGCACTGGCACAGGCTGCATAGAGAGGTGGTGGAGTCTCCTTCTCTGGAGACGTTCAAGACCCGCCTGGACGCCTACCTGTGCAACCTGGGCTAGGGAGCTGCTTTGGCAGGGGGTTGGACTCGATTACCTCTAGAGGTCCCTTCCAACCCTTGCAGTTCTGTGATTCTGTGAAATGGAACAGAGTTTAAATTAACACAAATTTTTTTCTATGTATGGCATTTGTATGCTGTTGCACATACATTTTTAAATTTTCTCTGTCATATCCCCCAAAGTTTCCATTGCTATTATATGTTCCCTGTAAACAGGTTCGTAGATCATCTTCAGTTCTGTGTTACTATCACTGTGAATTAGTCACGAGGCAGTAGCTATAGTACTGTATTAAGCCAACAAGTTTTTTTTTTTTTCCCTTGAGACAATAGGAATTATTTTGCATACAAACCCACCTACCGTGCTAATGGAAGTTGTTATTTTTGAATACATTTCTTAAAACCACAGAGCCAGACTGACTGCACTTTCCACTCCTCAGTAAATTTCCCCCACCAGAGGCATATATCATTCAGAGATTGCTGAGAATTCAGTAACAAAAACAAGCAATGCTATGTTTTTCTAATGTATTCTCTATCCAACATAATCAACTATATTCTTTTTTATTAACTGAAAAATTGGAGAGTTAACATTTGGTGGAGAAGGTCCAACTAGAGTATTTCATTTTGAATCCTATTTCATACAGGAAAGATTATTTCCAAATGTGGCCAAATTGCTTGGCTATTAAGTGCTTGGCAGCACTGTTCTGTGCATTAGAGCAATGTAGAACTTTAAATTATGCAGCCTTTTACTAACGCAGTAGTTCTCATAGCTATATTCACACATTTGCTTTTCTGAGAGGCATCTAATATTTACACTCCGAATTGCTTTAGAAATGACTTTGTCACAAGCTAGCTAATGTGCACTATCATCTCAATATCTCGTTTCAGTGCATTTTCAAGTACTTTTTGAGTTGGCATTTTTTATCATGGAGTTTTTTTTTTACCGTTCTTCATGAAGTTTAAAATTTAAACGTCCGACTTTTCACCTCTGGTAACAAGACATATTTAGGAAAAATAAGCCCCTCCAAAACACGACTAAATATTCTCTTTTTCTGTTAAATTGAATTTATGCTAGTTACTTCCGCAAAATAGTAAAATTAGCTCTACTGAGGATGCAATGTAGTGCCAAAATCTTCCCTGTGTTTTGCGGTTACTTCTGCCTTGAGATAGGATAAAGGTCTGTAGGCAAAACTGACCTGAGATAACTAGGAGTTCATGCTTCCGTGGAAAACTGTAGGTTTGCGATTTATCAATGAATTTTTGAATCAACTATCTCTTGTCTCTTCCTGGAAGCTTTAATGTATTAAAAACAGTTTGCATACAATTGTCAGCATGTTACTGAGGTTTTCAGTGAGTATGACACAAAATGACACAAAATCAAGGCAGAAAACTGCCTCTTAAAAATATACAAAAAGAACATTTTTCTAGGGGGAAGAAGAAAAAATCACTATGTGTTCAGCAGAAATCTTGCATATGTTTTTTCATTCACATGGGAATGCGGGGTGGGGGTGGAGAGCTATCTGTTGCTTTCACTTACTGTATTTGTTTTACCAATTTGAATAGGTAATAATTTATTTAAATAAAGTGTTTAAAAATAATTAAAATACTCAAAAGATTAAATAACCTTCCTGTGGCTTTTGAGCTCATCGTTTTCAGGAAGATGTATCTTATTAAAATCTACCAGTGTAAATTTTAGGAGGATTTACGCCTTGGGAATTTTCCCATCTGTTCTTTAAAGCACATCAACAGCCAGCACCAGGGAAAAAGCTTTGCAAATTATTACCTCCAGATTCTGAGAAACTTGTTTTGAAAACTCACACATCCTGTATGGGACGTCACTGTGCTCACTGCACCATTCCAGGATGTAATTTGAATTCTCTACGCTTTTGCAGTTTTAAAATACATCGTTTTACCACCTGCATAACCCTATAAAAAGCCCTGAGTTTTTGAAACAAGAAACTTGAATTTCACCTTGATCAAGAGTGGGTACAATGGCAAACCCCTAGTACTTGCTATATGCCAGTGAGGAGAAGATGTGTGCTTCACTTAGCCTGCTGCCACCAGATGCCCATGTTAGCAGGCTGCATGCTCACTTCCCTGACCATTCTGTCATCATCTTTTGTATTCAGAGAAGAAAGCCAGTTCTGAATAAGATTATTGAGGTTATGGATGCACATTGAAATTGAAACTATTTGCTAGATTTTTTGATAATATAATAATTTATTCTGTATGAGTATCTACAGGATAATGGATATTGCGTATGTCTAAGTCCACATACCTGGGATGAGAGAAGAGAATGGAGAAAGGACTTTTAGCAATGCAGCTGTACTTTTACAGTCCTTCATATACATAATTAAATCCAAGTTGTGTACTTTATTAAGGAGTGACCAGCCTCTAGAAGGTAATAATGAAAGCCAAAAATAAATACAATAACAATAAAACAAGGAAATTATAAAAATATATACTTGAAAAGTGTGCCCTTTAGAGACTTACAGTGATTGATAGAATTCTAGTTGCTAGATAATCTAGTAGAAATCTTGGTATTTCTATGTCTGCAAAAGGATTTGTTTAGGTATGGTCTATGTATGCCATTGACCGCTGCTTTCGAAGTGTGGACATGGAAGGAGATGACATTTCCAGGACTTCTGTCTGGATTCATCACATTTACAGACTTACTGATGTTATTTCATACCCATCAGAAGCATCTAAGTTAGGGATTCCTTAGTCGTTCTAGTCTCTTTCTGAATCCAGTGCTTTAGTTCACTGTATTTTAGCTTAATATTTATTGTGTGATAGCACCACTGAGCCAGATTGAATGGCCTGATATGTGGTAGTTCAACTACAGAAAGTGTATACTTTTACTCAAAAATCTGTGTCAATTTTTTACTGGGAAAAGTAGACATTGAAATATTTTAAGCCATATTTAAATGCTGTTGCTTTTATTTCCTTTCTTCCTCTTAGGGAACCCATTCATGCCCAGCTGTTTTAAGCTGCTTGAATCCTTTGTAGTTAATACAAGGAGGCTACATGTGGTTGGGATATTGACTGGCTGGAGAATAAGCGATACACTAGAATCTTTTTTTTCCACTTTAAACCAGGGAACTGCAGCAAATAGATATTTCTGTTGCAGTAAGTCATAGTTGCAGTTTATTTCAGTGCTATTAAACACCAAAGAAGTGATGTTCTTGATGAGACAGAAGAAGCTAGAGTCTGTCCCTCCAGGTCTGATCTTCGCAGATTAAAAACTGGATAAGGCTTATTTGATTGCAGCTTGTTAATAAGATAGTCCAAAGACCCTGGTGTATGTTCAACCTCATGATCAGGCTTCCAGCTTCCAAATTAGAATGGTGGATGAATTTATCTCAATTTATTTCAGGTACCTGAAGTTAGAGATTGATCTCATCTAAGCTTTCTCTCAGGACAAATAAAGAGAAGCATTTTTAGGATGTTCACATCTAGAGAGGTGAACTGATTCATGGCTCACCACAGTGTACAAAAAATAGGTTAGACATTGCAGCTCTTCAATTACATGACAAGATTATATGAATCCCTAAAATTGTGCCTCAAATACTTATTTGCATGACAGGATTAATAACTTGTTTACATCTAAACAATGTTATGTAATACAAGAGAACTATGAAAGAGAACTTTCATAATTTTTAGCTTGAATTCTGAGTTTTAAATTCTATTTGGAATGACTTTTTATTATGAGAAGTGTGTTCCAAATTAGGAGGGAGTCTTTTAGTTATGACTGTGAATTGTCTATGAGTCTATAAACAAGTATCACAGCACATATTCTTTAAAATTTTGTGCTAGCCTTTTAATTTTTTCATTACATAAAGATTTTATATTGGCTAAAATGTGAGCTAAAAGTGCTGCTGGCTTCTAAAAGATTCTCCTGTTGGTTTGCTGGTAAAACAAGACTTTAAAGCTAAAAGCTAGTTTAATAGTACATCTGTATTCACAACCTTTTCTGTGCCATATCGAGGCAAAGATCAAGAAATTGTAAGTTTCCCCATCCAGTCATGAATTTTTCCTTTGGGTTTTCCAGCCTTATGCATCTACACACATCCATATACTTTAATTTGTATATACCTTTTTCTAGTTGTATAACTAGAAAAAAACAATTGTGAACATCTATGCATTTTGTTAATGTAAGCTTTGATTTATATCAACATTTATAACAAAAAAGTTAGCAGACTGAGGATCCATTAGACTAGGAGCTGTTCAAAATGTACAGTGAATAACAGGTGATTCACTGACATGAAAGTTGTATCACAGTAGGAAAGATTTATGCAGTTGAATTAGTTAGTCTTAGTGGAGTATTCTCCTATTTTGTAAATCATATTGCAGATTATGTTTTGTTTATACCCTACGTGTTATACTTATGTGACAGGTACTAAATGTATCCCAAAGGGTATATTTCTGAATAGAAAATTAACTAGCTGTTCCCCAGCTGACATCTAAGTGTTAGAAATCAAAACGTTGCATCTATAAAACTTACTTGTTAAGTTATATCCTAGCAAAGTCTGGAGTACAGAAGCTGAAGCTTGCTCTGGAGCCCAATTTTTAGCTAGTTTGGCTTCCCATGATTTGCTTCAGGTTCTGAAGAATGCATGTCTATCAGCAAGGGTTCTACAACCTTCCTACCATTCCTGCTGATGTTAGTTTTTTGAAGCTTGCCCTGAATTAATTAATCCAAAAGGCAGATTGATGGAATCTCCACAGTACTCTATCCCTATGCAATAAAGAATTCCTTGTGTTATGAAAATTCCCAGGCTTCTCGTGCCTCCAGTGAGTCTTTTCTTAAATGCCTATTTTTTATGGTCAACTTCATATAGCAAGAAGTTAAAAGACACTTTGGCTAAAGGCTGGTGAAATGCCTTAGTAGAATTAAGTAGTAACATAGTGAATATAACAGCACTTTAAAAGGTAGAGAAGTAAATTTCTTATCAGCAATTGGATGCACAGGAGTGCTCTAAATGTTCCTCTGTTACAAAATGTTTAGTATGTTATGACTAATGTGCTTGGTTTGAAATTGCAGGTTTATGTAACTCAGCCGACAGCTGGATGATTGTTCCCAATATCAAACAAAACCACTACACTGTGCATGGGTTACAGAGTGGCACAAAGTACATCTTCATTGTTAAGGCCATTAATCAGGCTGGCAGCAGAAGCAGCGAGCCAGGCAAGCTCAAGACAAACAGTGAGTAACGTGAAATCCAGCACGCACGCACTCTTCTCCTTTTTAGGTTTGGTCTTTGAAAGACACATGAGTGTAGAGCAGATTAACTTACAATGCTTCCCACAGTGAAAGCCACTTATTTAACTTGATTCAAGATTGCCAGAGTCTCCACTACTGTAAAAATTACTTTCTGTTGAGAGAAGCATCTGTACTCTGGTCACTGGAAATAACATTTAGGAGCAGAGCCTTCACATATGAAATGATTGAAAATATTGTTTTGTGGTTTTAAAGTCCTGTCTATTCTTTTTCCTCTACAAAGTAAAAACTTTTCTTATGTTTGCAATAAAACATTTTATTTTTGTATAGTGTTCATAAGATAACTGCTAATTTAATTTTGTTCTCCATAATGATCTCTTTCTTAGGACATTGGAAAACTTCTTTAGCTCCATCCCCCTCATTTTTTATGGAGTTCAGTGAGGTGGTAGAATAGTTAGAGATCCCACTTCAAAAAAAAAAAAAAAAAAAGTTGCACAAATTACTAGCAGATGTAGTATGGTAATTTTAAGACTGGTTTTCAGCCCTTTTCTTGTGTCCTGGCCAACCCCTCAGTCCTGTAGTCATCATAAGTAGCTTTGATCATGGGAAATTGAGCACTGGGATTTGTGCACTCTCTGAAACCTGCTTATTCAGGGGGAACATGCTCGAAGAGGATTGATAACTGAGTGTTGCAAGAAGGAAGACAGAGAGAATGACATGTACAAGTTTGGGGTCTTCAGTTATTTACCTGGCTTGCACTCCTGTGTAAAAGCTGCTTGTACAAACCCCAAGCATTTGGTAACATACAAGAGGACCCACTGGGAATGACAATCCTTCATCCTTTTCTTTTTTTATGACCCAGTGTGGCACAAAAGCAACTTCTCAGGTGACTGTGAGAAAGGATCTAAACAGATTCAGTTCTGTACAGAGAAAGATATCCTTCAGATACTACTTCAGTGACAAAAAACCTACTAACCAGTTAAGGAGGCAGCATGTAGATGTTTTACTTCTATCTAGTAGTAGGAAAAAGCCTGCAAAATGCACTCTCACGTAATATTTCATGTATTTATTTTATACTTACATGTAATACATGAATAAATGCATATTATGAAAGCAGATAATTTAGAAATACTTCGTATCTAATTTCTGAATTACCTATAATAATGTTTTCTGAGAATTAGTATTGCATCCATCATCTTTCACTCGATATTTTTACATTTTCAGGTTTCCCAGAGATCTGAATCAATGCATATTGACTGTCCCTGTTCACAGGAATTTCATTTCTTCATATTCCCACACTAATGCTTTCAGTTTCACTGCATGAAACGTACTTAACTGTACCTCCATGAACACTGAGTAATTTACATCGTATTTGAAATTCACTTGTCAGTGCCAGAGGGTCACAGACCTCATGAGAGTGCTCATATCTGTTTTCTTTGTGTGCGATCAAATCTTCTGCTTACATTTTTCTTCCTTGATATGAAAGACAATAAGAAGTGGAAAGAGCTTTGATGGAGCACTTGTAGAGTCATAGTTTCCTAGTTGTATCTTCATGGAGGTAACCAGTCACCCTGCTTACTGACGCACAGAGCACATTAGTCAGAATTGTGCCAGTCGTCAAATATCTAGAAGGTTTGGTTTACCGAAAAGTTTCCTGATATTGTCTGCAAGCCTTGTGCTACCGCTGGAGATACTTGCCAAGATCAACAACCTCAGCAATGTTTTTACACCATATTATCTGGACCAAGTTATAGTTCACTTCCTCCTTTTTAATGCACAATATCTAACAGTACAGTACCACGTGGGCATCCTTCCAGAACTGATCCTGAATTGTTGACTGTGCTTGTTATAAATAAAGCTGTGAGTGAAGGAACAGACAAGGCTAATGCTTTTTCTTACTTTCAGATTAATTTTGTGGGATTTGAAATCATACTTTTTTTGTAGCAATGATGAAAACGTTATTATGGAACTTGAACCCCAGGGAATTAATAGAATGTAACATTCTAAATCTAATATGCTGTGAAAAAAAAAGCAGCCCTCAGACCTTTATTAACATGTATATTGGTTTCAATTACACGCAAGAATTAGAGTGTTCAGGTTACCTCTAGGTCAGAGATAATGGGCATGATGATTATGCAGGGCTCTTTTCAGAGATTATCAACACAGGGAAGATAATGCACAATGAGATTGACAGTAAACTGACAATGCAAACCAGCTAGTGCAGAGAGCAAAATCAGCATGTCTTGAGAACACTTCAGAGAAGGAGATTAATATGATTATGTAATCTTGTATAATACTTTCTTATGCATTCTATCAACTCTTTTTAAAATTAAAGACAAATTATTATTCTTCTACCTTTGTCATTGCATATCTAGGTCAGCCATTTAAACTGGACCCCAAATCTGCTCATAGAAAACTGAAAGTGTCTCATGACAACTTGACAGTGGAACGTGACGAAACTTCCTCCAAAAAGAGTCATACACCAGAGCGATTCACAAGCCAAGGGAGCTATGGAGTAGCTGGCAATGTGTTCATTGACAGCGGACGGCATTACTGGGAAGTGGTTATTAGCGGGAGTACATGGTATGTATATAAAAAAATAAATGAGAAGAATCATTGTAGCCATTCTTGTAGCCTTTTTGTGGATGAGTTGTCTATCTCCAATGTAATCACAGTATCACAGAATTGTAGAGGTTGGAAGGGACCTCTAGAGATCATCTAGTCCAACCCACCTGCCAAAGCAGATCCCTGGACCACGTTCACACCAAAGGTCCATGAAGGCCCCAGCACTGTTCCTCTGATGGTGATCTATAACAGAGACCTGGGGAATGGTTCAAGAGCAGACCAAGCATATACTTCAATACAGTTTGTCAGTCTATTTTCCCAAACTCCAACACTTTCAGACTCTGAAACTTGTTCTCCCTGATAGAAGATCTTTATGTTTAGCAACCTATGCAGAACTTTTCCTTCGTTATTGAGGCTGATTGGTTTTTGAACCTACAGAAAGTATATTTTAATGCAGTGGAAAGCTAAGAAAGTTAAATCTTGTTTCTATAAGAGTGAACTTTTACTAAATATGAAAGACCTGAAGTAGTCCTTCAGTAAGAAAACAAAGCAAAGCAAAACAGAAACAGAATATGGGGATAATCAGATGATCACAGTGGTAGAAGTTCTAGGGAAAGAGTGAGGAGCAGTAGTCATGGGTCTGTGCCCCAGGCTTTGAAGGTAGGAGCAACAAGTGAAGGAGTGTATTTCTCTGTTCCTGAATGATCTGTGAAACATAGGACTGACTGTGTTTCAAGGTCCCTGTAGTCAGTAGAGGAGATGTTATCCTTTGAAATTCAAAAGCAGCAATCCTGATGGAAGTTAACGGAGCAGAGAATCTGAGGTCCTCAGATATGCCCACTCTCTCAAACAGGATAAATATTGTTTGCTTGTGCCAACCCCAAGGCATGGAAACAGAATAATTTATGGAACATTAGTCTCTGTTGGTTGAAAGCTCAACGACATACAAACACAAATACTTCAGTGTCTCTAGAATGTGAGGAACTTTTACATTTCTTTAATATCTGAGAAATCAGGTACTTGTCTTGGATATCCATTAATGGGAACATATTCACAATCCTTTTACCCTGCACATCTTGCCATAAATTATGGTTTGCAGAGCAAATGTCTTCACCTACAAATGCTTCACTTGAGCCAATACCCAGTCCAAAAAATGCTCATTTGAATCTAAAAACCACACCAACATCTGGCAAAATATGTTTGGAAATGACAAAGATGTTTTATTTTAAAATGTCCTTTGATGTTGATTCCTGTGTTCCTCATATGTTATAGGAGCAACAAGAGATCAGATTGGATGACAGATAGCAAAGCACTTTAAAATCAATGAATTCCTCTGTATTCATCTGTTTAGAAGTAGAAATATGAGGCTCAGTGATTTAAACCCTAAGTTCCTGAGTACTCAGCAGTTTTTCTTTAGAATACCAGAGATACATGCTCCAAAAAATTACCATAGCAGCCAAACTACAAACAGTGAGAAGAACAATAACGTTTCTCTGACCTCTCAGAATGGAAAGAGATGGGAAAAACATAAATTAACCCTGTGCCAAGATTATGTTGCAACTTCACTTAATTAGAATTTAGTCAGCACAAATAAGAGACCAAGGCTTCAGTGATTCCTTTGGGCTGATGCGCTGATACACGAGCATGGCAAGAGGCACTTGCTTTCCAGAGTTGTGTTTGTTTTGCAGGTATGCCATTGGTATTTCATACAAGTCAGCACCAAAGCATGAATGGATCGGGAAGAACTCTGCCTCCTGGGTGCTGTGCCGCTGCAACAACACGTGGGTGGTGAGACACAACAGCAAAGAAATCCCAATAGAGCCTGCGCCTCACCTCCGCCGGGTCGGCATTTTGCTGGACTACGACAATGGCTCCCTCGCTTTTTACGATGCCTTGAACTCCTTGCACCTTTACACCTTTGACATTACATTTGGGCAGCCCGTATGCCCCACATTCACTGTTTGGAATAAGTGTTTGACCATTATAACAGGCTTGCCCATTCCTGACCACTTAGACTCCTCTGAGCAGCTGGCATGACTGTTAAAAGCCAAAAGGTAGGAGGATGTGTTTCTCAAGACAGCTGCCTGTAGGAGCTCGCCTGGAGCTGGTGGACTTCATGGCATCCCAATGGTTGCTGCCAAACCCAGCCAGAACCGAAAAGGGGAGACTCTCTCTTTTCCAAGTACTTTATGCAGAAGGACAAGAAGTGTCTTTAATAATACCTTAGAACTCTTTTTGCAGTTGATTTTGTTTTGTTTTGCATTTAGTCTTTAGTCTTTTCAGGAAGATTTATAAATTATTTATAAAAAAAAAAAAAAGAGAGAGAACAAGGAAAAAGGAGAGAGAGAGAAGGGAAAGCCTGGTTTGGATACCTGTAAAATGACTTATTTGTTTTGCACATCAGTGGTTGCATTCATTAAAGTTTCATCAACTCATTACATTATTTTATTTTACAGTGGATGAAAGCAGGAAACTGGAAGGATAAAAGTGTGCAGTGGTGGACAAGTCAGTATACTGCTGGCTTTATTCATACCAATTGTAGTGATCATTACCAATCTCACTGAATGCAAAAATCTCATAATTTCTCCCTTGCACATAGGAATGTGCAGACCAAAAAGAATGAAAATAAACAAGTAAAGAAGTAGAACTAGCCAACACAGCAAAAAAAGAAAGTTTAATTTACTTCTGTTCACAGGGCAGTGTGTTCTCTGTTCACAAAACACATGTGGAGTGTCTTCTAGAAATGTGAGCGTATAAATCATCTGGTGATTTATTTTATTGATGGCAACATTCCCATCTGCCAGTTTCACTTTTGTCTTTGGGAAATACTGTAGAATCACTGAGGATGTGAAGGACTGAAACCATCTCTGAAAAGGCAACGCTGGAGGAGAGGAGCCAACCCAAGGTCTGATTGTAGACTAATTTGACAAAACAATGCAACATTTAAGGTTTGATCATAAGGGAAGACATCATGTTTCTGATGGTAAACACATGAATGCTTATTGCTGATTTTACAAGGTTCAACACAGCAAGCCCAGCCAATAACTCGGAAGTGAGACATGAGCCTCCTAACCATTGATTTTAAATTGAATACGAATGTTTCATTGTTGTACATTATGTAGTAATAACAAAGCAAGGAAATCTGTTTTGCATGGACTGTATGGAGAAACACTGCAGCTGGAGTTTGTTCATAATTATAATTGTCTTGGGTTGTTTGGGGAAGATCAGTTCTCTTTGTGAATGAGCAGTGAATAACAAATTTTCAGGAGTAGTAGGAATCTGCACAGGCAGGCTTTGCATTCACGTAGGTGTTGGTGGATGAACTTAAATGAAGTCAATAGAGGTTGCACCTATTTTATCTCAGCTGAATCAGGTGCATTTTTTTCACTTCCTTCTACGAGGTAGAAACCTGTTGTAATTACTACAGTACTTGTTTATAAATGATCATTTTGGGAGATGCTTGAGGTATATGATAACTTTAAAAGGATGGTTTTCTCACAGTGTTTTACTGTTACTGGTCAAGTGGTGAAAATCTGCCTGTGTGGAAAGAGTATAAATTGAATACCAGCTTTAAGAAAAGATTTTTTCAGTAGTTTATAACCATGCTTTAGGTGTCTTTTGAAAAGGATGCCCTAATGCACTTTGTTCACTAATGGAGCCAAAATAAAATGGTCCCAAACTCAGCTTCAG
The DNA here is from genome assembly GCA_036925125.1 of Oreortyx pictus. Lineage (NCBI taxonomy): Eukaryota > Metazoa > Chordata > Aves > Galliformes > Odontophoridae > Oreortyx > Oreortyx pictus. Next base: position 67,048,612 of record JAUPFR010000001.1, on the reverse strand, counting down.
ATTTTATAAGTAGTGATTCTGCAGGTACAAAGCTGTACTACAGTTTGCCTTACGATGATTTGGAAAAATTATGAACTTGGTAGTGAATACATACACACCTATGGGGGTCTGGATTTTCCCTTTTTTAATAGGAAATAAATGTCTGTCTTTGTTCCTTTCATTTCCCTTTACATGCTCTACTAGCTGATTACTTAGATGGAGAGAAGTGTTACAGTACATTGCTGGTAATGTGTGTGGCTTTCTGCTGTGGCAGTATCCCACGATTCACAGGCAAGAACCACTGATTTTTCAAAAGTTGACATAAATACAGGAAAATATGTCCATACAGTGTCAGTGTACTGCACTGTTTATTGTTGTGTCTTTAGTAACAAAGAAAAGAATATGCTCAAAAATGAAGAAGTAAATAAATCCTCAAATATTACATTTTCTATCTGAGTACATTGTTACTAGTACAGCCTGATGCACACTGCATGGATGATCTGGCCTGGAATGTTTGAAGATAGCTGAGGTGACATGAAAATTATTATAACGAGTTGTCAGGAGATAACTGATGAGAAGCAGTAATAAAAATGTACAGGAGGAAAGGAGTCTTCATGTAGGATTTTTGCCAAGTTTCTGCCCAACAGGAAAGTGTGTATTACCACAGTACAAGCAGCGAGGCTGTGTGCTTCCTCTTTTTCTAGGAATATTAAATCTAGAAGCTGATTTTGTAGTGAACAAATTGAAAACACTCTTTCATGTTTGGCCATACAATGTTAGCAGAGATTGAGCTGGATGTAGTTAACACCATGAATTTGGACAGATCCCCAGTGATCTCACAAATTTTTTCATTTTAAAGACAGTGAGTTCAAAGGCAGATCACAGTTTTGGTGAAAGTAAAAATGGATGGTCTTTTATCTGTATGCTTTTCTGTATTATTTATATTTTAACACAGAATACTTCATTTGGAGCTAGGCCACATTGCTACATTGGACTGTTAGTTCAGTGAGTACAACTTTGTGTGTATATGTTTGTGCATACGTGTATACATTTGTATATACACATACGTATGTATGAGTATACACACAGCAGTATATGCACAGACGCAATGCAATGTGTGTATGTAGGTACACACATATATACACAGAATGACACTAATTAGGAGCTCTTTTTTGCTTGTTTCTTGAATTTCATATTCTGTATGACTGAGGAAACAAGTTGCTATGAATGGTATTCATCTGGACATTTTTTAACAAACAAAATCTGTTCATGCCTGATTCATCAATAAAAGCATCCATTCAAAACTGTAGCTTCTGTGGTCTGTGGCATTTTGCATGGTCCATAAGAATCTATTGAAATCTGGGGAATGGTATTCTTAGTGAAAAGATAAAGCATGCTATTTTTATATATAGTATAGACTTAGCTGAAGTTTTTCTCCCTGAGATTAGAAAGTTTTGTAACTGGGAATAATATAACACTAATGCCATTTTCAACAATATTGTGGAATAGTCTGCTGAGGTGAAAACAGTGAATGTAACTGATGAAGCCTATGTTTGTATAGTGATTGTTCCAGGGATATATTGCAAAGCCAAGCTGTGATTCAACAGTTAGAGTAAACTATGGGATGACTTCTTTAGAAGATGGTAGCATTGTCTCAGAGTGGTTTAAGCTCTGGTCTAACCTGAAGTAGTGTTGTGGATGGCACACTTTTTCTTCAGGTAAGATTTTACTTGTGTTATGCTCTCATATGTTAATGCACATCTAAGTGGGAAAACATCATTTAGGAGTGGGCTGTATGTCATAAATTATTTAGTAGACTGTCTTCACTCATTGTAGATTCCTACTGTTGGCTTTCAGAGAACAAGCAGAGAGCTGAAGTTACTGAATTTTCTGTCATATGTTTATTCCTTGTCTGTCTTGGGTATCCCATTTCTCAGTTGCCCATAAGACAGACCTCCACTAAGCAGTGGGTCCCAAATGTAGGAAGCGTAAAAATCCCTCAAATGTGGATACACTGTGAAAAGCTGGAAACTGGCAAAATACAGATGAAAGCTCATATACATTCTTCATTATAATAACAATAGTAGGTCACTGAACAGCAGTGTTCATCATTTGTTCTGATTTCTTGAGTGGGAAGGCTGTGTTTTCACTGTTAGAAAACATAACAGGACACTATTGGTAGCACAAATTAAAGTATCAGCTCTTTAACAAGTTCATTGTGAGATGGCCTTCATTGCACTGTGAAGAAATATTGGCTGTGGGAGATTTCTTGACAATTATTTGACATTGCAGACAGTATTTCATTTGTAATTGTTCAGATAAAACAATGTCTAGCATTTCCCAGTTCTGCTGTTAGTTACAGTAGCACAAATTGCAGATCAGCCCACCCACAAATACAGAGTGAGAACTGTTAGTGGTTCTTATCTGTTATTAGTTTTAATTGAAAAATGTCTTCATTTCTATGGTAGGAGTGAAAAGGTTTTGGATCCACACACTCAGGCAGGATATGCATTGCCTGAAGACCATTGTTGGGCAGCCTTTGGGAGCTAATGGCTTATCATTTTATGTGATCCAGCTGTATTTACCATGTAACTAAGTACCATATTCTTATGGTTGATCTATCTGCTTTCCTCAAAGTTAGAATTCCCACATCTGATCAAAATAATTTTTTATTTATACCGTCTTTACTATTCATAGTATTCAGCGTTGAAATCCTTCCTCCTTGTGCTGTGCTTCCTCAGCCTGTCTCATTGAATTGAGTGTTGTTTCCATATATCAACTTTTGTCTGGCCATCATTTGAAGGACCAAATGTGAATGTCACCAGATTGACAAACCAGTCAATTTTCTCAATTGTAGCTAAACCTTCAGGAGTGTCATTCTTACTGAGCTTGTTGGAGCTGACTGCCAGATTCTGAGGCACATGGCCTCCAGATCTGTTTAGATTATGATTTTGTCTTTATTTTTGTATTTGTTTCTGGATATTGAAGGGGGCATTAAGCTTTTTCAGTCAATCAGCAGAGAGATGTGTAAAACCATTATTTCTCATGTTTTCAAGCTGCTTTATGCAGTTTTCCATTTTGTGATCTTAAGGTCTACTTCTCATAAAGATAAGTTAAAACACATGCATAGGTTGCTTATGTATTGATGTACTGGCAAATGTCTCATAACACCATCTCTAATGTCCCCTCACAAGCCAATTTTTCCCACAGTGGAAACATGTATCCAGATACAGGAATGTAAAATACAGTATTTTCCTGCATCATTGGGCTTATTGCCCATTTAGAAATTAAGATCTTCAGTACAGTGTTCTGAACTTTGGTCTTAATCTTTGTCTTTTCCACGGGGAGAAAAGCCCTACGCTCTACCAAGTGTTGATGGTGGGTCTTCCAGATTATACTGAGCTATTTGTCTTTATTATGCTTTCTAAAGAGAAAGAAACTCTTCACATTTTCTCCTTTGATTTAGCACTGATTTTTCATATGAAAAATAGTAAGAAATTAAAGAGCAGTAGATGTAAGTGTGGTGACACCCATGCAGAAGAGTTCTGGAGAAATGTTGGGAGAGGTCCCTCAGAATTACAGGCCACTTGGAAACCTGCCACTACTGCCTGCCCTTGTACCTTTCCACAGCGTTTCAAAGCAAGTCTTACTTACTCTATCTTTTGTTACGGCTCAGCCCCAATCCACCTTCCCAAATGCAATAATGTGTTTGAAATCCTAACCTGAATAAATGCAGCAGCCCCAGGCCTTGATTCCCCTTTTTTTCTTCTTTTGCCCAGATTTTTGCTTCCATTGACTTCAAAGGGGATTTACACAGAGGTAGGTACAAGCCCATGTATCTTCAGTTTCCAAGGGGTCAACAGCGGAGTAAATGAGGAGACCCTGTGCTAACAGTTCAGCATTCCTACTAAATCACATCTTTTGAGAAAACACATTAGCTGTTAGCATGTTAGCAAAACTCCAGTTTCTTATGGGCCATTTCCCAAGGCCAGCACAGGTGTTCTTTAAGATGTATAGTTCAGTAACATTCTTCTTGGGTTAGCTGTGTGATGCTTTGCTATTTCCTCAAAGCAAGGTGAGAACAATTCTCTTAGCCAGTGCTGTGTGACTTAACAAAAATCATGAGAACAGCAGATAAATAAATCTGGATATAACTCTACAATGTAATACCGTCCATTTATAAATGGTTAATAAGTAAACTAGTTTAGAAGTACCCCTCCTCTAACTGATTATGGTAATTTAAGTAACAATTTGAATGCACATAGATGTTTTTTGTATTTTTTTCTCAAGGAATGCCACCTCATTTGTTTACAGTATACATGAACACACAGAAATTAGAAATCTCCCTGAAAATCCTTACATTCATAAAACAGCTTATATCCAAGACTTTAAGAAAGCAACTGGAGGCTTTGTGTTTTGCTTATTAGTAGTCAATGAACAGGAAAAAATACATATATCTATATAAAATTATACTACATGATTATACTACTGAAACACTTTAAAAATGAGAGCCATCTGGAACACAAGAGCATGCAAATTTTTCCCCTATAATTTGTTTTTCCTTCATTTTTGTTATACAAATTAATCCAATTGAAAATATTTTTCTGCTCTCCTACCATTTCTTCTTTATTTCTTTCTGCTTCCCTACTCATTTTCAGATGAGTTCATTTAATAGTTCCAAAATTAAAGTTGCAAGAAATGCCTGTATGGGGGAATATCCTTGTGTTTTAAAAAGTTGGATTTATTTTTAATTTCGTTGAAAATTACCTTTTTCATGAGACTTATGGAAAACTAAATGAGAAGTGAAAATACTAAAGCAGTGTATTATTGAAAGGTAAGCACATTTTTAATGTTTAAGTTGAAAAAGGATTGTAGATAAGCCTGATACACTTTTACAAACATGATTATTTGATTTAATTATTTATGGCTTACTACTATTGCTCTCTAATTAAAACAGTGTTATGAGACCTGATCAGGGAGCAGAACCAGATCAAGAGTAGATTATTTTAGAATATTTCTGGAACAAGTACCTTTAATAGCAACATTTGTGTATATATATGTATATACATTGAATCTCATTAATATCAGCAAGTTTTTTTTTTATTTTATTTTTTTTTCATTTTTAAATACTCTGTTCTCTTCAGCAGCAGTTCCCAGCCTATAAGGATATTCCTCATTTGGGAATCATTAGGGTCTAATTCCTTAAAGAATTAGGAACAATTTTGTCATATGGAATAAGAGAACATCTCTCACAGGGAGCAGGCAAATTAACATTTATTTCTGTCTTCTCTGTGTTAGTAATAGTTATAGAAAAATTGAAGATGAAATGGGTTCATCCAAGTTTGTAAGTATGGGTAGAGGTGGAAAGATTCACCCTTCATTCTCTGGTGAATCACAACTAGTAATTACAGCCGGTGGTACACTGGCTAGTAGACCAATTAGTAGAAGACCAATTAGTTAACGCAATCAGTAACTTATCCTTTTAATGTCTTCAGTTGACTGACTTCTCTCTCATTTTGAGAATAAGAGCTTAAAATGTTACTTTTTCCTCCCCGTAAAAAACCTTCTAGAACCGTTCGGTTCTTGTCAGGTGAACTTGAAAACAATCTTTGCTGATGCAGTGTCAGTTGCTTACAGCAGAGGGTAAAGGTGAGTAATAACTGACCAAGAGAATGAGTGCAGAGAGTTCAGAACAGCATAATGATGCTCATAAGCACAGTTTCTGTTAAACCTAAATGAAGTTATTTATGTAAGTAAGGAGAAAGAAGCACAACCAGGTTTATGTGCATGAATAACAATCAGTATGAATCAGCACAGGCCCTGGAACAATTGAAAGACTGCTCTTTTACTGTAAAATATTGTTGATCTTATTTTTTTTTTTTTAGTGGCTTAGTCATAGCATTCTGCATTGCATGCATACAGACAGGAAATAGTAAAAATTAATCTGCATCACATTGTAAATTCATACAAATGTGAGTCCAATTGTAGAAATTAGGATAAATCTGTGAGTTATACGTGCATGGAAAACAACAGAAAAAAAAGTTATTTATTCACAAATTAATTCAGAAGTAGTTTGAACAGCTCTACTCATACCACTCTTCCTTGTCAGAATCCTGACACTGTCTTCCTGAATCTCTCCATGGAGAGAATCAAACTGGAACACTTTGTCTTTCTGCTCTTATGCAGACAGTGCTCCATTATTTGTATGACTTGGAAATCTCTCAGGATCAATAAATTTAATAGGAACAAGAACAGAGTTCTCACCACTCTTGGAGCCTGAACAAATCATTAGCCAGTTTCAAGGCTGAAATACTATCAAGTTATGAATGCTTAAGAAGAAACATGTAGCATTAAAAAAAATGTGACCAATTTATATAGATGTGGGAATAGGTGTCATTTTTTCCAGCTACAGAAATGCTGTTTGATACAGGAACAGGAAAATATTTTCGTAGGTTTGCAATAAAACACCTGCACTTGTGCTGCTCTCATGCACAGAGGAGTGCTATAGCCCTACATCCTATGAACTTTTCATCTGTGTGGGGAATTCAAAGCTCTACAAGTCATGCAGAGGGATGAATTGGTGTGTATGGGTACAATTTTCCACAAATCTATTCCAACTGGCCCAACTTTTCCTGTTCCACTGAAAGCAGTAGAAGGGTCAAGCCAGCTCCCAAAGCTCTGTCTGTATGCCCCAGGTTCAGTAGTGCTTGTGGGCAGGCAGGACACACGGTAAATTTTGAAGAGTGAAAATTAATGATTCTGTCACTTTGTTCCCCATACTCCATGGATTTTGACATATAGGAAGAAGAAGAAAAAAAGGGTGAAATGGCACTGCATGAACATCCATAATTTACTAATATTATGGGTCTTCATTGTCAAGACAAAGACAATGCAAAAACCTATGGGTGCAAAATTATTATTTATTACAACTGTTTCATCTCTGACTTTTTTTAATCATAATAATAACAGAAGCACATTGGAATAGGGATCAAGGCTGGAACTCTGATAATGGAAGATAGAAATAGCTTTTGAATATTGAAATAAAATAACTGGGGAATGCACCTGGGAAAACAGAACCAGAAAGTGTTGTGGTAGAAACTTGTTTGGAAGACTGTACAAAATTTTGGTTTTACTGTAATCACTAATACAGGCTCAGAGAAAGGGTAGTCAGAAAGGGAAGCCAAAGGAAAGCCTATGTTAGAAGAGGAGGTGTGCATTTGGATTATTTAACCTATCAAACATTGGCTGACAGGAGGTAGGGTTGTTGTGTCTGTAAGTATTGAACTAGGAGTAGCATCAGGAAAGGTGATAAGAATTTTAATTAGAAGTCAGTATTGGTATGAAAATAAATGCAGTCAACCTATGGACAGTTAGGTCCATAGAAATCAAGGTTACTTCATAGGACACAGTGGGAACCTGACTGTTTCTGAGATAAAGCATTGTGGACAAGATTAATCTCCCTTCAATCGAAATACCTAAATACTAGTTGACTAGGCCTAAACCTATTTTCTGTACATCCTCTATAATGAACAAAAAACAAATAGCATCTCCAGGAATCTATTTGCTCCAGATATTCTAGCAACTTAATATAGACCAGCAAGCATCCAATTGCATAACTGATCTTTCACTGTTGGTCTTAAAAGGAGCCACAGACGGATAATAAGTACTGGATGTTTGCTTTTTAGGCAAATATAAGGAAGATGAGGAGATTATCACTGTATATTTAGCAAATAGGATATTGACATTTTATGGTGGTTATAATAGAGGAAGTACTTTTTATGGAATACAAAAATGTGCAGACAACTTCTGTCTTCAGAGGTAAGCAGGCAATTTTTCATTGGTCTCACTGAAGCTAAGGTTTTCTCAAATATAGACAGAATGAAACATTATAGGTCAAAATCTTATTAAATGTGGACAATTCTGACATCCAAAGATTCTTATAGCTAATCAGCCCTTATATTTTCCAAGCAAGTTGTTTGTAATAATTCTTCCATAGAATGGCCATCCAGGAGAAGTATATCAATGAAAATGTGTCTATTTCCCTTCAGAACAAACCCTCTTGCAGATTATGTGTGCTTGTATGCCTGCTATTGCAACACTCACATGCACCAATATTTTAAATTCTGAATGATTCATCTTATCAATTGGGTGCAAGATGCTATGTATTAATTAACGCTGTTGCATTATCTTTGATGTTTGCTAATAGACACTACTATCAGGTCTCTTTTTCCATTTCCTGAATTCAGTAATAAACTTCATATAACTAACACACTACTGAAACTAAAATACGTAAGTAGCTAAATTGTTCATTTTTCACTGGAGTAAACATATATTGATATGATAGACTGAGTACGAGTATCAAACACACATTGCCTGTGCTAAATATCTATGTTGTTTGGGTTTTTTTGGAGTCAAGCTCCCAGGCACAATTCTAATGCAAAAGCAGCCAACAACTATAAATTACATTGAATGTATAAGAGATACCTGAGAAGCATTGGTTCCTTAACATGTAAGCTGAGTGCTGGGGTCAGTAGTGCTTATTCTACTCTGCAATTTATTTGCATCTTCTGTAAAGGATACAGGCCTGCTTTCTTGAAGGATAACTGAGACTCCTTTTCATACTCACGGTGGACTGTTTTGATGGCTACCTTACAGAAAATCTTAATGGGGAGAAAAAAATATTTTCTGGATGGATGTAAATATTCTTTTGTCCAAGGTTTTATCCAAGACTCACCTCTCTACACTGTATAGGTTACTTTCATAGATTTCTTTTCATCTGTCTCTGAAGAGCATGAGTATTTATCTAATGACGTTGTGATGAGGAATGATTCATCCTTTGGGTTAATGGAATGCACAATTGAAAAAGACTTTCACATGCAGAGTATTGCTAACTGCTTGTTCTTCATAAAAGGGAAGGAAGTGACTCAGACAGGAGAAATGCTGCAGTGAAGGCTGTTGACAGTCTTCAGGCTGATAGAAAAAAAAATGCTCAAATAAAAGGTGAGAAATATTTTTTGATGGAAGGTAGGAAATACTTTTAGATGGGAAAAGGATTAGTGCTCCAGAAGGTTAACTAAGGGAAACTGTCAGAAAAGGCTTGGCAAATGGAGTTAATGGGACTGAAGTTACAACGAAAGTGGAATATGGACAGAACTGATGTCTGTGATGTATCAGAGGGATGAGTCTCCGGGCTCCTGTTTGCAGAATATCAGAAGGGCTTGTGAAACGTCACTGGAAAAGAGCACTGTGGCTGTCGTGACTGGGGTCTTAGAGTCAGAAACAGCAATAGAAAATAATGGATCTGAAATACAAATGAAATAAGAAGGACTAATGAACATTTCCTTTTCTTCTCATAAAAAAAAAAAAAAAGAAATTTCAAACATTCAGCAGCAGGGAACAGTAGAGCATGAAAAACTTTTGTAAAATGACACTCTTTCTCCTTCTCTATGTGATTTGTGCCAACAAAGATTATTGAAATTGAGAAAACTCTTAAGCTCTATTGTACTTCCACTGGTTTTGGCAACATGCTTCATTACCTTCATTATTTTTATATCATTTGAGCAAAATGTTTCTCCATGTCTGCCGCTTAAAACTCATTCAGCCTATGATCTTAATTCACATGCAAGCAGGGCCTTACCTCAATAAATTTGTCCCAAACCATATGAATATGGAGTTAATCTTATCTCCTTATAAGCCTTGGGCCCTTCTGATTGCGTGTGGGGAATGCAATGCAACTTTTTTTCTGGCTGTAGTTGACCCTCCTGAGAATTCTGGTTAACGATGTCATTTTGGGTACTGCATCCCTTTGAGGTCCCCAAGTCTGGGACCTGTTGTGTTGAGGTAGCAGTGGAACTGGTTTGCCTTTTGCTTGGATGCAGGCACTGGCAGAATGCTGGATGGTTTCATGGTAAGCTGTTGGAATGGAATGTGTCTGAAAGGTGGTGGGGATGTTTCATAATGGATGATGAGGAAGTTTTGACATCATGAAGTCTCACTATTGCAGACGTTAGCAAAATGTAACTGCAGTCACGGTAATCTAGACAGATTTTTACACAATCTTTGTATGGTTCTTGTGCTCTGAATAATGTTAAAACATGGAATTTATGTAAATGTAAATGAACTGATGTTTAGCTGTTGGGGTAAGATACTGCAGACATACTGTGGGATATGTATTAATGAATGTGTAACCTAGATGCTTTGAGTTATAAAAGATGGCACTCTGACCATCTGCCAGCAGTTTTGTTGTTCTGTTTTATTCTTTTTTTTTTTTTTTAACCTGGCTAAGGAAATTGTGAATATGAAAAGAAATAACAGTTTATTAGCAAGTTTTTGGATTGTAAGAATGTGTTTTGATTTTTGTAATAAAGAATCTTAACTCTACTTCCCAATTTCTGCTGAAGTAAACCTTTGATTTTCAGGAACTATTTTTAGTTTGGGTAGAACTGAAATTTTCTAATCTCAGTTTAGGGAAATGATCAACATATTAGCCATTTGTTCATGAATATGTTCACGAATCATTGCTTTGCTAAGGAATTCCCATTGATAGGAAATCATAGAGCATACACAGCTGTAGGTGGGTTTCCAGAATTTTTCTCAGTAATAGCTTTGACAAAAAAACAGTGAAACCTTCAATGAAAAAAAAAAAAAAAACAAAAACATAAGAACATAGGCAGGTTTGCCTGTTTTGTTTTTTTTTTACCCAGAAAAGCAGCCTTCGTACTCATAGGAATGAAAAAGCTCCCAACCCTATATACTCACATTAGATCAAGGTGAATCGCTGAAACCTAGCTCCTTTTTTCCCTGCTCACACAAGCTTTCTCTCCCACGTAACTTCAAGCACCTATAAGAGAACTGTTGGATCACAGCTTGAACTGGTGATTGAGACCTGATGAAGGAGTATGGCTGGCCCAGGAAGCACAGGCAAATTGTTAGCACCTGTGCTCTCCACATTACCAGAAGCTGTGGACCCAAGATCCCATCCCTGTTTATTCTATCCATTCCTCTTTCCCAGTGCTGTATTATCAGTAAGTCAATATTTGACGAGATCAAGCCGATCTCTCTGTTTCCCATAGTATAAGGGTTAGTTATGGAAAGCAGAGCATCTCTTGGTGCTGCTTCTTCTGACGGAGTGCTGCATTGCTAGAGAGCCTCTTCACTGGTTTGGGTGAGTTTAGCTCTTCTTTCTGTGTATGACTATTGGCCTAATTGCGAGTGCTTTGCCTGGTATTGCAGAAGCAATTCTGCTTCTTCATAAGCAAAACAGAAGCCATTCTTGGAGCAAAATGATTCTGTGTTGTAGAACTATTACAGTAAAGAGTACAATCAGAAAAGTTAAATTTTGGAGGTGTGCACAAGTGAAAGGGAGAATAGAGATAGGGTTTTCCTGAAGTAATAAGTTGTGGGCAAGCTGAGTAAAGCAGATGCAGGCTGATTTAACAATAGGTATCAATATATTCATTTAAGAACCTCTCTATATATTTTTTTGCAAAAGGAATCAATGTGTGCTAGTTCTAAAACCTTCCTGTTTCATTCTGTTTGGTATGTGAACAGCCTGTTTTTCCCCATGTTCCTGCTTCACAGAAGCACTGAAGTCACAGTAGACTACTTTCATCTATACGTCCACCCACCCCAAGGACTTTCTCTTGGGTTTCATTTGAATTGTTTTGAGTTACAGTGTACCAGGATAGAAAGTTGCTTATTATGGTATCATAAACAATGGAAACTTGCTAAACTGGGGGAAAAACAGCTGAAAGGTTGGCCAAGGGGCAATGGGAGGAAGCTGATGATGGAAAAATTAGGAACTCTGCTCTTGCGAGGCTCCATCTGGAGTACTGTATCCAAGCCTGGGGCTCCCAGCACAAGAAAAATGCAGAGCTCCTGGAACAGGTCCAGAGGAGGGCCACTACCTATCCCATGAAGAAAGGTTGAGGGAACTGGACTTCTTTGTCTTGGAGAAGAGAAGTTTCTAGGGAGACCTCGTTGTAGCCTTCCAGTACTTGAAGGGAGCGCATAAACAAGAGGGGGAATGACTACACAGGTTGATGGTAATAGGACAAGGGGGAATGGTTTTAAACTAGGACAGGGGAGAGTTAGGTTAGAGATTAGGAGGAAGCTTTTCACTCAGAGGGTGGTAATGCACTGGAACGGGTTGCCTGGAAAGGTTGTGGATGCCCCATCCCTGGAGGCATTCAAGGCAAGGCTGGATGTGGCTCTGAGCGGCCTGCTCCAGTGGCTGGCAACCCTGCACATGGCAGGGGGCTTGAAACTAGATGATTTCTGAGGTCCTTTTCAACTCAGACCGTTCTATGATTCTATGAAGTAAGTAGCCTATGACCTCCATAGGCCCTTACCATGCATGCCTGGAGGGGCATTAGAGGTATATTTATGAGTTCTTGGAAAAGATGCATATGTATGTCTTAACTTTTTAAGTGCACAACCTGAACTCTGAGTGTGTGCGCTTGATTAAACAAGTTGCCTGGTACATACTGTGAATAAATGTCTGGCTTTCTAACACCATGTTGGAGTTAGAGGTATCTTTCTTCCTGGTTTTCTGAGGACAAAGTAAAGTTCTCAGGATTTATTTTTTTCTCTCTGGAAACTGGTGTTTTTGCAATTATACATGATTCAGAAATTCCAGCCAGGAGAATAATACAAGGTTTGATCTTTACTTCTTGCTGGAAGATGGGTTTTCATCATATTTCTGCAACTGTGCCTCAGACATTTTATCTAAACTTCCTCAGAACAGCTCATCAAGCTCCTGCTAGAAGAATTGCAGCTATTTATTCAACACATTACCTAAAAATGAAAATAAAAGTATGTGAGCTAACTACAATGCAGGATTGACAAATGGTACACTTTTCTCCTGGCAGGGGCATGGCATGACAGATAGCTAGTAGTTCCTTGAATTAGGATGCTACATGTCACCGTAGTCATGGGAAACGGTGAATTCAGTGTGGTTGCAACTACTCTAGTCTTGTGCTGCTCTCCCAGGCATGGCTAGGTGACACCCAAATGTTAATAATATCACAGGATGGCTTGGATTGGGAGAGATGTCAAGGATTGTCATGTTCCAGCCCTTCTGGCACAGGCAGGGTTGCCAACCACCAGATCGGGTACTAGATCAGGTTGTCTAGAGTCCCATCCAATCTGGCCTTGAACACCTACAGGGACAGGGCATCCATTCTTCTGTGCAGCCTGTTTTAACACTTTGCCACTCTCTCAGTACTATCCCCAATGTTGAATATAGCATCTTTTGTCTACTCAAAGTACAAGTTATATCACAACATGGTAAAAGGATTCATGTATACAAGTGGGTTATCATGTACCTTAGTTGAGGCTGATTCTGACACTGAGAGCCATGAACATCCAAGTTCAACAATGGCTCTTTTGCTGTAGTGGAAGACCAACATCACATTGCCTGCAGGTTTATTACTCTTCTTTATTTAGGTTAAAAGTCCCTAGTTGATACTGTTTTGCCCCATAGATCATATTTTTCAGTATTTATCATTCATGTTGCTTCCTTGTGGTGATTTTTTCCACTGATACGTGCTTCTTCTGTCATAAAGGCAGTGTCCAAAACTGAATAAAAAATTCACTGTAAGACTGTAGCTAAGGATAAAAACAATCAGTTTTCAAAGACACCACTGGCTTTCAAGTCTCAGTACAGTGCTTACATTTCTTATGATATAATGGCAATGTGATCATGATCAATACAACCCATGTAGATACTTCAGGAGAGAGCTACATCCTTTCTGTCCTCGCCAGGACCATGTCTGTGTTTAAGCTCAGATTTTTAGGACCAATTATGTTTTTAATATTGTGCTGCAATTAATTTACAGCCTATCTTTGTGCTACAAATGTAATAAAGATGTTTTCTCTTTCTTTGGGTTGACTGGGAACTGACCAGGTGGTATTCTGCTTGAGATGGACCCTCCCTTCCTCTGAGGGATGCCTCTCAGTGCTGCTATTGGGGCAAAAGACATCTTAAGCATTCTCCAAACGGAGTCTTTTGAATTGCTGTTATACCTACTTGTGCTAGTTTCAGTCTAATAATCTTTGAAATAAAGGAAGATACTGTCATATGAGACAGTGCCTGAAAGCTCCACTGAGTACTATCTGTGTGATAAGTACTGCCTCTTGTCTCTTCCCAGATCTGGTTACTCAACTGTTGAAGGAAATAGGATTTATAAGACATGTTAGTTCTAGGCAAATACATGTTTGCTTTTATTCAGATCAGGTTATTTTATAGGTGCTTATCAATTTATTTTACGAGAACAGTCACACAAAGACCTGGCAGGATTTTTTTTTATTTTTTTATTTTTTGTAGAGCAACCACCATCACTTTCTGAAAACAACTAAATGTCTTCTCCAACTAAGTTTATGCACGGAGTGAAACCAACAGCAACAACAACAACAAAAAACATATAGCAGAACTGAAAGAAGAAATAGTTTTGAACCATACTTCTCACAGATTATTTAGGACATCTCAGGAACAGCGTATAAGTGACCAGTGTCTAAACATGGCTTGGTAGTCTTATACAAGAGCTGGCAGATGTGCCACAGGATCTAGGGGAGAGACAACTTCTCCAAAGGAGCAAATAAGGTATTTGTGTCACCTTAAATGGCTCATAGTTAACAACTGGAACATTCCTTAGTTGACCTAGATTAACTGGCCCTAATTTTGTCCTTTTAAATACCTAGTGGAAATCTGCTCATTCAGTTTTGTGTTACTGCTGAACTTTGATCCCCTGTTTCTGTGGGCCCTCTTGAGAATATCATCTTGAGTCTCAGTCTAAAAGGTTTTACACAAAAGTATTTTTTATTTCCTGCCCTTTTGGAATACAGTTATTTTTACATGTGATGGGAAGGAGGAGGCTAATTTTCTCCCCTTTCTATATCCTCCTCACAGCAGAATTAGCAGTAACTCTATTTAACTGCCTTTGTGCCAGTAATTACAGTGAGCCAGAGGCCATTCCCAGCACTGCTACTTGCATTTAAATTACTGGTGTTCTCCCAGGTTTTGAAAAAGTCTGGTAGTGAAGAAAGGGGATTCATGTATAGGTCTGAGCTCAGAGGTGTCCTTAGTGGGTATAATAAATCGTTTGCCTGATTTGCAAGGGAGATAAATATATATATATATATATAGGGAACTGTGGTATAAATAGGGAAACTTAAAATAAGAATGGAATGTATATAAGCAAAAAGAGTCAACAAATTATTTTTACTTGCAGAGAAGAGATAGAAGTCACACTCATATTTTCAGCATAATGAGCAGAAGGTAGAATTTCTTTGTCTGCATCATAAGATTTATTCATTCAGGAACAACTAGCTTTGCTATCTGAAATATATGTGCTGCAGTGGCTGGAGGTGCATGTGGGTTCAGGGTTGGCTCTACACTGCTCTTCTAAGCAGATGTTGCAGAGTGGCTGATGGAACACATCTGCCTGGGAAGAGAGTAAGGGCCTTCTGCAGCCCTAGCAGAGACTGAATCAGTATTCAGGATGTGGCTGCCAGATCCTTGTCTGCCTGGCTCTGCCTGCTGCCTGTAGAACCCGAGAGACAACTACCTTCTGCAGCAGCCTTCTTGGCTCTGCAGCAGCACTGTTGGGATGTGAGCCCAAGCCCCAGGCTCCTGCTGACCACCTGATGCTTGTGGTTTGGGGCTTGCCATACATGCGTGGGGATCGATATTAATGACAGCAGCATGCTGCTGCTTTCAGCATCAGCTAGGAGATCATCTGTATGGCAAGGACATATTACATGCAGAGTTACATTCTTTTTTTGGTATGTCCACTTTGGCAAATGCCCAGTTCTTACGTTGGCCAGATACAGGCCAGCTGTGGTCTGGATGCCGTAGAGCATTGGAGTAACATAACATTGGAGTTTCCCAAGTTAATGCAGATAAAGAGAGAGACAGTTGCTTTGCTACAGCAGAGCTCCCATGCCAGCAGAGTTGCAAGCTTCCAGCTGAGGCAGCTCACTGATGGTGTTCTCAGAGCATGAGCCTTCCCTATCCAAGTGTGCATCTGCGCTTCAACCAATTAACAACACTCCATCCATTTACATAAGTGAAATACAAGCTAAAAGTTTTCATAAAATGAATTTGAAACAAAATCATTTTTAAAGTGTCCTGGCAATCAGAGTTAGCAACTTTTCCCAGTACGCTTCTTCTAAAGAAACCACAGGTTTGCGGCATGGCATTTTTTCTGGTTATATCAGCAAACTTGATCTAACTTTCTGTGTAATAATCTGTCTTGGAGGTGTCTGTTCTGATTGTTTTTAAAGCACAGAATAGAAAATGTAGAGGAAAAAATGTATTCACAATGTTCAAAAAAGATTCAATGTTTATTTCAGGATCAATTTTAATTCAGTATTGAGGGCTGAAAAGGTATGTTGCTCCTAAACAATGGGCAGCTATGAAGAGACAAGTTGTCTGATGTGTTCTAGTTAATATGGATTTCATTCTTTCCCTGGGAACCTGTTTGAATTGTAGGAGTCTCCTCAATGTTCCCAGAGTAGTCTATGCAAGCCTTCCAGAAGTCAACAGCAGCACCCTGCAAAATGCTTGGCAGCAAGCCACCTCTTCAGCTCCTTATGGAGTATAGGAACATAAAATTGGTAAGGTTGGAAAAGATCCAGCAGTCAGCCCATACCCACCGTGCCTGCTAACCGTATCCCTCAGAGCATGTTTCTTGAACACCTCCAGGGATGGTGACCCCATCATCCCTCTGGGCAGCTGGTTCCAATGCACTGCCACTCTTTCCAAGAAGAAATTTTTCTGAATATCCAACCTGAACCTTTCCTGGCACAACTTCAGGCCATTATCTCTCATTTTATCACTAGTTACTTAGAGTAGTTGGAGTAGAGTGAATTAATGTCTCACAGGAACAGAGGGTGCTTTCAGGGCCATGATGGAAGTCTAAGCTGTTCAGGGAACAATTTAATCCTGATCTACTTGTATATCAGCACATAGCTTTAGAAAATACGCGTGTATTCATGCTATATATTACCTGTCTTTAATATTTTTGCATAGATAACTGAAAGGTTTGAGCAGATAGAACTAGTAACACAACTGCCCAGATACCTAAGCCCAGAGAGGAAGGCTACCTTGTGTTTTCTTTTTGTTTGTTTGTTTTGTTTTGTTTTGTTTTGTTTTGTTTTAGGGTCACTCTTGGCTGGGACCAGGGGAGGGCTCATCTTTCCGCTGGAATCTGCTGTGAGAGTTGAAATAAAAGGGAGCGTGCCTGGGAAGGGCACCTGGCCCTGCATGTGAGATTGCAGGGGACAGGAAGGCAGCTTGACAGACCCTATTCTGGATCCAGTTCCTCAGAGGGCATCAGCCTGGGAAGAGAGTAAGGACCTTCTGCAGCCCTAGCAGAGACTGAATCCTAGCAGAGCTATGACCCCCTGTGTATGGAACTGTTAGCCACACATTTTCTGACAGCTGAGAAAATTTGAGGGAGAATTACGTGTAGCATGGGAGCATACAGCAAATATTGCTTAGCTAGTTGTCCACTATGCTCATCGCTCATGGACAAGCTCTGCTGGCCCTGTGTGGTCTGTGGCTGAACTTGCTGAGTTGCCGTCTTCCTTCTCTCTGCTTTCATTCACCCAGGTTTTACAGCCTTCACATTGCTGCTTCTCTCTGAAGCCCTAGACTATCTGTTACAGACTCTTGTCTTTGTTTTCACTTCTTTTCCACAGCTCCTCTGCAGGAGCAGCCTGAGCCAGACCCAAAGAGGTGGCCCCACTGTCATATCATTGCCAAGGCATGAAAACTCCATTTCCCTCAGTGATCCACACCAGAACCTTCCAGTGCCGGTGTGCCTCCTCAGTCTGCACTCAGCATGGAGCTAAATGTTTCATGCGTTGGAATAGTGGAATAGCTCCAGTGATTAATGAAGGAAAATTAGTTGTTATTATTCTAATTATGAAATAAAAAACCTACCTGAATTAAGTTTTTAACAAATCTAGTTTTGTCTACACATGAAAATAAACATTTTAAGATTCTCTTTTAAAAAAGATCAAAAATCCTTGTTTTGTGTAACAGCTATGAGGGAAATAATGGAGTTCAAAAATTTCCCAGAAGAATTATTCATGGGCCTTTGATTTTTTTATTTTTTTTCCTCAAACAAACAAAAAAAAAGCAGCAGCTTCAGGGATGATATATCCTTTTCTCCCTCCTGTTTAAATCATCAGATAATACAATAACCAGAGGAACACCTCTCTCTGCTTGTCATAGTTCCCAGCTTTAATCTCAGCTATAAAAAGTCAGTCCATTGTTAAGGCTTAAAAACCTCTACTGTGAAAGAGAAATATAATAACCTTTGTTGTATGTACGTCAGGTGTCATTCTCTAACAAGCACTGCTGATAGAGTGATGTTTCATCTTTGACAATAATACCTAACGTGTATTGAATTGCTATAAAAACACTTTCCAGACGCTGTATCTTCCAGGATTATAAATTTTATGGACAAACCATATGATTCTTTACAATGGTATTAGCTAGTGAATAGTATTGCCAGGGAACGTTGGGTAATGTTATAAGTTTGATCTCTTACATGGGAAAAATCTGGAGTGTTTAATAGCTTTATTAAGTGGCAAGATTTTGTTCCCGCGTACCAGGTCAGCAATAAATTCTTACATTACTATTTGTTATAAAACTCAGTAAGAGAAACCTGGGGCTGCATTCTGTGACTCTCCCCAAGGAAGGGTCAATGATTCACTTCTCTCAGTGCTGCACAGTGACTGAAGGAAGCACCAGAGTTATACAGAAACTTGGGGAGAACCGTGAGCCAAGCTCAGTACTAGACCAGTGTGACTTAATGTACTGCTATTGCAGAAATCATCTAATTATAATAATCAAAGCAGGTTGTTACAGAAGGCAGAATTTCAGAGGGGGAAAAGAACGCTATTAAAATACACTGAGAAGTCTGCATGTGGTGGGAGTGAAAGGGAAGCATGGCAGGATAGGAAGGCTGGAGCAGCCCTGTTTGCCCTGTGGGATGCGTGCAGTCTGGCCTAGCTCATACAGTGGCCTGCCCACCACCCCACTGTGCAGCCCAGTCCAGCCCTGGGAGAACACCCATTTCTCAGCAAAACCACACAGTGGTGTGCTGTTAACATTGTCTGAGCTGCAGCTGGGAAACGGGGAGGGTACAGTGCCGTGCTAAATCAAGTTATGGCAAGTAATTGTATGTTTTTTGATATACAGCCTAAACACAGTCCTGTAGACAGCAGAAAATATGCAGCTGGGCTTTGACATAGGAATTTGAGAACAGGCTTTAAGATTGTCCAAAGAGACCATCAGTTTTTTGGCATATTTGTAACTCCATTTTCAGTCAATATAAATACGTTTTTCAAAAGGGATATAGGGAGTTGCAATCAGATATTCAACAGATATTCAATCTGACCATGGCTTTTTACCAGGCTTTTATAAGCCCTTTCTTACCAGAGAGAAATATCCCACACTGCACAGTCACGCCTTATTCATGTCATCACTTTTGACAGTACATGTGTTTGTGAAAAACTGTTTTCAAGGATGAAGCATGGGATGAGTGAAAGTTCATAAAAAATCTCAGAGAAATGCCCTGAGAACTCACTAAGAATTGCAGTCACTGTCACTGAACCAGGGTGATGTGTTAGTTTCACAAAAACTAACATCCCACTACCTTTATGGTTTTGTTGCTCTCTTTTTTGTGCTTTAATAAAAAATATTTTAAAAAAATGCGTTTTGTTACTTATATCTGTTGACAATCTTACAAACTTCACAAAGTCTGCTGCTCTGAAAGTAATGACTACTGTTTCCTTTTGTTGACCTGTGATCTTAGAGGTGGATGTTGGCTATATAGCAGTAGAGGTTGAACCTTTCCACCAGTATTCTGCGTCCTTTAAAATCTAGTTCCAACACCCTGCTATAGGCAGGAACACCCTCCCCTAGTCCAGGTTGCTCAGAGCCCTGTCTGGCCTGGTCTAAATTACAGAATTCACAGGAAAGCATTAAGTTTGACGTAACCAAGGAAGTTTTAAAGTGAACAGGGATTAATCTTTCCTATCAATTGAACGCTAATCACTTTCCTAAACTAGCACTCAGCTTCTTGCTATAGCCAAGGGAGAAGAATAGACACTTCCAAAGATTGATTATTCCAGCCTCTGTTGAAAATCTAGGGTGGGGTGAATCACTTTTTCATAAATATCTGCAAGTCTTTACAGCATGCAGGAACCTGATAATTAGAGAAATTCAGAACTTTATTTTGAAACAGTTTAAACTAGATGAGATAAGTTTCACTGTTGGTGATCAATTGTGAAACATTAGATGAATCTGCTTCTGTTCAGTCTCATGAAGAGAGAAAACATGGGAGTAGGGGGTAGTGTTTCATCTAGTTAATTCTTCCAGATAGTGTTATTTAGGTTGGGAATGGAAAGTCTGAAGTGAAAGCTTTTCCTCTAGATGATGATTCATCTTAGACAGAAATCTTATTACGTGGCTGGTCGCATCAGAGCATCACATAATATCCCACCACAACTCCAAATATTATCTTCATATTTTGAAAAGATGAAAAAAGAGTAACTTTTGGAACAGAAAGGCTATTGCTTATTTTGAGAAACGTAACTCGGGAGGAATAATTAAAACCATGGTGATGCCACTTACTCCAGGTGGACTGATGCTGAAGCTCAGTTCTAAAGCTGCAAAGAGCCAAACAGTGGGAGCTTCAGGATGTGATTGGTATCAATTGCCCCAAGTAATATTATAGGACCTTGAGGTCTACCACAGCCCAGTTACAAGCATACTGGCAGATACCACATGCTTTGATTCTCTGCCCTTTAGTAATTTTCCCAGGCTGGAGATGAGGGAATGGGTGAAATGTTTTTTCTAACATCCTTATTCTTTTTGAAACCATGACTGTTTTCAGGGAGCATGACAATCTAGCTTCTTTGAAGAAGGTGCTGATAATTTCCATTAGCAGCAGACAGTAGTTTTTCCACTGACTTTCACCAGTCAGGGGGAGTGCAAATCTGTATTGTAAGAGGCACTTGCATAATCCTAGGGGTTTCTAGAATTTCATTGTATTTGATGGAGTTTCATTATGCTGGGGCAGTGAGGTGGTTAATACCAACCAGACCAACTGAGAGCTTTCTGCCCCTGTGAGCTCCTGTCGCATTTAGTTTGTTTCTTTTGCAAGGTAAGATGAGAGTTCTTTGCAACAGGCTGTTCTCAAGTTTAATGCAAAGATATTCAGCCTTTGAATGTCAGCTGCAATTGGCCTTTACTTGTTACTGACCATGTCATACAGAAGAAGATATGAAAATACAGAAAATTGATGAAGATGGATAGATAGATAGATAGATAGATAGATAGATAGATAGATAGATAGATAGATAGATAGATAGATAGATAGATAGATGATAAAGAAATGAAAGAAAGAAAAAGAAAGGAAGGAGAGAAAGGAAATAAAAAAATTCAAGAAGGAAGGAAAAAAGGAAAAAAAGAAAGAAAGAAGGACGCCTTTCTAGCAGTTCCTTAATAAATCTATGACTGTTATTGAGGGTGGCTAGTACCAGGAGAATTAAAGATGGCACAAACAATGGTTGGTCTCTGCTTAGCTCTCCTGGGTCTACTACAGAGAGCAGCATAAAACAAAGCTGGCTGCAGTGTGAATGACCTTAGTTCAGATTGATTGGTTTTTTTTTTATATGTACACCTAAAAACGAACCAAAAATAAATTAGGATTGCACATCGTTGGGAAATCAGCAAAAATGATAGGACTGCTACAGAAAATACTAGGATTCTGCCATATGCAAATGGTTATCTTTGTGTGATTTAAGGAGAAAATTATCCTTTTAGATAAATTTAGCTATCATTTATCTTTATTACCGTTTCAACTGTAATTACAGAGCAAATAATTGACAGTGGGAGGAATTAAAACTACTTATTTAACTCCACAATGTTGTTAAGATTTCCTTGATCGTTTATGTCTTTTTGCCTATTTGAAAGGACATTCTCAGGAAATTTAAGACCTTGATTGAAGCGCCTGTGAAACAACTTCACATTCTTTCAGTGAGACACAACATAAGGTAAAAATCCACCTGGTGCTCAGGACTGAGAGGCATTTCTCTCCACAGGGTATCGAATCTAAATCTAGGCACTGTCAGCAATGGCTACCTTTCATTGTTACCCCACGGCTCTTTGCAGCCTTGGTTGCGATTTCTAATAACAATGTTGTAAATCTGTCATCATTTTTCCTTCCATTTCTAAACTACTTTTCATCTGACAACATGCCTAGGAGTATATCAAGGGGCGTTTTTTCCATACCAGATGAAAGGCAGACGGGAATAATTCTCTTTGTTAGTCCCCATTTTACTCACATCTCTTCCTCCTCAAAATGTGTCCCCACAGGCAACACTGATCCCTACAGGTTTTTTCCTTCATTTTTCTTCTTTTTCCCACAAGTATCTGTAACTCTTTTCCACGAATTCTTGAACTCCTCACTTTTTTTTTCTATTCCAAACAGTCATACAATACTATTTTACTGTGGTGCTCCCTATGCTGAAGCTTCCCACATACAACTGCTGTCTTTGTATCACACAGAGACTTTAGTCAGAGAGATGGAATAGGCATCAGTTTTCTGTTTGTTTCTGGATCATCCTTCATGCAGCAGAAAGAGGGATTTTGAAAATGTAGTAAAAAAAGCTGGAAATGTTGCACTAGGGATGGAGTGGATCCAGATAAAAATCAAGCATACCTAGCATTAAAAGTGAGCAATGCAATAGGAAGAAGGGGAGAAACACAAATAAAACTGATCGTGGAACAGAGGAGAAGAAAATAGATAGAGCTGAGCTAAAAGCATAAGAGAAAGCACTGTCATAGAGGAATAACTGCAAATAAACTGCAAATGGAACAAAGAAAGAAAGTGGTGAAATGGTAGTCTCTGTTTCCCTCTCCTTGGTACTGCAGTAAGGGCTCAAGGATCCTTGTACCTGCTCTGAGCTCAACTCTTTAAAAAAGCTTTTACAGATGCAAGTGCTGGAAAACAGATGCTTTGACAGTTTCTGCATTCCTTCTGGTAAATCTCCAAGCCTGTAGTAACTCACTGCCTGGTGAACTCTGCGTAAATATTTAAAGCCCCTGGCTGCAGATAAGGCATACATTGCTGACTCAAAACTGGATACTTTCTTAGCTGCTGGAAAAAATCCCTGCCAAGTGAGCTCGAATTACTTGGAATTTTTCTGAAATTGCAAGACATCATCTTTTTTTCTTACTTGAGTATGGAGTATTTACTGGAAATTCTCACTGACCAAACTGGAATGGTGTCACCAAGATGCTGAATATGCAAAAATATATCTTTTATTATAACTTTCAGTTTTAGCAAATAGCCTTCTGCATTAGTGGAGCCAAGAAGTGTATTTTGTCTGAAAACCATAGGTAAAATGTAAGTATTGGTTGTTGCCTGATTATATGTAAATCTTATTTTCCTGACCCCTTTATATGAAGGAGTCAGGAGCAGGTTGTTTTACTCCATCCTCCCAGTGGGATACTGGGATGTGGGCAGAAGGAGGAGAACTGACCAGCTGAATGACAGGTTGAGTGGTGTCATGCCCAAGGGTATGGCTTCTATGATCTAGGTAGAACCTTTTACAAATCAGGAATGGTGGCGTGGGATGAGATGCAACTGATCAGGAGTAGCAAGAATATACTAGGGAGCAAGCTAGCTGAGCTCATTCTGAGGGCTTTAAACTAGAGCTGCTTGGAGGAAGGGGATGTACGGAATACTGTCACTCCAGGATGTAGCAGGAGAAAACCTTGGATTTGTCCTGACAGTGCATCTGAAATGTCAATATTTTGAATGACCACATTAAAAATGCTGAAGTGCCTTTATATCAATGCATGCAGCATGGGATATAAGCAAGGGGAGTTGGAAACCATGGTGCACTTGGAAATCTTTGATCTTACTGCTATCACAGAAACATGGTGCAACAGTTCACATAATTGGAACATCACCACTAAGGGCTATAAGATTTTTAGAAGGGATAGGCAAGGTAGGAAGGGAGAGGGATCTGCCCTCTATGTTAAGTAATGGGTAGACTACAAGGAGCTTCCTCTGAGAAATAGTCAGGTGGAGAGACTATGGTCACATCCCTAATTTTAGGGATAGCTGGTGGTTGAGGTCTACTACAGGCCATCAGAATAAAAGGAGCCTGCTGATGAGGTCTTCCTGCTCAGCTACAAGAAGTTTCATGCTCAAAGGCTCTCGTACTGATGGAGGAATTTCAACTACCCAAATATCCACTGGTAAGATGATATGGGAATGGTTTTAAACCAGACTAAGGGAGATTTAGATTAAATGTCAAGGGGAAGTTCTTTACTGAGAGAGCGTGCTGAAACAGGCTGCCCAGAGAGGTTGTGGATGCCCATCCCTGGAGGTGTTTAAGGACAGGCTGGGTGGGGCCCTGGGCAATCTGATTTAGCACTTGATCTAGAGGCTGGAAACCCTATCTGTGGTAGGGAAGTGGAATTTGGTGATTCTTGAGGTCCCTTCCAACCCAAGCCATTCTATGATTCATTTAGCATTGGGTGTAGAGACCCAAAACAAGATTTGAACTCCATTATTTTAGGTACTGTACAAGTTCAGAGTAAAAAGAATTCAATAAAATATCTCCTCCCTAAATGAAACATGCTTGCATGCTTTTGCACTGTGATCATACCAGTCTTCTCTTGTTCACCTGACATCACCCTATCCACAAAAATTTCCAACTCTTTCTAGCACACTATCACATACTTTATGAATGTTTACAGAGAAATGGGCTCAAGCTAACTTTTTGCTTCTAATCTTGTCCTTGCTCTTCTGCACATACATAACGTATGTAGAACAGGTTAATAATGTAATAATATGTTGAAGATACTTTTCCTTATAAATAAATGATGAAATAAGTTCAAACACATACACGAAGATGTGTACCTGTGCACATGCACACGCTGAGAGTGAGGCAGAATCCATTAAGGTGGGCATTAGGCACTGGGCAGTGTGACAAGCAGTGCTGCACTGCCTGAAAGTCCAGAAGTCAAGCTTGCCAATCTCACCAAGAGTCTTGAAGATCTCTAAGTCCTGCATGAAGACACATTAGGCATTCAGACTGGGGTTTGCTGCTGTCAGCATCACTGTGCTTGCATTTCACCGAACCATAGAATGGTTTGGGTTGGAAGGGACCTTTAAGAACATCTAGTTCCAACCCCCTGCTATAGGCTGGGACACCTCTTTCTAGACCAGGTTGCTCAAAGCCCTATCCAGCCTGGCCTTGAACACCTCCAGAGAGGGAGTATCCACAACCTCACTGAGCAACCTGTTCCAATGTCTTATCACCTTCACAGTAAAGGACTTCTTCCTGATATCTAGTCTAAATCTACACTCTTCCAGTTTAAAGCCACTCCCCCTCATCCTGTTGCTATATGCCCTTATAAAAAGTCCCTCCCCAGCTTTCTTGTAGGCCCTCTTCAGATACTGGAAAGCTGCTATAAGGTCCCCCTAGAGCCTTCTCCAGGCTACAGAGCCCCAACTCCCTCAGCCTGTACTCATAGGGGAGGTGCTCTAGCCCTCAGACCATCTTCTTGGCCCTCTTCTGAACCCTCTCCAACAGCTCTGCATCTGTCTTGTGTTAGGAGCCCCAGAACTGGACACAGTACTCCAGGTGGACCTCACAAGAGAACAGTAAAGGGTCAGAATCACCTTCCTCAACCTGCTGGTCACGCTTCTCTTGATGCAACCCAGGATACAGTTGTCCTTCTGGGCTGCAAGTGCACTGCAAGCTCATGCTGTGTCTTTTATCAACTCACACCCCCAAATCCTTCTCCTTAGGGCTGCTCTCAAGCTTTGTACAAGACCAGGTAGATGCCTTGTCATACTAGCATCAGTATCTGTATTTCCTTAGGGAGGTACTTCTGCTGTAGTGTTCCGGGAAAGTAGGGTTTTGTGAATGGTACAGCAGACAGAGCAACCTGAAATGACAGGCGTCCCTCAGTGAAGAAGCTCATGAGCTCAGCATGCCAGGAGAGTACCCCCTCCACTCCTGGGATAGCACGGGAGCCCTCATCACCTCTTCTGTTGAGGGTGGTCAGACATGCAGCCATGAAAGCCAAACAGTGGACGCACTTGTTGGTTTTAGTCGAGAAAGGAAAATATTTAATGAGAATTTCCACACAAAGATTGAAAAAAAAATCAAAATACATTGTTTTGGGAAATAACTTCCAGTGCAGTGAGAGCTACCATTTTCACAGAGAGAACAGAACAAGAGTTTAAAGACTAGGAGGAAAAAAAAAGGCAACAAGTGACTTGCTTTACCAACAAGTTTACTCAACACTTGCAAGTGGGTCTAAGCAAGGAACAGGACCAATTGTTTCTCATTATGTGTTTCAGTGATGTACAATTAACTCAATCAGGATCCAGTAAGTGTTATAATTCCAACAATTACAGAAATATTCCTGAAAACATTAAAAGGATTTTGGGTTACATTAAAACTCTGTGCCTTTTTTTTTTTGTGTGTGTGTTTTTTTCTTGGAATACTCTCCTTGGAAGACTCCTTCCTTCTTTAAAAATACCAGCAAAATATCTGATTTGGTATTTCGATGTGCTTTTTAGGACAAAGAAAAAATAATTATCAAGAGACCAAAGGAAACACATGAATTCTTACCTACAAAGTCTATCTGTGAAAAATACACACAGCAAATCAAACACTGAATTGGCAATTATCACATTTTCCAAAACAGGATGGGTGTTAATTACTAAGTAATATATCCTTCCTAGGATGTGTGCTGATTTTTTTTTTCCATTTTGGGATTTTGAGATTTCCAGATATGTCTGTACCATTTTAGAGAGATGGAAGTTTTGTTTCTGAAGAAGTTTTCTCATGGCACTTATTCATCCTTAAAAGCCATTGAGAGGAAATAGTATATCTGAGAGATACTGCTGAACTGAAGTTACAGTCCAATCCAATTAGTCATTTCCTTGTCTTCGAATGGGTGTTCCCTGTACACCCTCTTTTAGGCTACATATCTCAGTTTAGTTTTCAAATAACCTCAGTGCCTTTAAAAATGTTACTGACAGAGCTGCACAGTGTAGTCACAGAAATAAGTCTCAACAGAAAGAAAAAGTTTATTAACTTTCTGAATTTTCAAGAATGCAGCATAACAATGCTTGGATTAAAATTCATGAATTGTTATATATAATTAAACATATTTTAAGTCTGTCTATTGGGAAACTACATCAGAGCTCAAACCAAACTTAGCATGTCAAGATATTGTCCTTCAGTAATGTAGTATGTGCTTTGGTCAGGTAAGGGGATCAACATTTAGGGAATTAGCTCTTAGGACTGGGAAAAATTATATATCCACGTTCCTACTGGGGAGGAAACTATGTTCCAAAAATTTTTTTATATTTTTTCAGTGAGTCATACTATTTTCACCAAAATTCAGTTTTTCACATTCCAATTCTTACATAAAATTCCCATTATCATGAGGCACTGGCACAGCTGCCCAGAGAAGCTGTTGGTGCCCCATCCCTGGAGGTGTTCAAGGCCAGGTTGGATGGGGCCCTGGGCAGCCTGAGTTGGTGGGGGCCAGCCCCACCCATGGCAGGGGTTGGGGTTGTATGGGCTTTGAGAACCCTTCCAACCCAAATCATTCTGTGATTCTATGTGCCTTATCTAGTGCATGACAACTCTGCCCACAGCAGAGGGGCTTGAAATGGACAGGCTTTAAGGTCCCTTCCAACCCAAAATATTTTGCAATTCCATCATTACATTCGGAATAAAGTCTGTAACATCTCCAAAAGTTCATTAAACCTAGTACTCCTTTTTCACAGTCCTTCTTTCCATGCAACCTTACATTGTCACAAGTAGAACATTTATTTAGCATATGATTGGTGAGTTTTTGTTTTTAGGTCAGTTGCTGTGTTGAAACAAGGATCCTAAGTGACGTTCTGGAGATTTGCTTTAGGTTTGCTCAGCTGAGCAGCTGTCTTTGGCATTGCTTCAACAGTTGCTGACTGAGAAGTTGCACGAGCGGGGTTATGTGGGTATAAGCATCCCTTTCCAGGCCATACGCAGCTTTTTGCCATTGTAAGTTTGTGTCAGTGGACCTCAGAGCTTTGTCCTGAGCCTTTTAGATCTTTCATTAAATTTAAATCTCCTTGAAGCGCTGACTGTGTCATATGGTTTTCATTATTGTATGCACAGTGATGATATTCAGATTCGTGGTTCACGTTAACCTTTCCTACCGAGGTCAGTAACAGTATCTCTGAGCGTCTAACAGCTGTCTCCCCTGTGGACGTCTCATAATTTTTTGACATTAAACACAGGCAGTAGGAAGCTTTGTTAATTGGGTCTGACAGTTTGTATTCTTCTTTGGTTTGTATTTCATGGAATCCACACGGAACCTTCAGCTGGGAACTTGGGTCTTATTCCTGACAACAATTTGTCATTTATCAATCTTATATTTTTTTCTTCATTGAAAACACGGCATTGCTTAACATCTCATAAATTTGCCTGTACTTAACCAATACTTCAATAAAAACATAATTTTATATGCTTGCGGTTTTGTGTTTAGGGTTTCCCTTTTTTCAAAAATATGTTTGTCACATCAACGTAAGCACGCTTTTCTGCTTGCAGCATCTCATACTGGAGGGCAGCATGTGGGTTTGCCAAGGCCATTAGGCAGCATATGCTTAGTGACAGTACGTATGAGCTGGGGCTCGGGAAGTCCCTATCTGGCACCTGTCTTCTGGGCTGGGGCATGTTTGGCCAGGGTGGACAAAGGAACACATTGGAGGAGACAACCTTTGTCGTAATTTAACTGAACAGTTTCTGTGGGCACCGAGAGTATGGTCTACTTTCTGCTTCTCAGTACAGGCTTTTGCTCTCAGGCAGGCATTAAAAAAAGCCAACAGTACGGTCATTCTCCAATGAAGTGATTGAAGTGATTAAAGGAATACTGTTGTGTCTGACCGGCTGCTCAGCTGAGTGACAGCAATGCAGGAAGTAAGAGGTTTCTGTTCAAACAGAATAAAGAGGGAAAACACATGTGGTTTTCTGTACCGAAGGTTAATAAGAAAAAAAAGTGTTTAGTTTCATATTTGGTGATTATTGAGAAGTAAGAGGGATGGTTTTCATTTTCATTTAGTGCTTTCTTCTAAATAGGTCCTATTGGACTGTTTAAACAGTGTCTTCAACCAGGCAAAACCAGTTTCTACTTCTTCCTTAAAAATTAGGAGCAACGGAAACACGACATTTAGTCTGCAATGAACAAATCAACAACTTAAAAAGTGCTTGAAGGCGAGAAGATATGTTGTTGGATTGTGTTGCTGAAGATTATTAGGTAACCCAGAATAACAGTAAGGATTGTGGGAAGCATTTGGTTTACACAACCTGAGAGAGACACAGGGAAGAAGTTTGCTTCGTGGCTATAGACGCAACAGGCTCTGAATATTGTGCTGCTCTCCCCTTACTTTGCTCTGAAACAGCAGAGTCTCTCTCCAAGCAGTTTGTCAGTTGGAAATCCTGGATGTGTCCTAAAAGCTGCATGTTTACACAAGCTAAAATGCTAGCTCTGAGTCTAGCTGAGGATGGCACAGAGTAGCGTGGGGGAAATAATTTCACAAACACAGGACAAAAGTCAGTGTCTGACCTCCTGACTTACCAGTGCACGGTACCCAGCAGTGCCATCCTACTGGCAATTGGTGAGAAATACATCTAAGAGGGTTTGGTTGGGAGGAACTAACAAGGGATCCCCTATTGAGTATAATCCCTCATGGCTGAGGATGGAAGAGAGAATTTGGGAGGAACGAAAAAGAGCGCTCATTTCTCTTATATTGTAATTGGGAAACTGCAAAGATAGCAAAAGGCAAATCTCCATTTGATGTGAAGTGCAGAGGATTGTTTCAGCATTATGGAGAGAACTGGATGCAATTCCATTTGCAGTCTGCAAATAGAAAGTGATTACAAGCTGCAGAAATAAAATTACACCTATTTTTAACAGTATTACACTGCAGGGAAAAAGAAGTTTCCATAAACCCAGTATTTTCAAGAGGAGCAAGAGAAAGATTTGGGGAATTGTGTGGGAAGTTTGATTGACTGTTAATTGAGGAAATAGATCATGATAATGGGTTTATTTTCTAATTTCACAGAATTTCTGAGAGCATTACTAAATGCAATCTGGTGAAAAATAAAAATAAAAAACAGAAAAATTTTCACCTCTGCCTGTGATATTATTAAGCATAGGGAACACTTGCTCTGGATTTCTCTGCATATTTTTCATAGCATAACAGATCATTTGCCGATAATTTCAATGACTTTAATATTTTTCTAGTTCTTAGACAAAATTTCTGTTGCATGTCAGAATGCTAAAAAAATCAGTGCAGGTTCAGCAGGGAGAAAGATCGTATTGAGACAATAAAAACAGCCACAGTGAATGAATCCATCAATAAAGATTCTGAGTTAAAATAGTACAAACAAGCACCTTTGTTGTGAAGACAGGCTGAGAGAGCTGATGTTCAGCTTGGAGAGGTCTCCAGGGAGATCTCATTGCAGTGTTTCAGTACATAATGGGGCCTTACAAGAAAGTTGGGAAGGAACGTTTTAGATGGGCATGTAGTGATAGGACAAGGGATAATGTTTTAAAACTGAAAAAGAGTAGATTTAGATTAGATATAATTAAGAAATTTGCCACCAGGATGATGAGGTGTTGGCAAAGGCTACCCAGAGATGCTGTGGTGCCCCATCCGTGGAAGCACTCAAGGCCAGGTTGGATGGGGTCATGGGTAGCCTGAGCTGGTGGGGGGCAGCCCTGCCCATGGCAGGGATTGGGGCTGTGTGGGCTTTGAGGTCTGTTCCAACTCAAACCATTCTGTGATCCTTTCTTCTCTATATTTTACTGATTAAGGTGTTTTTAGTACACTAGTGCAACTATTAGCTTGAGTCCTAGGAGGACTTTCCCTGCATAAACTCTGTTTACAAAGACTTTTATAGGGGAATTTACCTTTGGCAGAATTTTTGGGTCTCTTTCACTGAACCTGTGC
Source organism: Oreortyx pictus (assembly GCA_036925125.1). NCBI lineage: Eukaryota > Metazoa > Chordata > Aves > Galliformes > Odontophoridae > Oreortyx > Oreortyx pictus. Next base: position 67,017,572 of record JAUPFR010000001.1, on the reverse strand, counting down.
AAGCAATGTTTGCATTCCTTCCTTTCTAAGTTCATTCCTTTCTGGGAATATCTTGCCTGAGCGAACAGTTCTTAGGGATGACCTGGAAGCAAATGTATCTTCCAACTTTCCCTAGATGCTTGAAGACATTTGTTAAGTTCTAAAATATGGTAGCAACGCTGTCTAATCCCAGTCCCCATTGTCATTACAGCCAACGAAGCGTTTATGAAGACAGGCAAACTACTTGCGTAAAAATATATAAAAATATACACCCAAAAATACTATTTCATTCCAGAGTTACATCTGTCAAATACAAGCTTATGCATCATTTACTTGCTATATTAACTGTGGAAAGCTGCCCTGTCTGCTCCAGACAAATAATGGTTTTGAACAACAATCTGACAGAGAAGGTACAATCATACACTCCTCTTGCCTTTGGCAGTATGATGTGTCTCAGTTCTCAGTAGTAACAAGTATGGCTTTGAAGGATTGTGAAGCAAGTACCAGCACAAAATCCTTGTTATAGGAAGATGAAGATTGGATAGTATTCTCCATTACATTTTTATTGACTACATTATATGTCAATGCATCATTGACAGATGTATAAGCTTGAACATCACAATACACTTAGAAAGCAAACCAAACCAATTCTGGTCATGTAAATATTGATGTAATCTAAAATCTCATTGATACCATTCACATTACAACACATTTTTTTCCATAGAAGAACAACATCTTGTCCAGACTGTGCTTCATATCTTAAACTCTTCACATTTCTTTGCTTTGGATAATATTTTTCAATTTTTTTCCCTCTGACAAAGTTTTATACAGTAATTCTTGCCACTTTACTGTAGCTAAATTATAAAAAGGAATCTGAAGTAATTGTCCAAAATGCTTTGCATAGAAAAAACACCATGGAAGAAAAATCATAAGGTAACCCTGAAGAGATTTTATTTCTATAAAAATAAGCACATACAAGCATTTAAATTCCAGTTAAAGAAGGGGTGGTTAGGGCTAGTTTAGTCATTCTCATAAGACTGGCAAATCTCACATATGAGAAATATAAATTTAGTAAAGAAATTAAGGACTAACTGAGAATACTTTGTTTAATTTGACTTGACCATATAAATGAAAATTACATTTTTACCACCGCAGCTATATTTTTTAAAAAAGTTGTTTCTCAAATATATCTTGCTTTCCTCATGTAAAATATATTGGGTTGGATGCAACTCTTCAGAATCTTTGGTCTTGGTAGGGGCAGATACTAAAAACAAACAGTATTCTGATTGCATACAATGTGCAGTTGAGGTCAAAGGAAGCATGTTTTGCATGCACTCCAGGATCAATCAGAAAATCTCTGTATATACAAAGAGCCACTGATGGTGTATAGGTCCAAGACCAGCAGAAAGACCTTGCCTATGCAAGTTTTTTAAGATGTTACTTATAAATCAGTCATGTCTTTCAGATAGTGATCTGGAATGCAGAGTGAGTACCTAGAATGTCTTCTCAGTGCACAGGGCAGAGAACTGTCAGAGGGTTTCCCTTGGTCACATAGAACTCTGCTCTGCTATGTACCCTGGAGGAGCAGAGGTGAGATCAGTGTGTGTCCTTCACAGTTCTTGGGTTAGGCACACTCACGCCTACACTGACTGAGTTTGCTGTGCACAGATGCTTAAGATAACCAAGTATCCATCTTGAACTGCTCAGGTCTTTTTGAACTCTGCACTGCCTTGCTTGCTCTACGTGTTTTAATGTGTTGGAATGTGTTTAATTAACTCTGGCTAAGACCTTTATTTTGCCTTGTTCACATGTGACTTGGGGATACAGTGCCATTTTGGTAATACTCAGCCTCTTGTTAAGGACTTTATATCCAGCCAAAAATATAGTAGATATTAAATACTGTCATAAACTTTCTTCTTTTAGTTATAAAAATTTCCATTCACAATACCAGCTATACCTCTGCTTTCCAGGTATTCTTAGCCAATGATTTCTGGTTAGCTAGCTCTAAGGTTTAAGGGCACCTTTTTGTTTGTTTGCTTTTTTCCAGATGATTTCCAGATGTTCCCTATGGCAATTTGTTTTGTGATGCAGGAATTCCATCTGGTCCCTTCTATGCATTGGCCCTGCTTTAGATTGCATCTGCATCACATTGTGATTCAGTGGGTTTGCAATAGTACTTCTTATTTTCTGTACTGCCTATTTATCATGATTTCTGCATTTGCAGACTGTTTCTTCCACTTATCTGCATTTATTATTGCAACAAACGATACAGAATTCATCAAAATATTAGACATTTCATTGTACTTCCAAAATCATATTTGAAACTCATTACAAAATGTTATTCCTGGACTTAATGGAGTATTAAAGATAATAGGTGATGATTGATTAAGAAAATTGTGTAGTGTTAATACAAACACACATGACCCCCACCCCCCCCCAAAAAAAAAGAGATTTGAAGAATTTAAACTCTCAGTTTGTTTACCAAAAAATCCTACAGAGAAGACAATACCTTACCTAATGCGAGAAAGCCAGTACTTCTCTCAATACATAGTGCTGAGTAGCACTAACTACCAAGTCATTAGCCAGACAAGATATTTATCTTAGTAAATAGCTGTGTTTTCTCCCTGACCAAGCAAGACCTCTGTTTAGCTTTGACTGAGGCCAACAAGAAGTTCCACTGATGGTTAGTCAGCTGTCACAGGATGTGGTAACACCAATACTTCAGTTAAGTATACTGATCATTAGAAATACCTGTTGGGAAGAGTTCCTTACTGAATGAATCACTGGATGGGAGTGAATTTATGAGAGGACTTTTGCCTCTGGTTGTTATCGTGTTTAGAAGAAAAGCATCTGCATCTGCCTGTGAACATGGTCGCTGCTTATTACTCTCTGCAATTACTATAAAATACTTTACACTTTTCTCATGTTAAATATGGCATTAGGATGATTGGCAAAAATTCTCCAAAGCAGCATTTCTAAACAGGATAATAGCACACTCTTATTGTATCCAGTACCCTAAAAAAGATGGAGAAAGCAAGTTGTTGGTGGATGTTCCTTCTTAGAGATGTAAGGAGCAACTTGGTTATGCAGAGTAGCATATAAAAGGCACTTCCCTTATAACAAATATGACTGATAAGCAGGGAGGATACCTATACCATGCAAGTTTTCTCAAAATTTTAAAATAAGTTTCTGAAGGTCACACACTTGAACTCTTCGGAGTTAAAATAATGTAAAAATTACCCATTAAAATTAGCTTGGTTTGTTAAACTCAGTCAGATCAGCAAAGGATGAGAAGGTACTGAGTGAAATTTCTTAGATGTACAAGGCGGTTGACTGAGGGTAAGAGACAAAGATTATATCCAAACCTTTAGAAGCTCTGGATAATTTCTTTCACCGATTTAATGTGTTTATTTGATACAGTATCTTTTTTTTTTTTTTTTTCTCATCAAGCAACACACCAGACTTGTTATATTAGGTTTTTACACATAGCCTGGTAAATTTTATAAAACAAAGTGTGAAATGGTGGTAGTGGCTGTACTGTGCTCCTGATCTAAATCTGACTTTAACTGTAAAAAAAAGTGACCAATCAAAGCCTAAAAATCTATCAGAACCATTTTCAAAATGTTTGGCTCCCAGAAAAGTTCATAGTCAATCCATTCAATAAGGTGTGCTAGTGCTGTCAGGAAAAGGCAGGAATGGGAATACCTGCAGCTCATGCTGCTGCCAGAGACTTCAGGTTGTGGCACCGCAGATCCTGTATGTTCCCAAGGGCATAACATCTAATTGACAGACTATGGTCTTTATGATCTACATTGAAAGCTTTAAGTCACCTCGTCATATTTTCTTTGTCATTCCCACTGTTTTAAGAAATTTTATTGAAGAATTATGCTGTTAGATCCTTTCTGTTACCAGTTATCCACGTCATCAAAGCAGATTCACTTCTTTATTGACCTGCTATTTTCATAAGTGCTGATACTTGAATATGAACATTTTGATTTATTTCTGTAGTACATGGTCACAGAATGATTTGTGGTTTTCAAATCTCAGGTTTTTTACAATCTTTCCATTGAAAATTTATCACATGTCCAAAAGGTCATCTAGAAGTTTACCTCTCTTCAGTGGAATCCATCGGTAGTAAATACATTCTCCTTTATTCCAGGGATTTCTCAAGTACATTCCATTTTGCATACTGCTAATGCAATAAATCCCAAACATTTGGATTGTATACATAAAGGTGATTTGTATGGTTTATGTAAAAATAGCTTACTAGCAGGCTACTGGTACAGTTATCCAGAATCCAGTTTGCTTTTAATCATTTTTCATTTCCATTCCAAATAGTCTAGTGAGTTGCTATAATCTCTTGACTACCATAAATGACTGAGCCATGTACAGGAAAAATTCCGCCAGCATTACCAGGGAAAGAAATTGGTGGATATGTTTCTTATCCTGAAGTGTGCAGTGTAAATCTCTATATATCTGCATAAGTTCTGAGAGGCTTGCTTGCGTACCCACTTCATCATTATGTCTTGTTTTCTTTCACCCCAATAAGGCATAAAGCCTCCTTTATTCCCTCTAACCCTTTGCTGTAAGGAGATCTCATCAGTAGAAATCCAATACAGCCATTCCTGTCAATTTACAACAGAAATCCTTTTCTTCCTTCCTTCCCTCTATTTGTTCGTTGTTTTTTTTTTTTTTTTTTTTTTTTTTTTTTTTTGTGTGTGTGTGTGTGTAAGCATTTTTGGAAAGGCTAGAGGGATTAGAATGCTCCTTGTATCAGCATGCACTGCTTTCCCAGCCTGATGGGCTAATTTCCTCCTTTTCTCCTCCTGGCTTTTCACCCTGCTAGCACTGTCATGGGAACTGGGGAGTAAGCCACTAGCATCCTGCAAAGGTTTATCTAGTTCTGCACTTGCATGCGCTGGCAAGTGGAAAATGGGAATAAAACTTAAATGTATGTGGTTTGGAGGCAGGGCGTAGATATTGCTTCAGATGGTGGAAATCAAAACTTCTGGGACAGGACACACAGTGGCTTTCCTCCTGACACTGGAAGAGTGTAGTCTCCATTCCTGAGTTAGAAACTGTGAGTTCTCAGAAGTTAGAGAGGAACATCTAACAAATACATCTAACAAATAGAAATACAAATTTGGGATGGGAAATGAATGAACACAAGCGCAGCGCTGCTGGTTTTGTCCACACTGGGCTGTTAGATGGTGTATGTCACCAACTCTGGCAGCCGTATGTGCTGCAGAGAGGCCTACTGTAATGGAGCTGGAGGGCATCTCACCAACTTCTCCCCAAAGTGAAACATTCTGCTCCAGGGAGTCCTCCTGAGGACGGCCATTCAGGGGCTGCAGGGCTGTGCTGGCAAGCGGCAGCCTGCAAAGACATTGTCTCCTTACTGTGTGATCACTGTGGGAAAGTAAATGATAATGAAGTTTGGATTTCAATGGCTGTTTCAGCACCCTGGGAAGTCCTTTGTCATATTCTAACAGATCAAGAGGAGATCCTCAGGCTGAAGTTTTAAGTGAGCAATGAATTCGCTCCAGAGCAAAATTAGGCCTTCTCCTTTCACAAAAGCTAAAGCTAAGACGCCTATATTCAATTGGATTATGCTGCTACCCCTCTTTGCATTTTCTTCCTCAAGTTCTTACTTATATGAAGTATAATCCTCATATTGATCATGCCTTCAATGTGAAATTCAGATAGAATTTCACATTGAATTGTAGAGATGATCTTATTAAAGATCACTGAGAGCCTGTGCCCTATACACCGATGTCATACTCCTTTCTGATAAACAGCATTAAAAATGTAAGTAACTAACATTTGAGTTTCTTAGCTGGTATGACCATGGCAAGGCTGTGAATTGCCTGGAGTTTTTATCTGCAGTCAAACCATGTGAGACCTTCCCGATGGTGAAATATTTCAGAGATGAGTCAGGATGAGTCTGGACTGGTACTAAAAGACAAATGACATCCAGTATTTTCATGGTAAAATCCATAGAAATCTAAGATGGAGTACAGTGGAAAATTAATTAAGTCCATGAATTTAGATTAATTTAGTACAGCAGTGCACACTGACTATTTTGCATTCTGACAGCTGGAAAATTTGTATTTTAGGTGGCTATGGACATACTATTTGGTCTACACTGTCCAGCCATTCAAATATCAGAAAGATGGAATAAATTTTTTTATAAATCTTTGTCTTAGTGAGTGTGACAGAGACAGTGTTTTCTGCAGCAAACAGCTTTTCTTTTCTCTTTTCTTTCCATGTTTTCTCCCATGTAGCAAACCATAAAACAAAGAGGTTTCTAGGTATCTTCTATGGTTCTCAGTTCTACAGGAAGAATACAACTGCAAATGACAAAACAAAAAAGTAGCATTCATCTCAACTGGAGTGAGACCTGCTTGTGTGGGAGAATTTGTTTATCCTGTAAAGATTTTCTCAAAAAGACAGCAAAAGGACAGTAGGTATAGGATCTGGACTGTCCAGTTTCATTTCTGGGTAGCCTGCATAAGAATATATAGGCAAAAGGATTTGGTACTGGAATGTGGTTCTGTTAGAATTGCCCAGAAGGTGTATTAAGGCTCTGTCAACAGAAGGCCCTCAAACATGTCACTGCCAAAGCAGAACAGCCTAGTGTCTTACTGCATAGAGCTCCTTTAAGATCAGTGGGTTTGAACTTACATTTATTCTCATTAACACTTAAAGATTATCTACTGAGTTTAAAATCAACTATCAGAACCAATACAGAGAGAAGACGATGTGTCAGAATTATAATACATACTATAGAAGGAATTTTTATCTTCTCTTTGCCGTTTAATATCAGATATTTACTGTCAGCTTTCTGTATACATTCTCTCTCTAATCAGCACAGGTTGGGTGAGGTTTTTCTGCAGAAAGGCTGACTCCATGCTAAAGTTAATGTCTAAGACCAGTGACCTTGGATGCACCTTTCTCTGCTTACTGGGCATTGAGACTACCAGCTAAAACACAGGGCTGAGAGATGAATCCATATCCAAGTTCCAAGACAGAGCTCCATTCAGTTACTCTGACTTAGCCACACAGTCCCTCAGTAAGATCTTTTGTCTGCTGGCTGGCTGCCTGTCTATCAGTCTGCGGGTCTCCCATAGGGCTTGGCCCACATTTGTCAGACCTGAGCAGATTTTCCTGATACCCTGAGTCCTCTGAAATGGCCTTTTTTTTAGGACACTTCTATTCAGGCAACAGAACTGAGAGTGCAGTAACTATAGTGAGGAAAGGGGGAAATTCTAAACTTGGGCAGCCAGAACTCACTCAAATGCAGTAGGGCAGGCGTGTTGCAGCTGCCCCCTGCTCCACGCCATCATCTGCCCCACCAAGCATCCTAGCCCAGCCCCAGGCACACACAAATTGCTCAGCACCGACAACATATTGGTGTCCGATGGGCACTGTCTGATCTGAAACAGGACACGGGGAGGGCACAGTGCAATGCTAATTCTGTTACAACAAATGACTCTATGCGTTTTGATATGCTGCCTAAACACAGTTCCATGAACAACAAAAAATTTGCAGCTGAGCTTTCCATTTTAATAAAGGAGTTTAAGAATAAGTTTCAATATTTCTGAAAAAATCCTCAATATTTTTATTTGTGGCTTTATTTTCTGTCAGCATCAGTACAGTAATGCTGAATATTGAAATGGAATGCACAGAGATGCAGTCACACATTCAGCTCAGATAACCATTCATGTCTCCTTACCAGACTTCTACAGTACCTCAAAAGGAAATATCTCTCACTTCACAATCACACCTTATTCATGTCATCACTTTTGGCAGTATGTACATTTATGAACAAATGTTCTAAAGGTTGAAGTACAGGAAGAGTAAAATTTCATTAAAACTTTCTGATCAACACCTTGAGAGCTCACTAAGAATTGCAACCACTGCCATCAAACCGGGGTGATGTGTTAGTGCCACAGAAACAAGGTCAAATATCCCATTACTTTTCTGTTTTTGTTGCTCCTTTTTTATGCTTCTAATAAAAAATATACAAAATTAAAATAAATGGGTTTTTTTTTGTTTGTTTGTTTGTTTTTACTTACATACATTAACCATTAACAGTATTGCATATTTCACAAGGACTGCTCTGAAAGTAATGCCTCCTGACTTAGTGCTGGCCCACATCAGAGGCAGGTGTTGGTATAGCAGCAGAGGTTGAACCTTCTCACCAGTATTCCATTTTATTTTGTTGCCATGAGACAGATGGAAGCAGAAGGGCAGTCTGACAAATCGATATCTGATAAGAAAGTGCATATGAAGAAGAGGCGTGTCACTGAATTCCTCCATGAGGAAGAAACAGCACCTATTATTACTATATTCATTGACATTTGGTGAACATTTCTAGAGACCTAATAGTGGCTGTGAAAGCAGTGAGGTGGTGGGTACTACATTACAGCAGTGGCAACAGCAGGTAACTTCCACTGATGTAGACTGTTACGAACACAGCATATAGGCTCGTGTTTGTGGCTGGCAAAAATACATAGCTAATGGCAATGACTGTTGAAAAAAAGTGCTGTGTACCTAAGAATTTGCTCTATCAAGCAATGTTACTGTGCTCTTTATATTTGCTGTAGTTTCCATGGAAATAAAAGGCACTGCTTTCTGAGTGACCTAAGTATGTCAGCAAGACAACTCCTCTTCACTCTGTGCAGTTCAGGCAAGCCAAAAGGTTGGACACCCATTCCTTACCTAGTAGCAACTCAGGATTTCACAGTGCACCAGTGAGACTGAACGCTGCTGGAGGGACACAGCTTATTTCTTTCAGATTTGCACATGCTTTACTCTTTTCCCCAAAACCAAGCACACCAAACAAGCCTGTCCACACCGTATTTATGCATAGAACATAGAAAGGAGGTAATTTTCTTATGCCATCCCTTTGATAGTGTTTGGTTAGTGATTTACATACAATTCAAATACTGCTGAATTCTTCTACACATTCTCAAGTGAAGGGTCTGTACCTGGGCAGGGATCTTTATGACCTCTGGGCATGATTTGTGCTATTATCATGAATCTATCTCAACCAAGAATACAAGGACCATGATTTTTTTTCTCTCAATTGAAAAATACAAAAAACATCCTCAGCAACCTGAAATCTGCTCTCTCCACATTCAGAGTTGAGGTTCTCCTCTTATCACTAGAGATTTAAAATTCAGTCACTTCATGGTCAAGACAGCCACCGACTGCCACTTCACCCATGAGACCTGCTCTGTTGATGAGCAGCAGGTTGAAGAAAGCAGCTTTCCTCATAGCAGGCAAGTTGTATGAGTAACTGTGTCCAAACCATTGTACCACCATTCACTGAAGATATTTGGCACTCTAGGAAGAAGAAAATCCTGCTCCATTCAGACTGACAAAGTGAAACAAGATGCCCAATTGGCAGAGCTTAGTGGGTTGTAATCAGCAGCATGGAATCCAAATGGAGACCTGTAGCTAGACAGCGTTCCCCAGGAGCACTGCATCCAGTCACACTCAACATCTTCATCAAAGACCTAGATGAAGACAAAGCTCAACAACTTAGCTACTGACGCAAATGTAGGATACCCCTAAGGTGCAGAACCCTCCTTCCCTCTCCTGCACAACTTAAGGAAGTACTTGTAAATACAAATGACAGTAGATGATCAATTGACCTCAGGTGCTGAACCAGGTGCCTTCTATCATTTCTTTCAGCATCCTGTTTGAGACAGTTTTGTTGTTGTTAATTGCCCTTAATTACGGGCGCTTCATATCATAGAATCATAGCACAGCCTGGATTGAAAAGGATCTTAAAGACTGTGGGTTATTTGTTAGTCTGCATCTTTCTGTTGTTTTCTGTTTGATGGTTTTTTTTTTTTTTTGTATAATAGAAGGAAGAAGAACAGGCTTTTTTGGAACATACCTTAAACCAGGAATAGAAGGGTTAGTATTGGATGGTGCTGTAATCTGTTGTGGATATCAGTTTTCCTGTAGCTGTTCCCATTAGAAGATATCCTGAGATGTGGCACAAAACAAGCAAGTAAGCAAAAACAAACAAAAACCTGACACTATATCTTTCCTAAACAGCTCATAGTGTGATAGTGATACTCTTTTGTGAACTGAGGCAGCATACAAATGTTTTTAGGCTGCTCCTGTTTATGGTATGTGTAGATCACTTTTAAGTCACTAAGAAGTGAAATTTATGTGCATGTCCTTAAGGCGTGATTCTGTGACTGGACTCTTTTTCCTCTTTGATTCTGTTCCTTTTTTGATAGATTTTATGCTTCTTTCTGTTTTAAGAAATTTTATTTGTCTGCAGTTTGATTTTTGTAGTCAAATGCTGTAATTTCTTCACTTTTTCTCATACTGGAATAAAAAATTAATATTTCCTGATTTAAAAGAAACAGTGGAGCTAACTTTTTAGTAGAACAGCTTACCATCAGTTCCGTTAGGAATACTGTAAATGTAGTACAAATCAATATGTTATCTCAGTTTTCTGCTGCAGAACTGCACTCTTCCTTTTCCACCTCTGCTAGCAAGCGCTGTGAAAGCTGCCCTGAACAGGGCCGTGTTCTGCAGCTTAATTTTTCTTATACATTGACAGAGTTAAGGTAGTTTTCTCTCTACCGGCTCCTCAATTATGTTTTCTATCTAATCCCTCTAAAAACTGACCATTTCTGCTACAGCCCAATGACTTTCTTAGTATGTGATCTTAACAGTGTTCTTCAATAATGGTTTCTTACTTTTCTCCTGCTTTCTCTTTTTTTATTATTGAAACCCTGCACAGTGATCTGCCCATGGATCACTTCCTTACATGCAACTGCATCAACGTTGGTTCATGCCAATTATCTTTATGTTATTTTTCTTACTGCACAAAAGGAGTTCAATTTTAATTTGTCTGTAAAACATCTGTGAAATGTTATCCACCACCTTAATCATCCCAGCACCCAAGCAAATCGCTGTTTCTTACAGCCAACACTTAAGATCTACCCCAGTGAATAAAAAAGCTGTTTCTCCATTAGCTTTTTCTGAAAAGTCAAAAATGGTCCTGGCACCTGTGCTGTTTTGAATAAGCAAAGATTTTTTTATATCGTGTTCCTGAAATCCCATGTCCTAAAATTCTCTTACAAACCTTTGGATTCTTTTACTTGCAAAACTTTTCTGCTTAATAGGATAATGTAGGCCTGCAGATTAGATAGTTTTGATTTTTTTTTTTCCATGTAGTCAGTTTGCTTGGTCAGACAGTAGTGTACGGGTGTATGGCTTCAGCACTGAATAAAACAAACAAACCTCACAATTTACACAAGCACAATAAATGGTATATTTGTTTATAGAAACACAGCATTGAGTATGAATGTTTACAAGTTGCACAGATGCTTGTGACAAATACTTCAATTCCTTGCACGATCTCAAACAACCCTGGAGGCTACGGTGATAACGCTGAATGATGTTTAGAATTCCCCAATGCTAAAATCATCTATTAACAAAAAAAAAAAAAGAGCCTACACTTACATTTTTGGAATTTATGTATGTAGTTCTGGAGTCTACAATTTTTTTTTATCTTATTAATCATTTATTTAAGAATTAAAAATTAAGATATAGAAGGTTTTAAATTCTTAATGATAGAAAAACTTAAAAAATCAAAACAACATCTGCTGTGTCCATGTAAACAGTAAGAAACTTCCATATGGTTAAAATGAAAAAACTGCCACTACATACTCATGTTAGAAAGCATGACTTTCATCACAATGTGCTGGCCATCTCAATTTGGCAAAGCCTGAATGCTTTGCTCAATAAGGGCTTCAACAGAACTGTGGAGTTAACCTGGAAAATATCTTGGCAAATATGCAGTATAATCAAGAATTAATTTAAAATTCTTGAGAATGATCTTTCAGATTTTTTTTGTTTTGTTTTTGCTTAAGGTTAATTAATACATTTCTTCACAGATACTTTTTTTTTTTACGCCATGTACTTCCTGTTTTTACTGTCTTCCTTGCAACCCTTTCAACTATAGTAGTGCAGCAATGCACTACTATTTCTCTCCATGCCTTAGAATATGGCCTATGAAAAAGAGAGACTATTCAGGAGACTAAGTGAAATGGAAGTAGCAGTTAAAAATTGGTCTTTTAGGGGGTGGCAGATCCAGCCCATGGCTGCCTGCACCCACGTAAGAATACTTGAAAATGTCTGAACAGCAGAAAACATTCACCATCCTGGAAGACCTACCTGGACAACAGAGCCTTGCCCTAGTCTAAGGAGCTCTTCAGCTGCTGGAAAGTTTACTGAACCTGGAATTTAAGCACTTTACTCGCATTCAGAGAGGAGGGCAGACACCTCAGTCCAGGTGTTGGAATATATAGATTTATCAAGAATCCATTATTTTTATATGGGGTGGAGTGCACTCTAGCTGCTTATTCAGATGAAGTTATTTATAAGTTTTTGCTGAACTGGCAGTGATTGCCATGATTAGACTTTTCAAAGCATACATGTGTCTACTGTGAATTACAGAAAAGAGTACCTCATGAAATATGCACGTTATTTAAAGCTGCTTTACTCTCTAGCATTGTGATAGTTTTGGTTTGTCAGCATTTCTCTTCACCTTTAAGCATCTGACTTTTCTCAGTGAGTTTTACAGCATCAGAGTAATTAATTTTCAAACAAAATTACACCCTACTTTGCTTGTCGTCAGCCTAAATACATTTTTAACCAAACACTGTAAATCACAATACCTTTTAAACCTCAGGCAGGTTACCTCTTCTAGACATTTGTCACGTGTTATATCTAACTAACATTTTAGACTAGAGAACAAAATGTGGTGTCAGAATTTTAGTTGCTCCTGAAGACTGAATTGGGCTGAACAGTCCTTTTAGAGGCTATAATCAAGTCCAAGCCAATGTTAGCTATTAGCTTAGCTATTCTATGAAAAAAAAAAAAAAGAGAATGAAGAGGGAAGTGAATTAGGAGAAATGTTTGTAGGTAAAGAGAAAAGCTCTAGAATGTGTCAGTCACATATCTCAGCCATAATAATGGCTTTTGCTTCTGGGGCTATAGAAATGAGCATCTCAGATCTCTTCTTCCTGGATGAATTGGGTTAGAATCCTTATTTTCTCTCATTAGGATGTATAGCAGATGTGACATGTTAACTTAATTGTTGCAGCAGAAGCACAGAAAGATGCCCCAGGGAAATCTGTTGTCTTTTTTCATTCTCATATTTTAGAAAAAAAAGATAATGTTTTGACTGGCCCAAAACAATTAATTCTGGAAATTGTTCCCTGAATGCTGTTTTTTTTCCCCTTTTTCTTTCATAATTTGGACTGTGTGGCTTAGGGCAGGTGACCAGCATGATACAGCTTTATATGTGACTAATAAAAGAAAACTGATTCAAGAAAGGACCCAACATCCATAGCTATATAACACTCTGCCTTTGCTTACATAGACAACAAGCATTCCCAAGGGGTCCTGAGAGTTTCTGCTGCTGAAGCTAATTTAACAGTGGATGGGAAGAAATAAAATCTGTTTACTGAAGTCCTGTGGGAAGCCTCTTACAGATTTCCTTGGAAAGGATGTGGCTGCAAGCACTGAGATGTCTCCCTGTGTGTAGTTTCCAGTGGCTCAGGTTGTGGCTCCCCACACAAGATGTTTTCTGTCTGTGCTGCCTGCTCAGAGCTCAGCTCATCCTGGCATTCCCCTCTCCTGTCCTCCAACTTGCTGCTAGGAACTGCTGGCAGACTGTGTTGTAGAGGCTGCTTCAGAACAGATAACTTTTTCTGAACTGAATGTTTTCTGTCCTCAGTGATGCTTTCAGCAGTGAAAATATATTTTCAACCAGTCTGTGTTGTCCATGTCAACAAATGGCCATTCAATAAATGGTGGCTGCATCTTTTGTGTAAGCATTGCTGTGGTTCACCTCTGGTTGGAAGGACAGAAGCCTGATGGAACTGTGGCAACTCTGCTGAGCACTCTTCCAGGTGATCACAGCCTTTGCCTGTGGTATATATGTTGTCTGTGGTATACAACTGTATCACCTCTTGCTGACGATCTTAAATGGTTTCTAGATTCTGGTTATATAGCTAATGGGAGGATCAGATGCAACTATATTATGCCATGTTCTTGGATGTGTCATTTTTATCTCTTAGAAAGTTGTTTTATAATATGGGGGAAAATCATAGATTCATGGATTCATAGATTCATAAGGTTGGAAAGGACCTACAAGATCATCTAGTCCAACCATCCTCCCACCACCATCCCTACCCACCAAGCTACTAAATCAAATCCCTTAGCACCTCATCTAAACGCTCCTTGAACAGCGCTAGGGACGGTGCCTCAACCACCTCCCTAGGCAGGCCATTCCAGTGCCTGATCACTCTTGCAGAGAAAAATTTTTTTCCTCAAATCTAATCTAAATCTTCCCCAGCGCAACTTGTGGCCATTCCCTCTCGTCCTGTCATTAGTTATCTGGGAGAAGAGGCCGACCCCCTCCTCACCACAGCCTCCCTTCAGGAAGTGGTAGAGTGCGATGAGGTCTCCTCTGAGCCTCCTTTTCTCCAGACTAAACAATCCCAGCTCCCTCAGCCGCTCCTCGTAAGACTTGTGCTCCAGACCCCTCACCAGTTTTGTTGCCCTTCTCTGAACACGCTCCAGGGCCTCGATGTCTCTCTTGTAGTGAGGGGCTCAAAACTGAACACAGTACTTGAGGTGCGTCCGCACCAGAGCTGAGTACAGGGGGATGATCACCTCCCTGCTCCTGCTGGCCACACTATTCCTGATACAGGCCAGGATGCCATTGGCCTTCTTGGCCACCTGGGCACACTGCCGACTCATGTTGAGCCGAGCATCAACCAACACCCCCAGGTCCTTTTCCTCTATACATTCCTCAAGCCATTCTGCCCCAAGCCTATAGCATTGCATGGGGTTATTGTGGCCAAAGTGCAGGATTCGGCACTTGGCCTTATTGAACCTCATCCCATTGACCTCAGCCCAGCTGTTCAGCCTATCCAGATCCCGCTGAAGGGCCTCCCTACCCTCAGGCAGATCGACACATCCTCCCAACTTGGTGTCATCCACAAACTTACTGAGGGTACACTCAATCCCCTCATCCAGGTCATCAATAAAGATATTAAACAAGATGGGCCCCAATACCAACCCCTGGGGAACACCACTCATAACGGGACGCCAGCTGGACCTAACTCCGTTAACCACTACCCGCTGGGCACGGCCCTCTAGCCAATTCTCAGCCCAAGAAGAGTGAACCTGTCCACACCACGGGCTGCCAGTTTCCCCAGGAGAATACTGTGGGAGACCGTGTCAAAGGCTAAAATCTATCCAACAAAAATCACTACGGTTTTGTAGAAGTGACACTCTGCAGCTAGTGACTCTAATCAGAATGACCCCTTTTCTATTAATTTTGAAATTCCTCTGAAAAGAATGCAGCAAAGCATTACTTTTTAAATACTAGTCTACCTTAAAATCATTCTAATTTTCTTTCCAATTTTGGGGGGGGAATTCTTGAAAGCTCTTGGCTGAGTCCCATTTTCTTTATTCAGAGGTACAGTCTGGGTCTTTCTGAAATCACCGGGAGTGTTCACATGAGTAATGCAAGAAATATTTTCTGCTATCCCCACAGCTATGCAATAGGGAAATTTGTCAGCCAGGCTTTCCAGGAATGATCACACTGATTTATCTTCAGCGTGGTATGTCTCAACAAGATTTCTTCAAACACTTCATTCTTAAAGCAATCCCCCTCTAAGACACTTCTGCCATCTGCAGCTTTTTATGGCTTGAAGAACTAGAAGGTTGCTCCTTGGATGGTCGTTACTTCACTAACAGTTGTGGGTTTGACAGACATGGCCTATGCACTGGAAAATCCCAAATCTCAGAATCAGAGGGGATTCTTCTTTTGAATAATAATTGTCCTGACTTTCTCCAGAGCTTTCTGGTATTACTTTGCTTATTTTATCTTGATATCTCTTCTGGAGTCAAGTTATATTATGCTATGATTGTGAATGAGTTCTCCTCCTGTACGCTTATTCTCCCAGAAACTCCTGTGCCGTGTCAGCTTGCTTTGTTACAAGTGGAGGAGAAGGAGCAGCAGTATTCCCTGTGCTCCTTGACTGCAGGATAAATCCTGTGTGACAGTCGCTGCTAGTACGGGAGAGCTGCAGCTGGACAGATAAGAAAGGCATGTGTGCTCTGGGGAGAGCCTCTGTGGGAGGCAGGGGCCTCAATGAAAGTGAAGCTCTCAGCAGCAGGAGAAAAGTGCCTGGGATATGTGCCACGCAGACAAACCAGAAAACAGTGAGATATCCCAATTCCACAATGAGCTCAAATTTTTTTCCATTACAGATCTCATAGCCTGAAGTGGTTCTTGGTTTAATCTGTAGCCTCCTCCAGCAACACCGCAGCAGCATTCATCTTGAGTTGTGTTCCAAGCTCAGGCTTGACAGCTCTGTCTGGAAAAGTTTTGTTGCTGCCACAATGCCATGGGAGAATGATGGGGAAAATGTAGGCCGCTAAAAATTAGAAGGATGAATAATGAAAACAAGGTGATTAAATTCTGTAACCTCTTAAGCTTCATGGCTCTAGGGTGGCTTATGTCCTGTTAACACAAATGGATCCTGCAAGCTGAGCTTGGAAGATGAAAATTAGTTTGATAACAGAAGGAAAAAGCAAGCAGTGCCCAGTGGGAAATGGCACAAATAACTGAAGAAAAATGGATATCATATTTTAGTCATCTGGTGTTCCATTATGAAGATCTGCCTCATTATTTGATGGGTAGAATATGATAAGTGCCTCCAGAGAAGATTTTACATAATGCAGACAACTTATTTCTGTCTATTTTGTGTTGCTGTTTAAAGCAAGTTTGAAGGATACCAAGACAAAGTACTTTCCAGGATGTATATAATATACATACAAATCTAAAATACGTTAGATATAATAGGAAAAAAAAAACTATGCCGTCTTATTTCAAAATTCCTAAGGTGCAAAGGGTGTTTAAGAAATGTATGAAATAGAAAACAATTCAACATTCCAATAGCTTGGCAGCTGTTTCTTTATAGCACAGACTTATTTTCACAAAGATTAGTGCATGTGAATCCATACAGTAAGGTAGGAGGAAAACAGTAAATGCAAACTAAGAAAGAAACACTCTGCAGGCTTTTTGTTTTCACATATGTGAATGTACAGGAGATACTTGATGCTTGTCTCTGTACTTTGATTTGTCAGGCTAGGGAAGCTTTAACGTCTCCCGTGAGTCTCAAAGCCCCTACGTGATGGCATTCCCTTGAAGTATGTACCTACTGTGACTGCAGCTGGAGTTAGCACATAAATGCAGTTGGAAGCCTGTCTCTGGCATTAGCATGACAGGCTTGGTATGTCCCATGGAGGACAGTGTAGTGAAAACACTCTGTTGCAAATTCTCTTGGGATTCTTGAGGCTCAGATGTGCTCTTGGCTACAAGAAGACCAGTGAGCCATTTAAGGAAGCAGGAAGACAGCTGGTTCTGCTGGCTTAGGTAAGAGGCGCAGGACATGGGAAGTCCCCTAAGGCATCCTAGAATGAAGAATTGCTAATGTCTGTATTTCATGTTAGCACATAAGCTGGTAACACTGGTTTCACAGACATCAAAATGAACTGCACACGGAGAAATGAGAGAAAAACTACCTTTGTTGGAGGTGAGACATGGCAATGAATGATAACTTTGAGTTGGTAGTTTATATGATCTTCCACCCCTTCTCGTTTCTGAAGGACACTGCAAAAATATACTCTGCACGTTGGAAATGGTGTACATGTACCTATGACATTAAGACAGAGTAAACTTCCCTTTTCCTTCATAAAGTGTGGGAAAAAATCATCATTCTGAAATAAATCTGTGCATCTCCTGAGCTGGTAACATTGTCATTATCAAAAGAAGAGTTTAGGCAGAGTAGAAATGTACTTAAGTATTTACACTTACCAAGTGAATGCACTCAGACATATGCACGAGCATTGTACTAGCACGCACTTGGTTGTGAAAAAGGATGATGAAGCTACTGCTTTGAAGGTCTGAGGACAGAGAGGAACTTGTAATTAACTAAAACGTTTCATGAAATTGCCAGTCTTGTTTCTTATCTCTCATATCGTGAACACAGCTAGTATCCTGCATGAGAATTTCTGGCCTGGCAGGAGACATTCAACAGTGTAATAGCTCACATATTAGATATCTGAGGAGGGGAATTGAGGAATATGGATTAAAAACAGAAGAGTGTGAGGAGCTGAAATATTCCAGTTAGAACTGAAGCAGTAGAGGGGCTTCTTTGAGTTCAGTCCTCTATCATTTCTGGCAGTCACATCATGTAACCCCACAGGTTTACAATTGATCAGGCTCTATTTTACAGCTAATTAGATTTTTATTTTTTTTTGCTCTGATGTCTCCAAGTAGACATTTATTCCAGATCTTCACAGCAATAATGTCTAGAAATCTTCTAATTATCGGTATAAATTCTTTATAACCAGGTTGTATTAGTTCCTTAACATAAATCAAACTTTTTCCACCGTGTGATTTCCTTTGGTAATATATTTATAAAGACCAATCATAGACCTTTTTGGACATTAATGTGAATCTAAATGTGCTAAATTGCTTTCTTCTCTACTATTTATGCATAATACCCTTCAAAGGTGGGAGCTGGGGAAGGAGAAATGGGAATTTGAGGACATAATCTGTATTAAACTTGATATGAGTCAGAGGATTTAACATTTGGGATCCTTCGTATCTAAACTTGTAGAAGATTGAAATAGTTCAGGCAACAATTTGATCTGCAATTGACTGAACTGCACTAGAGGCCTAAATATTGCCTTTGATAAAAAATTAAAAATGCATCAGCCAATGTTACTATCCTTATAAACTCATGAGAAGGGTCTTTCAAAGATACATTTTCTTTCATTGCTTTCTTACTCTGTTTTGTTTGATCTTCATTTACTTCTAATAATAGAGGGAAGAGAAACCTGAACTGGTTTTCCTATTCAGCATTTCAAAGTGTTTGCATAATTTCAGGTGCAAAAGAGACAATATCATATTGTCAATGTGTGCTTTTATAAACTCTGAAAACTAGTCTAAGCGGCACTGTTAAGCCATTATTCATATAAAAACAACCTCTGATATAACAAAACATGGTGAATGGAAGCTGAAATGAAATATATAATATCAAATTAGTAATACAATACAAAGTTGTAATAGCCAGAACAGATGAATATAGGAATAAGTTATTTAGGATAATGTGGGTTTCTACAACAGCAGTCATTTTAAAAACAAAGGTGTTCACTGTCTGCTCAGTGAATTGCTAGTGTTACACTAGGTGTTCATAACAATCCTTTCTGGCAAGAAAAACAATCTCTTTAAAATAACTGGATGCATTTTAGGATTATCCAAACTAGTTTAGGCTAGAGCTATAAAAAAAATTAGGTAATTACTGTTGCAGAGAGCTGAAGCTGATAGCTTTTTTGTCTCACAAGAAACTGGACAGCAGCAAAGACTTAGCCACAAATCATAGAATCTTAGAATACGAATATGCTTCCTGTTAATTACTCTTTCCTATGAAGATTAGGAGATTTCCTAGTGTAATGAATACAGTGGGTAAGGTAGTCACTGTTCTGGGTGGAAAAGGGATAGGAATCAGTGAGATTCGTAATACCAGCTCTTATTTGAGATTTAAGCAAATGAAACAACTCCTGGAATTTGAAACTATTGTGTAAAGGATGCTCTATGAATTTGCCTAGAAGTTTTATACTACACAAATTTCAGGAAAAAAAATGTCAAAAATTTGACAGGTTTATATTGATCATTAATGCACCTCTGTACACTAGAATTTCTCTTTCATGTTAAGAGTGAGTGAAGTATTGCCATCCTGTAAGCAAGATGCATTCCAAGAAAGTACATGGTGATACTAGTAGATACTACCCTTCAGTTGCCAAAATATACGTATGTAGAAGTGTTGTTCTGAGGAAGCCTCTGCAGGGCTACTGCCAATCATCAGCTCAGATTCCATCTGGTCACGTCTTGAAATCCCCCATAGAGGGAGATCCCACAACACTATGGACACCTGCAATGCCCTCCTACGTTTTTCATATTTCTTACTTTCTAGAGTTTCCTAAGGTGCAGACTGAGACCCTGATCTTTGGGCACTGCCCCCTCTTTCACTTTTTATCGAGGAGAGTTTGGGTCCACACTTTCGTAGTAATCCTTCTTTGTCAGTATTGCTTCCATGGCACATTTTTGCTTGGTCTGCTTTTTATTTAAGGTTGTATAACTGTCTTTTTGTTGCATCCCTCTTAAAGTTTTGTTTCTTGACATCATTACATTCTGAATTCTATGTCCAAATTTGAATTCTCTGATGCAGGAAAGCATCATATTTCCTCTTATCTTGTGATGTTTCTATGACATAATTCCCAGTTCTTTATAGATTATGAGGCATTTGAGGGACTGATTAAAGTTCACTGAAATCTGATGGGAAAGGTCTCAAACCCTGATTCAAATCCAGCTTCAGCTTCTCAATGTACTGCACAACAGTAAGGTTCCCCACAGGTATTGTGGGCCTTAGAAACATGAACTGGAGTGAGGGTTATGCCTTCCCCACTCTGTTCAAATAAGTGTGAATCCAGGCCTTTCCTGTTTCTCGAACAAATATGAAACAGGTTGAAAGAGAGAAAACATAAGGAATTTTTTTAACGTTGTAGTGGCAGGGTTTTTTGGCAATAGGTATTAACTAGATTCACGTTTCTCTTTCGCAAGATGAGGAAAGAGGCATAAGATGAATTTTTTTGCTAAGTACTACCCCATGTTCAAGGTATATTCTTTTCAAGTATCAGTGCTCTTTCAGAACATCTGTTCTTCAAAGGAAAAAATGACAAATGCTTTGAATGGGAAACATTAAGCCATAAGCATAATAGATAGAGAATGTGAATGTCTTTTGATGTAACCAGAAGTCTTTGATGTATTTATAAAATCTTGCAACTCATCTTGTATTTTCAGCCAGTTAATACATGGATTAAAATAATTAGTTATAACTAACAAGTTTTACAATGTTTTTAAGTTGTCCTCCTGGATCTTCTTTCTTCCTCCATTGCTGACAAGCCTTCTACTTTTGGAAGCCTTATCACCAGTTTCTACATTCAAAAGCTGATGTGCTAAAAGAGAAATGCTTAATGACCTAAATAAAGCTTTCTTAATATAAATGAAAATTAAAAACAGAATTTGTGTTGGATGAGGTAAACTAGGCTATTACCACATGGCTGGTTTCATTTGTAAAGTTGACAGTTCCCTTGCTTAGCAGAGCAAGAGCCAAACTATACTTTCATTTCACGACACAACAGTATAATCCACACTAACACCACTGAGGTCAGTGAATTTATTCTCAGTGTATCTCTGGGGAAGCAGTATTTGGCCTTCACTGCAATAGGATTTCATTTGCCACATTCTAAGATAAATGCATTGGAGACATTTAACAAAAGCTTAAACCAATGTATTCTTCCTGTAGAGGTATGTACCAGTGTTACTAATGTATCTTACTCCTTTTCAATGTCTGTCTCCTCTGAAGAAAAAAAACCTTCCTCTGGGTTTCAGGAATTTTGTTTTACCAACTCTCCACTGCTTCTGCCCAAAAATCTGAGAATAATGCCCTCTCTGCAGCCTTTAATAGCCCCAGACTTGCCTGGTTTTTCCATTTCATAGAAAAGGTGTTGCCCACAGAAAATTTCAAGAGTGCTTTTGGCTTTTTGGACACTCATGACCTTATTCGTCACAATAAAATCAGTAGTTTTCAAATCGTGGAGTGTAATTGCATGTGCTGAAGGATATTTCATATCTCCTCTGCTGTAATGAATGTGTCCCAGGGTTATGGTATCTATCTGCCCTTTCAAACCGCCTGCTTAATTTCCCCTGCAGCAGCCCAGCACCTGCTGCTCATTTCTCCATGGGGACTCATCATGACTTTTTCTAATAATATTCATGCATCTGTCCTGCACATACTTATGCGAACATCTCTATTACTTTCCTTCAATCAAACTCCCTTTGTTTCTATGACCTTTTCTTTTATGAATAACCAGGGATGTTGTCATATGTGAGGCTTTATCATACCAGTGCCACCTCATCTTTAGTGTAGTCCACAAACCTGAATGGTGGATATGATATACCAAACATCAAATATAGGACAGAAAGCCCACTGGGCTTTTATTTCATGTGTTTTGTACTTTCTGAGAAAGTTTTCCTTGCAAAATCATCTGGTTTAATGAAAAATGTCAAGAAATGCTCTTTCTGCTTCATCTCTTCTTACTGTCCTGTCCTCAGTTCCTTCCTTACAGGTTGGTGCAACTGCTCTAGATTTATACTGATAAAATGGTAAGAGAAATATCCTTATTAATTAGACACCATTGAATTATTGTCAGTCTTTACTTACAGCAGTTGCTGAAGAACGCTTCTGCTCTTTTTTCCTCACTTATTGCTTTGTAATAGCTGCATATGTAATGTCATTACGGCTCTCTGCTGATGGTGTCAACGTACTGGACAATATGGATGCAGGATTCAGCCTGGGATTAAGACATGCAGATTGAGACATTTGTGTATGAGCTAGAGGAGAAAATCAGTTGCTAAACTCAGCATAAATATAGGCCCCTCCTTGTGTCAACTGAGATGTTCCAGATTATCTTACATATCCATATAGAGACAGAAAGCATGAAATTATGTCAGACCTTCTGGAGGGAAGAGTCCAAGCAGAACACCCTACAGCATCTTAAATGATGTTTAACTTCTAGTTTCAGGCAACTGCAACCCCATCACTGACACTATCCCAGTTTACATGTCCTAATCTTGAACTGAATCCTGCTTTATGTTTTATAAGAGTAGTCAAGTCTGCAAACATTATTCAGGCTGGTAGATGGACTTCTACCTCAACAAGGCCAGTTGAGTTGGGTTTCAGTACATCATTTTTCTTGTCTGTGTCATAGAATATTTTTCACATACTACCTACTTTAAATAGTTTCCTTTTTTTTTTTTTCCTTAAGAACAAACAAGCAAAAAGCAGATGAGAGCTCCCAGGTTGAAGGTTTTATTTTCCATTCTCATATAATGACTTTAAAATTTTGCTTCTTAAGTCTAGCACGTAGGTTTCAATTCTCATAGATTTCAATTCCCTTTAAATTCTCCCAGGTACCTAATCAGCCCTATTTGCATCTTACTGAGTAGGTGTCACGAACAACAGAGGTTACTCAACAATTTGTTGCATCATCTTCTTACACTTTCTATGGAAATTCTCCAGAATTATTGTCCAGGTCTGTGCTGTGATCAGAGCATCAACACAATTTGTAACTGGAACAAGAAGGGCAGTTTCCAAGATTTTTGCACAGCACACAATGATCAGTTGATGTCTTTCTGACCTCAGCTTGACCAGACTGTTATCACAGCTGTTCATTGACTCTGCAGAAAGATCCTAAGAAGGATATTCCAAACTGTCATGCACATTATATTAAGAAGCTGTCTCCTACTTTGTATCACTTTAGAAGTGAATAGTACGAAATGAGCAGCAGAACCTGGGTAGCCTCATTCATCTTGTCTAGATTCCCATTCTTCTATCTCTATTCCCTCAAGTGGAATGGGAGTATTGAGAAGTGTCATAGGAGCTCCTGTCCTGGAGCCTCTTTACTACTTCATAGCACTCAGGGCTGAGCAGCTACACCAATGGGTAAAGTCCTAATACTTCAGATTATCCCTGAGAGCGTTCAATTTAATTTTTACCCTACAAAAACTGATTAATCATAGGCTTTGACTTCTGATGTTTACCAGAAATCCTTCTCTCTGCTGGTTTAAAAAAATTACATGTATTTGTTTCCAATAAATGTAACTTGTCTTCTCTCAGACTTTCTTTGTGAATGTGATTCTCCTGTTTCGCAAGCTCCGCCTCAAACTTCCTGCTGGTTCCCCATGTGTATACATTATGTGAATGAGTAGAAGACAGGAAGAAAAACCATAGCCCTTCAAGTGAAGCTGCATTATATTTCATCTCCTTTAGATAATAATGCCTTGAAAGAATTAGTATGCAGTGATTTAGAAGGAAAAGCTGATCAGTGGAACTGACTGAGAAATAGATAAATACCAATACTAAAAAAAGGACTCAAAAGAGACTACACCAAGGATTTAAGAAGTCAGTTCAGTGAAGTTTGATTTCAACCTTTAAGTTTAATATTGTTCAACTTTCCCTTAAAAATAAAAAGCTAGGAAGGAAAATGTCGCAGGCTCTCATAAGAAATTTAAAAGAAAAACAATCAAATGGCAGGAAATATGACAGTTCAAATGAGGAATAAGGTCTTGGAAAAGACTTTCTGGGCTGCTGAGTCCTATTATCTGCTATCCAAAAGGTAAACTGAACAACTACCCTCAAACTAATTGAGAAGTTTTTCCTTCATTCCTAAAGGCAGCCTACTTGAGGCACTGCTAAATCCTTGCCTAAACTTGTCTAGATTAATGAAAACCATGAAATTATTTGGTCAACATTGTTGATTGGCTTCAATATCTTCTTTTATATTCAGGCCTTATGAATTACTAATATAAAGCTTTTTTTATAAAAACAAGTAGATTTAATTTTTCCATTATTAACATATTATGATGGTCATCAAATTTAAGCATTAACCATTAACTTTCATATTATACGAGCACCAAAGTTTATGATTATTATAATATTATGAGAAGATTTAAGAAGGGCACTTAATAAAACTTAAGATGAATAAATTGCCCCATAAGTCACTAAATAAGAGACACAAATTATGAATGCATATTTCTGGCCATTGAAGAGCGTGGATGATCGTCAACGGTTTATGGGCCGGTTTGGCTCAGCTTTGTAACTAATAGGGTGGGGAACCCACAGACTCATGCTCTGTGAAAGGGGAAGGGGGAGAAGAGAGAGGGTAAGGAGATGGGCCTAAAAACAAAACAGCGGCAACAATCTGAGGAAGAAAACTAATTTACTAAATAAGATACTAGAACTCAAAATAACACAATATAATACAATATAATTGGAGTTGAAGCTAATAAATCAAATACAGTGGGAGAGAGAGTGTCTGAAACCAAAGGCCTTACACTAAAGCTGAAAGCAAGACATCTAGGGAGCCTCCACTACTGAGATGACCAGCAAAAGAGGAAGTCTCCAGGACTTGCCTGCAGTTTTATCTTTCCCTCTGGGTGGAAAACAGGAACACAAAGTCCTCTGGGGTATGTAGTTCTCTTCTGAGAGCCAGGTACCTAGAAATTCAGCAGTCCATGGAACTGGAGCATTAACTCTTTAATTCCCAATGCCTCACATGATGTTATGATGTGGAATACCAATAACAAAAAATCATAAAACCATGACAATGACACAGGATAAGATGAGTGGTAATGTTTCAAGCGCCCATATTATCATCAATTTCCCTTAGGGTATCTCTTTCCCAGCCTGTGCTGTCCATGTATTCACAGAAATGGGGATAGTCACGTGTCACAGAGTCAGCATGAGGGCATAGGGTTTCAGATTCTGTGATAACGATGGTCATATTTTAGAAAGACTGGTTACAGGTGTCTGTTGTGAAAGTATTGCAGCCTTGAATCTAATACAAGATAGACTTATGTTTCATCTGCACTACATAAAATGTGTGTCCAGTTTCACATGGCAACCTTGAAGACTGCAGCATGTAAAAGTTTATTTTGTATAATTAATTACTCTATGATCTTATGTCAATTCAATCTGTGAAACATTTGCAATGTCTACAGTATTTATAAATGTACTATAGGAGCTGTAGTATATACCCCCAAGAAAGAACACATAGTGTCCCATTCAAATTGTTGCTCAGAAACATATTAATAACAAGAAAATAGTAACAGTAGTAACCCAGAATTAATCTAGTGCCATTTTAAAAGTTTGAACAGTTAAATTAACCTGAATATTTGAATAATTCACAAATTAACTAATGAAAAATGCATTTTGTCAAATGAGATGTAAGTGGGAAAAGGGAAACCTTTAATTTTCCTTATTAACGGGAAAATAAAGGAACTTCATGACAGCAGTTTAACATAGAAAATTTTAAATAACAATACAGTAACATACAGATCAATTTTTCTGTCTTCACAGAGTAATGCTAGAGTACAGTTCAGCCACTAGAATGTAGATGTGCATTTTTAATTTTGTAGGCATGGAGGGATATCTCACCTATTTTTTTACTACTCCAGTGAAATGCAGTTTTCCCTGAAGTCCTGTGTCATGTCTGCTGTTTCCATGCACGTACCTTGGATAAGTTGTCATTTGACACAGAACTAGTTGCCTGTATTTAGACAGATATGTTGTGTCCTTTTTTGGAAAGGAAAGCACTTCATCCTATATGTGGAATGCCAGACCTCACCACAGGCCTTCAAAAGTCTGTGGCATTACCATCCAAAGAGTGCATAAAATAAGAACAAAAAGCACAGGAGAAAGTTTGTGTGGGAGGGAAGGAGGAGGGAGAAAATGAATATGAACAACTTCAAAAGTACCACATGCACTAAGCATTCGCAAAAAGATTTCCTGTGTACTTAAACGCCACAGTGATCTAACATATCCTACATCTGGAGATTCAAATCTATACGCCGATTTTAGTTCTTTAAATCAAAAAGCAGGTATTTATTAAAAAGGAAGGAATATTCCGAAAACCTTGCAAGTTTAGCCCACTCACAGCCAGAACAAATGAGTCTAACATTTTACAAAAGGGAATAATTGCCTAAAGGGAATAACTATTACAGGAAGTAGATTTTTACAACTGCACGTTCATACACTGGAAAGTTTGTCTTTTATTAAAGGAGTGTGATCCACTTACAATTGAAACTGTCTTTGTATGGCAAAAAAATCTCTGTGTGTGGATGTAGAGCCATATACAGTGAACACAGTTTTCAGAGAGCTTGATTTTTACAGGAGGAGAGAGGTTGCTTATTGGGCTGCACGATGGAAGCACTAGCACAAGCACTTTGTGAAAGGTTACAGCTATTTTCATATCACTTTCTCATTAGAGAGTGAGATGCATGACAGATGAGACTTTAAAGAAGATTTCTTATCAAGAATTTTTGATTGTTGCTGCTCCTTTTAGGCACATGGGCATAGAGTAGTAAAAACATGATCTTCGTTGGTAATGAAACCTATCCCAGTGGTTTTGCAGCTTACCTTCAGGCACTTGAGTGACCTTCAGAAGTCACCCAACTCTCTCCACGAGTTAAATAGGAACTTCTGCTGCAGTGTAAAGTACTCTAAATTACATGCAACCTGGGTACCTAAAGCCATCTTCTCATAAGTGGCCTTAGTCATTATATTCCTGTCATGGATACCTCCTTTCTGCCTTGACCTATCTTGGATTCATATTCACCAATGATCTTAACCTTCATTCATTTATTCAGTCTCTCTGTGATCCTATTTGATTCTGGTTTCTACAACATTCCATATTAAAAAAAAAAAATCACATTTTAATTCAGCATTATGTGAAGTGATTATCTGTTTAGGTCTTAAGATTTTCCTCTTCACATAATGTTGACCCTATGCATTACAGTGCTTTTTTATCCTTATAGATGGGTATCCTATTTGAGAAGGTAACTGCCTGAATTGTCTTCAAGACTTAAACATTCAGTGACATAATTTTTCTGTTATTTCTTTGAAACTCTTAAAACGAACAGTTAAATGCATGCAGATTTTTTTCCAGAATCTGTAAGTATGGTGGAACACTGAAGCTTCACGAGGCTAAATAACTTATTTTTAACTGTCTGCAAACAAACTGCATGAAATGTAAGCCTGCTGAGATGCAGACAGTCTTCTTATTACAAGGGTATACAGTGCCTACCACAAGGGAGACATAACTTCTAACTCTTCCTCTGTGGCTTTTTTATTCTCCCTGAGCAAATATGTTCTTGTCAGCACTGCATCCATGGTTTGGCTGGATGTAATAGGATGGCTTCTGTATTCTTTCATTGGTTGGCCATTTGTGTTGGAATTAGCATTTTTCTAGTCATCTGGGGTGCAGTGTCAACATCTGGAAAGCTTCAGTGCATCAGGGACATTGAGTTGTACTTCTTCCTCTGCTTGTAACATTGCTTACTTTTCTAAAGTGAACTATTTTTGTTGCATTCTTGTGTAAATTCATTGTATGTGTTGGTATGTTGAGAGAGATTCTGTTTTATAACTCTTAATATCTATATGTCTGTTCAGGGAGGTGGCGGAGTCACCGATCCTGGAGATGTCCAAGGAACGTTTAGACACTGTGTTGAGGTACATGGTCTAGTGAGAGCTATTGGTGACAGGTCGATGGTTGGACTGGATGACATTGTAGGTCATTTCCAACCTTGGTGATTTTACATTCTGTGATATGTACAACATTATTTTAAAGAAGATGCTGTCCAAGAGTTTATTTCACCTACTGTTTCAATTTTGACTATGAAATAACTCTCAAAGTAGATAGCTGTAAACACCGTGGGTGTTTGACAGGAGTTCAAGAACCAGGAAAGCCTTACTCAAAAAACATGTTAAGACCTAAGACACCTACTGCCAGAACGTGTTTTTCAGATTTATTCTCTCCTGTCATTCTAATGAAGATTTTTAATGAAAGTGCTAGGTGGAATTTAATACCAACGAATATTTTATGACTCATGAATGCTTCTCTCTTCCATTCTTAATTTCCTATTTTCCACAGTCTTTTTTTTTTTCTTTTTTGCAGATTGATTTACTAGTTTACATACAGAAGTTATTTTGTTTTTAAAGAAATAGTGGACCAGCTACTTAGCTCATTTAAGTGAATTATTATATAAAATATTTAGATACTTATTACATACCAGAACCTTCATGCTTAGAGCATTATAAAACATATTGGCAAACTGTAAACTTGTACAGTATATCACATTATATGAGTTACTTGACATTTTCATTCTATGGTTGTCTTCTCTATCAAACTTGGTACAATTATCCCTACCATCCCCATAAGGGTCACTTTTGTAATATCTTGTACAGCTCTCCAAATATATAAAACGTATGTGTGATTGTCAGCAATTACTATTAAAGACCTGTTGTTTCAAAGCAGATCACTTTTCAGATTGTATCTTTTGAATATGTGAGTTCAGTGACATTAAAGAAGAGTTCCTCTGATTCTAAACATAGCTGCATAAAGTGCAGAATCATTATTAAAGAACATTAAATCATAAACTAAGAGGAACTTTGTCTTAAGAAGTGAACAAGTGAATTTAACAAATGACCTGACATGGGAGAAGAAAAAAAAGAGACTGAAAAAACTTCAGTTCATTGCTCATATTGTATTTTATATACTGTATTTTATATATTGTATTTTATGTATAGTATTTAATCTTTGTTCTTTCTTCAGTTTTCACAGAAGTATGACTAAATCTTTCATGAAAGCTCGTGTATACTGAGAGTGAATGCTGGCATCATAAAATCCTTTTTCTTTAAGAAAGATAATATATATATTTTTAATACTACAGAAGAAAGAATACATGAGTCCATAGAACCACTTTTTCAGTTTTTTTACCCCTCCGTTTATTTTAGCTCCAGGCATCAATTGAGTTTTACTCAAATGCAAATGCCTGATATTCAAAACACTTGCTTTTAATCAAGAGAAATTGAGCTTTGTTTAAGAGATTTGAACACAACATGAGTGTAGTTAGGCATTCAGCTTTCCCTCAGCTTCTCAGGAAGTTATTCCTCCTGTCTGACTGGGATTACCTCATGATCACATACAGCAACATGTAACCATCACAGAGAAGGAACCTGCTCACAACCTGACTTGCTGTGCAGAAATCTCTTTGTGACTCTCTCCATCCAAAGAAACCAAACCCAACTAAACTTTTGGGCCTGTTAAATTGAAAAAAATAAAAATCCTCTGACAAAGCTCGACTTGATAACCAAGAGAACCAGATAATAATAAACTCATTTACTACCTCCTTCTTCTCCTACTGCTGTGACCTTCAAGATCATTACCTTTCCAGATCTGTACAGTCTGGGGCATTTCCAGCCTGAAACACAAGTGAGCCACATTAGGATGGGCTATCCACCTACTATTCTTAACACTGTCCCATGAAGAGGGATTAGAGGACATCACAAGCAAATGTGTTTTGGAGAGCAATTCCTGAGCTCTTACAGCTTCTTGGAAGCTGTTTGAAATGGGAACTGTGCCCCTTTAGCAGAATATGGAGGGAAGAATTACATCTGGATAGCTACAAATGCACATACTTGTGAGGAAATATATCAAGTAATTATACCCACAGTAATCAGATAAAGGCATGTGCACTATGGATGGAAAGAAATGATGACAGTGAAGAGGAACCAATCTGGAAGAAAGAAATGGAAGGCAATGAGGAACCATGTAGTCATTGACACTATCCAAAATCAGGCAGTTTATCGCCCATGCATGCAGATGAATTAATTTACTCTTGCTCTGAGAATTTCTTTCAAAATGCTGATATTCTATATATTGTCTTAAGCTGGACAGAGCCACAGACTAATTAGAAGAATAAGGAGTACTTCTTGAGTAAAAGCTCTGGCTTTTATTGTAAATAGATTAGTATTTCTTTTCTGACTTTTTTCTAAATAAAGAAAAGGAAAATTTTTCATTCCTTGAGTTTAAGTATGTAAGACAGAATGCATGACTTCATTGGCATTCACCTAGTTAACAGTTAACTCTATTTAAAGAAATCATTACAAAGAACTCTTTCTGTCTTAGGTGCATGAGTAGTTGCTTCTTTGTCTTAAACCTGCTTGGTGAGTCTGCAGAGCATGTGTGTGAGAGGCATAGGAAGAGGTAAGGAGATGTACTCAGCGAAAAACATTCTGATTACATTTCCAACCTATTTTGTACCATGAAACAATGTAAGAGCAATTTCTCCCATGGCTCAGACCAAAATGCTGGCATAAAAGTAAACATAGCAAGTACTTCCTAAAGTAAAAACGCTTGGTTCAGTTTCTGATCGAAAAAACATTACATTCTGTTTATAGGTGAGATTGCAAACCAGCTAACTACTTTGTCTTCTGAATCATTAGCAGCAAAAAGCAGAACTAGAATTCAGTGGGGTGCATGCTGCAGTTTAACTTGGCTTTCTTAGAAACACAAAAGGAAAAAGAAAACCAAAAGCACCAATGCTCCCTCAGACCCAGGCAAACTGATTTAAATATTTAGCACCGATTTTCTTCCTAACAAAAGGCACCAAAAGGCAGTAAGACCCCATGACATTACAAATCAACACAAACTAGTTTTATGTATTCCCTTCACTCCTAATCTTAATCTAAAAGATAAGAGTGAATTATCCAAGGCTCCAGGACCGGGATATTGGTGATTTAAAAAAAAAAAAAGAGTAACAGCTGATTATAAAAATCGATGTCAGTGGTGTGGTTTTGCTCTACCAGTATTTTCTAGTGACAATTAGTACCTTCTCCTTCCTTCATTTCTCCATCCTCCTGCATTCAGAAATAAGTAGCGAAAATGGTATTAAGAATTCTGTCACTTTTCCCTGTGTCCTATGCTATCCCAGTCTGAGCGTCAAGCCTGACAGAAATTAAGCTCACTTATTTGAGATTAATCACCATTAAATTAATTCTTATTATCAGAGAAAAGGCGCTGCAGCTTCCTGCAGTGTCAGCGTGGCTGATCCTGACAGCAACTCAGCTGTCTTGTTCTGAACCTGAGAGGCACTAATGGGGTGACCGTGGGATTCAGCTTCTCTCTCTTTGTCAAAGCCAGTTTCTAGGAGCTGCAGATCTGAAATTTTGGTGCTGTCAGAGAGGAATTTGTCACAAGCACCCCACGGCTCCCACAACTCTTTGTGTGTACCCTGTCAAATCCATGCATATCTTCTCCTAATGTCAGCTGTGTCATGAGTCCTGTTGGTTATAAGACAAGTTGTTGCAGGGTTTTGCTGAAAAAAAACATAATCTCTAGGCATGAGTTGTCTCATTGATTTTTTCTCTCTCTCTACTAGTTTTAAATAGACAAGTATTTTATATATTCATTGCTCATACCATTCTGCTTTCTTTTGAGTCTTTATGGCAGTGTCTCTTATTTCCACCTCAGTGATGTTTTGCACTGAAAGACGGAGGAGAAGGGACACAGGGCGGATGTGCTGCTCCATGTCTCAACAGCTACTCACAGTCCCTTGTCCCACTCATAGTGCTACAGTGCTCCCCACTTCCACATTCATCTGAATGACAGCAACCACTACTACCCAAGTCATGAGATGTCTGGTTAAAAGGTCCTGGGCAAATCCAAGAACCTTCATGAAGAAGAGGGTGTCGTTCTTTTTCACACCTCCAATGCTCAAGGTATTTTTCCTCTTGTTTGTTTCCATGTGTGATGGAGAGATTGGCTCTCATGGTCTGAGAGAATCAAAATTCAGGATCTCAGTTTTGGAATAAAAGGAAGGAAGATGGAGGTTATATAAAACCAGATGACTTTAGTCACCTATTGCCTTCTCCTTTTTCACAGAATCACAGAATTGTAGGAATTGGAAGGGACGTCTAGAGATCATTGAGTCCAACCCCCTGCCAAAGCAGCTCCCTAGCCCAGGTTGCACAGGTAGGCGTCCAGGTGGGTCTTGAACGTCTCCAGAGAAGGAGACTCCACCACCTCTCTGTGCAGCCTGTACCAGTGCTCCGTCACTGCACTGGGAAGAAGTTCCCACACACATTTGTGTGGAACTTCCTATGCTTCAGTTTGTGGCCATTTCCCCTCATCCTATTGCCACACACTGCTGTTTTGCTCCCACAAAACATGGTCTTGATGTCTCCAGGTAGAGGAAACAACTATTATTAGATGCTGCAGAGCACTGCCTGTGTCCTCCATCTTTAACTTTCCTGTTATCTTTTCTGATTGCAGGAACATAACTGCTTCTTTCCTGGCTGCATGCAAAGAATTTCCCAGGCTGTTGTGCTCAGGAATAACTTTTACCATCCTGTCTTTCTTTCTGTAATCAAAGTTGAGCTTGGTTGCTCCAGCTTTTTCCATGGATCATTAACAAATAGAGCTGCAGAATTTCTAATGGGAGACCCTGTTGAGCCTTCATAAATATTCAGTCTGAAATACCAAAGGATACTATCTCTTTGGTGCTGCTGCTGCTGCCTGTGTTGTAATTGTATAGAAAACTGCTTGGTCACTGGATCCACCAGAGCTCCTGTATGTTTTACTTTACCACTTGTAGAAGTGGTATAAAAACCTGAGACAATATCTAAGAAAGTTTCTTTTTAAGAAAAAAAAAAATTAAATTACCAGTGACTTTGCCGTTCTCCATAACCTATTTGGAATTTGGAAACAATCTCATGAGCACTGTTTTTTTGCAGTTTTAGACCCTATTTTTGGGCTCCCTGTACTCAAAACATAGAGGTAATCCAGACCACAGAGGATTTAAAAATTAATGCCAGCCCCTGAAAATAAGATTGTGAGTCTCAAAATCCTTAGACCAACATTTTGTTCACTGAATTAAAACAGAGAAAAAAAAGAGCTCTGCAATTATAGGTCATGTGCAATTACCCAGAAGGTCAAACAGAAAGCTGTTGAGAGAAACATGTATGCAGGGTGGGTCACTGGGAAAGGAATCTCACTTAATGGAGTCCCCCTGCACAAGTGCGTGAGCCTGTTTGCGATAACCTTGGACTGTTCGATAAGAAATGTAAGATGCTTTTGCTCCGAGCTACTTTTCTAGCTCTCCAAGAGTGTACTAGGTAGTCAGTTCCCTTGCACGAAACTTTGACAATTTTGCTATGAATCGTACTCTTCCAGGGGTCCCCCACACTGTATCTATTTATTTTCTTGGGTATTTGAAAGCTGCAAAATACATAGATCTCTGTCCCCAGTCCACATGTTCTTCACCATTGCTCTCTGAAGTAGCCTTCCTGACCAGCTAGAGGATTAGAACTGAAAAAAACCAGAGATCACCAGCATTATCCCTGACACTAACCAGAGGAATTTTCCAATCTGCAGTACTTATCATCAGCAAGAAGCATGTACTTCCAATGTGTAATAGCTGCTGGTAACTTATATATGGAGGGTTAGGGATTAAACCCCAATAGCATGTGAACTATTTTCAACAGGTTTCAGGAGAATGAAGCCACAACACTCCAAAATTTGTGGAACTCTAGTCTTTGGCATCCTCCATTAAAAATGATCTCTTTTGTCTGATATCTCATGAGGTAGGATAGTGAGCTATGAAAGACATAAGAGAGGGTCGTAAATCAGGGCTATGTGTGAATATAAACTAAGCAAACTGATCTAGCTGTAGATGTCCCTGTTCATTGCAGGGGAGTTAGTCTAGATGACCTTTAAAAGTCCCTTATGACTCAAACAATTCTATTATTTCTTGTGGAATAATAGCCTTTTAGGGAAACTTCCACTTTATATTGTAGTGTTTTTTCTTATCTCACCTTCCAACACATCGTTCCTTCAAATTCTCAAAATTACATAGCCACAGCATAGCTGCATATTTACTACATGATCCTTTGATTGTAATATGACTGGATTGCTCTGGGCAGATTTTCACCTGAGAGAGTGAGTGCTAGGCAGAATGAAACAGAAGTGTCTATTTCTGGTGGTTTACATGGGAAAATAAAGAGAGTGCAAAGCTGACAAGACATCTGAGTGCATCTGATTTGTCAGGAGACTCTGGTGCCATCAGGTAGCTTCCCCATCAGTCAGTATTGCCTCTTCCAGGGTTGCCATCTCATTAATTTTAATGGGGTTGCTTGCCTGGGATCAACACTGATTAAAATTGTTTCAGACTGTTGCTGATAAACTGGAGCCCAGTTGTAATCCTAATGAGAGGTCAAAAAAGGTCTTGAATAGAGTCCTACTAGTTTTGGGCCAACAATTGTGAGGAAAGGAGGAAGAGCAATTAATCAGCTGTAACAAATGACCCAATAAACAAATAGAAAGAAAGGAATCTGCAGAAATACTTGCCTTATATAAAGATCATATGTTAGTGATGAGTGTTAGCAATGAGGTCTCAAGTACCCATACTGGTCTTTATATTAGAAGGCATTATTCCAACAAGACACTTTTTTCTGTCTTTCTCTCCTTTAAGAATACAAGCTGTAGCACTAAATAATTACATCTCAGGTATATATCCTAGGCTTATTTTATAACCAACAGAGAGAAAGATGTTCTTCTAAGTGCAATTCATCATTTAATAGAATCTCAGATAGGCTGGATGAATGGCACCCTAGAGATTTTCTCCACTGAGTGAAAAGGAAGACTAAAACAATTCAGTAATCGCACACACAGATATCTGCACTGTTACTACACAGAGTCATGAAAGTTGAATATGCTGTACTTGCTAAGATGCTGTGCTTCTATTACTGGAAAGGCACAGATGTAAGGAATGTGTTACTGCATTAAAAGCATTACTTTTGCCAGACTTTATGATCTGTGTAAACATCATATGAGGAAACATAAATTCAGGTCCTAATGTAGTGTGGTTCCTCAGTCACAGGCCTTTGGAAATATTCTGAGCTGCTGGATCAAAAAGGATTGCATCTGAATATCAGCTATTAGTGCAATCACCATAGAAAAGAGCTGGCTGAATGTAGAGACCTTCAGTGACAAGAATAGAAAATTTGTTTCAGCCAAGATGATTGCCTTTCCAAAAGCAAAGAAGGCATAGATAAAATAGGGGACACAAATATTTTTCATTGATATTACTATCAAAAAGTCCTTTTCATTTCTGTTCCTCAGCGCACATCTTCAGACTTCAACTTAGCAAGCTGAGATTTACAACGGGTAACAAATCTACCAAAGTTGCAAGAATGATTTTATTGTGATGAGAAGTCATTATTAGCAGAATCACAAAAACAGCACACAAAAGTAAATTATGTATCACTTCTTTTTTCTTTAACCTAATTGTCAGAGCATTAGGCCTAGGAGATTCAGAAGTGATAGACGAGCACCCTAAACACACCGGGTACAGTTCTGTTTGAGTGCTTTTCATGATGATAATCTTTTCTCTTCTTTGACTGAGCAGTCTGATTAAGTATTTTCAAGGGATAAAACTTCCTGCAAGATTTCCTGAGATTAGTTATTTCTGAATTTCATGTGGGAATGTTTCTTCCTGTAGGGTTTAGGTATTGCCGCCTCTGATACAGACTGCTGAAATCAGAAGAGCTGAGTTAGATGACTGAGCTTTAAAAAAGGGCACTATGAGGTCTCTTGCTGAATGTCAATATTTCTTGTTTCAAAGAGGGGCTTTTTCAAGTGAGTGAACAGGTCACCAAATCTCTAATGTCTCTGCTGAGATGTTTGCTTAGTGGGTGTGCCCAGCTCCCACCTGCTCAGGCTTGTGCAAGTGGCATTACGCATGAACAAATAGAGTCATGAAGATAAATACAGAGATGCCTATTGACAGCTCAAAGTAGTTTAGAATTGCTCATGCTCTTTATAACTGAAGCAAAGTTGGAAGTAAGAAGATAAGAGGTGCGGGTGATACCAAACACCTGACTACTGACTACCTTTGCAGAAAACATAGGTGAGGTCAAATGCTGAAATCAACCAATCAGGAGAGCTTAATGTTAACTGGTGACATAGCTCACATTGATAGTGCTGACCAGAAACTGATGTTAGTTCCATGGAAATAAATAGGAGGCATTACTTTCAGAGTGGCCTACATAGTTCAGCATACAGCATTTCTCTCAACTCAAGAGAGCAGCTGGAAGCAACTGGTGAAAAATCTCCATGATGGATGTAGCTGGGAATTTAGGGAAGACACATTTCCCTCTAAGTCAATTGCCTAGAAATTCAGGGTTTGACCTTGTTCCCCTTGCTCACTCTGTTCTCTATTGAAAGAGCTATCCCAGGCTTATCCCAAAGCTGTCCTACTTATATTAAATAACTAGCTTTGCAATTGATTAACTTCCCCTTGAACTGTCTCTCCCAAATTAGGTGAGATGATTTAAAATCTAACATTCCATATAGTATCCATTTGCAATTTCAGAATGATACATTCAAACTAATTAAATCTAGCACTGTGCTCTAATTTATTTAGACTTAACTTCACTCCCATTCATTTCAGCCACATTATTCTCTCTTTCAGTAGGCAGACACTAAGTGCCACAGAGAGTTTTGAGAAAATAAGAAATTTTTGGACTATAATTTGCCAAAAAAGCTGAGGCAGAGATATTTTGACTCTGGTATGAAGAACAAGATCAAGTAATCAAAAAGGCAGGAGAGCAGAGATACTGGAAAAGTTAGCTGACAAAATCATACCCATACTGCTATGCTTCCTCTCCTCAGGTTTCCAGTATTTGAAGGTCATGTGGTAAAAGTGACATTTAACACAATTTTCAAGATAGCTGCAAAAGAGTTTCCATAGCACTCTTCTAATCTGTGGCTGCGGTGGAGGTACCAGGGAGAAAGATGAGGCATGGGTGAATGGAGGGAATGTCCTACATTTGAAAGTTCTCATATTTTGCTGAGACAGCAGATTCATTTCTGAAGGTCTGAGATGCTTCGTCCACAGTTTTCCCCTTTGTCAAAGAAGCCTGTTCCCTGTTCCCTAACTTTTGAATCCAGTAGCCCAAATTGATCTTGGCAACCTTGGAAACCCAAGCACTAGATTTCCTCTGTTATTGTCTCACACAGGACAAGACCTGTTCTTTTCATAGGTTTGTAAGTTCTGGCAATCGCACGTTCACACAGTCAGAGCCAACACAGCAAATAAGGCTGCATACATACCCTGTTCTAGACACCTTTCCAGCATGCCCAGATTCTTGGTTGTGCTCCTTTCTCCTTCCTGCTAATGAGATCTCCAGGTTGCAGTAAACACACAAGGTCTTACCTCAAACTTGTCCCATTTATCTGCTGTGCACTCATGTAAGATTGCTCTGTGTTCTGATATAGTGTCCTGCTGCACTTATTGGCTGCTGTTTAGCAGACAGGATTTATTCCAGCCTTTTTTTTTTTTTTCCCCTATTTCTTTCACATCAG
Source organism: Oreortyx pictus (assembly GCA_036925125.1). NCBI lineage: Eukaryota > Metazoa > Chordata > Aves > Galliformes > Odontophoridae > Oreortyx > Oreortyx pictus. The sequence goes on along the minus strand of JAUPFR010000001.1, from coordinate 66,979,640 downwards.
AGTTTGAATTTGAATGAACTGTCTTCTATTTTAGAATAGAGGAAATCCTGATCAGAGGTTTTACAACTTCTCGTCTGGAATATTTTTTGCTTTTCTTTTAATATGATACTGAAAAAGAACATCCTAGACTCTGCTGTGAGGTTCTGTGAAACACTTACTGGCACGGAAAATGTTTTATGGATTCCAGCCACTACTTCAGTATCTTTGATCTGAGACTGGGACTGCTCCAATAAACACATGCTCTGTGCATGATGCACTGTATTTCTTTTTCACCTGGTCTGTTTCATTTAAATGCTTTCCTCTCTGTACATTACTTTTAACTCCTTAATATTGCCATTAAAAAAACTGTGCTCCAACTGGTCCACACTGATTTTTCTCTGCTTCTTAATATACATCTATAAAGCAAGAAATAATATAAAAGTTTATTGGGAAGACATGAACAAAACAATTTTGACATGATTAGAATATCTGTGTATCTTGGAATTTGTTTTACAAACCTGTGAGGTACATGTACTTTTTAGTAACGAATACTACATTCTAATGCAGTGCATTGCCATAGCAAGAAGACTCCAGTGTAAACAGAAGTGAATCAGAAAAAACTGCAACAAAACAAGGACATCAGGATTTGCTTCTAATAGTTTCAGGGCAGGCATAGCAGCAAAACTAAATATCAGCACAAATATTCCATGCTCAGAGACCGTATCCAATGCATGCAACACTGCCCTATATCAGTTACATCAGTCATTTGTCTACTGCATTGAGATTATAGGTCTTAAAACCAATTGGAAATCACAAGTTAAGGCCATTATAGATCAGGAATGACACAAAGCTATGGAAGAACAGGTTGCCTTCTGAAATGAAAAACTGCATAAACAATCCAAAAGCACAACAGCCACTGATTGTTGATGTGATCCACTTTCACTTCAAGCACAGATTTCTTTCCAGAGGCCTCCACAACATATGCTTACATATACAGACAAATATCTAGGATAAAGTCAGTCATTTAGAAAAATACTGGAAGAGCCTTATACCAGGGAGAAATACTTGTTTTCAGTAACTTAATTTTGTATTCGTAACTGAGGCAGGCTTATTTTAAAATTCTAGTTACTTTCTAAACCCTTTCATCTTTTTGCAGATGTCAGTACATTTGTTCCTCACCAGACCAGAACTTTGGTCAATGGCATGCTCAGATGTGATTTATCTGACCAGATGTGGATGTTTACATCTGAATTTGTTGCCTGGTTGCACTATCTAGCAAGGGCTCAACAGGTGAAATTCATCTGGAAACAGACACATCTCTTCCCAAGATGTGCTTCTATTCATGCTCTGAGAGCCAAATTCTCTGAGTGCCTCACTGTCTGACTATGAAAAGAGGTTTGGGTGAACAACCCAGGTATAAATATTTTCTACAGTAGATACTGAAAATCAAGTGGAATGAACCCCAGTTCTAGAGTCAGTTCCAGACAACAGAACCACATTATCCGTTTCATGCCATAGAGACACCTTCGCTCTTCAGCTATGGCTGAAAGAAATGCAGAAGTCTTTCATTCCTCTCTTTTATCATTATAAAGCAATGGCGGCAATCCTGACACAGAGCGTGCCCCAGCCAACAGATCTCAATCAAACAAAACAGACACAGTTTTTGAGAATGGAGGATAAAAGAACAAAAAAGACTTCTTGATCTTCTCAGGAGTTTTCTTACCTACTGTGTAACAGGGCCAAGAGCAAGAAACATAAGTACATTATAGTCACTCGCCATCAAACCTTTCATCTTTGAAGATACAGTCATTATTTTCTCCCCTTCTGACAAAGCAGCGATATTATGCTCATTCAACTGGACATTCGACCAAAAAACTCAAACAAAAGAAGTCACCACTTTGTTCACTTTTTGTTTATTTTTTATATTAAAGATTTGTTAGTATCAAATAAATCCTAGGAGGTAAGTGTCTTTTCTTTTCTTTTTTTTTTTAACCTCTCAGTTATTACTGTTATTCCTTGCTCCCTGTTGATTTAAAGGTGTTCAGCTGCACTTGCTGGCCTGTCTGCCTCCTTTCTGATAGTATTTCCAAATGTGCTGCCCTTTAAGAGTTTTTTTCTCTTTCACTTTTGACAGCACTGTCTCCATTACAGCCTCAGTGAATTGGCTGAATTGTCTTGTGCAATATACGGAATTTCTGTCCAATCTTGGGCTATTTCCTGGATAAAATACACCATGGTCTGTCATTAAGGCTGTACAGCACATTGGAAGCCTTTTTGTAGATGGTAGCTGATGAAGGGGACAGCTGAGAGGAGAGAAAGACTGCCTGGTGTCACAGGCTGGCTCTTTCTGAAGAAAGTGACTATAAGGACAATGGTGCCTTCACAGCTGTGTTCCTCTCCAGGATGCTGGTGTTCCCATTGATATAGGCTGGTTTAGCAATAGTGATCGGTATATCAGTTTAAGGATCAATATATTAGTTTAGCAAAAGGAATCAATGAGTGTTAGTTCTAGAACTTTCCAGTTTAACTTTGCTTGGTGTGTGAACAGCCTTGTTTTTCTCAATGATCCTGTTTCAGAGTAGCATTAGAATCACAATAGTTTCATCTTCGCATCCACCAGGTGCAAGGGCTTTTTCCTCATATTTCACATGTACTGTTCTGGGGTATAGTGCACTTAGAGAGTTGCATATTATGGCATAACAAGCAGTGGAAATATGCCAAACTGGGGAAAAACAGGTAAAGACTGGCCAAAAGTCTCTGTGATGAAGGTGATGATGGAAAAACTAGAAGAAAGTAAGCTGTCTAAGATAAATATAGGCCCCTACCACGCATGCTCAGAAGGACATCAGCATATTTTAATGAGTTCTTGGAAAAGAATGCATATGTATGCCAATGTATTTCATATGTATGTCTTAACTGTTTAAATGTAAAACTCGAACTCTGAGAGCAAGTGCTTGATTTGTCAAAATGCCCGGTATGTATCGTGAGAATAAAGGAATGCTACTTTCTAACACCACACTGGAGTCAGAGAGAAATCTTCCCAGATTTCTAATTCCCACCACGTGAGGCTTTTGTGCCCAAAGCCCTGTGCCTTTTAACATAACATAATGAAATGCATTAAACTAGGATTCTCATTCGAACGAGGAGGGAGATGTGGCCAACGCTATGGGCTTTGTTTTCTTTTCAGAAAGGAGTACTAATCTAAAAATCTGCCCAGGGTTTTTAAAGTTGTAATTCACTTACCACGTCCTTTTCAGAAGGTAATCGTTTTGCTACATTTTGCCCTTTTTTCATAGAAGGAATGTAATAATTCAAGTATAAATTCTTAATTTTCCTGCATGGCTCTAAATGTAATACTATTCCAAACAACAGCTCTGATTTTTTTTTCACCCAGTACTTAGGGTTCTTTTTTTTTTCCCTCTGCACTAACTCATAGGAATGAATCTCATACCTCTGAAAAATATGCTTACTGATACACATATCTGTGGGAAAACATAGGTCCTTAGAGCAGTACCTTTAGAATACACAATAAGGCAACATGGAAAATGTTGTTAATATTACAAGTTTTCAAGCACAGCCATATCTCCTCTGGAATTCATTTATCACTTCATACATGACTGCTTTTATATGCACTGCTTGTGCACTTAATTTTGTTTTAATTAATTTATTCTTTTTTCAGAAAACATTTAGACATTAGCCTTAATGTCAGTATACTGAGAAAAACAACAAAGAGCAGAATAAAATAGAATAGAACGGAATAAACATGGATTTGGATAATAATTAATGTTATATTTCCTAACATTTGTTATTCTGAAGTAACTTCGTACATACAGCTTTTCTCTACATGATGGATAAAATATTACTTTCTCTTTTCTTAAAGAAGTCTTACACGTTTGATGGTTTTAGGACATGTATAGGAAGTGTTAATTATCATGAAATCAGTCAGATACTGTCAAATCTTGCAATGCTGTTTAAACTACGAAGAATTGATTAACTTCTTGCAGTTGATAAGAAGTAAGACTCCCTCGGTCCTCTTTGTTTATTTGGAAGAAGAGGAAACGAAAAGCAAAAATTCATTTTGAACAGTTTATACTACAGTTGTCTAAAAATGATTAGATGAATATTTTTCTTTAGGAACAGCAGTCTTTCTTCGCAAGACCATTGGGTGGCTAGGTACCACATTGCTAGTAGTTTTTGCAAACACAAAAAATAAGGTTTTGGCCACCTTTTCTCAGCACATTTCATCTGCTCAAACTTTTTTATTTGCCTGGTCTTCAGTGGAGAGAAATAATTACCCCCAGGCACATCCTGTCATGAAGGCTGAAATGCCTACGGAGTGTGCCCTGTGAATACTGAGGATAGAAAGAGTACTTTTCTAGACAAAAAAATTAAATGAGATGGATTCCTCCTGATTGATCATGAGGGGAAACAACCCTTCCCCCATCATGAGCCAGTAAAACCTGCTTCAATAACTCATCCAGGCTTTAAACAGTCACAATGCTTGCGATCCTGCATTCCTTGGTACACGATGTGGAGAGCTTCAAAGGGAGCTTGTTCTTCACACAGACTTCAGCAAAATACCAGGTCAAAGGTTGAGGGTTGGTAAACTAATAACACCCAGATGACAGGAGAGGAGCTGTTACCAAATTCTTTCACTCTTTTTTTTTTTTAATGTCAAAAAATAGTTGAAAGAAGTGAATTGTTAAGGCAAGCAGCAACACTGGACGTATCTCGGATAAGACGTAAAGGCAAGTTTTCACACAGCCATTTTAGAAAAGGAATATGCATGAGTCTAGAAGAAGCTTATGGTTTAACTCACAGAAGACTATAATAACATTTGCAGCAATGTTAATTTTTTGCATTTTCTTTCTATTCCCTTCTGGTTACCTTGGAGCTGTCTGAACTGTGCAGTAAAGAAGAACAACAGGAATTCAGCTGATATCCTTACATGTTTATGTAAATGAGTTATTAAAAATTATACCAGATAAAGCAAAGCATGGATACGAATTTCTGTACCAGTCTGCACAGTGATCTGCTTTACTAATGCAAGACTTGAAAGATTGATAAGGGGATTTTGGAGGCAGGGAGCTTGAGTGGAAGGTTTGCAATGACATGAGGTGCTGAAACAGTCTTTGAGAACGCAATTTCCAGCCAGAGGCATCTGTTGTCTCTCAGCCAGCAACCTCAACCTGCACAAGATCAGAACTTTATCTCCAGGAATCTTTCCCCAGCCCAAGCTCCCCCAGCTCATGTATCCCCATCTCTGAAAAATGTGAGACAGAGCAGCTTACCCACTTAACCATGGTCTCTGACTACTAGGTCTGTGAAGGAATTTCTTCACTGGAGTTTCTGCGTGTATATAGATATGAAAACATTTGCAACAACATTAAACAGGAGGAAAGTGGCAAGGGAGCAAGCCTGATGAACAGCAATGTTATCTCAATGCACTGCCACACTTCTCAGTGTGTCTAAGGTGCTGCATAGAAGAGCAGATTAGTAAGCAGCCACTCTGTCGACTAACATCAACTGATGCTGGCAAGCCATGATATTTCTTAGAGGGACAGAGGTTAAAAAGATTGGACTATACTATGTCATTATAGTAAATGCTAGAAAACAGTTGAATTTTCCAAATAGTTGATCTTCACAATGTTATTGGACCTTTATGGCCTTTGTCTAAGAGAGAAAAGGTCTGCTGGTCAGATCTGTTGACAGCCGCAATGCATACAGGATTCACCAGAACAGCTTGCAGGCTTTGTTGCAGCTAGAAATATGGATGAAAAATTGGTATAACCTCAGTTTAGATGCTTGATGTTCCACTGAGCTGGTTATCCATGTTCTACTTATAACTAAAGAGGTAAAGCAATTATAAAACAGAATTTTATTAGCAGCTCTTCTCATATTATCTAGGAATTATTAATTTCCAAGCCTTCATACTTTGATGGCATTTGTGGTAAAGCCCATGTGGGAAAGCAGCTTCTTTGAAGCTGATCTCAGCTTCATGCTCTCTGACAACCAGATCACTTTAACACAGCCTATCTGAACACCAGATGAATTACCAGTGTGGGTTTCACCAGTTCAGGATGTGCTTCTTACGTCCCTAAATCTTACTGCAAGTGGAAAATATTTTCACTTGACTAAAAGATGGGCTGGTTTAACCACTTAAGCTCTGTTTTAAAAATGCTAAATGTCTTCAGAGAGCAATTCAGCTGCCTGTCTTGGACACCTGTTTTAGGATTCACTACAATGCCTGCTTGAGTTGCAGTATTCATTCTCCCTCTTTCCTTCATACATTGACCACAAGAAGCTCCCAGAGAACTAGCCCAGAAGAGGCACCTTCTAGGTGCAAGGACTCCAATGAACTACTCTAAGAAAATAATATCGAGAAGAGCTGTGGAAGAGGAAGACAAGAACAGCAGTCCTAAAGCTAAAGAGTACAAGGGTTGTGGAAGTTAATTCTTCATAGGTGAAAAAATAAACTGCGCATTCATTCATTTATTCACATAAAACTGCTTCCTCAACAGGTGGAGGCTTTGTTCTGTCCTCCATTCAAAACAAAATACTTGAGTTTTCCAGAGAAACATCTTTGTCTGCAAATTTTTTGTCTTTGAGAACAATGATCAGAAAAAAAATTGAAGATAAAGCCACAAAATGGTGGGCCCTGTCCACATTTTCTACCTTCAAATTATCCAGTGTGGTTTTCCGTAATAGCTAATTTGTCATACGGCAAACACATGACGAGTTCCATATGGTTTACCATAGCCAAAAATGTATGACAGAGAAAAGAAAGAAAATGCTTAGTACTACAAAATCAACTGATCTCACGCTCAGAAAAAAATGCAAGCAATTTATTACTAGTCTAACTTGTATCATTCTGCATGATTGCAATAAAGCAGGAGAGTTTAATTGTTGGGAAAAGAGCAATCAATCTTCTACTGGAATCCCAAGGATAAATGCAAAAATGGCATTGAGCCCAGCTTAAATGACCTTCAGTGACATATGAACCTTAATTTTTTTCAGTAGAAAGATATTTTTTTAAAATGCTTTTTTTAAAAAAAAAATATATATATATATATTTTGGACAGATATTTGACTACTGTAGAGCATATAATACACACAAGCTATGTGGTGTCCAATTCTGGATTAAGATGAGAATGTTTGGAACAACTGGAAACCCATGACTACACCTCTTTACATGTTTTTAAGGGTTTTTAACCCTTCTATGGGAAAATAGGTGAATTAATTAAATAGTAAGTTAAGCTGGTATAAATGAATTCCATGGAAAAATGAAATTCTAAGCTTTTCAATTGTAGAAATACATACCCTGTAATATGAACATGTTCAGTATTCAATAGATCTGTGATCTGTAATTGTTTTTCCAACCTATCCCAAATTTCTTATGTATGACTTTTCTCACTGTTTTATCTGCTGAGAAAATCCCTGAACTGAAAAAAACAGACCTTTACATGTTCCCACAACACTTCTACTTCTCCACTTTCTGGATGATGGATGAAGACTAGATTGAATCCAAGAATTTTCCTGTGATCTATGTCATGAAAAGGTGGAGGTGAAACAAAGCAGGAGAAAATTCGGCTAGTTTTGTTGGTTTTGACCTACATTTCCTTCTTGCCCCCCCACTGTAAACACAAATGTCTCAGCATTAAATACAGTCCTTGCATGCAGTCAGAGAACCATACTGAAATAACTGAAATGGGAACATCTCTGTGAGTACATCCAAAGTTAAAATCTGTTTTTTATTCATCTACTCTATTAGGAGAGAACATAATACATAGTTTATCGCATACATGATGTTGAGAAACCTTAAAAAGTTGAGTGCAGAAATCCTGTCCTTGGTAATGGCTCTCCCTTCTGTCATCCAAAAGTCATCCTATATGTACATGCATGCTCATACAGTTAGCTAACTGTTAAAACTTTGTCAGAAAACATCCCTAGCATTTTTAAATTTGACAGTATCACAGATCCATTTAATTTCCACTTTATTCATGTTCCTTTTTCCTTTTTATTTTTCTTTCCCTACCTGTCCAAACTTAAATACATCAGGTTGCTGGACTATAGAAATTCTAGAAAACTGAATTCTCTGATTAATTTTGGATGAGAAACCAAACCTCAGAAACAGTACTATGAAAGACTTTCCTTCTTAATTCTGTTGCTAACAGTTATGTTGTTAAAATCCTGATCCAACGATATCTTGTACCAAAAATTTCAACTGCTGCTCTTCACTGGGTGTGACATTTCACAGAATCACAGAATTGTAGGGGTTGGAAGGGACTCTAGGGATCATCGAGTCCAACCCCCCTGCCAAAGCAGCTCCCTAGCCCAGGTTGCACAGGTAGGCGTCCAGGTGAGTCTTGAACGTCTCCAGAGAAGGAGACTCCACCACGTCTCTGTGCAGCCTGTGCCAGTGCTCCGTCACTGCACTGTGAAGAAGAATACAATTTGCTGATATTCTGAAAATATGATGTTCTATTGCTCAAAGAAAATAGAGATTACTCATTGGCATTACTCTTTTAACTTTTATCTGGAGGTCCTGCAACAGGAAAAATCTCTGTTAGATAAGTAACAGCCAGTATCTTAGGGCCAGGGATACTTATTCTGAATTGCAGAGCAAAGCCAGAGTATTTAGTGCCCCTAAACTGCAGCAGTACATGGGTTTGTATGCAGCTAAATGGATTTTAAGATATTCTTATTAGACATTGTTACTTTTCTAAAGCCAAAGAGCATGCTAATCCTAGTGTCAGTACTTAAGGATGTCATTGCTGGTACTTTGCCTAACAGTGCTGAGTGTGCTGTAATTATACAGGTGCCTCATGTGACTAATGGTTATATGAAGTGATCAGAGAAAAAGCTTGCTGAATTTCAAGGAGCTGGAAATGGCTGGTGGCAGCCCTGCTGTTACGGTTGGACTCTGTCATTAAATCAAAAGGTATGTGAGTGTTTGAAGATTCCCAACAGGCAAAATTTGTAATATGCCAAAGAGAAAGTGAATGACTCACTGCTATTTTAGAAAGAGCTCTCTGTGACAAATTTAAAACCCTTATGGATGGATTTATAACTGAATTTACTTTCAGCCCTACTTCCTACAATAAAAAGGTGCGAAAATTATTTCATCTCTCTCTTGCTGGATGAAAGGGCTGCGCAAACAAGGTAATTTTAAGCATAGAGAAAACAAAAAGGAGAACAAAATGAGGAATATGTTTTCCAATCATATTCTTTTCATAAATGCCTTACACAGATTAGGGCTGACAGCGCCCTTTAAAAGTCCTCAGTTGATTGCATGGATCTTTACTGTAGTAAATCAGTATCAGCACTGCACAAATTGATCACAGTTTGATAGTCACTGTGATAGTACGTTTTGAAATTAAATCTCTGGAAGCTAAGTTTTACTATTCCTCCTTTTATTCCTTTAACTTAAATTCATTAAATTCAACTGAAAAAATAACATCACACTCTCATACAGGTGATTATCAATTGGGGACCTCTGGGTTTGACAGAACTAAGTGATACAGTTGTCTGCATGCATAACACCCAAATATTTGCACTGGCTATATATATTTTCACAGGTCTGTGTTTATATGGATTCCTGCCCGAAGTGGCTAGCTAAAAACAACCTTCCTTCTGAAAGCAACACAATCATGTCAGCATGGGAAGATGCATGGTGACTGTGAGAGGCAAACCACTTTTTAGGCTGTTTGGACCCAAGATGTTCCAGGATGATGGAGCATGCAAAGTGAAGGATTTGTTCTCTGGGACTGCACTGAGAGCTGTTTGGAGACATCTCAGCTGTGCATCTGGGTTTTTGAACTGGCAAGCAGGCAAGGACGGGGCCTGGGTTGGTGTGCACTCCAAGGTGGAGATGGGATGAGATGGGTATAGAGGCAGCCTTTATATTTTTACAGAAGGCCAAAATTATCTGTAATCACTTAAAAATGTAGCCTGTATTCTGTAAACAAACATCTGGGATTTGTGACTGCCATGGTAGTGGTGGTGGCTGAGTTACTGCTGTTGTCAGCCTGAAGAAAGGTGACAAGCAGGTCTCCAGAGGAGGCTGTGGCACGGGCCCCTCAGGGAAGCCCTTCTTCTCCAAATTTGTGCCTAACAGAGGAAGCACCAAGGCAGCTGTCCTCCTGCCTGGGCCACTGCGCAGTGTCCTCTCAGCCCAGCTGGCATTGAGCTTCCCCAGCAAGGAGATGAGCAGCAGCAAGGTGCCGCATACTGACCCTGGTAGGTGGCTCAGAGGGCATGATCTGCAGCAAGCCCTTCTCCTCCTCCTCTCTCCATGCCACTGTGTGCTCCAGCTGCCCAGCAGCTCATTTCACTAACAGATAACCAGCATCTTGAACTCCTTACAATTATCCTCATCTCTCACGTCTTTTTTTCATTCTTTTTTTTGCACACACTGCACTTACCCTCCCTTCATCTACGAACAAGGGTGATATCCAGCAAGCTGGTAAGCCCTTAAGATATTTATTTTAACACACTGACTTTTCACTTCTGAAGATTGGACAGTCCTCTGAGGGCTGAGAAAACCGTAACACAGAAATTCAAAGGAGCTTGGAAATGTTTCAGTTTGGATTCATTAAGTACTTTACATGTGTAAAAGACTTCTCTGCTAGTTTTCCCATTATACAGCAAGCTGTATTCTGGAGCTGTTTTGTAACTAGCATGTTTCTGTTGTTACAAACATCCATCTCAGCAGTGTGATGATGAGTGGTTTCTGCCACGTGGCCTACTTGCATTCCCAGAGCACATCAAGGTGGGCTCTCTGTTGCATGTAAGGTCTCAACAGCACAGAGCAGAGGGGCAGGATCAACTCTCTCGACCTGCTGGCCACCCTTCTTTTGCTGCAGTCCAGGATACAGTTGGCTTTCTGGGTTTTGAGGGCACACTGCTAGCTCATGTCCAGCCCCTCATCCACCAGCACCCCTGAGTTCTTTTTGACAGGGCTGCAGAGGGTCTTACATGAAATAGTAAAATGAGGGAGAGGGTCAGGAGAGGAAAAGCTGGCAAAATTCGTTTCTGATAGCCACCTCTCCCAGCTGGAATTAGATTAAATCCCTTGTGAATATTTCAGTTACTAGCTGAAAGGCATCTAGGAAAACAATTAAAGTCAATTAGCAGAAGATCTGAGTGTTTTGCTTCCCAGTTTGCTAAAACAAGCCCTTAGTTGTACTAACATTTTAAGGGGGAAAAGAAAAATAGAACAAGAAAAACAATATACTTCTTCCTCCTCGTAACAGGAAGGTAATTCAGCTACCATTCTGTCAGCATGTGTGGTAATCACAGAGTGTTTTCCTGACAGGTTTGTTTCTCTCCTCTTGGTGCAGTGCTCTTCCCATCCAAAGGCAGAGGAAGGCTTCCACAACCATGTGTGTGTGCAAAGCTTCAACGTACTCTGGGTAAGGTGTGAGCTCTATGGGCGGTGCAGGAAGCAGCTCATGTCTGGCCTTGATTCAGGGGCTGCTGCTCCTTCAGTATTGAGTCAGTACTGGATGGGAGGAAGCATGTCCAGAGCAGGTGGGAACTCACTGTGACGTGCTGGACCGCATGTGGAAATCGATGGAGGTAAAATCTTTCTACCTGACTAAAGTACTGTGCTTTGGCCATTGGACGTAGAGCTTAGTATTATAACCCGCCCCCCTTTGTTTATTCTATTATTATTATTCTTTTAATGCAATACTATCACCACGGAGAAGATTGGTTGCAGTGGAGAACAGAAACAAAGTTCCTGTTTCCTTAGCACCAATGCATCAAGAGAAATTAAGCCTAATGCTCATTTCCTAAAATAGTGTTAACTTCTGTGAAGAAATGAATTGTTCAGCTGGCCTCTTAATCTAGATGACAGTTTTATTACAATTAAAATATCACCTCTAGGAGGCCCTTTGTTTGCATTTGACAGATTTTATTGTGTTTATATAGGCTAATGAAGCAGAATGAAATTATGCAGCTTATATTAAATTTAAATGACTGATTTATTGTATTTAAAACCCTGAATTTATCATGCGTGTGCTTCAATGCTACATAAACTACATTAGTTCACCACTGTTTTATATTCTACTCACTGATTTGCCCAATTGAATAAAGCTTTGTGAGTGCTCTAAAATAAGGCAAATTAATGTCCAAATGGTTAAAATGGGAAACACCACCTTTAAGCAGTTTAGAATGGTAAAAATGTTGTGATTCTAGATTCAGCCTGTTCTTCAGGTCGGTGTTCTAATTTTGTGTTTTACAATCAGTGATTTCCACTAAGGGTTTTAATATGAGCCTTTGCTAACTGTGTTCTACTTCCTATCAGTGCTATTGCTGAACTTTATTGTTGCTCATTTTTAATGTTGTAGCCAACTCTCTTGCTCCCCATTGAATGTGCAGCTTGGACAGTCCCTGCTGCATACAGTACTCTGTACTTAAACAGAAAGCTGAATACTCGCTACTGAATTGTATTGATTTGATTGCCATAAATCTGAATACAAGACGCACATTAATCTTAATATCTTTTGATGATGGAATTCCTCTCATTCTACTTTAGATTTATGTCACAGATCATTAGAAATCATCTAGTTACTCCACATTTTCTTCCTTCATTAACAAAAAGAGAGGACTCAATGGAGATGCATATATTTTAGATGGCAACTTTAGGATGATATGGATTGTACTGTAAGGCGTTTTTACACAGAGAAAGCTTGAAGTGATTAGTTTGGATGTAGAAGACATCTACAGTGTGGAAATATATGCTTAGGGAGATCAATCCCATGGCTAATATCTTAAATATTACTAAGATATGTACCAGCCACAATGAATACTGTTCCTTTTCACTAACAATACAAGTATAAATGAAGGGCTTAGTATACAACTTTTTGTAAATCCTCTTCCAAAAGAAATAACTGGAATCACTGCTGATAGTGTGTATTGCGCTTAATTCTAGGGAGCTTTAAACAGACCAAGAAGTCTTTTATAAGAAATGATAATTCTGCTGAAAAGTTGTATTTCAGGGAATAAATTCATTTCATGTATCCAGTTTGAATTTGACAACAAATTTTGGCTGGAGCAATGATGAAAGGAGAATTTCAGAAGATAGCTTTTCGTTTTGAACAACAGTACTTGGTGAGGTCATGACATCATTGATTTATTTTCTTTTGTAGTATTACTATATCTTCATCTTGGCATTCTGCTTGGGCTATTAGCTCACTGACATATAGTGTTTCATAAGTAATGCTATGGAGGGAAAAAAGATATTGGGGCTGATTTTTTTTCCTCAGTTGTTAAAACTGTATGACTCAGTAGACAACTTAGGTGATTTCTGTGATTAACAGTACTGTGTAACAATACAGATCACATTTGTGGGTATGAATAAGTCAGACCCAGGAGTCACCTTTAGATCCTTGGGCTTTTTGCATGATGTTGGATCTCACTGCTCTCACCCTTTAGCTCCCAGCTGTCTGTACATAGCGTCTGTAGATCTACACAGTGTATGGATTTGTCTGCCTATGGGTGGTATCCACCAATTTTATCAACAAAAACATCATTTCATCTCCAGAGCTCAGCTTTCAGCTATGCTGATACATTTTAAGGCAGAGCAAGCAAATATTCAGTAACTAGGATTCTTTTACGGTGCCTTGTTTGAACCGCAGAGAAGTAGGACTAAGAAGGAAATAGGGTGGAAATGTGCTCCTGGCAGATCTTTTCTACTTGCTGCCACCTCCTTTTTCAGCTATGGAAAACATAGATGTTCACAGACTTGTTAAGAGCCTATAATGTTGAAGGATTTGGTGACTGCCATGCATCAGAGGTAGGAAATCTCAGAAAACAGAATCTTCTTTAAAATATAAAGTCTATGATTCTGAAATACTCAGTCTTTATAGCTGATACGAGGAGCAGCTGTGTCTGGTGATGTAAGCTTAGCAAGTAGTTTCCTCTGTATGACTCACTTGAGGAAATAACACTTCACTTCCATTGAATTTCCAGTGGGAAAAGATAATACACTGCATTATAACAAACAGAACTCAACACTGAAAAATATGGCTACTTCAATATAACACAGTTCTCACAAAGATCAAGGGGTCACGTTATGGACTATTCTGCGGTGAGGGCCTGGAGCAAAGTCCCACATGTTGCCCTTATTGAAGTTTCTTATCTGCGGAGAGATTTGCCTTCCTAAGACGAGTCTAAGGTCCTGTCTGCAGATCACACGAAGAGATCAGAAGTCCTGGCAATACTGGAAAACTCATTAGTGAAGAGTATGAGTTGTCATGGAAAACTTTTTTATATTTTATAAAAGAAAAAATTGAAAACATATATATATCAGTGAATGAGGGAATGCTTTACTTCCTTCCTGGGGCAGGACGGCCTATTCCTTTCTGTCTGGCTTCTGTACTTTTGCACTGCATAAACCACAGTGGTGCAATGATCCTTACGAACAAAGATGTTCCTGTGTGCTAACGATGTGCTTGTCCACATGATGTTGTTAAATAAAGCCCTGCTGTGTTTTGCAGCAGGTTTGTTATAAAATAGATATCAGTTGGAAATATACAAAATATGAAAAAAAAAAGGGGTGGAAATGGTACTTTTTGTAAGCCTGTGTAAAGAATGTCCCTCAAAAAAGAGTCTTGTGTCTGTGTCTTGATCAGACACCAGTTGGGCCCGCTGTCTCAAACTGAGGAAGCTGCTTGGTGACAGAATGATGACAAAGTCTGCAGAGACATTTGGTGTTGTAGGCATCTGCAGTGTCACACTAATCTAGGAATAATGCCTTAGATAAGATTTTAATGGTTACTTCAATACATGAACAACCTCGTCATTTTTTAGAGTAGTAATGTTACTCCTACAAATGTGTGATTATCTACTTCTATTTTTTTTCTTTCATTTTTTATGAAGTGGTAAATCCCTCCTTGCCTTTATCTCTGGAAATGTTTGGGTATAAGTTGGACAAAACAGTCTCCTGAAAGGACTAAAGACCACTGAGGATTGTCTTCACTTCAACCTAACTGGACAAATCCCTGAAGGTTTAAATTTTTCATTGAAAGCTCAAGCTATTAGAGATAATGTACCTCTGATGCTTTTACTTTTTTTTTAATTTATTTCTTTAAAAGCCAGTTGAATTAGGAAAGGAGGATATTCCCTTCTGCATTTTATGAGTAAAAATCTGTACGTCAGTGTATTTAATTGGATCTGTTACAACAATTCAGACTGTTCAGTCCAGACTGTGTGTGTAAAGATATATGGATATGCCAAAAAAGCAGTCAGCCCCTTCAGTTGCCAGCAAAGGTGTTAATATTTTTCTCAGTTCTCATAGAAACTCATTGGGATATGCAAAACTCGTTCGTTAAGCGCTATTGCAGAGTGACAGATGCTGACATATATAATTTGACAGCTGCAAATACCAAGTACTAGAAAGTGTCGTTTCCCATAAGTATAAAATAATGGGTCATTATTCCCTGACATATTAAAAACCAAGTACTTTGAATAAATGAATCAGTAATCCTGTGTGCTTTAAAAGAACATTTTTTTCTTCTTCCAGAAACAGAGGTGATTTCCTTTGTTCTCCTCTTACCTGTGTACATCAATTGCCAACTCACTGATGAGGTGGGCTGGAGGAGGAAGATGCTCACGCCATCTACTTATAGCACTTCAGACCTTCATGTACCCAGACATGCCTCTCTAGATAACCACGGAAGAAATAGCACGTGCATCCAGAAGGTAATTCAGAGGAGAGGATTATGAAGGAGCCCACAAACCCAAATTAGATGTCTGACAAGAACAGTGAAAATACTTGTTCCTTGAGTGTTACCAGTCCAGCTTTGTGCTCGCTGTAGGACATGAGCTGCCATGTGGTGCCCATAGGAGGGCCTCATCTGTGACAGCTTCCTGCCTTTTATTCTGAGTCCACATCTCTGTTGTTAGCGCACTGGCCACTGTGAACTTCCTCAGGCAGACAGGTAACAGCAGGAGGCCTCTGAGGTTTTGGAAGGAGCACTGATAGATATGTTTGTCTTGCTAGGGCCAAAAGGAAATCTGTCTGCTGGATGACAGCACAGGAGGGGAGCAGAAGCATCACACTCAGCAAAGCACTGCTGGAGCTGCACTGCCTGCTGGGCCTGTGTGGTGCTGCAGGCTGGAGTGATGCTCTGCCTAATGCCGCCTGAGTCCTCAGAGAAGCCACAGGGTGCCAGTCACAGTATCAACAGAGTTGTCATATTTAGCAGGCTTCAGCTCAAATTGTTTCTCCCATCCAGGAATGCAGTTAGCCTGTATCTTGTAATTAACAGTTAAAATGTAGCTATGACGTGTCCTGTCCTTCCTTCCACCTAGTTCTATCTTTCATCTCCAGGTGGAGACCAGCAACAAGTGGTGTCTCTCAGGGGTCTGCTGGGTGACCAGTGTTTAATATCTTTGTTGAAGACATGGGCAGTGGGATTGAGTCACTGCCAGTTAAGTTTGCCATTGATACCAAACTTGGTCGGCTCTGGAGAGACTTTCCATACTTAAAGGGGTCTACAAGAAATCTGGAGAGGGACTTATCATGGAATGTAGTGGCTGGACAAGGGGTAATGGTTTTGAACTGAAAAAGGGTACATTTATGTTAGACATAAAGAAGAAATTCTTCCCTATGAGGGAAGAACGTACGTAGTAAAATATTAGGGACAAAATCAAACTGACTGAAAGTATGACATCTGAGTGAATGGACAGATTAGCTGTAATCTTTGGAACTCAAGACTTTTTGGTTTTGTCTTCCACACTTAGCACGGTAGCCTTCTGGTCTGTGACTGGGCTCCTAGGAACTATAATGACATAAACAGCAATTAGACGGAAGTTAGAAACAGCATGGCTGTACTGAACAGATATGTATAATTAAGATGTGCCTGTATCAGTGGGAGTTAAAAAATAAAATTGAAAAAAAAAAGAGAATATACTTCAAGTATTAAGATTTTAATACCTCATTAGTAAAAGTTCATAAATATTAGCTTAAGGAATGGATTAAAGGGAACTGTTTCTCTTACCCCATTTCACTTAGTTATTTCTTCTTCCTTATTTAACAACTGATAGTGATTAGGCATCAGCAGAATTTGTTGAGTCTCTGCCATTTTTTATGCCTAGGAGATTATAACTGCAGGCTGCCAATCACTGAGCTGAAGTGGTGAAAGGGAACATAGGTGCCTCACAGCAGCCTTTGTGAACTCAGTCTCATGCTATCCGTGGTATTAGATGCCAGTCTCCCAACGCTGATCTCTTTAAAAACAGATACTTGACAACGGGGTTTATTTTTAGCTCCAAGAATATACTTTTGATGTCTTTGAAGACATGGAACTTTGGAACAAATCTGCAGGATAGGAGATTACAGACAAAGCAGTGTATCCAGCATTGCAGAGATGAAAAGAATGGGTGTATTTTCTCCAGTTTCCTAAGCTGCACGCTAATCAAGTATTAAAGATCTGCTAAATACTGCTTTCAGTGATTATGCAGGCAAGATCCAAACTTTTCTACCTCTGGAACACATTTGGTATTCACGAACATTCAGTGACTTTGGTTAACTTTCAGAGAATGTAGATAACTGTTTTTAAAAGGCTATATCATTAAGAGTTGTATTGTGCCTTTTTACCCCTTCATTGACTAAGATTTAAAAGAGAAAAAAATACAACAACAAACAAATACAATACAATACAACAAACAAAAAAACAACTAGAGAACCAAAATGTTTCTGGGAAAACTCTTGGGATGGGGGACTCGGGATGCATACCTACCTGCCTTCGTTTTCCTTGCGCTCTGGGTGTCAGTAACTAAAATTTCCCTTTGGCAAAGCAGATGGCTGCGGGAACAATATGTCTGTCTCCTCAGTATTTTCTGGCAGCCCTGTTTGCTTCAGTGTGCGTACAGTAGAAAGGATCTATAGAAGCAGTAGTTCAGTATATGTGCTGCATACTAGGAGCACTAGTGAAGTGGCTGAGACACTGCTGGCAGCAGAGCCCACAAAGAAACCATCATATCGGAATGAAAACAGCTGTCTGCCAGCACCATAAACATTAGGAAATGTTGTGGGTGATTAGTTGCTGCTACTAATGTGTGAAAGTTGGACAGTTTGCATACAGGCAAAATGAACTCCTTTTTACTTCTTGCCACTCATACATAGAAATCACAGGACATTATGGGATTGATTATGAGTCATAAAAGCCAGGAAGTCTAGTTTTAGAGTGAAAGCCATGGTAATAACTGTCTCTTTCTATTTGGATGTCATTGTATGAAAAGCTAAGGTGAAATGAAAAGGAACAGGAAACAAACCTCAAATGGAAAGCGGGACGGAACTCTAATGGGAAAAGCAACCTCTTCAGGAAGAAACACTAGAGCATATAATATAAGGCATGTGGCATCTTTCTTTTTTCCCATTCTTCTTTTTCTTTTTTGTTTTGTTTTGTTTTGTTTTGTTTTGTTTAAGAAGGTAAACCTTAGTTGTCTTTGAACAGGAGCAGCAGAACAACCCAATGAATCTCCATTCTGCTGAGTGCACTAGTCTTTTTCACCAGTCATCCTCCCTATTTCCACCATCCCACCAGACTTAATATGGTAAACAAACACCACTGCAATGATTCAGTGAAAGCAAGAAAGAATCCAGAATAACTGCAAAAATGAAAATATGAATTTTTTAGTATGAAACCTTCCAGTTACATTTTTCCAGGATAAACTGCTTAATAGGCCATTTCAAAATTGAATCAACTGTGACTGTAAATCTGGGAGTTTAACATGGATTAAAATTATCCTTGTTTTGTGCTGCACGGCAGCTTGGATCTCTTCTTTCTGTGAGGGATTTCTCTCGCTGAATTGACTATTAAACAGATCTGAAAACCAAGGGCAGAAGGTGGGTCTACTTAACTTTCTTTTTTCTTTTATTCCTCTGAGCAGTCTGCTTTAAACAATCATAACAGAGATAAATATTTACATAGCACCTGCCAGTCTACAGCTTAAAAGCTCTTAACACACTTCAATATATACTATTGTGTGGAAATAGAAAAAAAAAATAGAAAAAAAAATCTAGGGTGAAAGGTAATTTCTAGCTGATAGCAACCCTGGAAAATAAGAAGTTAGCTGAGCTTAGAGCAAAGTAAAACAGAAATATTCAAATTAGGCACCCACTGCAAGAGCACTTTCACTGCTGCAAGATCTGTCAGCGGAAATTTCCAAACCTGATTTTTCTTATCTTTCATACACAGGCTGGTAAAGTGTGAGCCCAATAAAACAAATGGGTGGCTTAGGTACTTACTCTTATAAAGGACAAAATTTTGCTCCTCAAATTTAGTAAGGTAGACCCCTGGAAGTAATAGGCAGATCTGTTTTCAAGAGCTCACAAGGGGTTAAGAGAGGCTGTAGAAATGACTGATGCTTTTGCCTAAGCAATAAAACAAAGTTCTCGAGTGGAGGGAGACTGCAATATTTCTGAGTGCTTTTTCCTCACAAAAATGTCACAAAAAGATTTTGTTTCATTCCACATGATCCACTTCATTGTATTTGCAAGAAAAGTAAAGGAAATGAAGACTTTTACTCTGGGAAATGCCTTTTTTTTTTTTTTTTTCATGCTAGGCAGCAGCCTGGTGATTTAGAACTCATCCTCAGGAGAATACCAGGACTTGCAGATAAAGCTCAAGGGAGCTTTAATTTCTTCTACTCTTACTGGTCAATGTTGACTATATAATTAATGATTTGCTACAGAAATCTAGGGAACAGCAGAACTACAGGCCTTAGGAAAACGTCCTACAGGTTGTTCCATAAAGTCACTCTTACCCTGCATGATGAATATTCAAGTACTCCATGGAAAGTAGGGCACCTCCGAGAGGAAGGCATGAAAGAGGCCTGCCTCCAAATGCCATGTCTCACAGGACAGATTTATTTCATAAACATTAGCAAACTGCTAACTTTTGCATGTGTAACCCTAATTAAAGCAGAATTTAACATTATTTCTTTTAAGCTAGTTAGGAGATTTTTCTGCTTACTGGGAAGAATATTTTAAGAAACAATTTAAATATTCTAAGTGATAGTGTGTGTATATATAGTACAAGAATGCTAAATTTGACCTTTGAAGGAGTTCTTAGCTCTTCTACCTCCAAACCAAAACCAAGAACGTAAAACTTGCTCTGGATTAAATAGGCACACTCCTTATTTTAGACTCAGAAGAGGGATACTTCTGTCCAGGTGCCTGTTTTGTAATTTCTGCCCCTAAGAATTTCACAGGAGTTTTCACAAAATCTTCATGACATTTCTGATTCCTCAGTCCACAGGAATCAATGTACTCAGTACCAGACACATTTATCCTAACAACCCAGTATAGGGTAATATGTGCTATGCTATGATGGTAACCGCAGCCCCTGGGAATTCTAGCTCTGTAGGTTGAGTTAATCTTCTCTTCACCCTCCATGGAAGAAGACAAGAGTTATGAGCATGGTGGCTGGCTAGCCCAAGCAATGAGTTGTGTTGTCTCCTGTTCTGGATCTGCAATCATAGAATCGTTTAAGACGGAAGGGACCTTTAAGGGTCATTTAGTCAAACTCCTCTGCAATGAACAGGGACACCTACAGCTAGGTCTGGTTATTCAGAGACCTCTCCAGAGGTCAGAGACCTGACCTTGAGTGTCTCCAGGGACAGGGCATCCACCATCATTCTGGGTACCCTTTCCCAGTGCTTCACTACCCTTATTAATAAAAAAACCCCACCTTTTTATTAAGAGTCAGCTAGCAATCTCTGAATAATTGTGTTCTGTGTTACCATTACCTCTTAAGCTTTTTGGAGACGTGCTGGAGCACATGGGAGAACTGAGTATCAGTAGGTTAGCTTGGCTAGGAAGGACCTTTGGGGACTGACAAGCTCTCTCACTTCTTCCCAGCCTAGCCGGTGTCCCAGTGTTGCTGAATCTCATAAACTACTAACCCTCAGGTACATGACCGAAGGAAGAAGAAATCCCTCTGAAGAGCAGCACCTGGCTAAAAGACCCTCCTTAGCCTGGCAGCACCCACAGACTCTTCAGGGACAACCCCGGCCTTTGGGATAGGAAAGAGCAGAGAATAAAGCTCTCTTTGCCTTCTCTGCTGAAGCTGGCCCACAGGAATGCACGATTTTGGCAGTACACAAAGGGAAACATGATTCTCTAGCCTAATTGCTTTGACATCAGAGATGGGAGAGTTCAGTTCTGTCCTTGCTCCCAAGCCTGGTAATAGGTTTTACATTTTCAAAAATAAAGTAAAACACACAAAGTTGGAAGAAAGGGTGGGAATGCAGAGCTTTCTTCTCCTTCAAACTGCAGTATTATCTCTCTTCCCCTGCTCCCACTCCCGCCTTAGTTTTGCTGGAGGGGAATAAACAGAGTTCACTGTGCCCTCATAGGCTTCTTCCTGCTCAGCGCTCAAAGTGTATGTGAGATTCAGACAGCAGTACCAAAAGCATTTCCACAAGTTCTCAGACTCTTTTAACAAGTAATCTTTACTTTATGAATTAGCTCAGGCACGTGGTCTGAAGGGACAGAAGGCTCCTGTGAGACCTAATATAGGGACAAGGAAAGATTTTAAGGTCTTCTATGGTGTTTCTCAGTACCTAGTACTGACTTTTGCTTCTTGTGTGCGTTGGCTGCAGTGAAACCCATTCCTTAGCATTTAATTCTCACTATACTTTTAAAAGGGTATTTAAGCACCTAACTTGGGGTTATAAATTACATGGAAGCCTAGGGGTTACGCGTGGAAATTCTGCCTACCAAGGAGCCTGTGCCATTTTCCAGACTTGATAAAATGCTTTGCAGGGAAGGCCTTTTATTCAATTCCCTGGTAGTATTTACATACATTTTAGAACCACCGTTACAATATAGGAGACTTCTATGCTCTAAGAGCCTATGATTTTGCTGTGCTGTGGAAAATGCTTATGCAAATAGAAATTATGGTTAAAAAAAAAAAAAAGCGAAGAGAAAAAAGATCAGAAGTACAAAACTGCATTTCATCTAGCTCCATCAGCTCAGCTATATTTTCTTCCTGACAGCAACTTTGAAATGGCAAAGGAATTCCTTCTTCCAGCTCTTCCTGTGACCTAAATGCATAATTGATGAAAACGTATTGGTAACATGAAAGCCTCACAGAAACCACCAGGAAAGCACTGCAGATTATTTTTTCCTCCTTTTGCCACTATGTTTGTACAGATGTGATGTGTGGTTTGAGAAGCCAAAGCAGACAGGCATGCCTGAGCCCTGCCAAATAGCGCAAACAAAGGAAAGATTGCTTGCTTGCTCGCTTTCCTCTCCCCTTTCCCTTTCCCCCTTGGAGATCGCAGCGCGCCAGGATAAAAACTGTACTTATGTACGGTTGTACATATGCATTAGCCCCTAATTGGCACACCTAGGAAAATTCACGAGAGCAATCGCAAACTGAGAGCGAACAACGGCACAACTTGTCCTACGGGAACCAGAAGTCACCAGCAACAACCACGCGGCCTTTTGTCAGCGCGAGCCTGGCGCAGCGCGCCCAAAGCGAGGCCGTGAGCGCCGCCTGGCGGGCCTCTGCCGCCTGTTCACCGACACACGGGCTCGTCAGCAGGGCGCTCGTTAATCAAGAGCCCCAAGCCGCCTCAGTGGGTCCCCAAAAACCCTGCAGGGCGACCAGCTTCGAAGCAGAGGGCGGTCGCTCAGTGAGATGATCAGCGTGGACTGAAATGAGCTTCGGAGTTCAGCCCAATGGAGAGGCTCCCCAGGCAGGGGGATCCTCTGTTAGTTGCTGTTCCCAGAGCCCTAAAGCACGGGGACATTGCAGATGGGAGGAGGTGGTGGCAGCATCGGGCCTAGCTGTGTCTGGAAGGAGGTGGCCGTGCTGCTGCTCTGACTTCTGCTGAAAGTCGCATTGAGTCAAGATGTTGATCTGCACTTGGGGCTGGAGTGCCAGCGGTGTGAGGGAAGGGAATGGTGCAGCCAGGCTTTGTGGCAGGAGCCATGTGAATGAGTACATAAACACACCGCTGACGGAGCATACGGGATGGAGGCAGTAAGGACAGGGGTGGAAAGAGTTGGAGCCATGTTCACAGGAGAGGTCCCTTTGCTCTTTGACAGGCCGGCTATCAGGCAGCAGGCAGCATCCTCCCTTTTAGTCTTCCCCCAATTTTAGTCTTGCCCCTCACTTCTGCTGTATCCGTCGCAGCTGCTGCAGGTTTTTATAGTGAAGAAAATACTGTCAGCAGGCTGACATGACAACCTCATGCTTCCTACCTTCTGTCTTATGTAACTCTGGGCACCCATAACAGAAACAGCAGAAGCTGATCACCGCGTGGAGCTGCCTATTAGAAGCATGGAGGATGGATTTGCAGAAAACCTCGCCTCTGCACAGGTCTCATTCTGAACTCAATTAGCTGGATCTCACAATATTTGGTTTTGGCAGTTACACCAGCCACCTCTCACAGTTCCTTTGTTTTCCTGAGCACACAGACCCACCTCCCTATAGCAAACATCTCAGTAGCATTGGCAGTCCCTTGGCAGGCAGGAGCCTGGGTTTCTGCTCTCACTTCTACATCCAGTGAGATAACATACCCACAGCTAAGAAGCCATTTTCTCTTCAGTCCTGGATATTTTTGTTGAGAATGAAATAAAGAAATGCAGAGATTGTTCAACTCAAGATACCATCATTTATGGAGCCATCAGAGAAAACGGGATCTTCATGTGGCAAATAATTCCCCTTCTCCCTCCACAGCACTGAAAACTGAGAAGGAATCTGACACTGTGGACAGTAGATACCAAGCCATCAGATGGGTAAATCGGTCCTGATCCCTTGACAGGTTGTCTTTTACATTTTACCAGCACTGAATGTTTATTCTATGGAAATAATGCTGGCAACTACAACAGTGCTCAGTTAATGACCTTCCTCCTTGCCAATTTGTGTTCTGCACAGTAGCTCCACTTCAACTGAAAGAGCAAATATAGAAAACATGTTGATTTGTTTGGGGTTTGGACTATTTTATTTTATTTTGTCTTGTTTTATTTTATTACAGAAAAGCTGCAGCAGAGAGGTAAAGTGGGCTGGAACTTGAGGCTGAATGAGGGGAAAGGCAACAGCCTCCAGAGCAGATCAGGGAAGTGAGAAAAAGGGGAGAGAGATAAGAGTGTTACCTTCCATACCTGGCTATCCTTAGAGAGGAAGAACTGTTACACTTGGAATGGTGCCTTTGTATCTGGAAGGCAGCAGTCTAGAGTGTTGAGCTTTACTAAACTCAAGTTGATGGAGCTGTTGAAAGTGCAGGGATTTCTATTGCCCAAAACCAACTTGGCAGAGAGAAAGGGAATGATTTCATGTGTTCCCCCAGGCTTGGAAAGGAGAGGTGCAGCACAGATTATGACTTATTCCTTGTGCTTCTGTGACTTGTGTTTTGTGGGAGCGCTCCTTAAAAGTTGAGATGTGGCCAAAACATAATTCAGATTAAATGTTGAATCTCTGCAACATGAAAACGTTCATCCAAACAGTATATACTTTTGTTGGACTTCTAATTGTAGTACCACTTGAACACGTATGTATAATATAAATAAAAAACAGGCAATTAAAAGCAGGGTGGAGATTATAAATCGAGAATTACTACAATAATTGAAATGATGATTGACTTAAAACAGTGATCGTGAAAATGAAATTTAAATAATTCTGGTCAGTAACAAATGGAAGTTGTGAACCAGCTGTTTAGAAGTCCAGATTCAAGATATACAGATATATTCAGAAGTGAGGAATTTTATAGAGACAGACACAGACATCATTTATTCTGTCCTTGTATCCATACTGAGAGACAGCCAAGGTCAGCGTTAAGGCTATATAAATGCCTGAAAATGTGGCTGACCTAAGCCTAGTGATTATGAGATCCTAAGCAGGAGCCTGAGCTCACTATAAAATTAATCATGATACAGAGTCTGCGTCTCAGAGTCACTCAGATAACTCAAGAAGCTTACAAATGCTTGTAGGGCAAAGCTCCTCATAACTTGCCAAAACCCCAGTCAGAGCAGCAGGTAGAAAAGGGTGAGCTGAGCTGGCCTAACAAGGTCAGTTGCTGCTCAATACCCAGAAGAGACAGTATAATGGGAATTAGCATGTTGACCTAACATGCTAACTGAAACCCAGCCCTACGAGAACCCAAGAATCTCTGAGCACAAATCTACTGTGAAAAAGGTAAGGTCTGGAGGTGGCACCTTTTGTACTTTCAATTTCATGAACTCACCACTGCTTAGGGTTTGGTAGAATTTATGTCCTATCCCTCATCTCTGAGCTTCAGCAAAGCTTAGGTGTTTCTTTAACCAGGCTGTGGAACTTTAAGAATCTGGCTATCCCCTCTAATTTATTCAGAGATTTTGGTGTCTCGTGACGATTTAATACAGGAGTTAGGTGAGGAAAATTTGGCTCAGACAAAATGCAAATTTTGTACCGAAGACAAATTCAGTAGTTTATAAATCTTAGGGTTCCATAATGTGAAAATAGCTTTCCATGGCACCTGGTGCCAACCTTTAAAAGAAAACAGACAGTGTTATGTTTTTCTCTATCCACGTCACTTTAATTATTTGAAATGGTCTTTACCCACGGCATAGTTATCCCAGGCACTCATTTCTGCTGCCTTTATAAAAGACAACATGCTCAGTGTTTGATGAGCCAGCCTAGAAGCATGCCACATCAAACTACAGCACTGTCACGGTCCTCGGTCCTCACTGTTAAAAGAAAGATCTTACTTCAAAGAGGTGAAAAAAGCTCTTTCAGTATACACTGTATCCTATATAATTATAATATTGGTTGTTATAACTACATACAACTATAATACAAATTGATAGAAATACCTGTGATTTAGCTTTATTTTCCATGTTACTTCTTCCTAGCGACGCAACTAGCAAGCGCTGTACAGGGGATGGTCCTCTTGAGAGTTAGACACCACTGTGGACATAACTTTGAGACAACAAAGAAACTTTCCATAGCTAAAATTGTTGACTGACTTACTTCCTAAACAATCTGCACATTTACTGTGTTTGTGGATATTTTTTCCTGCACCTGAATCTTGGTGCATTAAGGCTGCTTCATCAGCTCCTGAATGAATGCCGGCCCAAGTAGACATTTCTGCAAGAGCAAGGCAGAGACAGACTGCAGGGGCTTTACAAATGCCCACAGGGAACCAAGCAGTTTGTTCAGGCTGCAGAATCCATTTTCAAATGAAATGCAGCTGAAGAAGCTGGGTGACACTGTATCCATAGGAATACTGAGACAATTTTGACCCTGACTATACACGATCGTTTTGAAGATAGCATGGGTTGAAATCATTAACTCTGTCCAAGCTGTGCTTGTAATATGCTCAAACTGAGCATATTAATTATGCTCAGAATGCAAGCAAGATGAAAGAAGGGATGCAGAGCTGACTAAATCTGCAAAGACAGGTCCATATTTCCTGTCACATTCTGCCTAATAGCTGGTAGGTGCTTCACAGTACAGTTGTCACAGCCACTTCCCAGCCCATTTGCATTCTTTGTGGATTCACTACTCACTGCTTCAGACAGTGAACATGTACAAATACAACAGTTTCACTGAAAAGCCCATTGTTCTTCTATTGCGTTACGACAGCTAGCCTAAAAACGATCAGAAAAATCAGTGAAGGATATCACTGTGTATGGGAACTGTTGAATCACGGCCTGAGCCACTGATTGATCACCTGAGGTGAGCACTGAGTCAGCTGAAGGAGCACAGGTGAAGGCAATGCACCTGTGTGATTGGAAGGGGTGAAGTCTGACTCCACCTCTCCCAGACCCCATTTAAGGGCTGACCAGCACTAGAGAAAGTTTCTTTGGAGTTTCCTACTGTGAGCCTGAGGCTTGGGTGAGCATTTTCCTTTACTTCAATTGTTCTTTCTAGTACAATATTTTTTCTAACTATGCCATCTTTAAAATATCTTAGCTACAGTACTGTTGAGCATTATTCATTCTGTTAGCCATATACCATACATGCTGTGAATAACACTACAAGATTTTCCATGTCCTCTGGCAGGGACCAGCACAAAATCCTGTGTGCAGTGAGAAGAGCCCATCAAGCACAGGTGCAACATCCTCGTGTGGGGTACAGTCTGTAAGAAGCTGCTCTGTGGGCGGGGCTGCCACAGTGGGGAGGAGCTGGAAGCAAGACCGCGTTTGGAGCGGGAGCGAAGGAGCAAGACAGCGTAGGTTCTAATGCCTCCTGCAGTAAATAAACAGGGAGGTGGGGGCTCTGTAAGAAGCAAAAAGGCACGTGGATGGCAATAAGCCATTTGGCTTAGTGAAAACGAGCATCTAGGCCACAATGCATGATGCACAGCTGTAACAGGGCAGCACTGCATTCCTTTCAGCATTTTCTCTTCTGTTTCCTGGCTCTGCCATCACAAGTGATGACAGGCAGGTCTAAGGCTCAGTCCCTCATGACCAACTACAAACTAATGGAACCATTACTGCTTGTTTAAGCTGCTGCAAGTCTTTTGCCTGCTAGCTTTTTGGTGTGGGCTTCTTGGTCCGTGTTAGAGCTACAGCAATCCATGCAACAAGCTGTGGGCCTAGGGACCCCAGCACCATCTTATTGAGTGAGTAATTTATCTTAAATGAGGACATTGCTGAAATGTCAGTGTTAGCAAATTTTTTCCATGGAACATGTCTTGAAATCTCAAATACTTTTTGGGATAAGCTATTTATTATTGTCTCATTCGTGTAAAGTCATAGTGCCTTTCTATTTGCTTGTATTTGTCTGTTTGTTAGGACATTAATCAGATGAATCCCATATTCTTTACTTTTAGATGAAAGTTCTCCTCTGACAAAGTTTTATGGGAGGTTTCATGCAATTAAATATGCGGAATTGAAGCTGCCATTTTCAGTCTTTGGGCCTAGTTCTAAACAGAGTAACCTGGTAAGATATTTTTTCTTAATATTTATTTATTAAAGGGTTTGTGATGCTGAAGTAAAAATCAGTTCCTTCTGGAAATAAAGTAGCTGTATGGACTTAACTAACTCTCCACTTCATACTAGATAACCCAAAACTGAATTAGGTAGCCTAAATTATTCATCAGACTTGAGTTATTTTTATAGGTGGGAAAGGGAAACATCAAAATTGTACAGAGACATTAAGTGGTATAGTTCTCCAATTACTAATATGTGCAAGCAACATTCTCAGTCCTGTAAGTCATCAGTTTTATTTAAAAAATAGATTCCAAACATTGTTTTTGATAAGGTGCGCTATATATACTGTCTTTTCTACCATAATAATTTAAATTAATAACAACAAAGCAATATTCATAACCGTAGTGTCATTCCAACACAGAATCAATGAGTCTCCTGTAATTCTTAAACATTCTTTTTCTGCTTCATCAAAGCATAAGAATTAGTAATTAGTGTCACTGTGACAGCCAAAGGATGTGGCTAAAGCCACCCATGTCCTACATTTTAATAGTAAACTTCCTGGCACAGGTTTGCTTCAAGTACACATCAGAAGCTGAATATAACTGAACACAGTTCATGCAAAACAAAGGTACAACACATAATTTGCATCATTCAAAGGTTTTTGCTCTCTTGTTTAGTTTGACAATATCAAAATACAACTGTTTGAGTGTGAGGATTTCAGAGGCTGCATAAACAAAGCACTGTATACTAATATATGTAACTTTCAGATTCATCAGGCTATGTGACTCCGTTATTTTGAATTATATCGATTCAAATCCTTAAGGCTGAGGTCTATGCCTCTTGGAGTCTGTTCAGTGACTTCCAAGACATGTTTGGGAATGCAGATGGAAAATGGTGAATAACAGTGGGTTTGTTATGGAGAATTAACTAAGATTACATTATAACTGCTTTTACCTCTGGAATTCTTCTGATGAGTGAAGCCTCTCCCATTTCAAAGTTTTCTTGTCTTTCCAGCCTTAACTCAGCCTTGATAATACCAAGTAGCTGAAGTTGACTATTGCTGATGTGTTTCTGTTGACTAGATTTTAGTCCCTGCTCTGAGAGAGTTTGATGTATTTGATGAGATGTTGGAATAAGGAGCTGCAGTCTAATTCCCCATGCACACAAGTTGCACATCCAAACCTTTTCCTTTGGCCTCTTAAATATTTAAACGATTCCATCTAAAGAGGAATATGTTTGTTAAAAAAAGATCTGAACCTCCATTTCCTTGTCTTCTGTTTGGGTGGTAGTCCTGGAGTCAGAGCTGTAGCTCGTTCTGTTGTTTCTTACAAACATGTTTCTTAAAACAAACCATGTTGGTTTTATAGATCCTTAAGGCTCCTTGCATACAGCCCTGTAAGATGAGCAGAGAAAACACTGCAGGGCTGGCTGTTCATTTTAGTGGATCAGGCCTCTGTGTATCATGGGGAATTAGCCTAAGCATAGCCATGGACTGAGTTTAAACAGATGATGCAGGTCTATACCTAAATAAGATTGTATTCTTGATCAGTTTAATCTTATGACTCAAATCTTTCTCTCAGGGAAGGACAATCTTTTCAGCACTGATGTACCATCCTCATTCTTCTTTACCAAATTCCTACTAGTGAATGCTCTTCAGAGTTAGGTCTGCTGTGGAATAAATTCTCATGTGGCCTCAACTGAAATTTGCCTGGCAACACAGAAATCTTTAAGACCTCCTTTTTTTCCTTGACATGTGTGAAGTAGAGTTTGGATTCAAATAGCAAATAAATTAACTTATTTCTCTTACGAGCAAACGAGGTATTTAGAAATGATCAAATGGGGGGAACATTTACTTCCTATATAAACATAAAAGGAGGAAGTGTTCATCAAACATATGTTAACATTAGGAGCGATAAAAGTGGAAAGTACAACACAATTTTTCAGTTTTAATTTCAGAAAAAAATTGCCCTCCAAAATTAGTCTATTTAGATTCTAGTAGTTTGGAGCAGAACCAGACATTTGTACAAAAGTCCATTTGGGTTTAGTTTGGGGAAATCACTGGTGTTTAAAATGGTATCCTTCTTCAGATGATGGAATCCAGTTTTCATGAGACTTGTAGTTGACTGTTTTTTTTATCAGTTTGGTTTGAGTGATTCATGATAAAACAAAAGAATCAACAGCATTACATTGCATTTCCTATTTTCAGAAGGGTTACTCTGTCCTGTGCTTTATTTAATTTTAACAATATCCCTTGTACTGCAGATGTTCAGTTAACAAAAAATATGCATACTTCATTATTTATGGGATTTGGTCAGAGCTACATGTTTTCAACGTCAGTCTGTTGCAAGCGCTATTGTCAAGAGCTGTGCTTAGCAGATTAAAATTATCCTTTTCTTTTCCTTAAACAATTTGGGCTATACTTTGTCTGAATGCAGTAGGACACCTGCCAGAAGGAAGCAGGGTCACTGTAGATAAGAGCAGGAATTTGTAACTTTGGGTATTTAACTTTGAATGCACCTGGATAGCTGTCACAGTTCAAGGACACAATGATCATGCCTTCAAGTTGGCTCAGTAGTATGGCTTTTATCTGGTTCTTCTGGCATATTCTTCTCTTCTTTGAAAACCTTTTGGGTGCAATAGACGTGAGCTACTGTTATCTGTATAAATTTCAGCAAAAATAGTAGAGGTTTCAGCTGCCTAAATGAATGGTTCAGAGTCTTCGGCAGTCAGAAGGCCCTCATGGGGATTCAGAGCATCTAAATTATCATGCAGTCATTATCTTCAAGCTTATAAATCAAACACTGGGCAGAGTGGATTAGGTGCTTCTGAGAGTAGAATTTGGTCACCTATTACTGTAGTCAGTACTAAAGTGCTAGTCTGTTAACAGAGAACATGTTGACTCCATGCGTCTCATAAAGGACCAGAGCAAAGGTTTAAGAGAATGTAGCATTTTTACCTGAGTGGCTTGAGGGTCTGTGTGTGTGGGGGGGAGGTTAAATCATGATTCCTTGCTACAGACAGATAAATAATTAAAGCCTTTCTATTGTTGACTGCATCCTCAGTCCATTTGATCCCTTATCCCTTCCACAGTGCACTGGGAGGGATTCTGCAGTCCTATGACTGGCAGATGCAGCATAAAGAACAAATGTGCTACAGAATAAATGTCTGTGGTTGTTAAATTAACTTAAGCAATCTGTTGGCAGGTGCAGACAAGCATCAAGAAAAGCCAGGAAAGGAACGAAGTGGAGAAACAGGAATCAATGCAGAACTTCATTAGTCTTTGAAAAATGACAATTTCTCTTTACGCAAGGAGTGACAGGTGAAGTATTCAATCTCTTGTCACTAGCACTGATGAGAGCTGGATACCATTCTCCCTTTTGTGCCTTTTAAAATTCCTTCATGGGCTTTCATGCTTTTTTCTACTGTCACAGCAAACCACATAATAACAAGTATTACAGTATCTGTACGTAAAGTTGCATAGAGAAATAGGAAATCATACACACACAATGGTTGAGGTTGGGAGGGGCCTCTATTCCAATCCCCCTGCTCAAACACATTGCACAAGATCACGTCCAGGTTGGGTTTGAATATCTCTGAAGGAAGGAGACTTTCACTGCCTTTCTGGGCAATCTGTGCTGGTACTCCATCACTCCCACAGTAAAGAAGTTTTCCCTCATGCTCCTTAGAAATAGGTCACATTTCAACATTACTAAAGAAAAGCTGATTGACAGAAATATTGAGCGATATACTTATAAACTGTATAGATATATAAATTGTAAAATTCAAAAGACTAAAGAAGGGAACAGCAGCCATTCAATTTTAAAGTGAATTGAAGAGGGCTCTTTCTCCTTTAATTTTAGTCCTGAATTTACTTAACTTTTACAAAAATATGTGAAGGTGACAAAATCTTTGACTTTCAAATATGACCTTTTTTTCCCTCATGAAATGGTATAATTCAACAGCAAATAAATAGCCATGGTTTCAGTAATAAAAACAACTGACGTTGCTCATACATGCTCTCTAGTTTGGAACACAAATCTTTGTTAACAGTTTATACAAAAACAGTGTCTGCTAGTCTTCACACCTGCCTCCTGAGTTTCTGTGAATGTTGATGCATCCCTCTGGTGCGCCTGGCTCTTTGTCTCTCAGCACCACATCACTTACGCCCACCAATGCACCGATTGAGCTGTTAGGAAACTCATTAAGAAAACACAGCTTGATGTCTGCAGCTGCTCAGAGCTTCTAGACTACCTTCTTCATTAAATAATAAGTGCCATCCTGCATCCACACCCTCTGTCAGAAACATAGTAGACCATTCCTCATTACATTTTCTCTTGAAATAAAAGGAAACATTGAACACCTCTGTGTTAACCTAGAAGGGATTCCTTTGGGATTACTTTCTTATTCCTTGAACGGTCTAGTTAAACATGATAGATTCAGGGTCCTGGTTTGCCATTTGAGCCATATGTCGTAATACATCCTTTTTAGTTATGATACCCAGCAGCCTCCTAGAGGAGAAAAGGAAAGGAAAGGTCAGCTATCATCTCATATATCATCCATGTTTTCCTATTCAGCTGCAGGGACATTTTGTTAGTGCTTCCATATAGCACTGTCCCTCCTCAACATTTTCTAGTGATTATATTTTATAAAAATACTTTCTCACACTTCATGTATTTTTACTACCTCAACCGTGATTGTTAACTGAAATATTCTGGGTTGTTACCTCCTTTTGTTGGGAACATGATTGAGTGAGGAGCTACTGTTACTGACACTTCATATGGCAGAGTAATGTATTTCTTTGCTCTTGAGCTGCAAGGATCAGCAGCACAGAATCGAGGCACCAGTGACCTATGTAGGACGTACATGGAGTTTAACAGTACATAAACTATGCTAAAGTATGGACTTTCTGAAAGTCTCACTGTATGACATCATAATAACTTTACATTTGATTGATAATTTTTCATTTATGTGATCCTAAATGAACTGTATCTATCAAGAAAGATGAGGCCTATTCAGTATCTGGCCCTAAGAGTAAAACATTTCCTAACGCTCAATGTTCCAGGGCTTTTACTTTCAATCCTTGAAGGCAATGAGGCACTGAGTTTTGAAACTGTCATTGTTAGAGTTATTCCACATTTAGTCTGATGAAAGTCCTAGAGATCAAGACCAAAGTTTCCAAATTCACGTACCTCAAATCTCAAATCAAGGCCTAATTAATGGTCCTTATATTTTTTTATTGTAGAGCGCAATCCATTGACAAGTTATATGCCATGTATTTAAATAACAAAGTTATAACAGTATTTTTGCAGAAGATTAAATTTTACTCTTCCACATTTGAAACACATAGTTTTTTGGGTTTTTTTTTTTTTTTTTTTTTGCTATTTTGCCTTAACATTTCTTCTTATGTTCAGATCATGTGACGAACAATGCACCGAAAATAACTGAAACCTCACTGGAACAATGGGATGTTATTTCTAGTGGACACTATATAGCTTTTTACTACTCTAATTTCATGTTTGCCCATACTTCTTCAGTTGTTGTTCATGGACTTTCATTTCTTCATAAGCATCTAATCTAGCTGCTGTCTAAGACACATCGTTTGCAAACAATACTACTTGCCAGATTTGCTTTTGTTGACTATGAAATTTTAGTGGGAGTCACAACTTACTTCGTATTTATCTATTTTTAGCCCATCTAAAGGACAGTAGATGAAGGATTTGTGAGAATGACGTGAACACCTGGTAAAGGCCATTTTGGTTGTGAGTCTGATTTTTTTTCTCCCTTGAAAATACCAGATGCACTTTTCTTATTTTTTGTGTCCACAAAATGGAATACAATCATTCAGCTGAGTGTCTCAGAGGAGCTGATTAATTAGTTACTGTCTATACTTGGCTTTAAATGGGGAAAAAGAGTGTTTTTGTTAATGCTAATGCTTATCTCTTGAGATCCTACAAGCATACTTGACCCAGCATCTACTCACCCACTACGAGTGACAAGACACTGTCGGAGTCCAAGTTTCCGGAAGATATCTACCACAGTCTCCATTGGTGTGTGGTCAGTGACAGTGAAAGGGCTCAGGTTGAGAATACGTCGCAGCTTCAGAGGATGGGGACTATTGGGTGGCAATTCTGGAGGATCTTCAGTGAAATACACAATGGAGTTGCTCACCACCCCGTCTTGACGCTGTCTTGCATTCTCTGTGCAATAGGAAGATGAAGGGAGAGGGTGAGTCTGGCTTGAAAACAGGTCTGATATCAATAACAAAAAAAAAATCCTTCTTTGAAAATCAGTGGTAGTCGTAGTCTTTTGTCTTAAATGTTCTGAGGTACGGGGAGTTGAGGTCATAGAAAAAAAATGAATTTCCTTGAGATATTGTTTCCTTCATATGTCTGAAGCAAATTATATTTTTACAAGTACATAACATTCTTATTTGAGATAATGCTTTCCTGCATAAAAATGGGGCTCACTGCTTTCATTAACATTGCTAATTCAATCTCTGTCAAATTCAAAAGGTTACACATACTTTCCTCTAATGCGAGAGTGACAACAGAAACTTCTACTACATTCCTGAAGAGAGGTGCTCCAGTCATCTTGGAGCTGTATATTTGTTACCAGATTTCTGAGTGGAGCTGAAAAAATCTGGGCATTGTAAAAAGGCAGGAAAAGACTAATTCACATTCCAAGGATCTAGGTAGGAGATGTATGTATGTGTGTTATTCTAGACTGGCACAACTCTGGGATCCAGGGTGAATTATGTACTTTTGCACTTAATTCCTTAAGTAGAGTTCATATACCTGAATTTTAAAAGGGCAGAAAAAATAAGCCTCCGACTTAATGGAAGATAGCATAAGGAGGAAATCAGTCTGATACATTTTTTTCAACAACACATATTTGAAAAAATTTTCAAAAAGTCAAAAGCTTCAATGCATACTTGGATCAAACCATGAACTTTACACTACATTAGGAATTTAAATGACCAATATAAGCCTTCTACTTTAAAGTGCAACTTTACAAGAATTTTTAGCAGAGAAGTGATTTATTTTCTTGGTAGTGTTTACCTCATTTTTATTCATCATTACAGGCTTATAATATTTTAGATGGATTTCCAAACGATAAGCAACTTTTATCTCCTCAGAACTAGCATATCTTGTGTTTGGCTCAGAGGGTTAAATTCTTTCTTCGTTTCTTCTTTTTTTTTTTTTTTTTTCTTTGTATAAATTCTTGGAAATGGTAGAAATTATTATCTTTGATTAATATAAGTTGCTTCTGTTCTTGAGAGGTACAGCAAATCAGACATACTCAAAGCATATGTATATATTCTTGGAGGTCATTTCCATCAATCAAAGTGCAGAAATCTGCTTCTGTGACTTGTAATGTGTAGACAGTAATGGTTTCCAACATGTTCCAGCTGCATTTTTTTCCTTTTAACGATCTTCGTCTTGTAATATTTCTGGAACTGGAGCAGTTTTGGCTCAAACCTAGTATCACTATATTATATGATTCTCAACCTTCTCACCCCACATATTACAAGCCTTATTGCAATTTATAGGAATGATGCTAACTTTGTCTCATCTTGTTTTGATTCATATATCTAATTTCAAGTGTGAACATGCTACATAGTTCTTTGATATACGATCTGTGGTAAGGGGTAACATTAATCAAAATTAACTCCCAGCCTTTGATAAAAACCCTTGACAGCTAGGTATTTCCTTCCTGAACACGCACCCAAAACAACAGGCACAAGTACTTTAGTTACCACTTTGCTGTTCCCAAGGCAGCAATGACTCTGGACAGCAGTGATTAACCAAAGCCATGACTTCACTCCTGAAAGCCAAACATCTCTCCAGAGAAATTTGAATGATGTACTACTTTTGAGCAAATTCAGTGGTATCATAAAAATGGTGGACTTTATATGCAGTCTTACTGGATGGAGAATTTGGATTAAAGGTGAAACAGATGAACAGACGATTTTTGCAATCAGTGGATAAGAAAAACAGATGCAGATTAGCAGAAGGAGAAAGACAAATGGATGACAGTGACATTACAAAGTAATCAGTGCAGAAGGCTCTTGTATTAGAGAGTGAATTCATTCTCCCAAATGTGAAATGGCCTCTCATACTCAGGAGTTCACAGTTCACAGCCTATGTTAACTATGTTGCTCTTCCAACCCCACACTGGGGAAGGTATATTATACAAGCCATCTGCCTTGTGTTCAAGACTCTGCCTTTTGAACGATGCATCAGAAGCTGGCCAAATGTAAGAAGAGATTTACAGAGTCAAATGCTGTAAAGCAGAAGTTATCTAAAATGGACATGTATATTCTCAGAGGGTGACAGACCACCTAAGTTCTCCTGACCTCCCTATTTGCTCAACAAGGAGTTACAGAGAGATCCAATCCTCCTGGAGCTGCTTTGGAGCAATTAGAAGTGATACTGCTACTCACTTTACAAGGACTGGACATTTCTAGAGATTGCTTAGTGCTCCACAGTGTAAGAAAGAAATGGTGTGGAGGTAGGTTGTGAGGCAGAGCTGTATGTGAGCCAGCGTTTTATGCAGGACTCAGAAGTTATTCCCTTCATCCAAGAGGTCAGTTGTGAGAGGAAGTTGGAGTACTTCTCCAGAGCGTTCCCTCAGCCACCACACTGCAGGTGCACAGTTTGTCAAAGAAGAGAAAGCTGAAGCTTCTTAGTTGAAAGTGTATACCTAGTGAGACATGTCATTGTGCTAGTGCAAACTGAGGATGTACTCTGCAAGGCATAATGATGTGAAACAAGAAATACGGTTGTGAACCTGACTCTGCTTTTCAGACTGGAAGAGTAGAAGAAGTTCTTCACATAGAAGAACTGTGAATAATACTGCTAACATCCCATGCTATCAAAATCCCTAACAAAATCAAATTTACATGTATTCAGATACTCTCTACTCACTTACTTATTGCAAGAATGAGCTCTCGTCTCTGTGCAAATCCAATAAGTCGCTCCGAGTCTTTTGAAACCACAACTGGGAAGCCATTGTAGTCGGTCTCCTTGATTAATGTCTCAACATCCTCCACAGTCATGCTGTCCTGTGTCAGAACAGAAAGAGGAGCTTCACCACGCCTTGGTCTCATGACGTCTGTTGCCAGAGTTCGGTGGGTGAATTCATCCTTCACGTCTAGAAATGGGTAACCGTTCAGATGAATGTGAGCTTCATAGATCCCTTCTTTCCCAAAGGCATCTGCCACCCACTTGCTTGTGACAGCTGCAGCCATAAGAGGTACAATATACTCCAGGCCTCCAGTTAGCTCAAACATAATCACCACCAAAGAGACCGTCATTCGAGTAACACCACCTGGCAACAAAGAAAGCAGTCACATGTCCTCAGTTTTCTTGAGTTATATGTACTAAGCAACTCATTTATCTTTCTGTGTCTTGCAGTCTGAAGGTTACAAAATTATTCATGCTGAATACTTTGGCCTTATACTTTGTGAAGTATTTGGGGGCTTATTTAACTGAAGAAAGAAATTTTTCATCTGATGCAATTTTCATCAAAAAGATTAAGCAAACTTGCCCTAGCCAAAGATGTAAACTTTGAAAAGCAAAGAATTAATGATACAAGACTGAGCTGTCAATCCAGAAAGCATGCAAAAACCTCAACTACTCTGGGTACTTGGGAAAATAACACTGAATGCTGCCGCTGACTCTCCAAAATAACTCCAAGCATCAGCAAAGTTCCACGGTTGAGACAGGTAGGATTACAGCACGGGGAGTTTTGACAGCTGGCCTTCACACTGGGTTACCTATAGCATTCATAGTGAAAAGAAACTGAAGGATTACCCTCAAGTATGTCACAGTTACAGAATTCTACGTATGGATAGTTTAGGGCCACTGCAAGCCACATAACAGCAGCTTAACACACAGCTTGAACCGAGACAGTGTGGTTTCAGGCCATTCAGGCATGCAGCTCTACGTAGGGTTGTAGTTATATTTTTCAATTTAGTCTTTTCATTTTATAAGCAAACTTCTTACTCCTTCAGTTTACATTAAAGGATAAAAATAATCATACATATGCAGACAAGTGTGTATGTATCACTGAATTATTAGGTAACGTTTCTTTGCCTCTGTTCAAAAGGTAAACGTAATAAATCTGCTATTTTTAGTTCTCAAAATACAACATCGTTTTAGATTAGAGGAATCAGCAAACAGGTCATTAAACAGTGATCTTTTTATTCTACCAACA
Organism: Oreortyx pictus; assembly: GCA_036925125.1. NCBI lineage: Eukaryota > Metazoa > Chordata > Aves > Galliformes > Odontophoridae > Oreortyx > Oreortyx pictus. The sequence continues at coordinate 66,941,563 of JAUPFR010000001.1, read as the reverse complement.
TGCAGGAAAATTAAATTTTTGATTATTTAACACGGCGATCCAGATATAACTTTCATCTCAGGAATGTCTTAATGACTGTGTGTGAGAAGCTGAGAGGAGATACCACCATAAGGATCATTTAATACTTTCTTTGTTTTTTACAGCCTTTTTTTAAGCAAGCCAGAACCCTGGCCTTAAGAACAAGTGCTGGCCATGCTGTTGAATGTTTCAACATACTGCTAAAAGCACTGCACCTTGATCTGAACTTTTTAAAGAGGAAGTGACAGTCGGCCAGAGGATCAACTGGAGTATTACAGCAAAATTTATGTGTTATTTCTCTTATGAACATTAAGATCATTTATGGATAAGAGAAAGTGCTTTGTGCTTGCTGAGAATAAGATTCATTCTAGCTGTTGTTACATGTCTGCATTGCTGTAGCAGTCATCCAGATTACTTTTATAGCCTCTGGAGAAAACAGGCACCTTCAAGGATAAATTCACCTGATAGCTACTGCCAGATGAGACTGAACTGCCCAGTATCTCATTTTTAATGTATGGATTGTGAACGGTATCAATGCATCTCAGGTATCAGTGTCTACATTACAAACAGTAGATTTAGACAAGCAAACTCCACCTTCAGTTCCTCAGTAAATGATCACACAAACAATCCTACTTCTTTAACAGGAGTCTCTGAAACTGAAATGTCTCCAGCTCTTCTCTGAGTGTATCTATCTTTCAATTCAAATGTGCCCACATTAATCGCGGGTTATTCTTTCCCACTGTTATTTCAACGTCTAATGATTCTATCGATGATAACAAAAGGACGTAAAACATGCACGTACAGAAGGGGAAAGGCATGACAGAACAAAAATGCATTCAGATGGTATTCTTCAACATTCCTGTTAGATTTATGACTAGAAATTTAATACGTGAGGTATGGTTCAGTGACCTAGCATTACTAGTTAACAGGTCATTCCTGTAAAATCCAACGAATCCTAGTAATTTAATGTAATCAGATGTTGGCCTACGGCCAAAATGGAAACAAAAAGACAGCTCAGTTGACCAGAGTTTGACACACAGCCATAATAAGACCCCAAATTTTTACTTCTACGTAGCTTAAGATTTGGCCAGACCTGAGAAGTTTATCCCCTGCACTAGAGAGAGAACACGAGCTAAACAAGAAGTAGCTTTACTCCAGCTACAGTGGATTTCATTATAACTAAGGGAAAAAGCAAGCAGCCAACATAAAACCACCATCACTCCTCCTTGGAAAACCTAACTTTATTTTAGTTTCCTTGTTTGTGCTCTTTTGGCAGATTATTAGACATGAGTGACTATAAGTCTCTCCTGTTGACTTGCCTACTCTTATAGACAACTCTTCTTGCCTTCTCTCTTGTAGACCACTGGGGAGATCTTCTGAAGAAGCCTCCCATCTCATCTACTACATCCAGAAACACCAGCATGAAACCTAACACAAATATAATACCCTCTTAAGCAATATGTAGGTTCCCAAATACTGGAGTTACCCATGCACAATGGTCAGCATGTACTGTACCCAAGCAAGCTGCCGCTCCCACCATAGCATAAAGTCCTGGCGTGACGCAGTCTGCCCCAGGTCTGCACCAGTTCCTGAAGATGATCCAGTCATGATGGTGATACGCCAACTGCTCTACTCCAATTCCAACCATCCTGCCAGCCATGGCTCCAACAGCCATACTGGGAATGAAAAGGCCTGAAGGGATCTTGAATAAAATACAGAAGCATGAGAGCACTGACAAAAAAATGACCAGTAAGGAATGAAATTATATGTCAAACAAACAATTATTTACTTTTGGCAATAAGGAAACCTATTTTCCTTATTAAAAGCTAGATCAGAAGGTCATCGTTTTTTTGGCAGCTTACAGTGATGTTCCTCATGTTTTCTCATAGGTTTCTGCAGTGACTTTGCCTGGCAGCATGAACATTGATAGCTTTATATAATTTGAATGCATTTTAGAAAACATTTGGAACTCTTCCTGCTGCATCAGACTGAATTTGACAGTGAAATGGTGGTTCTGAGTCATAGTCAAGATGTTCTTGTTTTTCCTTTATTGCTTCCTCGTCACGAGCTGCTGATGGCTCTGTCAATGGCTGAAAATAGCATCCTGAATTCAATTTCCATCACATGAAGTATTTTACAGCTTTATTACTACTCTTTAATGCTAAATCAAACCAGATTTTAAATTAAATGTCAGATAGAGTAAGAATTTAGGGAAAGGAGGCTGAGTGCTTAGAGGCAGATATTTCTTCATCTCAGATTGCTATATATTTTTCTGGAAGATCTACGAATCATTTCCTTCTTGTCTGCTGCAGAAAAGTCACAAATCACTGAAAAAAAACAACAGTATTGAACTCAGAACCATTGCAAAGGACCCACAAGCATGAAGCTTGGGTTTGTTTTTAAATAAAGACTTTTCTATGATGTTTTTACGTAATTCTGAAATTATACCTTGAGCTTCCTAGGGAGCTAAATGAACAGCCTTGGCGTTGTCCAGATGCAGGAGATATCTCACCCACAATATACTGTTAATTTTCATGATACAGTCAAATTGAACCTTCTAAATTTGCTGGACATGGTTACTTTATCTGTTCTTTTTCAGAAAAGTTGAAGCCACCAATTGCTACTAACAGTTTTTAAATGTGTCAAGTTAAGAATCACATGCCAAATAAAGAACCAAACTCAGAAGTTTTAGCTAATGACCAAGTAAAGCGAAAACTGGCTCCTAGCCCCAGCACAAATCACAGCCTGTAGTGAAGGTCATTTCTTTTCAAATCCTGCCCCTGTATACCCTTTGGATATCTTTAATATCAAAGTACCCTAAACTCCCACTCATTCTCCCTGCTCAAAAAAATCATCTGAATTTAGTCACCCATTCTGACTGACCTGAACCCCGCTCAGTTGTTCTTATCATCAAGGGTGTCTCAACTGCAGAAAACATGAAAGAAAAATAAAATTAAAAAAAAAATCCTATTATTTATTTTTGAAACTGGCCTTCTAGAGCATACTTCTCCAGTTCAGGCTCAGAATATCTTCATATCATCTGCTGCAATCAGAACTGAAATTATACGCTCGGGTAATGGGAGATATAGACAGACAGATATGTTTTTATATAGGCTCCAGCACTCAGATAAGTAGAACTCTCCACAGTCAGCTTTGTATTTACTGAAAGCTTGGATAAATTGTTCTTGGATCTTTCATCACCCATTTATGGGGAAGAGATGGAGTGGAAGAAAAAGCTGAGTCTAGAACAATCAAATCATATATCCATCAGTCCTCCCACTCTCTCTTTCTTCCAGGCTGAAGTGCTTAATAAGATTCAAAAACAGAAATTTTCACCTACTTTTAAATCTTCATTAGGTTTTAAATGTGTAAATCTGTAAACTGAAAACTATTACTTCCCTGAGCATAGCTAGCTTGAGGCACATTAAGACATTAATCCAACAAGACAAACAGCAATGTAAACAGTCCGTATCTCTGACAGAGCTGAAAGACAGCTGCAGTGGGGGGAACCATGCTGAATTTGCTCCTTGGCAGCAGAGGATTTGAATACCCTTCCAGATATCTTTTTCACTTAATAAAACTGAAGATAACTAAAAGGTGCAAAAATGCAGGGCTTGTCCCTTTGCTGCGATCTGGCCCTGCAGGGCAAGGTTTTGTCAGGCCGGTGAACCAGTAGGCATCACAGTGGCACCCAAACCATGCCATACAGGCTCTAGCTGCAACCCATTTGTGCCTTGGGACATATAGACAGATTCAGCACTAAATAAGAAGTGTCGGAGTGAACTCTGCACCAGTCCCCAGTTTACCTTCATGCCGAAAGTGAATATTGTGATGACAATTTTAAACACCAAAGCCAAGGCGAGCTGCCACATGGCAGTGTAGACTCCAGGACCAGCGGGTCTGTCAGGAATGTCGTCCACTGGCCGGGTCATGTTTGGGTCATTGATGTAGTCGCAGAGCTGCGAGGACTCCAGAGCACCACAGTCATTGAAGAGCTCTGAGATCAGCTCACTGGTGCTCCTCCGGGTGTACGGGTTGGGGTAGGCGATGATGGCAGTGATAGCTGTTATCACAATAACTTCCAGGACCGGGTATTTCCCAAGCCTGGTGGTTTTTCGCCTCCTACACCAGGCAATGTTGCAGCGGATAAAGAGTGTCCCCCAGAGGCCACCAAAAACGCCCAGAAGAATGAAGGGGAAGAGCTCAGCCATGTACCAGGGGGTATGGTACTCCACATAGAAAAGGACCAGTCGGCTATTTCCAAAAGGATTGATGGACCTCAGTGTGAAGGCAGCCACAAGAGCAGCGAAAAATGACCTCCAGAGGGTTTTCAGGGGAAAGTAATAGCTGACCTAAAACCAGAGACAAGAAAACACTTCATTAAACATGTCAGAGGCTGCTGGCTTTAGTTATTCACCTGAGAGCAGTTATTTACCTGAGTACAGTGCATAGTAGGCTGCTGTACTAGGAACACCAGATGTTATGGCTGCCAGAACATGTTCACAGAGGTGCCAGAACATGTCACAAAGGGCATTTTGAGATCTCGGATGTGGAGCAGCTATCAATGAAAAATCAACAAATCCAAATTCAAAGTTTCTGGCTGAAGAAGGTAAGATGAATGCTTCACAATTCTGCCCATGCAGCAGTTACCAGAAAGCCGTAGAAAGCACAGTGACATATTTCCAGACTGAATCATTTCACATGTTTCCAGACCGCCAGTGACCTTCTTTTATTTGAATTATGCTAAAATACCTGGCTAAATCTTATTACTAAAAAACAAAGTTTATTTTTGCTTTAGAAGAAAAATAAGCACATAAATATTTGAAAAATAAAGATGAATCGTAGAAGAAGAAGGCATCAAAAGAAAATATATATTTATTGAAATGAACTGCCAGCTCTCACCTCTTCCAGACTAAAAAGTACACCTCCAATTGGAGCCCCAAAGGCAACAGAAACTCCTGCAGCTGCCGCAGCTGAAAGAACCTACAAAGCAAACATTAATGTACAAAGCATGAGTCCTTTAAAACACTGAGTATCCGGAAAGGGAAATAAAAGATGATTAGAGCCATTCTCACCTCTCTCCTCTTTCCTTCGTTCTTGCTGTACTTTGAGAAAAGGCTGCTGAAGAAGTTTCCGCAGCAACAGGCCACATGGACTAAGGGCCCTTCTTTCCCAAGGCTGAGGCCTGAAGATACCACCAGAACCAAGGTGACTGTTTTAATCAAAAGCGTCCACTTTCCCAGGTAGCCCCTAATAATGAACCCACTCAAGATGGTTTTTATCTGGAAAGCAGGAAGAACATGTTAAAGAGCTGAAGAAACCTCTTCTACTCCGAACTTGCAAACTGAGTTGAAACCTCAGTGCAGTTAAAAATGACAGACTGCTTGGGAAGAGACAGTGATGGAGAGAAAGAAACTCTAGGTAGGGCAGTTTTCCCACAGTGATATCTGAACAGGGGGAAACTGTTACTGTTATTATGGGTGGTCCCCTGAGTCGGTAAGGAGTCTCACAGAGATCAATAGAAACGTGAAACTCTTACATATCTGCTTGGCTTACAGGATCAAAGTCAAACTAGACTGAACTTCAACAAAGCAGGAAAAAAAGCAAATAAACAATCACAAGCCTTTTCCAGTTAAAACAAGAAATAAAATGTTCAAAATATTTGAAATGACCACGACACAGAAGCATGCAAGTATTATGAAATGAGAAGGCTCAAGTGATTTTGTTTTTACACGTTTCCTCTTAATTTGGCATGTAAGTGGCTAGGACAGAGCACAGTGCACGTGCATAAAAAAAGAGACTAAAGGGGGATTTAGGTTTGGGAACTAGCCCGAAGTCTAGAGTTGAGAGTCACTCTCACATGTGTTTCCTCACACAAAAACAATGACAGAGAGGACTGGAAAGCCATGTCCACTTTTAGCAGCAGACCACTTTTAGTACTTATAGCAGTGGGAACAAGAATAAAGAACTGTATTGTCACTGCAAGTCAAATCTCTATGGAATACAGTTTAAAAAAAGTAATGAAGATGGAGAGTGTTTACAAAACAGTCGTCGTTGTGGATTCATCTTAACAGCAAATACAACTGAAAGCATTTCTTGCAGTCAAGTATAGGTATCAAGTAAAACTGATTTTGAGTGGCATAAACGGTTCTGAAATGTATTTTCTATAAACTAGACTCAATTATGACAATTTTAAAAAACTAATTAGAGATGTATCAAATACATAACAAACACAAGACTACTTTGAAACACTTCAAATTATTTGCAGATTTGTTTCCTAATTGGCTCTGGAATATTCTCTTGCTTCTCCAGTAGATAAAGAAAAATTACTAAAAGATTTCTAACATTTAAACTGTTGGCTCTTTTGGACAGATTCTTAAGCAATAATCTCAATGGTTTTATAGCACTTTTTTAATGAAACACTGCCCTGATTTCAAAAATCATGAGTAGTTATGCTACATTAATTACAGGGGTCCCCATTTTAACAACTAAATGTGGACTTAAGCTCAATGTGCAAAATACTGAAACTGATCAGATCTTCTAGCTGTCATAATGTTGTCACATCAGCATGACAATTTCCAGGAAACAGACAGACAGTCATTTTTCAGACATCACAAACGATGCGGATCTCAAATCTTCAGATGCATAGGAAATCTTAAGATTTGTAATCCTCTCCCTTTACTTCAGTTTGCTTCTGCTTAAAGTATAACCTAAAAATGTCTGTTGTTTAAAACTGGCCCAAGTAATTTCATCCAAGGAAAACACTGTATAATCTCTTAGTGAATAAATGCCTTACCCACAAAAGGTTGGACTCCATAAAAGTGATGACTGGGAGCTGTCGATTTTTAATTCAATATACATCCTTCTTCACTGCCAGAGGTTAACAAGTCACAGTGGCATCTGAACATTTTCTACTATGAAAAATGTTGATGGTTACCATGAACACAGGTTAGGCAAAGGAATGAAGGCACATGAGGTTTGTTCCTAATCCTACCTTATAGTACAGCTCTGGAATAAGAAAAGGCAGCAAATGATCTTTTCTTTGGTTTGTTTTTTAGATATTCATCCATAAGGAGATACTCACCTCTGGGATTCCAGAGCCGCAGGCATAGGGAGCAAACACCCTGACCAGGGAGACTGCCAGGAAAGCAAAACATAGAGCCCATAGAATGTACAGAAAATAGTTGAGAATGTAAGCACTTGCACCCTAGAAAAATAACAGTAACAAACACTGTTAGACAAATACAGGATAGTAAATCTCATGTTTTTTCTTGGGATGAGGACGGCATGAAGCCTGGTCTTTTCATTTACATGCTAGCTGCTGCTTTGTATCAGGAAGGACAGATGACTTCATATACTCCAAAAAAATATACTAACCACATGAAGAAGCAGCATACTAATATATGTATATACATATATATAACCCAGTCCTTTCAGACAGTTTGTTAGGGACATAAAGGGAATTCAAAGAGCATCTCTCCTTACAAATGCTGATCTTTTCAAACTGTATCCCTGTGTATATTAGTAGCCAGGACAGCTCATGGAGTGGAAGGGTGAAAGCATTATATATATTAATTATTTATATTATATATTATAATATTATATACATTTAATTATATATATATATAGTTAAATTATTTCCTTCTGTATGATACCATCTATGACTGAGATGAAAATCATTTGAAAACACAGTGTATTGACAGACACCACTCACATACATCACATACCCCCGATATTTTAAAAGTATTCCAGTCATTAATTAAAGCCATCTGCAAACTAAACATCTTTACTGACAGAGTGGAAACAGGAATGCTCATGAGCTGCAGTTGACTGTTCCGGACCATAGTGAAAGCACAGTCAGCAGTGACCTTCAAGTTTTCTGTCATTCTCAACGGTCAAGACAAAATTGTTGTGAAAGTCTGTCTTAAAGCTACTCGTCTCTCTTATCAAGCATAATTTTTAGATAAATTTCAAAAAGCACACCTACACAGTCAAAAGAGAACTTAGATGAAGAAACTGGAGCTTTAGTCTTCTAACAATCTCCAGCAACATGACGCTACAGAATAAAAAACAAGATGAAACTCAGTGCATGAACTGGTACAAATTCTTCACCTCTCAGTGAACTCTTCCTGCCGGATGCAAGCCCAGCTGCTGAAGAACACCACGGCACTTTTCTCTCCTCTTGCAGGACAGCAGCACGGATATCAACATTATGGTAAATCAAGTAGGAAAACAGGCTTTAATCAGTTGTATCGTGTCTCCTGTTAATCGACTTGGCCAGACCGTTTCCAGTCAGAAAAATAACCTAGCACTGAGAAGTGTCTCTGTTCACAAGCCTGAAAGAAATCAACCTTTAACAACATGAATCCTCGCTAAGCCTCGTTTTCCTGATCTCTATCCAATTGAAAAAACTCTGAGGGAACCATTGCCCTTATCCTTGAGGATATGTTTGAAAGAAGGGCAATTTGTTAAGCTCCTCTTGTGCTTGCTGACATTAGCAGTTGGCCTTGATAATAAAAACAGTACAATATCATCCTGCAGTGCCCTGAGACCCAGTAGTCATGGATCTGACACTTACAGTGATTGACATCTGTCTATAGTAATCATGGGTATATGTTGCTGCAGCTGAAGACAGTCTTGTTTCTTTATGAGTGTTTTCTCCTAGTGCTTTCAATTACAAACAGCTATGGCAATATTTACTCTTCCTCCAAAGAAAACTGTGTCTATGCTGTCCCAGGACAAAATACTGTGAACCTGGATTAGCTCCAAAGACCAACGCCATCACAAAAATATGGCCCTACAGCACTGAGATAAATCTGCAGTTCTGATTCTAAATTCACTTCAGTCAAACTAACTTTATTTCTTCTTACTTCCTTTTCTTTCTCATCTGAGAAGCCAGATGAAACCCATGTCAGCTCATTACTGCAGTCACGCATACACATTGTGGCAGGACCTCACAAGAGTCTACATGGCCAGTTTAGTTTTATCCCTTGAGACAACTCTCATTGTTATATTTTCCAATATCAGTTTTTCTACAGATATATGGATCTGATTTCAGCAGTTTCTAGTGATTAAAAATAATAAACCCTTTGGGAAGTGAAGCAGTAGTAACTCAGTATAGCAAATGGCTCATTTCTGATTCATTACATGCACTGAATCAGAAAACATGTATACTGGAATCAGAGACTGAAAAAGCTCATCAGCAGAGATGATCCTGCTAACACCTCTTTTCACCAGTAGCTCTGAAACCTTACTCTGGCAGCAACAGTGATGAAGCAGGCAGTGGAGCAGAGCAAAACTTTATAATTAAGTTTACAAGTACCCAGCAACATTTCAGGCCTGGTTTCAGTCCAGATTAGGTACAAATTGAACATAACTGAAAACAATTCTCATAAACTTAAAATACTGAAATAAAACACATCCCTCAGGATGCCACGGGTTGCTGGACAATACTTGTTTTCACAGTGGCAAAGAACTCTATTCTGATTCAACTTGAGATGTCATAGCTTGCAAACTTCCTACTGTGGACTTTATAGTAATATGTTTCCTTAAGGTCCAGTACTGACAGATTCAAGACTGCATAATGAGCCATAGAAGACATGTGGTCCTTCCCTCTATCTCAGGTAGACATGAGGTGTTAGAATACAGGGCCCTCAGCTCCAGTGCAGTTGAAGTTAGGACCAAGCTGGATATGCAGAAGCTCTGGGGTACCAGATGTTGGCTAGAGATCTAGCTGAAGTGGGTGGAATCTTCTCTAATGTTACACATCCACAGCTCTGGTGAAATTGATTTTTTTAAACTCTTTTGTATCACAACACTCTTTATGTGCTCTTTGGAAGCAATTCATAACCAGAGGAATGAAGAATATTGTTGGTATACAAAACAGTGATTAGGGGAAAAAAACATAGCTTGGGATGTTTCTGCTGTGCTATTAAGTTTCCTATAACTATTTACATCAAGACCGCTTTGGGCTCATTTAATGGAAGGTCTACAATGATAACATTTTTCAAGAGATGCTATAGGAAATGTCACAGCTCTCAGTGAGAACGTATGTACAGGGTTTAATCAGTCATAAATCAGAAAAGCCACAGGGAACAAGTGATCTAAATCTTAGTCCTCAAAATATCAAATTTAGTTGGCTACGATGAGAAAGAGTCACAGTCACACATGAAAAAAAAAGAAGACACATCTGATCAGAGTACCTTTGGGGAAATTGCCCTGAGAACGTTTTATCTAAAATGTAATCCAAATTAATCCTCTTGTGCATTGCTGTTCTACAGAGCAGCTACCCAAATGTAGAATGCAAAGTCAAGCAATACAGCCACATTCAGTAACAACAACAACAACAACAATAATAATAATATGAAACGTAATGGCATTCAGTATATTTTGATTCTTCCCAGAGTCCTCTAAAGGAAAAGGAATCACGCAGAACTTGCCCATATCATAAGAATTTTTTTTGCAATAGAACAGAATTTTTACTTGCCAAATCCACATTTCTGTTGGAGTATTACTGAACTTTGCCATGGATTTCTATACAATAGTAATAGACAGCCTTCTTATTAATATGATGGCATCCACTGGGTCAGAGCAGCAGAAAGCTATGGATCTTAGAGCCAGCTTTGTTTTGAAAATGAGACTAAAACTAAGAACCACATTTTTTTTCCCCGCAGTGACATTATACTAGGAGGTCATAAGCCCAGTTTGAATATAAATGAGCAAAGTTTTACATTGTCCACCTAGATGATACTTTCCTTATTAGCCACAGCATACAATAGTCATGATGGCTGAGTTTCTGCAGCAGGTGAAAGCAATAAATTTTCTCAAGGAAATGCTCTGTTTAAATATTCCAGGTTTGCAGAGTAACAGCATGTCAAACACATGCACAGGATTTCTAAATCCCATAACAATTGTAACATTCTACCCTTTTTGGACTTACCACATTTTTTGTTCACTTAAATTACAACCCTGTCCCCAGTCCTGCAACTTTATACCGGGGTAATATTTCTTCACCGTTACAAAGATACACCCATCTGAACCATCTGTTTATGAAGAACCGTGCAAGCCTAAAAAACCTCTGGCAAAGGGAAGTTTGGCATCGTGGACTGGAAGCCACACAGAGAGATTTTTGCGTGTGATTAAGTGGTGGGAATGTTCAGGAACAGCAAGCACCCCACTACTTTCACTACGGTTAATTAGAAGTATGGAAAATTGGGTTGTACATTTTCACAGACACTTTCATCTAGTATTACTTTAATCAAAAACTTAAAGCAGGGCTGAAGTGAACGCGAATAACAAACCTGTACATCAGTGAAGTTGCCTCAGACATTTTCTGCAGGGTCAGACCACCTCCACACCGGAGGAAGATACTGCCTGTCTGGAGAAGATTTATGGCACAGAAGTATGTATCTTCTTTCCTTTGTTATTGCCCTAATTGCATTATCATGTATTTAAAAACAAAAAAGTTCTATTAGGGACTTTAGAATCATAGAATCATCAAGGTTGGAGAAAACCTCCAAGATCATTTAGTCCAACCATCTGTCTGTCACCAATATTTCCCACTAAATGAGGTCCATGTCAAGAAACATCTAAATGTTTCTTGAACACCTTCAGGGACAGTGACTCCACCACCTCCCTGGGCAGTCCATTCCAGTGCCTGACCACTCAAATATTTCCTAACATCCAGCCTGAATCTCCCCTTGAGGCCATTCCCTCTTGTCCTGTCACTAGTTATGCAGTAGAAGAGGTCAACCCCTCACCAAAACCTCCCATCTGGTCATTGTAGAGAGCAATAAGATCTCTCCAGAGTCTCCTCTTCTCCAGACTGAACAATCCCAGCTCCTTCAGTCACACCCCATAAGGCTTGTGATCCAGACCCCTCGCAGCTTCGTTGTCCTTCTCTGGATATCTGCCTATAAAATGCTGTCATTGCAATGTTCCTATTTGCTTCTCATTTATCAGCAGGAAACCTTCAAATACTAAAAGTTCCAGAAACAATAAATTATCTACAGGGAAAAGGAGAAGAGGCAGCAGCTTTAATCTCTTAATAAAGAAGAAGAGGAAACTGCTCAGATGGGAGACTGATGTTGGCTTGCCAGAGAGATAGACAGATTCGAGTGCTGGCATTAATGGCATCACTTTCACAGAGACAGACAGAGCAGCCAGAACAAATGCCTGCATGCAACTCCCTCTTGGCCATCCTAGAATCTTGACTCAGTTTTTATGTCTTGTTATTATTTCTCACATAAAGTGAATCATAGAAACATAGAATCGTAGAATGGCCTGGGTTGAAGAGGACCTCAAAGATCGCTGAGTTTCAACCCCCCTGCCATGGACAGTCACCAACCACTAGAGCAGGCTGCCCAGAGCCACGTCCAGCCTTGCCTTGTAAGCCCGCAGGGATGGTATCACATAAGCTTTTTCTTTCCAGTGACACATCTGTCCCATCTACCCAATGTCCAAGTCACCTGTAAAAATGCGGGATGTTTTTCAACACAATAATCCTCCCCTGAAATACGAGTTTCGAAGGAATCAATATTATTTAATACACTGAATAGCTGAGGCGGAAATAAAATACTATGAAAGTACCATCTGCCACAGAGGTTGAGGAAGGCTACCATACATGTCTTAAGATGCAAGACTTCCACATATTCTGCTTTGAAACATTATTGTTTGCATTGAAAATAACTACAAGTAAAAAAAAAAAAAAACAAGGGTAGAAAAAAGGAGAGAGACTTTCCAGTTTCCATCACACACGGGATTGTAACAATGGGGTCTATCCTAAATTAGCAAGATATTGCTTGTGTTAATGAGTTAAAAATGAACAAACAAACAGCAACAATCAACAACAACAGCACCAATCAACCAAAGAAAAAAAACACATCCCTTTCCATTCATAAAGTTTTCTCTTCCAGAGAATCTATCTGGAGAGAGTACCAGCAAGTATAAAAAAAGAGGCACTCCCTGGCCTTCTTTGACCCCATCCCAATCACGTCTCCCATACCTCTGACTGGTTTACGAGAAGTTCAGACCATTTTTGCCACTGGGGACATTTGTCTCTGTCATCAAAGGTCGTTTCATTGGACGTCCAGCAGCACTGCTCATGGCTGTACCAGAATGCAGACAGGCAGACACCTTCCTTCAGGTCTGTCATCCAATCCACAGCTAAATCTATCACTCCAGCTAATGTGCCTGGAAAAGGAAATGCATAAAAAGGAGGTGTGGCATAGAAAAACATCAAGCCATGAGGTGAATATATCTGTTTATGACAAAAGCGAAAGTATGCCATGTGGGGAAAAAGTTGCAACTTATGCGTGGATATACCAAAGAACTGGAAGAAACAGTGGGAGAACTGAAAAGAAATGGCCATACCAACATGTTTGACCTTCAGAGTTCTCTCCTAAAGCACTTTTTTTTTATTACTGCCATTTTCCTGCTGGCTAATTGACAAAGAGGGATGGCCCAAGCAATGCTGGGCCCTCTCCTGCAGCCTGTTCCAGGCGTGTGTACCAGCTGATGCAGGTCAGCAGGGCTGTGTGTAAGGACGAGGCCACGGGGCCCAAAGCACACTGCATTTCACGAGCGGGCAGGAAGAGGACACCGCTGTTTTTCCTTTAGTCTTTCTGGTCCCAAGACAGCAAGCTTTTCAAAGGATGATTTCCGTACAAAAACAATACGGATGCCAAATTCTGACTTACGAACTTAATGGAATCAGACTTTTGATGTGTATATTCATTACCAATCCAAACACGCAGATTAAAACTGCTCTTCAAATTCTCACTTTACGGATGTAAATCCTATTTCAGCTTTTCCCAGCAACTACACAGAGCTACAGCGACATCCAGTGGCCAGAAGAGGCTTAAACTTCACGAGGAGCGACCACAAGGAAAACTGCATTTCCAGCGTATTTTGTCGGTAAAAGCCGACGTATTCCTACAGTACCAGCAGGAAGACAGACGCTAGAAGAAGCCAGAACACAGAAATTACACACTGGAAGGTATGAGCTTATCTGACAGGTAGAACTCGGTAACATTTTTGTTAGTAATCATTAGTACAATTTCAAGGAAACCAGAGATAAATTCATTGACGAATTTCAGCGAGAATAAAATATTTCAGATATTTTGAAAAAGGCAAGTAATGGATGGTTTTTATAGTTCCAAAATTTGTATTTTTTCTGGTTCCTGCTAAGTATCCAATGGACTAAAGGGAGGAAGTGTGGGGGGCTTGCTCCTTTTTCCTCTAGTTTTCAGTTCATTTGACCTGTAAATAAAGTTTCCTGCTTTTTATTTATGTGAAAGAAGAAAAAAAAATAATAAAAAAATCACGTAATTCAGGCCCACACAACCTGCTATTTACTCATAGAACAAAAAATAATAACATCCGCAGAGCTTTACAAATGAGCATATTTTCTCAGTGCCTGAGGAAGAATACCTGTCTCCACACTGACAAACAATTCAACTACATTAGCAGTACAGAATTTTTGTGGTAATGGAATAGTCTGAAGAACTATACATGGCATCATAGAATCACTACGGTTAGAAAAGTCCTCTAAGATCATTAAAGTGAGCGTGGCCAGCAGGTCGAGAAAGATGATCCTCCCCCTCTACTGTGCCCTGGTCACCTGGAGTATTGTGTCCAGCTCTCGGCTCCCAGCTACAAAAAAGACAGGGATCTCCTGTCCAGCAGAGGACCACAAAGATGATAAAGGGTGTGGAACGCCTCCGTTAAGAGGAAAGGCTGAGACCTGGGTCTGTTCAGCCTTGAGAAAGGAAGACTCAGAGAGGATCTGATCCACATCTATAAATATCTAAGCAGCAGGAGGCAAAGGGTCAAGGCTGGACTCTTCTCAGCAGTGTGTGGTGACAGGACGAGGGGAAATGGCCACAGACTGAAGCAGCGGAAATTCCACACAAATGTGTGTGGGAACTTCTTCACAGTGAGGGTGACAGAGCACTGGCACAGGCTGCACAGAGAGGTGGTGGAGTCTCCTCTGGAGACGTCCAAGACCCGCCTGGACACCTACCTGTGCAACCTGGGCTAGGGAGCTGCTTTGGCAGGGGGTTGGACTCCATGATCTCCAGATGTCCCTTCCAACCTCTACAATTCTGTGATTCTGTGATCATCTAGTCCAGCCACCAACTAATCCCCCCTATGCCTATAACCATATCCTTCAGTGCCACACCTGCATGCTTCTTGAACACTTCCAGAGATAGTGACTCCACCACTTCCCTGAGCAGCCTGAATGTGTCACCATTCTTTCTGAGAATAATTTTTCCTAATATATAACATGAACCTCTCCTGGCACATTTTAAGGCCATTACTTCTCATCATATACAATACAAGACCACTATAAAACAGGCTGCAGGAGCAGTGATGCCTGTAACAGTCATTTTCTTTGCAGGCCTTGGCTTTTTCTCGTGCTCTCTTTCCATTTGTCCAAGTTTCTTTGGAAATGATGGAATGCATTGTGAGATGACTAGATACCATCATGTTGTGAGTAACATCAGCATACATTACCTGGTGTAGGGAACCTGCTTTGGCAGGGGAGTTGGACTCGATGGCCTCTTGAGGTCCCTTCCAACCCCTATGATTCTATGATTCTGTGATGATTCTAACTCAGTGAGTTTTACAGTAAAGTCTAAATTCTCCTCCAACTTTCTTAAACTTTCAGGAGATGGCACAAAAAATCCTCAGGCTGTGCCCCTAACATCTGCTGGTGGACATTTATCATTCTCTGTTGTCACTCCAATCTTCTAAATTCACGTAATACTTAATCAGATAATTTAAATCTAATAGAAGGTGCAAATGAAGAAAGCGTTTGAATACTTTCCCCCTAATGAAGTGAGCAACAGAGTAGAGAAATAACATTCAGTTCTCTATCATAAGCTTCCATGCACCACAGTGCCTCTAAGAAAATGTGCTTAATTATACAGCTGAACTAATCCCTTTTGCTTCATAGGACTCACATAAAGAGGAAACTGCTATGAATTACTACACCTATTTTACAGAGAAGAAAATCACAAGAGGAAAAGACCAGTGCTTGCAGATAACAGTATGACAGTTACTGATTCATAAGCCCAGTGACCAGAATTTATCCAAGTTCTAAATCTTTGCATCTTCAAGTGAAATAAATGGAAGTTGCAGACTGCTCATCAACTCAGAAAATTAATCATCTGATTGTTAAGCTAGACTGCAATGTAGCGTATGTTTATTTCCTTTCCATCAAAGGAACTGAATTTGGTCCCCAGGTCTATATGCATCCTCCACCTGGAATGAAAAATTTAAGCTAATTTTAAACTCCCGTGCCTGAAAAACTTTTCTAATTGCCTTTGGAAGTACATGGAGGCTCCTGCCATCTCATTCCTCAAAAGTCCCACCTTGCTATCCTCTTGTCCCCTGTAAGGCTGTGGCAGGGGCACAGTCCCCTCATGCCCTGGATACTGCTACTGCTACTGCTTTTCCCCTCCTTGCTATCCCTTGTCCTTGCCCCTGGCAGTGCCTGGATTCATCTACCCAAGAGCTGCCCCATGGCCTTGTAGCTGAGCCAAAGCTCCATCTTTCAGAGGCACAGAGTACATGTATCATTCCAAGAGCAGGCAAAGTCTACAGCCCAAATCATGAGCACGCAGATAATGCTTGTTCACAGGTCCTTGCTAAATTGAAAAACAGGTTAATCTCTATTCTTAGTGGTAAAATGTGCTGTTCTGCACCTGTGCCATTGCAAAGTTTGCAAAAGCTAATGCCCCTCAGCTCCACCTTACCCTTTAGTATGTAGGACAGATGGATGAGCATTAGAGCTCTATTGGTGGTTATTATTTCTGGGTTTCAATAATCTTGAGGATGCCAGAATGAGCTTTCATTGTGAACTGGAACTGAAACAAACCTCGGGCTTTCTTCCCATCTCATTCACTCATCAAAATTACTATGGAAACATGCATACAAGTAAATGATTTGCCAAAATGTCACTTCAGCAGTGTTTTCTTAAGACCTTCCCTGGCACTTCTAACACGCCTGAACAACTGTGATAAATGTGTTAACTTGTCAGAAAGCAAGAAAGAGATTCACACTGCTTGGAAACTGTGAAGCTTTGCATCGTGGTTCTAGCAAGCAGTGTCACACAGGAGCACCCTGACATCACTGGGAAAATATAAAAAAAGGACAGCTGTTTCAACATGGTAATAGAAGCAGAGCTTTCCAAGTTGGAAGATGTGCTAAGCCATGCAAAAGACAGGAGCAATTTAAGCAATTAATGAATTTACCATCCGAGTTGAGGCAGGCTGTTAAATATGTAATGTCTGTCTGGCTTGTGAGCAAATGCAGAACTGAGTCTGAAACTGTATTTTCCCTTCATGCATATATATATATATATATATATATATATATATATATATATATATATATATAAAAGCTAACCAAGTGGATGTAACAATTTACAAAGCTCCCTTTTGATAGTACATGACCAATATTTTCTTTCCCTGCATGACAATATTTACTTGCAGAATGCAGTTAAGTGAAGACAAGGAAGAAAATATCTGCAATAAAACTGACTGGATTCAGAGAGTGAAAGTAGTCAATTCAGTGTAAAGTACTTAGACATGTATTTTCAAGAAAAATCCCTCTAATGATTAATAGCAATTTTTCTAAGTCAGCAATAAGCAGGAGGCTATTTTTTATTAAGTATTATAACTGTATGGATACATAACTGTTTATTTTTTTAGCTTGAAACATCAGCAAACAGACAATCAAGTAAAAAGAGAAACAAATGGAGCTGCAGCAGATTTGGGTGAGGTGGTTCTGGGAATCACTATGTTAGCACACACATACCTGCCAGAAGTCCTATGAGAAGCATCACAACCCATCCTGACCAGGCATCCAGCAAACTCTTGATGAATTCCCATATGGATTCCTTACTTTTGCTTGTAATCTGAAACGATATGCACATACAGTTGTGTTTTAGATTCAGGCTGACACAATATCCGTGCATCATGATTAAACATATATATATATATATAAATCTACTCAAAAGTTGGTTAAAAATTCTTCTGCTCTCTACTCTCTCTGGTCCCAACCACATTTTAGAGATGCTCTGTTACAAGTTGCAGAAAACACTTCCACATTCACAAAATGAAGACATCCATATTTTTATAAGTTCTCCTAAAACACAATTAAGAGCTTTGAAAAACTGCTGTGTTTTCTTGCATCTGGGTTGGCCATACCAACCACACCAAACCCAGCTGCCATTACCTTCCTATGGCGGTCAGTGTCACGTGATTTCTCTCGCAGCCAGTCAATAGTGTGGAAATCTTCATAAGTCCCAACGTCGGGAAAAGGCTCATCCAGAAAATCCATCAGGTTGCCAGAACCATTCATTTCTCCTGCATTAACCATATTAGGGTCTGTGTATAGAGGGGAAAACAAGTATTTCAGTAAATTCATGTAGCTTTGCCAGACACGTCAGAATCAAGTATTCCAAATCCCTCCACAAACCACAAACTCAAGAGAGCACGGCTCAGCAATTCTAGTGGGCACTTACTGAGGTCTATGCATACTGCTGAAGACTACATTAAGAGCTTGGCAAGCTCCAAGTGCAGAAATATCACCCTTTTATTGCAAACAGTGCCCCAAAACCCCAGACGGTCCTGGGCTTTTTCTGCAAAGCTACATGCTGATCCCATGCTGGAAGAAGCGCCCTGCCTGTGGTGAGGTTACTGAGTAGGCAAAGTTACTAGGTCAGAAGACAAATGATAATAGACTAGAATTTACCATTTATCATTCATCTGGCTTTTCAGGCTACAGAAATGAAAGCAGAGAACCATCCACACCCATTGTCCTGACGCCTCCTACAGCGTTATCCTGGAGAATGTGGCAACACACAGCTTGGACAGTTGTACTCTTCAGTGGGTAAAAGACTGTCTGGATGGTGGGCACAGAGAGAGGTGGTGAATGGAGCCCAATCCAACTGGTGACAGGTCACAGGTAGTGCTCCTCAAGGGTCAGTACTGTGGCCTGTCCTGTTTGATATCTTTACTGAGGACCTGCACGAGGGGATTGGGTGCATTCTCAGTACATTCGCAGATGACACCAAGGTGGGAAGAAGCGTCAATCTTCCTGGGGGTAGGAAGACCCTATGGAGGGATGTGGATAGGCTGGATTGCTGGGCTGAGGCCAATTGTATGAGGTACAACAAGACCAAGTGCCAAGGCTATGCCTTGAGTACTGCGTTCAGCACTTTAAATAAGTATTTTAGGCACACAGGATTCGACCAACTTAATTTCATCCATCTGAAAGTTTGGTGTCTAGACTGTAAGAACTACCTAAGCTGCCTCTGGAAACAGAGAAGGATGTGTTGCTCTAAAGAGTGATATAGCGTCACCTATCCTAAAATAGGTGTCTGGGTAATAGAGTCTTTGGGAGAGTACCTATGATCTGCAATATGAAAAAGCAAACATAAAAATAATAATAAAATAATGAAAAAGAGCAACTGTCATCTCACAAGGAAAAGAAAAAAACAGCTTACACGCAAGAAAAGATACAAGAAAACCGCTGACAGTTTCAGACTTTAAGTCTTACAGAACTGACTCTGCAGGGCCAGTAATCCCGTGATAGACACAATGTAATACGTCAAGTTTGCCCGCAAGAGAATCCTTTCTTCTGGGAAAGGAGGCCAAATACAGAGCAGATGACCCCACACGTGGTGCTTAGGAGCACAAATAAGGAGCCACAAGATGGAGGAGGTTAAAAAGAGGAGTGACAGTTGAAAACAGCAATACTTAGCAAAACAGATGAGAGCACACTCCTGCGTTAGTAAGGGAAATATGAGAGTCTGAAGGTAGGATGCTGCAGCTGACACCAGGGAGCTGAAGCTGCAAGTGGTCTTGAGTTCAGTGTCTTGTAAACCATGACTGGGGGCTGAAATGGGAAGCTGGCATGAAGTGAAAGAATCAGACCGTGCTATTATTTTGTAGCACACAGATCGTTTCCTTCAACCTGCTCTTCCATACAGTGAAGAAAGAAACACGCAGTTCTGACTGCTTGCCTGAATCCAGGCAATCCCTCTGCTTTATAAAAAATGTCTGGAAACTATTGTGTTGAATGAGTTGGCAAGTTCTCCTTAACGCTACAAGAAAGTCACCCAATATGCTAGTTGTGTCACACAAAAAATAGCTTCTTAAGTATGCCATCAATGCCAGGCACATGACAGTTTTGTGATGGATAATACCAGGCCAGACCACAAGTATGTGGGTAATTACAGTCTTAGCCTGAATCTGTCCCTAACATACATGTTGCGCAGGATGCCCGGGGACACAAGGAAGTGCTAGAGACCGCAGGGCCATGGAAGGCTCAGAAAACAAACTTTGAACTCTAAATAGTGTTCCAGTCTCTAGAAACTGCAGCTAGATGGATGATTACCTGCCTGAGACTCCACGCCAGCTGCCATGCTTTTGAATGCAGAGATATGACATCAGATCAGACAAAACCCAGTTCTGGATCCAACGCTTTTAACTGAGCTGCATAGAGATCCCATGTTTCTTATGAGCTGGTACTAAGCACCGTAAGTACCACTGCCTTTCTCTTCAATTGGCAATTATTTATCTCGCCTTTCTGAAGCACCCGGAACAATCTCCAAAGCTTCTTTCAGGATGAGATAACTTGTCCTCTAGAGATCCTTCCAGTCCTGCCAGCAGAAGTAGAGCCTTCCACTAACGACTCAGTTATGGATACTTCAATTTAATACACAGATGTTAAGGGCAAACGAATGTCGTCCAAACATGGACAGTAGCAATCCACTCTGATGACAGCAAAGGTACAACCACTCACGGTGCGAGTTGTCTCATCTAGCATCACAAACCTGCACTAGACACTGGAATCTGAATTCCCTTTGTAGCCGATGAGGAGAGAGAAACACTATTATGAGGCAATTTATCTCATATATATGAGACATTTACGTTATAGTGAGATGATAGATGGTTCCCCGTGAGCAACAGTTTCTGTTCACAGATCACAGGGATGCCAGAAGTTGCCATTCCTGTCTCATTAATTCATAAGGAAACATCTCAATATCACTGCATACAGAATTAGTAATAAATGCAACTCTTAGCCACCCCTAATACCCAAGTATCTTAGAAATGTGGATACTCCAGCAAAGCCTATATACACTGAAAAGTGTTGGATATTGTTATGCTGCTGAGTAACTCTTGGACATGCGTGCTGTCCCTTTGTAGTTCCATGTCTCAGATGTCACTGCTGTCCTCTCAGCTACTTTTCCAGATGCTGATGAAACAATTTGTGCAACAGCAGACATTACCTGCTTAGTGTCCTGTTCTTCACTAACAATTCCTGGTATTCATTTTGCTTAGGGCATGCATCCAACATTTTCCCTGAGCAACCTGCTGTAACTGCATGA
Source organism: Oreortyx pictus (assembly GCA_036925125.1). Lineage (NCBI taxonomy): Eukaryota > Metazoa > Chordata > Aves > Galliformes > Odontophoridae > Oreortyx > Oreortyx pictus. The sequence goes on along the minus strand of JAUPFR010000001.1, from coordinate 66,920,142 downwards.
GAGGCAGGAGCCCATCGTTCTGTGGGATCCTGGAGTCATTAACCCCATCGTTTTGTCTTTATCGGCCTTGAATCACAGCTGCCGTCTCATTCCCTGTGATTTCAGGATGGAAAGAGCCTTCTTCAGCTCTTTTTTCACTGAATAGCTTAATATACCCACAACTGGACATTTTAATCAGTACTCTGCTTTTTCAGCTGTAAACTGATTCTTGCTAACAGCTGAATGAAGAAACAAATCTATTGGAACCAATGCACTTGTGAAGTGCTGCATGAGAGGAGATGGAGGCGGGGATCAAAAGTTCAGTCCAAATATTAGTCCATAGGACTTGATGTTGGTATTTTTAAGTAGACTCTGAAACATCCCATCTAAAGAAAGCAATACATGGATTAGTGCAGACAGCCTGCACAAGCTGTGGTGAGCTTGCTGATGGGCAAGGAGCACAACAGGTACCATATGGACTGTAGCATAGGTCTCTTCCATTACATTTACTCCCTTCCTTTCTTCCTTTCTTCTTTTCTTTCTTCCTTTTTTTTTTTTTTTTTTTTTTAGGGTAGTACTATCATATTTAAGGTCGTGCTTTTTTTTCCTGCAGATCCCACAGTGAGTAAGCTCATCTTGTGATTCAAATCAACTGTACGATACACAGCAGCTTGGAGCTAAGTTTTATGGAAAGGTGATACATTACATTTATAATAGCAATGCTGACAACCTCTGAACTTTATGGCACTGCTATACATGAGAAAATGTAAAAGCCACAGTTAGAAGAGCTGTATCAGTGTACTGACATTGCAGGTATTACATTAACTGCCCGATTTGATCCGAAATACACTTGACATGGCAAGCACAGACCAAAACATCCCATGGTTCAAAGAAGCTGAAAAGTATGCTGATGAGAAACAACGAGCTGAACGGTCATCAAAGGAAAAGTCCTGGCCCTCGCCTGTTGCTCCTAAATGTGCTACGGTCTCCTCATCCTGTTTTCTGTTTTAATTGGACACATTGCACGGTACATTCTGAAATGCATTTCCAACAAGTTTTAAGTTACTTTTAACAGTTCACAGTTACTGAATTTTTCCAGCACTTCCAGCATTTCTAGCAGAATAATGTTCCCTATCCACTTTCATCTTTATGCTGCTTTCTCTCAAGGTAGCAGTGTGGACTTTGCTCTGTGAGAAGCAACCACGCAAACAGCAAAGCACACCTCTGTCAATGACTTCTCTGCTGTAGCATAAGGATGCGGATGTGGCAAGAGGCTAGGGGGAGAAAACAGAATCCTGAATGCATGTTGCAAGTCTTCATGTGATTGGAGTGACTTTGGGCACACACAAATCTCTGGGTCTTTATTTTTCTTAGGATCAGATTATGAACAGCGAGGTCTTACTGGTTTATCAGCTGGCAATCACCACAAAAATCCTTATCTCTTATCACAGGCTTTTCTGGAAACATAACGTGGCATAAAAAAAAAAAAAAAGCATAGAGCAGTTAAATTGGGAAAACGGTTTAAGGATTCATGGCTCAGTCCCCGCGTATGAGTAAATCATCCTGTGAAACGCTGCCACCTCCCACAGCACAAACACAGACACACTGCCACAACTGGAACACAGCCTGAAAACACCGCAGCACGTTACTGCGTGGCCCCATCACCACACATGAAGGAGCTCTCTGCTGCGGTAGGGTGGGCAAGCTACATACAGTCAATCTCAAATGCGTGGCTTTACCCTGATTAACCTCTATGGAAAAGAATGACGAAGCCGCGACCAAACTCACAAAGCACAGGGCAGCAGATCACAGGGGAGAGGGCGTGGGAGGCAGAGGGGGGGGAAATATTTGGGATAAGCAGTGGAAAACTGAAGCACAAATGTCTCCTCCGGACTGAACCACAGTCTCCTAACACTCCCTTCAGCCACCACACGAGCCAAGGGCGCAATCACAGCAGCGATATGGGAGCAGGCCTGGAGCACAGGGGACACAAGGCACAGGGCCCAGGGTGCAGGGCAGCACTGTTTGGAAGCCTGAGCACCCCATGTGTCCCACAGCGGGGTGAGAGCTGTAACAAACAGCTGGGGCACACAGCCCTTGAGGCAGGAGACGGAGCAGCCACAGCACAGCCAGACCTGCTGCCCTTCACCTCCCAAGCACCGAAGGCCTGCGCACCCAGTGCAACCCAGCTCCCTCCCGCAGCAGGTGAACCTTGGGAGGCAAGTTCCTTTGGTATGAAACATCACGTGTCTGGTCTGCACTGGAGGGTTCCTGGAAAATTTGAGCAAAATTAGTTCAGCGGCTGAGTTATGTCAGAAAAGGAAGGGGGGAACCCGGTTCTTTCCCGCAAACGTCGAGTGGAATGTTTGCACTCTCATCGCTCAAAACGGACCCCATTGTCAAGAAAAATAACAGAGAAGTGTGTTTTATGGTATTTCCAGCAAGCTTTAACAGCCTCCCAATGAATGTAGCTGCTAGCACTGATGTCAGAACTGTGGAAACAGCACAAGCAAAGGGTTGCTATGGAACTTAAGTGGTTGAAACACCTTTACTAAAGGCTGTCCCTTTGCTAACATCCCACCAGCTCGAGCAGGTGAGCCCTGTAGGGGCTCCATTTTTTGAAGAAGTATCTCCTTCTCTGGAGATAGATATTCAAAACCCGTTTTCAGTGCTACTCTTTGTCTCCTCAGTCAGAAAACGATAGCATTAACAGAAAGAAATTGTTTTTTAGGGGGGTAAAAAAATATATAGCCAAAGAGAGCTGCACTTGTACTCCTAAAAAGCTGTCCCCTTAAGCGGTGCATTTAACAGCATTAAATAAACCTCTCACTGAAAACATTTCTGAGCCCTCAGCTTAAAATAAAGCAGATAAACCCGCAGTGGAAAAGCCATTAATGTGTTCTGCCATGTCACTCCTCATGATTTGAGCGGAGGCAGTGAGTCACTCCAACACAGATGGAGGTTCATGTTTTACTAAGAGGGCTCTGGTTTGTATGGCAGCGTTCGCTGCAAGTGGGCTGTGCACTTACAGAACGGTGGCTTCATGCCTCCAAGTTCCCCCATCTTCAAGGTGGGGAACCCTCCCTCCTTCATCACAATGTTTGAGAGAAGCGTGTTAGAAGTGCTTCAGGAACAGAAACCTGAAGGAAACCTGCCAGTGCTCTTCTATTATCATCAGCTGTGAGTCACATGTGATTGTTGGTTCTTCTGGTCTAGAGAGGAAGAAATCTGAGCAAATCCAGAATCTTCCGTGTATGTATGCATGTGTGCTGAGAAAAACATTAGACTCCTCATCTACAGCCTGTCCCTGTTTCCCTGCCTGTTCGCTCCAAGCAGACCATCCAACACCATCCCTGGGACTTCTTCCAGTCCTGCTTAAGAAGGCCCAGGCTGCTGCCTCCCTTGGCAAGGGAACGGGCACTGCCAGAATCCAGATGGGGCAATGCCCTGAGTGGAATGTAAGTGCTCCATCACCCTTCACAGTGAGGGAGACAGAGCACTGGCACAGGTGCACAGAGAGGTGGTGGAGTCTCCTTCTCTAGAGACATCCAAGACCCGCCTGGACGCCTACCTGTGCAACCTGGGCTAGGGAGCTGCTTTGGCAGGGGGTTGGACTCCATGATCTCTAGAGGCCCCTTCCAGCCCCTGCAATTCTGTGATATGCACCATGCCATGCCAAGCACAGCCTTCCAACTGGCACTATTTCCAGGGTCACCATTTTATAACAAATAGCTGCTAAAAGCGTGCATTTAGGCTGATACCTCGTCCGCTGCTGCATAAAAAGGCTTTGATTCCAATCAAGAAGCCAGGAAAACAACTGCTCCATACATATTTCCATACGCCACTATTTGTATTGCTATTGCTTTTGAGCAATTGGGAAAATAATAAAATGAAACAAAACAAAACAAAATAAAATAATAAAGCTTTATATTTTGAAAAACTGCTCTCTTCGTTGGCCCCAATGTTTCATTATTCACTATTTGCTTTGTTTTCTATATTTCTTTCCCCTCCCCCCCCCCCCCCACACGTTTTCTGATCCTGACACGACCACGTACCTCATTAGCTGAGACCGGAATCTACCGCTGTGCAGGACGTGCAGCCTGCACGCCAACACCGGAGATTCAAAATCTCCCAAAGCGTTTGGCCGTGACCTGAGCCATGTCACACTTTTTTCGATGATGGGAAACAACAGAAAAAAAAAAAAAAATCCTTGAAGGGAGAGGCGGGTTCTCAAGAATAGGAGAGAACTTCCTGCACACTGTGACGTGACACGGCACCTGACCGCCTGCCCCACGGAGCTGCGGCTGAGTCATCCTCCGTTCTCCAGCCAGGGCGTGGATTTATCCATCAGGCTTCTTAATGCAAAAAAACAAACACGTACAGTTTCACTTCCCTGACCAGTACGGACTCAATCAAGAATTCAGCTTCTTGCTTTCTAGCACTAGTATTAAAGCAAGGGGAATAATAGCGCAATGCAAATAAAAAGCCAAAATACGTTAAGAAACAGAACCAGAATTAAAAACAAAGCCATGAAAGCCACACTCTACAAATTGGTGTCTTCGTACGTTTGTATAGAGTGCATCCCTGTACTCCCACCGCAGGAAAAGAAAACAGGCGCTGGACTTTGCCACTGAAATGCTGCTGTCTGAAAAATCCGTTCAGTGGGGGTTTTTTCAGCCTTTGGAGCAGCTTGTGTAATCACTGAAACCTGCCTGCCATCTCCTGTGTCCTTTCTGGAAAACTATTTCCACGTTGATGTTAGATGGCAAACGATACCTATCCCACACCGCAGCAAATCATGCAGGAAACCTGTGGGACCGGGTGCTCGCAAACCACGTCAGCAAAAAATTAATGAAGGAAAAGCCCCTTTCCACAAACGCATCCGCTGACCCCCTGAGCAAGTGACTCTTCGTTCCTTCCTAAGCTCAGACATTTCTCTCTCTACGACAGCTCCCTTCAGGGAGCAATGAGCCACAGAACCGGCAGTGCACCAAAAACGGTGCCGCTGCTCCCTCCTCTCCCCGCACGGCTGCACGATGATGGCTGCTCCGGCACAGAGCTCAGCACACTCACGAAGGAGCCATATCGAAACGCGGGGACAAAGGGCCTCCCTCAGCTTTAAGGCTCCAGCTGGCAGCCTTTCTGCTGGAGATGTCAGCTGGAAGAGCAGCGCACAGCAGCGAGCAGCCCCCTGCACCTGCAAGCCCTCTGGCTCGCAAGGAATCTGTTCTGCTTCCTTTTCCAGCAGGAACTCTGCCTAGCGGAGCCGGAGCTCCGGGATGGAAGCACACGAGCATCTGGCACGCTAATTTGTTGAAGAATTAATGTCGCTTACCTGCAGTTCAACATCATTTAGCCCAGTCCCAAAGATTTTAAAAGCATCCTTCCTTTGGTGGTACGGCTGCCAAGCACTGATGTCATGGGGAGGAAGCAGTAACAATCATGTGACTGCATCCTTCGTCTATAGGATATCTGATAGGAGACGGCGACAGAGAGACACGGCGAGCTGTAATCCTGCAGGATTACACTGCAAGCTTCTTTATCCCTCCCTAACTATTCTTGAGCACTGCGATAGCTGGTGCTTTTCTTCCCCCCTCACCCGACCGTGTGCAAATTAAGATGCATTCCTATGGGCTCTGCAGCAGCACCCAGGTGTTGTAATTACCTAACTTCGTCTTTCAGAAAGATGTAATCACAGCAGCCTGGAAGTCAAACAAACCAAATTCCACCATCCCTTGCATTTTTTTCCTTTCTCCCCATTCTTCATTTCAAGCTTATCCAGATTGACTTACCTCCATCTTCTGAGTCGTAGTGAAGCTTTGCAAAACTACCGCAGTGGCTTAGTCTCTAATGATACCTTCATTCTCATCCTGTTCACCCATTAAATCACCCCACTTGCAGCCTTCTGCTTTTTCATCAGTGAAACCGCTGCTGCTTCAAAGATCCTCTCCATTGTGCCAGCTTCTTCGTCCTTATTTAAAACTTCTGCTTAAATCCTGCCATCAGGTATTTCAAAACTAGAACATCCTAAAATGCTTCATTCAGGACGAGGGGAAACGGCCACAAACTGAAGCATAGGAAGTTCTGCACAAATGTGTGTGGGAACTTCTTCCCAGAGCAGTGACGGAGCACTGGCACAGGCTGCACAGAGAGGTGGTGGAGTCTCCTTCTCTGGAGACGTTCAAGACCCACCTGGACGCCTACCTGTGCAACCTGGGCTAGGGAGCTGCTTTGGCAGGGGGTTGGACACGATGATCTCTAGAGGTCCCTTCCAACCCCTACAGTTCTGTGATTCTGTGATTCAGTGCGGGGTTATTACAGTTCTTTGAGAAGACAGCCTACAATACTACAAGGTGCATGTTTGTACCTGCACAGCACTATGCTTTATTTTGGGACACGTACCTTACTGCTTGGTTCACCTTGTCCGAACGCTGAGCAGAATGGCTGTACATCTAAGGGCATTCAGGGCTGAGCTTTGTTATTTCCAAGCAGATGCACAATTAGAGAGAGGAAGACCTTGTCCAGGCACACACGGTAACACACGAGTGACAGAGGGCACAGGCATGGCTTCCACTAACTTCAGAGGCTGAGGAGCACAGTTCCAGGCGGTCTTTTTGTCCCCCTGTGTTTAGATATATACATGGGAATGCTCTAAGCAGACAGCCCAGCCCAGCAAAGCAAATTGGAGCACTTCACATGCTTCACCTGAAATTCCTACAACCTTCTCGAGCAAGGGGCATGCCTTTAGAGGAGATGTGATTATGCCCTTTGCATAGCAGCACAAATCACATTTCTCTATCATCCGTGCATCAGAAACAGCTGCAGACGCACTATAATCACATCAGGAAAGTGGAGAAAAGTGAAAGGCCTAACTTCTTGCTTGTGGCTGTTATTTGTGCCCATTAAAAGCAAAACTAATAAGCCGATTGAGTTCTGTGCAGGAAGTTAAACACTAGCACTTTTTTTTTTCCTTGATAATTTATCTCCAACGTTCCTTCATCAGTTTATGAGAGAGTGTAGGGAAAACAGCAAGCAGCAACGGATCGGTCAGACACAGCCATCCATACCTGGCAACTTCTGGGTCATAAGATACGTCACAGGACACAAATATCACGCCCTAGGAACAACACAGCCACCGTACGCACTGAGCAAATGAGTACAAGGCTATTCTTCCTCCATAGTCTTTCCTAAATTCCCTTCTTCATTTTCCTCACCTTCCTACAGGTGAGCTCACCGAGTCTCTTGCCAAATGCGTATTTCCAGTTGGACAGACTGGCTGCCAAGGGGACAGAACACCAAACTCACTGTGGAAAATGTCATTCTATAACCGAGATACGCTTCCAAGAAGCTCTTAACTCCCAAGGATACTGAGATGTTCCAAAGTACGAGCAGATCCCTTCACTGACACACAGAGAGATTCCAAAAGCAGATGGATTTCACGCTTTGGTATTTCCTTCCAATCACAGCATGTCAGTCAGGTAGTCTCAGGAAAAGGGAAATAGCGTTCACACGCTGTTTTGGAAACAAGCAAAGAAACAAAACAGAACAGTTCTTCCTTTCGCCAGCTTGCAGCTTCTCAAGTCCCTCTGTAAATACATATTCCTTTTTCTCAAACAGCCGTTCCTCTGCTGTTAAAAAGGAGATGGGATCCAACACAAGCAGTAAAATGCCCTCCTCCCTAAAAACACAATTCAAATCTTGGTTTTGGATCCAGCTGAAGACACGTGAGCTGCATGTTCTGTGTCCAACTCCTAAATAAGCATTTGCTCTTTTTGCACTTACCTCAGAGTTTTGCAAAGTGCTCACAGGAATCACAGCCAGAAATACACGCAAGCCTTAATTCTTATATCGGAAGATCCACACCAATGTACTCATTACAGCCTTTGTTGTTGATCTTGCTGGTAGTGAGGCAGCTGGTATTCCAAATGACTATTTCAAGCAGATCGTTTTAAAAATAACCTAAACTCTGTCATACCCTTAACGCCTCGCAGATACCGCACACAGAAAGGTGTCCTGTGTCAGCACTTCAATTCTGACTGCGCTTCTGCAGCTCGGGGGCACAGAGAGAAACAGAAAATGGCCTTTCTGCAAATATTAAGGTGGAAAGCAGCAGTAAAGCACGGCCTAAACATGTGAACGTGTATTCTTTTGGGTGGTTTCCAGACCGGGCCTGGTCATAAACTGAGATACTACTGAAACAACAGCATCGACTTAATTCAAACACAAATCTACCAAGGAAGAAATTCTGCTAGGAAAAAAGAAAAAAAGAAAAGAAAAAGAAAGCAATTCAGTGTGTTGGTAGAGGAGCCACCCAGGAATGTGGAATATTCAACCGTGAGTTTTAGATATAGTTTTAGTTTTTTAGATAAGTCAACTTATCGTGAGCAGACAGCACGTAGGAAAACGTATCTGCCATTCTTCATGCTCTGCAGCCATTTCAGGTCTTTGGTGTAACCTCTCCAGAATCTCTGAATTCGTGGATTTCCTCCTCCTTTTATTTGAAAACATTCACTGTTACGTTAACATCCAATTTCTTGATGAAATACCATAAACGCAGCGCATATAAACCACTGAACCCATGTCTTCTTCCACGACATTAAACAAAATTCGATTCGTTTATGGCAAATTATTTTATTTTGTAGAAGAAATACTTTCAAATAATACAAAAATGACACGATCATACAGAACTGTGACAAAAACAAGAGAGATGAATACTGAATATGATAACTCATTACCACATCAAGACAGAACTCATTACAGTAGTCAGAATCACAGACTCACAAGAGAAACTGATGACATCTCACAGCGCTCACCGATTAAAAACACCAACGGAACCCCCAAACAGAGAGGCCACCAGACATCGTCCCTTTGTTATACGGTCAGAGATCAGTTTAGGGTGTGAGGAAGGTTCCTATCCCAGCCCTTGCACAGGGTGGCTCTAAAGCAACCAGGACCACGTCCAGTCCAGTCCTCAATCCCTCCACGGACAGAGATCCCATAACCTGCCTGGGCAGCCTCTTCCAGTATTCAAACGCTGTCGTGAGGACACGGTGTTGCACACAGCAAGTGTTTCTGGCAGCAATGCACGGTAACTTTTGATAAATACTACTATGGAAGGGCCTCCACTGATCATGAGACATGGAAGTCTGACCAACCGATCATTTCAAGTAGCAAGCAGTTGGAAGCTTGCTACCCCAGAGGTTTACCCAAACACTGGGTAATCCTTACGTGATTTACTTGTTTTCAATCTGCATAGTTTCTGAAGTACTAGTTTAAAATTAGGGGTTTGATTTAGTAGCTTGGTGGGTAGGGATGGTGGTGGGAGGATGGTTGGACTAGATGATCTTGTAGGTCCTTTCCAACCTAATGCATCTATGAATCTATGAAATTAACCGTTGTCGCTAATCGTCTTCATGGATTAATGACTGAGATTTAACTCCCCGTACCCAATACTTCTGGCCTCAGACTGGGCAAACAGAAGCAGTTCAGCTTCGCTTTCAGGTTTTCCTCATCTTTGACAAACTAAGAGAATATAAGCTCTCAATACACACGAAGATCACTTACAGAATATTATAATGTACTCTCGCTGATTGGAGGTTTCCATGAGTCTGTTTAGTTTCTGACTGTTGTTGCTTTGGTTTCATGGCATAAAAATCTGGAGCCAATTTGACCTGGGCACATCCCCTTGATGAAAAGAGAGCATGATTTTCTCTCTAGGCAATTCCAGCAATTTGCAAAGTTAGTCTTGCGTTGGGCACTTCTTTTTGTGGGTAATGCATAATTAGAAAAATATGAGAAACTCTATTATAGTAGCTTAGTAAAGAAGTATTTTTACATACTTGCAGGATGCAAGGACACAAAACTGGCATTCTCGGGAATGCAGAGCGACAGTCTTTGATAACAACAAACAGTTAACAGTAAGATTATTTCTTACTGGATCTCAGCTCATCCAACCAGCAATCGAGTGAGCTCTGCCTTCCAGAATTATACACCTTCTTCCTGGAAAGTGCCACTGTCCAGAAGAACTCAGGTGCAGTAACCTCAAAGCTCAGCCTTCAGAAAGAACACACGTTTTAGCGTCCTTCCTTACTGCAGCTGCTTTCTGAACTCGGCATGTTGTCCTGAATCAACTCCCAGTCTTTACACTGCGGGAACTGCTATATTCCCCCAGCAGTTTTTCCACTGCTAGCTCACAGAGCTCTCTTAACTCCCTTTCCCTTCACCAGCAAAACAAAGACCTGTCGCCCTTTTCCTTCCTCCGTTTAACTTGAGAATCTAGTTAAGAATATAAAGATATTTTAGAGACAACCGCGACGAAGACATTCCATTAGTGCACAGTAAGAACATGCAAACGAGTTCTGCAGTGTTTAACGTCACTTCTAATCGGTGTTAAACACATGGCAGGTGATAATATCTTGCTATGACACAGACAGTGCTAAAGGATACAATGTACGTAATAAGCTACAGATAATAAAGCTGAAAAAAGTGACAATTTCAGAACATAATATTTTCATTTCAGGTATCAGAAACAAAACCAGCTCAATGGTTCCATTCTACTGCATGACAAATACTGAAGAACAAAATTTCAGTCTTAAAATACATCTTAAAGTAGGTATTTTCCTTCAAGGAAAAAAGGCACTATAAATAAATTACACTACAGTGAATTTGCCTGAACTCACTTTGTTTCTGTCTTCCAGCCTTTAAGTCAAATAAAACAGCATAAAAACTGTACACGCTCTTAACGGGATAGTCGATCTTTTATAAAATAAGTTGTCTTCAGAGATGTCAGTTTCACAACAAGGAAAAACCAAGCCTTGTTGCAGTCGCTATTATAAAATATAGATATGTATATATATTTATATATATGTTTTTGTTTACTTTCACTTTTTTTCCTTTTTTTTATTTTTTACAAAACGTGTATATTAGCTTTTGCACTTTTTTTTTTTTGTTTTTGTTTTTTAAAGAAACTTGGCTAATCTAATAACTTCATTAAAATAAAAGCGATAAATACTTCATGTTTACAATGCAACATGTCATACATCATCAGCTGGCAGAGGAGGTATGTTGATCCTTGGTCTTGTGAAAAACGCTATCTTCTCTCTGCGATCAAAAAAGACGGAAAGGAAGTCAGATGTACATCCTACTTTTCCCACCCCCTTGCAATAACCATTTCCTTTCTTTGGCTGATGGTTGTTTCTTACTTCTTCCACAATGACCTGAGGGCTTACTTGAGCATAAGGAACTCAATAAAACCCTCACTGTATACTTTTGGAAGCACTCCCCTGAACACTATTCGTGTTTCTGAAATCTAGGTGGAAGCTTCACAGAACTTATTGGACATCAATTAGAATTCACTCTAAAAAGGTTTCACAGGACATCATAGCACATAAGTCCTCTTCTCCCAGGACATTTTCCAATACCACCTACAACAGCTACAACAAAGACAGCATTAAAATTCCTCGTGCATCCCTATTAGGTGAGCAGCGCGTGCTGTAACATAACTGTCGTAAGAAATGGATGTGTACAAATAAGGTGCAAGAATTTATACCATCAAATTATCCTTTGCTTCAATTACTGCATCTACAGTGATCACAGTGTGGCCAGAAATGACTGACTATCTTCAAGGCACACAGAATTTGAGCTAACTGCTTTAGAGCGCTTTGACTTCTGTTGTGAACTGCTGCTAAGTTATTTCAGTGCACTTCATCACTCACCTAAAAGTCTGCACCTGAATAGGCTCCTTCTGGTTTTGCCCACGCAACTGGTATATTTCTTTTGATGCTTTCTTTAGCATCTTTTCAGCTGCTTGCTCCTGGTGATGTTCAAATTTGGTCTGTCGTGTCTGAAAACGAGACAAAGAACATCATCCTAATAATTACAGTGCGAATAAATAAAGATACTCAGGTTAACATGGAGGAATATTTCTACTCATCACAATAAAACCACACCACTGTATTGTCTGAAACAGCTGAACACCTAAGAACTATAAATGCAAGAGAACAACAGTGCTATTTAATTTCTTAGTGCTCTTCTCAAAGGTATGCATTAAATTCATAAGATCTACTGCACATTGCTCTCTCAAGTAAGACCTCAAAATGAAGCTAGGCTCACTCTGTTTCTGTTAACCAACAGTAATTTTGTTTGCTGTGTTTTGCCATTTTTTGTACATATTTCTTTCCCCAAGAGGAAAAATACTTAAGGAGCATTTCAGATACTTCTAAAATGTGAAATGCCAAGTAGCACAACTTCTTTTAGTAGCGAAATTGTTAAAGTTCCAGTCATAAAATATCTCAAAGAAGGTGACATTCTCCAGTAATCGTCTCCAAACAAATACACAGTTGGGTAACAATCGAGGCAATCATTTTTGATGTGATAACTTCAAGAACATAGAAGCAACAGGAATTATTTGCATTCCTGTAATAAGTAAGTAAATACTTTTGAAATGAAAAGTTTCCACACGAGTTGAGTGCTCGCTTCACATTAGCTTACCTGCCTCTCTGCTTCCTTCAACAAGTTTCGGAATCGCTCATCCCGAAGGACCCAGTGGGGTAGATCTGTCTGCCCCCTGAGTTGGGCATCTTCCAGACGCTGTCTCAACTCCCTTAAGACACATATCTCCTCGTTCAGCTGTCTCTGTCTGGTTCTGGATGCCTGGAGATCCAGCTCCAGGTCTAAGGACGTCCTTGCCATAAGCTCAGCCAAAGATGATCTGCAGGACTGCTGAGTTATTGGGATTCAAATACAACGCACAGTACGTTACTCTCAACACGGTGCACTGGTATATTTTTAGGTTCATAGCAAATACATTTTATGTACACCAAGTTTTTCTTGATGCAAATGTTTGGAAAGATTATTTATACCCCACAGTGAAATGATAACTAGCTGTAAGGGTTTTTTCCATACAGTAACTTCATTCAATTAATGTTTTTTTTTCTACATTCCCTTCTAGTCTACTTTTGGCTTATAAATAGTTAACTAACTTAACTTTACGGACTACACTCTTACGTAATGAACATAAGCAAGGCACACAATATGAAAAACTTATAACTGAATAACAATACTAGAAAACAACGCAATGAGCAACAGGTTCACCTTAAAGGAATTCATTCAATATTAGTTTTTAAGATAGATACATTCTGAATCAAAATGGAAAGCATCATTGCCTACCTACATATCCCAGCAAGAAATTAATAACTGCTTACCAGGCTAAACTGTAAGCCATTTATCAACATCATATTAACTTCTTACACACCCTTCTCTACCCACTTGCTCTGCATGGTGGGTGGAGAAAGAAGGACTTAAGCTATTAAAATCGTTGGATGGCATGAGTTAGAAGGGACCTCGAAGTCCACCAAGCTCCAACCCCCTGCTGTGGGGCAGGCCTGCCACCCACCAGACCAGGCTGCCAAGGGCCTCACCCAACCTGGCCTTCTGCACCTGCAACTGCTGCCAGTATCTTACCAGACTTCTGAGTAGAGAATTTCCTCCTAATGTCTAATCTGAACCTCTTCTTTTAGTTTAACACCATTCCCCCTCGACCTATTGCTACCAGATCATGTAAAAAAGAAAAAAGAAAAAGAAAAGAGAATAAAAAAGCTTATAAGCTCCCTTCAACTATAGGAAGGCTGCAATGAGGTCTCCCTGGCGTCTTCTCTTCTGGAGGCTGAAGAAGCCCAGCTCCATCAGCCTTTCTTCAAAGAAGAGGTTCTCCAGCCTTCTGAGCATCCTCGTGCCTCTCCCCTGGACCCACTCCAACATCTCCTCATTCTTCCTATACTGGGGCCCTCAGGCCTGGGTGCAGCACTTAAGGTGGGCCCTCACAAGGATAGAGCAGGACATTCAGCTCCCTCTCCCTGCTGACCATCCCTCCTTTGATGCAGCCCAGGACACAATTAGCTTTCCAGGCTACAAATGCACACTGTTGGCTCACATCTAGCTTTCCATCCACCAGAACTCTCAAGTCCTCTGCAGTGCTGCTCTCCCAGTCTGAACACGAATCTGGGATTGCCCCAACCCAAGTGCAATACCTTGCACTTGGCCTTGTTAGAATTCACTGAGCTCTCATGGGGCCACCTTTCAAGCCTGTCCCGATCCCCTTAGTTCCTAAAGTTTCACATACTACTGTGTGGAAGGCTGCAAGGGAGGGGTGCAGGATGTTTCCCATCATTCACACATACTTCCCTGTGGGCCCGTACTCTGTATCATAAACTAGATTTCGGAAATGTAAGAAAGTTTACTCCTAAATCAATACAAACCTAGTGCCAGTTAAAACTAGTTTTTGCCTGCCACACCTTGTCTTTTCCTGAACAACCAGTCTCACTATTCTACTTCCCTCCATCTGCTTTTCAGATTAAAACGAAACAAACAGAAAACAACCCTCCCACTACTGATTACATTACAGAAGACTTGAGTATTTCCTAGAATGTATACGTAAAGCATCTCAAGCTTAGGTGTAGAAGTGCCACTGTTACTACACGTTCAGTGAAAACCCGTTCCCCAGCCTTACCTGCTTATACCGAAGAGTACGCCTCTCCAGCGTGTTCCGGACGAACGGTGATTTCCTTGGCAGAGTTGAGCTGTCACTGTCACTGCGATACAGCTGAGGAGAAAAAGATGTTGAAAATAAAGCTTGCTAACATCTACATTCAGAAATCACGATTTTTTCCTGAGTTCTATTTAAAAACCGTATGTAATAGAGCTCATACTGAAAATGTAAAGCGGTCTGGAGGCGCACAGTGGACAACGTATCTAACAAAGCAAAACCAAGGAGATTCTTGGCTTAAAAATCACTATGGCGTTTTCAAACTCAAGCTCTCAAAAACTTAGGAAAGATTACAACTAAGGTTACGTGCACTCCACCAATACAACAAAATCAATACTGGTACAGCGGTCTGCAATACTGAGAAAGAGCTGTGTAAAAACCAATCACTAGCTCAGCATCTCAGGTTGCCAGGTAAAGGAGCCTAAGATTAAAGTTGTAGTGGGCTCTTAAGATTTTAACAGAAATAAATTCAGGTTTAAACTCTTAACGTGATCAAGAACCAAGGGACCGTTTCCTCCCATCTCAGTGTTTATAATCAACGAAATGTTATTCGTTAGTATCAAAAAGTAGCACATGTAATCAGAGTTTTAAGAAGAAAGTATCGAAACCACACAAAATGCTCCTGCGAAGGCATCTCCTCCTGCCTTCTTAAGCTTTACTCACTCTGCAAACGTATTGACTTCGTGCTCCAGGAGAGAAGGTCTGGGAGCGAACAATTGTGCTGCTGCGAACAAAAGCAGAACCCCGCGGCCTGCGGCTAGTTCTCTCTTTTGGAAGGACAGCAACTTCTTCAGGAAACAGATCCTCTGTATTAGTTTCCTTATCCACCTACAATTACAATGAAGGAATTCTTAAGTTTTTAACTTATTTCCGTTTGTTTTTTTTTTTCATCTATCTCTATTTCAACCACATCGAAGTAAACTATTTGCCCTGTTAGCTAAGCTGAAGTTGTAACGAGCCCTGAGAATAGAGAATGAAGCACCTCGTTTTTAGTCATTTTAAAAATTAGGTCATTCAAAATTATAAGATCACTTTTCAGAAGCCTTTCCTGGAACAGTAAAAAAATCATAAGATGCAGTTGCAACGTGAATCATCGTGGTTGCAGAGCACAAAGACTGCATTCACTGTTAATGACTGGGCCTTAACCAGCTACCACCTGAACTCCGAGCCTCAACAGAAAGAGAAAACTAAGCCACATATCAAAAAGCGAGGTGATTCTGAAGCAAGAGTCTACCTAAAAACTTCAGGAACTCAAACCAAGGGAAAAAAACTCAATAAAAGGGAACTAAAAGACTGCTTGAAACGATGACACAAGAACACTAAGATATTTGGAAACACAGAAAAGATGCTACTCGATCAAAGCAGCCAAACTTTAAGATAATCCATTCTTATTTAGGAAGTAGGAGCATCCTTAAAGGCAGCCCAAACAGCTTATGTTCCTTTACACTTCAATCAAACTGTTGATTTCAGCTTGTCAGGATTATTTTCCGTGTCTTGTATCTTGAACACAAAAGATTTAAAATATCTCCGTTTCAGCACATTGCTTATGAAGATCTCAGCTGTATTTCAACACTGTGAACAGCAATACAGCTGCAATACAGCACTACAGTGCCTTCTCTCATTACCTTTACTGGTGGAGGCTGGATTTTTCCAGAACTGTACTGGCCTGCTTGAGTTGGAAACATGTGTCCAGCTAATGAATCCCCGCAAAATGGCTCCGGATAAGGAGGGCTAGTCTGGGTGCAATTACTGCATCCACTGTCAACAGATTCTGCTTGCCAACTCCTGAAGTCAGAACATGACAAGGATTTTGTAGGTATTAAAAAACCAAACAAAAAACCCACCCATGAAGTTATGAATAACAGTTGTACATTTCATTATCCTGGTCAGTTAATCAATTAAGAATATTTCTGCGATAGAAATGCAGAATTTAATACTTGCGTTTCTGTAGATGCACAGATAAATACATGAATTTCATGACAAAAAATCAGCTTCCTTAATTTTCTCCAAGTATATGCTCTGGTTTTTGTAACAATCAAAGAAAACAGTAGCAAAAAGAAAAGCACAACTCATGTAACAAAAGAGAAGTATTATTAATAATGAGTTAAGAGCAGTATGGCATATTCCCTCTGCAAGCATTGCAAAGCATATTTTTTCCACGTGACTGTATGTATATATTAAATTTTTTAAAGTACAGTGCCACTCTTGAGTCATTACAAATTGCCTCCCTAGCAGGCTTTTTCTTAATTCAAAAGAAATGTTTTCCCTCTCCCCAAATTCCAAGTGCCATAAACTGAGCCAGCTATTCCGATGAAGCATTTCCCTGTTCGTAAATCATCACGTGACAGAAGAATTTTACACCCACAGCATTAACAGGGAGCAGATCTCACAGTAAGGACCTGCTGCTTCATCCTGTTGTATTTCAATTTCAGATCATCACTGCAGCGTAAATATTATTCACCTGTTAATTAGGTACTTTAACTACTATTTTTACCTTTCTGATATGGCTTCTGCCTGGTCTTCCTTCCTCTCCATCTCCAGGATTTCCTCCTCAGTGTACTCCAGTTTCACTCTCTCTTCTGCCAGCTCTCTCTCAACTGCTTCCAGCTGGGCAGTTGTCCTAGCTAGCAGGGCTGTCACTGCATCCTGGAAGGTAAACTAGACTTCAGACAAACCTGTCTGAACAAGCTCTTGTATTTAATGTAAGTTACTCGGAGAAAAACAATAGAAAAACACAATCACCGTATATTCCTATTAAATAATAATAATAATAATAAATAAAAGTAAAATAGAAAAGCTGTCCTGAATGAACATGATCATGAAATATCTGGTGCTCCATTAATGCAAGTTCTCATGCCAAAAGCGAACACTTCACAGTTGCACCAAGCAGCAGTTGACAAGCTAAAAAGATCAGTCAAAACCATTTGTGGACTTTATCTCACTGTGGAGCACCAACCAGTAAGTTAGATCAACGTTCATCTCTGGAGGTCACCTAATCTGACACCCTGCTCTAAGGAGGAATAGCTTTGGAGTCACACCAGGTTGCTCAGTGCCAAAATGGTAGCAAGTCCCATGGATGGAAACCACACAGCCTTTCTTGGCAGCCTCTTCCCGTGCAGGGCAGATTTTCTGTCATGAGTTTTAGTGAGTTGAACTGGATGTGTGCACACCAAAATACACACAGTGTTTTTCAAGGTCATGTTCAGACATGACCTAGCTTTTAATTATTCTTTTAGAATTCAGTTCTTGCCACAAGAGCTAAATTAACGTATCAGCTTCTCTGCACCCGGGATAAGATCACAAGCAAACACCCATCAGGTCAAATCAAGTAGAGAAATGATTTTTTCAGAGCCGTACTGTTTTAAGCGTGGTTACATTTCCAGAAGACCGGGGAATACTTTCTTCACACTGGTTTTTGTTCTTTGGTCTCTGGGGATCCGAACCAGTGAAGATTTGAACAGAATACCAGTGAAGCTGCATCTCTCCAGAACTCTCCAAATCACTCAGGTTTATCTGAGCAATGCCCTGTGAGCAATAAAAAGCAGTCACCACCGTAAGACAAACACACACAGAAGAACAGACACTTTAATATTCAATGAGTGCTCTATTTAGGGTGCAAAAAAAAAGCTTTATCAAAAAGAGTCTTTTTTTTTTTTTTTAATAAGAGACAGTTTTGTTCTGTTTTATTATGCCTAAGGTACTGAATTTCTTGCCTCCTGCTTACTATCTGAAAGGATCAGAGTGGATATTACATTTTTTTTTAAATTGAAAAATAAAATTATATTGCAGTCGATTTAGGTATGACTGTAAACAGTCCTTAATAGTTTAAAAGCTCAAAATTGATTTCTGCAGTTGCTTTAATCAGCATTAAAGGTAATGTTAGCTTACCTTAAAATATGTTACCAGACAAAGATATTTCTGAGGAAACTACACTGGCACTATGAAAGAGAAAAAATATATAACCTACCAGCATAGTTTGAAAGCCTAGCATTTTTTGCTAGTTCAGAATGGCAGTTAGAATAAAAGCATTCTAAATTTAAATGCTCATGTCAATTTAAAATTGCCTTACACTAACATGGCTACTTAGCTTAGAGGAACATTGTATAGCAGTATACAATGTTTACTACCAATATATCCAGCCCATTCTTGAGATGCTTTCTCTTTAATTAGGTTGCAGTAGTAACAGCAACAAAACATCCTGCTGCAGAGGATGAACCTTCCCACCAATGTACCATGACATGTTGTTGCTCTGTGACAGATGGCAGCAGAGGGGCAAAATGACACAATGGTATCTGACGTGGAACTGCAGGTGAAGCAAAGGTGTGTCACTGAATTCCTCCATAATGAAGAAATGGTGCCCACTGACATTCACTGACACATACTGAATGTTTATGGAGACCAAACAGTGGATATGAGCACAGTGAGGAGTGGGTGGTGGTTTCAGCAGTGGTGACAGTGGGTCACCTCCGCTGGTGCGGATTCTTACGAGCACAGCATGGGGGCTCTTATTCACCATGGGTGAAAATGCACAGCTTGTGTTAGTGGCTGAAAAACACTGCTTTATATCTGAAAATCTGCTCTATCAAATAGAGTTATCACACACTGTATCTGTTGCAGTTTCCATGGAAATAAATAGGAGGCATTACTTTTGAAGCAACTTCTACATATGCAGCCCAAGACTTAACTAACGCGGCTCAGGGAAGCCAGAAGATTGGACACCCATGACCTAGGTTTTCAAAGCAGACTAACAAACACAGATTCTTGACCAGATTTGCTCAAATAAACATCTCCTATCCACTGTTTAACAGGATGCTGCGCTGTCTGTATCTTAACTACGTCTAGAGGCTTAAGAAAAATTAATCAACCCATTCAAATCCTTCAGTGAAACGACAGCCCACTGACTTCAAAACATTCAAAGAAGATTCATTTGAGCTTGTCCACATTTGAAAATAATTAAATGAAATTAACTTGATCGATGTAGTGCCTATTACACAGTGATGACTGATTTATATCTGTTATCTTTTAATTAGGAAGCTGTTTTGCAGATACTGATTCACTGTGCATGCATTACAGTGCCATGCCGAAAGACAAGTCCTGAGCACATTATAGCTCGAAAACAGTCAGGTGGAGTCTGTGGGGAGAAATTTACAGCATATTTCTCTCACACCAATATTTAGCCACTGCAGATTTTTCAGCTTTCCCCAAAAGCACATATAGTAATTACACATTACCATACAATTCTAGCAGCTATTCCTACAAAAAATGAAGTCTTCACACTTTGATCGATCCCGTATCACAAGACTTCTAAGAAAGAGGACCACTTACCAATAGCTCTTCTTGTTGCTGATGGTCAACCGAGCAGATGTACAACTGAAGTGATTTCAATTTCAGAACACTTGAATGCACAGGGATGCGGAAAACTTCATTAAATATTAGCGGAGTTTGGAATTCCAAAGCTCTAGAGCAGTAAGTGGTTGGTGTGCCTGACTCGAGTGGTGGCAAATAAACTCTCACATGACTAGGAAGAGCAAGACAGATAAAAAGCACAGTTCAGACAAAGAATGCTATCTGCAGGTATTTTGCATTTCTGAAAATCAAGCTACACAAAAACACCTGTGTGATTTCTGTATTAAGAACCTGCTTTGGGATCTCTGTTACAGGGATTCACTCTGCATTCTTAACATGGAAAAAGAGCAAAGCTCATTTGGAAAATGTATCTTTCCCTAAAACCAACGTTTTTCTAACTTGGTGCTCAAGCACAGTCACCAAATGCCACTTGAGATGTCCTGAGGTATCTAAGGCATCTACACAGGGCTAGTAAATATGACACAACATCTATGGGAGAGTTACGGCCTTCCTGAAAAACAGCAGCTGGAGGCCAGGTGCTGTGCCACAATGTTTCAAGTGGAAACATGTATCTATGCTTAAGCAATTGCACTGCTCCTCTATTTCTTCTCTCCATCCACCACACATACCTCTCCCCCTTCCCCAGCCGAGAAATTCAGCACAAAACAACAACAAATAAAACCTACATTACAACCATTTGCCACCTTAAAAAAAAGTATGTTTACATATCTGATATCATCTCGTTTTAGACCCCGTAACAAAATCAAAGTCTGCACCTATTTCATTGTGACAGAAGGCAACACACCTACTTAAAAAAGTGTTTGTTTTCTCCTTGCTCTGACTGCCTGTCCAGCCCTTCCAATACTACATTTCATGCCATACCTTCCTTTATGAACCAGATTAGAAACCTCACCTGGGTTTGCAAGCTAACCTAGAGAAAAAAAGGCTTGCAGATTAAAAATCCAGCTCGGAGGCTCATTCCAATTGACTACACCACTGCATCAACTCCTTCATCAAGATGAGAGGGGCTGACACTGGCAGACAAGTGCTAGAGGACAACTGATAGAACTCACTACGGTGGAACTGCACAGCTGGAGAACGGAGCTCCAGTGAAGCTAAACTGGCTCATGTCATAAAAAGGAGGTGATCCAACTCAGCTCATCTCTTCCTGCCAGTAACATCCCACTGCTCCCCCCCAACAATCCAGTTTCAATGAACAAAAAGACACATGGAGGAGCTTGTTGAAGTGGCTAAAAAGCTTTGGGTCTTGCCGAGATCAACTGCTGTTTTTCTGTGGCTGGTCAAATCAATAGATTTATCCTGCAGACACACAATTTCTAGATTCTTGCCCAAGTGGATAAGGCAACCCCACCCTGAGAAGGGTGGGGAACAGTTGCTTTTTTTAGTGTCATTTAAATGCCCGATTGCCTGGATGACAATGTCCAACAGACCCTCTGGAATCATTAATTTCTTTCATGACTACAATTGATTTTCTTCAGATGACATTTATTTCCTTTTCTAACCATGAGGCAACATGGTTGAGTACTACTCAATATTCACAATTTTCCCCTTCAGCATGCCCTTGTGCTCATACTGAGAAAAAAGAACTGCCAGTAATACACTGACCTACATGAAAAATTTCCACTAGAGGTTTGCAGCATTTGCAAAGTCAAGCTTTCTGAACAAAGATCAAATCACTCAGTGAGACAGATGTCAATTTAACAACTCCGTGTTAATGACCTATTTTACAATAAGACAATACAACTCAATTTTCCACAGTTTTCACGCAATTTTTTCCAGAAATAAAGATCCGCAATTTTCATATTTCTTTAAAATACATTAAGACACACATCAATAGATAGAACCGCGTTTTATGGCAACACCACTGCGATTTAAAAAAATGCTTATTAAAATAAATTAAGTAATGTTCTCTGTGATATGGAATTTGATGTGATAAAACATGCATCCAGAAGTTAAACAAAAAATAAATTGTTTGTACTGATTCTCAGCTAACATCTCCGTTCCAATTACTTCCAGGAAAACTGTCACGGATACAAAAACCTTTTAGAATTCTTATATTTTGTAATTTATTTATCTACTATTTTTTCCAGGTAAAAAGCAAGGTCTCTCTATTACTATGTACTATAGACGTTACCTTAGGAATTTAAAAGAATTACATTAAGCTTATCCTGAGATATTTCACAATATATCACAAATCGACTGTATGTAAGTTTTATAGGAAATAATATGTCTAGAATACTGCAAATATTGTACGTTTTTTTTTTTTTTTTTGTACAGAAGTCATCAGGCAGTAGAATGACTCATGTCCTTGAACAATCTTTCTGGTACATAATAAATAAATGAAAGCATGTGTCTTTGGAAACTATATTTGCTACCTCACCATTAGGACAGAGGTTCCATAAAAAGGATGCTTTGTGTCCACTGAATTATCCCTTTCCCTGTGTGAGTTAAGATATGCCATATTCTTCTTAAGTAATGGCTTAATTTTGCACGAAAGCAAATAAACTGTAGCACCTAAGACTGTAGCAGAAGAGAAGCAATGGTCTTTTGGTAAAATGTAAGCTTACATTTTGCAGTTTTCCTTAACAACTAGACTAGTGAAGTTCTTCAGCTGTAGAACATGGACTAAGAGACATTCACTTCCACTGTCGTGCCTGAAAAATAAACTTCCCATGTTAGTTACCGAACATCAATATATTCCTTAAGAAATACAGATGAAAAAGATTATGAGGATTTTAAGAATACAAAAAAACCTTTTGCAGTCAAACGAATTACTTAAACAAATCAGCTGGAAGCAAAAGCATTTAAGGGTACCACACTCATTACCTATATTAACCTAAAGTTATCAGAACTAAGAGAATTTAACATTTTTCAGGTGAAAAAGAATACAACCTAGAGTGACTCTTGACAGTGAACCAGTTCTATAAAATGTTCCTTGTTTTAAATGCTTACACCACAAGCACATGTGTGAGTGATCTAACAGTTATGTTAGACAACTGAGTCTGCATTATTTTCATGGATTACTGAAAATGTAAAAAAAAAATAAAAACAAAATCTTATCTTCTGCAATGGCATGAGTTTTGAGATAGTACTATGACAGCTGGTTGAAACTTGAAAATTCCAAGTCCTGGGGATCAGCAGGGCTAGGGGGAATTCTGGAAGGCATCCCATCTTGCACTGCTATGATCTGCCCCTCCTCGCACTACTTGCACAATGAACAATAGCTTGACCTAAGCACAGCATTCCAGAGGTGCACTTAGGAGCCTTATTTATATTTGACTCTTCAGATGTGATTTTCCTAAGGTAATCATCTTTTCTCTGGCATAAAAAAAATCAGATCTCATACACTGAGACACATCCCTACATCCACGCTCACGCTAATGCCCCAGACATTACTGAAAGAAGTAACTAAAGCCCCTTCGTTGGCCAGCACTGAAAGGAAACCAAACGAACAGTGGTTGCCCCAGCAGAAAGCAGCACGCTGACAACTGCATCCAACTGCTTTGGCATTGAGTTCATAAAGAAGAGTAGCACTACTTACAGAAATCCAACATGTATTTGCGGTTCTTCATTACTGGCAAGATCACCATAAACAGGCTCTTCCATATCTTCATTCCTGCACAAACAGAAAGTACTGTAAACTACATACTGATCTATGACATGAAAACATAATGAAATGAACATTTATTTCATGAGTTGTGGATATAAGCAACCGTTAAGTAATACAGGCAGAGTCTGAGACATCTATTTAAGAAAAACACAGAACAGAAACAGTAA
This sequence comes from Oreortyx pictus, assembly GCA_036925125.1. Lineage (NCBI taxonomy): Eukaryota > Metazoa > Chordata > Aves > Galliformes > Odontophoridae > Oreortyx > Oreortyx pictus. The sequence goes on along the minus strand of JAUPFR010000001.1, from coordinate 66,896,477 downwards.
TTCATACTCTAAAAAAGGATGTTTTTAGAATAATTCTTTTGAGAATTTATTTTTGTATTTGTTCTAGCTTCCATTTCTCTACAGAATAATCAAAATCTTATCTTCTTCCCAGTAACTGTATAAAATGTCTTTACCATCCTTTTAATCACTTGGTTATCCTGCACATTTAGCCTTGTTGCAATTCATTTATTTTTTTTTTCCCTTAATCATAGGAAGGTTTATACTTTTAATTACATCTCAGAACTTGAAGTCCTGAACTATATCTTTCTATTTTATTACAGATGGTTGAAATAAAATTACCAATTTACGACTAACATCTTTCAGATAAGAAGTATCAGAAGTTAAAATGTTAGAGACAATCAAGTGAAAAATGTTAACAGCTATGAAGATGACAGCAGAATTGTGTGTAAAAGCTTTCTTCCATTTAATAGCTGCAACCTCATATTCTTACACTACCAAGAAACAGCAATTTGAAAGCACATTCAGAAATTTACTACACATTCTTTCAGGCCGTGTGGCAGAACAGGAATATTTCCAGCTTACTAAGCATTTATACACCTGACCTTTTGCTTAAAGCTTCAAACACGCCACTGTCACTAGCCAGTGAATGATCTGAGAGACATGCTGAAACTCGCCTGGCTCTCCTCTCCGATCTTCGACCGCTGTCTCCTCGCAGAGTTACAGCTACCATGGAGAAAAAGAGGAGACAACATCAGCTCAAGGTGATCTCTTAAGGATTAAGCAAGAAACAGTGGACTAGTGGCAAACAGTACCACTTGCAGCAAAACACTTCGTATAAATGCAGTTCACTGTTTTGTAATCTATCATTAAAAACATACAATACAATGGACCAGAGATTCTCTGTTAAAGGCTAACTTCTCTATGACATGACTAACCATAAGCCAATCTCACTGTTATCACAGTGTTGTTCTAGGGGAATAACCACTCCTAAAGGTTTACATTAATTCAGTATACATACACATGATATCCTAAACTTCCAAGATTCACCTACTGATTATGCGGTAGTTTGAAAATAAACAGAGACTAATTCTTTTGAGAAGTCATCAGATAACACAAAGTGAGGTTTTGTTCTCATTTGTTTCCATGTATGAATTCTCAAAGCACACCGCTTTTATCATCTCTTAACAGCAACTTTTATTTACAGCCTGAGAGGTGTTATCCAAAAGAACCTTTCCATCTCACTGACAGCAGGTTTTTTTTTTCCCAATGACTTTGAAAACTGACGGAGGGAAGAAAAAGTCAACCCACCTTTCTGCCTTAAATCACCAGCACCAGCACAAACAGCAGTCACTTTTGTGAACTAAGTCTATGGACAAAAATGGCATTACGCACCAGGCTTTGCAAATACAAGTAGGAATAGAAGGTAAAAATCCTTTAAGGTATGTGCACAAGTGATAATGCTCAAGAACTGCATAGGTAAGGTTTCAAGACTTCAATGAAAGTTTGAGTTTTTCTCCTTTCATATCTTCGAGAGAATCATTGCATGGACTTAGGGAACTTCAGTGTCTTTTACCAACTTCTTCCCCTTTTTGCTTAGGATCAACGCTTGTCCTCAAAGGAGAAAAGCAATGGCAAAAGAGATGCCACTTTAGAAGCGGGGAAAGCATCATACTTCTACCCATGCTCGCGAAATTAAACAGGTGTCCTGGAAGTACTCTAAGTTTTATCAGACATCATTTGGAGTGATAGTAGCACAGCACACATCACAAGAGAGGTAGGCGGCAGCTCCTGTTTCCAGCTTACTAAGGATGAGATGTGTCCTACTGAAAGTAAGTAACAATTTAAGTACCTCTGTTAGATATTACCTTTAGACACCACCAACAAAATGCAGCTACCTGGACAGCACAGCATCACCAGGCAACCAGAGCCCCACTGAAGGATGGAATGGACATCAAGTCCCTGCTCTGTGTGGGCAATGTCTTGCATCCCATGCCAGCCCCCACGCAGGCAGCAGTCAGGCCTTGAAGCTTGACAAAATCCCTCAAATAAACACATCTGTGCTGCTGCTGTCGATGTCTGGCTTTGTCCCACTGCAGGAAGCACTGAGTAATGCCATCCTGCACTAACTTGACATGTAATCCTTTTGTCAGATGACCAAAAGCACAAAACCAGAAGAGAAGCTCAGAATCATCACAGGCTGCTGCCTGAAGCTAAGATTCTCATGTGTGCAGAGTCTGTGCTTTTGGATCACTGGCCCTGTGGACCTACTCTCCAAATTCAGTGAACTACTTAGCCATCTCCAGTTATTCAGGACATCTATTTGCTGGCAAGAACATTCCATTCCAGCATGTTTCTACACCTGGAGAAATTTCTCCCTGATTAGAGTGTCCCATCTTATTGTCCAGCATGTCGTTTTGCCACACAGCTCATTCCATCCTTGCTGCAAACAAGAGCCAAGCTCTAGCTCACTCAAAAAAAAAAACCAAAACCACCCAGAAAACAGAAAAGGGTGTTTGTACTACACTCTCCTACCACTTGTACAAAGTGGTGGATATCATTTCAATTTCTTTTAAATCTTTTCATTTGGTGAGAACTTCCATAACTGTTGTCATTGATAAGCAAAAGGAAAACTAGCACTTTGCATGTGCATTTATTAGAATATAAGAGTTTCTCAATAACTTCACGTCACTGGAAAGAGGCTGACTTTCACAAAAAAAAAAAGTACAATTTTTGTACCTATGATCATCTACATATTTCGTATCAATTTCAAGAAATTGAACTATGATTACTACTTTTTCCTGAGTTAGTCTCTGGCTCACCCTCCTAGGTGAACAATCTGTACAGATGTAAGAGGTGGAAGAGGAGGTTGGACCTCATGGGCTCTCTCCCTTGGAGGTTTCATGTTCCTAATTCATCTGAAAAAAATCTTGTTCTCAAGCACCAACACAACCTCATGAAAAACTGATGTATTACAGCACCACTGTAACTTAACAATGGTTGCCCACCACCTGCAGGCCAAGGAAGCATTCGATAAAATCTGGACAATGTCACAAATTTGGTTGAGATGCAAATGTCAGATCACACACTTGATTAGAAAAAAAGGAATCAGTAGAAAAAAATCATCAATAAGAAAGAAACATCAGATTTTGACTCAAACAGAACAAGGTTTTACCACAACTATACACCTTTCAATCCAGAAAGCTAAAGAATTTTTAAAAATAAAGTTTCTAAAATGCATATTTACCTTCTGCTGTCTTATTTCAACAAAATTAAAGAGCAAAATATATGACTTGGAATTTCCTAATGGGTGCCAAAGCTTGGCAAAGACTGGCCTGATGAAAAAAAAAATATTCTCAGCTGCCAGGAGCTCAAAAGATGAAAGAGAACGTTGGTGACTAATACATACTGGTGTCTAATACTTCATTAGCAAAACCCCAACATCTAAAGCATATTTCACATGCACAGGAAACTGCAAGTACTGCATGTCAGCTCAAAATGTGCTAACAGAAGAGTCAAATGCTGTCATAAAACCTAAATCAGAAACACAGACTTTACCTACCACGATGCTGACAGGCATTACAATGATGTCATAAAGCTGAAGCTTGCAGAAAACTTTTTTCAGGTATTTAACCAAATATATGGCTTAGTTGACATAGCCAAAATTTAAGTATGCCATAACGATTAAATAGATACAGCACTATATCAAACAGCAATATGTCAAAACCAAATGTAGCAAAATCTCCTTTTACATCCACATGCAACTCATCAAAAACACTTCACACATAAATCACACTGGGTATTACAAGCAAAAATAGCACAATTAGTAATTTTATGTTCACTTACAGTGCATTTTTCTGTTGTGCCGCATGAGAAACAAGACAAAATGGAAAGCACACAGTGATCAATCAACTTTTAGGTCTACAACAGTATTCTGCAAACTAGATTACTTAGGCATTAAAGGAAATTTAACACAAAAAATGTATTTAGGACAGAGAATACGCAGTGGAGATCTTAAAGACCAATGCTATCTTAACATTTTTCCTCCCACCCAAAGCTTTACAAATTCAATGTGCATGCCCCCAGAAGACATGAAGAAAACAGCAAATCAGCAAAAGAACATCAAGAATTCAGTTCCCGGAGAACTCCTAAACATGCTTGAGTACTGCTTCAAAACAAGGTACAGACAATATACTGAGTGTTAATGCTCTGGACTTCTGTAATTTGGAAAATCATCCCCTACTTTGTTTGATGGAGGACCCGGTGAAAAATCTGTCTGACTTAATACTTACTGGTTTTCCAGAGTTGCACTGCTTGTTTCCCAGAGTAGTATTATATCACTAGACCATCAGGTGGCAGCAGCAAAGCATACAGCATAGAAATTTAGTGAAAACAAGCACCTCTCAACATCTGGGGGTTCCCAGACTGTCCTGTACGAGGTTGATGCTCCATCAGATTCTTCAAGAAAACAGTACTGAACTAAAGTGATTTTAAATTTTTCAACTGATGGACGGAGACGATTGCATTACTATAGCAAATCCACCAACTAGGGAACACCAAGCTCAAAGCAATTGTGACTCCAACCAAAAACCAGAATGGTTAAACTTGTTTTTCTCTCCCAGGCAACTGTTTCAAAAAGCAAATTTTTTAAAAAATAAAATATCCCTCAAGACCAACTGGTTACCTTTTAATTATATGTACAAAAAGGAATGGAAAGCACTATGTTTAACACAAAGAGAAGTCATAAACCCTAGATGAGGAGCTGGACCTGGACACCACAGTAGTAACAGAGGCATCACAGACGTGTTCTGCGAGAGGTTCCCAGAGAGAAAAAAAGCAAAATGTGTAGAAACATTTCAGAGAAGAGAGAACAGCAAAACTGAAGCAGGACTTGACCTTCATCCTATTGCTCTCTAAGCCCTCAGACCAGGCCTTCATTTCTAGGAAACACATATAAGCTATAAATGAACTACTAATATAGCTTCACTTACCACAGTGGGTGAAGACATGCTGTGGTCTGATCTGAGGTTTAAAGGAAGCCTCAGGAAGCTTTTCCATGACACTAATTTAAGCACAAACTTACATGTTGGTCCCAAGAATTCTGTTTATTTTGGTGAGAGTACTGCAATATGGGCACGAGAAATGTTTATGTCTAGTAAACAAATTCTGCAGCAGTATCTTCTGGCAGCGTGAGTTGTGTTAAGGAAAATAAGTTAGCCTACACTCAATTCTATTTGAACAATGCAGGCCTGTTAGCTTCAAAAAAAAAAAAAACCCAGAAAGTTGAAATCCTTTCCTTAGATACTGACAGTGTTCTTTTTTATTATCTCCTGACAAACAAGATCTAGTGGGATAATACATCCTCTGCTTACATATCCTGGTAGCCCTGATGCTCTAAGTCCTGAATGCAGTAGTTTACACAAATATTAGAAATGAGACACGAATATTCTCTAAAAGCCCTTCTCTACTGTAATGGTTTTATTCAAAATGTAGCATGTTAACACACAAAACTATCTCAAAGAAAGAATATTTTCATTTTAAAAGCAGTTAAAACGGGAGAAGAAATTTATTGTTTCTTTATTTTTGTTAAGGTTTCTGCATCACCTTTTGGTCTCTCCAACTCAAGTTTCTAAGGTACTTCCATCTACAGCGCCTCAGCTTCCAACAACACAAGCTGAAGCAAGTCCATCAACTTCACATTCAAGTAGGAAAACTCTTAACATATGCACCATGGTAACTAAGACCGTTCTGTGATCACAGAGCACATGCTCTGAGATGACAACAATAAAAATCACTTAAGTGGGTGCTCAGCTCATCACATGTGCCCAACAAAAAATGCTTATTGGCTGCTGAAGTAGTGAACTCAACTCTTGAGCACAGCATATCATGCAACACCACCCTGCCACTGTGGCTCCTGTTCCATTGCACAATGCACAGACATGGGAACACTGTACTGCAGCGAGCATGAATTCAGCATGAAGCCAGCCAACCTTTAAGCACTACCACAGCACCCCTCACCTAGTGCACCTCTCCTCGTATTTTGAAATAATCAAAATAGCAGCAACGTGGTCAGAAATAAGGGCCTCAGAAGTAGTCAAATCACACGTGTTTTTACTAATTCCTCACACAAGACCAAAATACACATACCTTGGGGTGCTCCACTGCAACAAAAATCCATATGCCTTTCCCTTCCTTCCACCCAAACTTATTTGCAAACATTTTTTAATTCTTTCACCTAAATCAAAAGGGTTTTTTATGTTGTTGTCTCGACTTGGTTTTAGGGGGGAAATAGGGAGGTTCTCGTTTTCTTTTTAAACACCTAACATCCACCATGCAACTCTTAAGGGATGGAAGTTAAAATAATGATCTCTACTGTGTCAGTATGCTTAGGGTTGTGTCTCTTGTGACAAAACAATCAAATTCCTAAACTCACCTCCACTGGGTTGGACAGCAGTCAGCTGTGGGCCCATTTCTCGCCCCCCCTCGCTGTCAATAGGGTAAGAGGACATCTGAGATGACGTTGTTCCTTGTGTATCATCATCACCCAATGCTGTGGTCTGAGCCCTGAGCATTTCCAGAGCTCCCATGCCTGCCATCTCCTCAAAGCCTTCTGACATCTGAGCCAAGGGAGAATCTCGAGATGCGGAGAGAAATGGGGTGTCCAGAGGTGAGCTTGGAGGGGACAATGATGACAAGGAGGACCTTGATGACAGGGATGCCAGGGACTGCGGGGTATCCAGAGACCTCCGTTGCTTATTGAAATTCGAATGTCCAATGGGATCAGCATACGGCACATCCTTTGTCAGAGACTCAAAGGGAATGATGTCAAAGCGCAAATGCTGCCCGTAGTCTGTAACGCTGTCTGACTTGTCATACTGCGGAAGGCCGTAGATGTCCGTAAAGCTGACCGAGCTGAGGGAGCCCCTGCTGGAGGCCAGGGAACCTCGGCTGGAGGCCAGGGAACCCCTGCTGCTGCCAGATGACATTGTGAGGGTGCTAGCCGACAGACTACGTCAGGGAAAGGAAAAGGAAACAGAAAAGGTCCTTTAAAATATAATCAGAAGCACCAGCACAGACATAAAAACATCAGCCCAGCTAACAGAAGCAATTTTCCATGCATTCAGCACATGACACAGGGATATGATCTGTCTGTTCAGGGTCTAGATTGTGTTTCTTGTCCTGATCTGAAACACAGACATGGCTGGAAAAGCACAAGTGACTTGTCGCCGTTATCAGGACTATGTGCAAATCAGGACATAGTACAACAGGACAGGTCTACTCCTTCCTCTGACTCATAAGCAGCCCTAATTTGGCAGAAAAGAGGAAATGGGAAGGCGTGGATCAGTGCACTCAGTATAAAGCCAGAAATGGTAGATTACTTTGATCCAGCCTGAATTGGTGTTAATGATGGATCATAAACGTATCAGGGAGAAGAAGCGAGAACGGACTTGGAAAGGCCGAACAAACTGCTGCATAAGTCTCACCATCACAGGTTTTCCCAGTGCAAAATGAAAACAACTTTAGTATGAATCCTATTACAGTTCCTTCTATCGCTCCCAGATGGCTATGGAGAGAACAGCGTACGTGACGGACAGAGATGAAGTAAGACACAGCAGGAACTGAGCTTTTGATGTCGGCATGGTGTTGAGCTGAGGAATCCCTGAGAGCTGCACTGAAGAAGGCAGCTGTGAGCGTGAATATGCAAAACATTCCGGGCTTCTGTGTGGGTCTTAGCACGTTCTCATATTTAAATGGCAAAATTCTGTCATCTCACCAGGGACCAAAACCACCTCCTTTGGAGAAGGCATCAGGATATTAAACTTCACAGAATTTAGAAGAACGGTATTTTCACATAAAGTAAATCTGACAACTTTACAAGGGGCTTCAATACTCCTTTTTCGTAAAAGAACAAAAGTGAGCATACAGAATTCCTAATATACAGAATGATACACCCCAAAAAGCCATCACTAGTACTATTAAGTAGAAACTCCAACAAAATCACCACATGCCACAGATCAAACTGAATAAACTCAGCAAAAATTTAACTTACCCTACACACATACACAGGAAGTTTCAAAAGGTAAACTTCCATCATCAATATTCTTCTTTGCTGCAGTTAAACTTCAAAACCAGCTCTTTTTGCACAACTCACCTTTTCAACTGGGAGTGTAAATATGAGGTTAAACGTGTAGCTTCCTCCAGTTGCATAAGCAAACAATTTCTCTTTTCCTGTAACAGTATCCTGTAATTAAACAGATACATATGATCATTTTCTTCACCTCAGTAGTACTCAAGAAGTGCAAGGAGCTTTCCACATACAGAAAAATGACACTGCATTGCAGTTTGGAATATAAAAAGAAGCTTTCCTGATTAATGAAGTTTAAATTGATGCTGCACGTCTGCAGCAGTGGGAATTCCAGCAAGAACACGGGAACCAAGACTAGCAGAATTCACAGGCAAGAAAAATTAGCCAAGGCACAGTGTAAGCATCAAGACGTCAAAAACACACTACAGAAACTGTCAAAGTCATAAAAAGTTCTAGGTAAAAGCATTAGACTCTACTAGATTTTTTTTTTCCCTTCCATCAACATAACTGTGCCAGTAAAATGGCAGGAAAAAAAATATTCCAAAAAGCTCTGTTATCCGATCAAATTCATGTTACATTTCAATTGTAAAAAGAAAAGCTTTGGAGAACTTTTGTTCAGCAGTTAACATAAAGCACAACTTCAAGTTCTGATTCTGCTTGTTGCAAGCAAGTTTATATATTTAAGCAGAGAATATAGCAGCCACAACAAAAGCCTCTTGCTATGACTTATTTTTCAACGATTCTAATAACAAGCAGCTGAAATACTCAGCACCACTGCCACAACACAAGTAGAACGTACCTGTAATGCTGTCGATCTCACATGCCTAGAAGATTCCTTAAATGCTCTATCAAAATGACTGTTTACACGGGTTGACAGTGATAGGACAAAGGAGGAATGGTTTCAAACTAAGACAGGGGAGATTTAGGTCAGGTATTAGGTGGAAGCTTTTCACTCTGAGGATGGTGATGCACTGGAACAGGCTGCCCAGAGAGGTTGTGGATACCCCATCCCTGGAGGCATTCAAGGCAAGGCTGGATGTGGCTCTGGGCAGCCTGCTCTGCTGGTTGGCGACCCTGCACATGGCAGTACTGGGGGGTTGAAACTAGATGATCGTTGAGGTCCTTTTCAACCCAGGCCATTCTATGAATGCACAATTTATTCTTTTTCCAAATGGATAATTACAGATATTGCTGGTGCTTTATTCTTCCAAAATCTATCACTACATTTCAAAGTAGAACCTGGGTAGTAACTGATGTCATCTTATATATTTGCAGCAGCAAAGTTATTGCTGCAGACCTATGTTCATAAATAAGCTAGTCTGGAGATGGACAGTCTGGAGACAGCTTATCAAACGTATTTAAGATTCATGTATCAGACCTTAGTCAACTGCAGACAGCTGCTAGAATTCAACATGCTAAAAATCAGGTTATAAAAATATGATTAAAAAGAGAACCCCTTTGGATAGAACAAAAATGGCAACAATTGCTTCAATGAACTGTGTATAGCAAAGGTACGAGAAAAATGTCTTTGTTAAGGGTGAAAACAGAAATCTCTCAATTTTGTTGGCCTCCAACTGCATTAATTCAGTATGTTGGCATGGAGTCTGCAGCACCACGCTCCAGCAAACCTCCCACACACAGCAGAAGCTGCACTCCAAAGTGTGAGCAAGATCAAAGCTTTTCTCCTGTTTCTGTGCATCACAGACCGGGTTAACCGAGTGGCGCAAGGAAGGCTGCAGCTCTGCTGTATCGCTCAGGTGATCACTGCACGGGGACCCCTCTGTCATACAGATTTGGAGTTAGTTCTGATCCATAACACAGTACATTTACAACTCCGTAACAGAACAAAACTAGTAATTATTTAAACAGGAAATTCCTTTCTATTTTGTGACTAGAAGGAAGTAGAAATAGAGAAGTAGAACTTGGAATAGATCGGGTCATTCTTGAGCTTAAACTAAACAAATAAATAAATTAGGGTTACTAACAGTTAAGATTTTCTCCAATTTGTTATACAAAAAAAAAAAAAAAAATAGAGTGGCCTTAAATATTTTTCTAACTTCTACTTTTTGCTAGCATTTGAAATATCAAGTATCACACTGGAATGCTGGTTTCCACTGCATGAACTACATGGAAAAATAGCTTGGCCTTCTTGCCAACGTAGCATGCACTACCTAACATGAGAGCCCAAGAACAACAAATAAAACTTACTACACCACAGTGTAAAGTGAACTCCCTTCTCTGTCAGTTCACGCTGGAAAGCCTGTTTGACAATATTGCAAAAATTGCAAAATACACAACACTGAACTGCAGGGTGGCTGTTAATTTTCTGTTTTTATTGCCTGAATTTAGATCTAAAGGCTGTTCAAAGGAACTGAAGTTCCCAGAGTTTGTACATGGAAGGCACTTCCAAATCTTTGTAAAGTTTCTTAATTGCGTAAATATTAGCCTTAAAATGGATTGTATTAAATCCATTTCACATAGTTTCCCCTCATATTAAACCTGACTTTTTACCATTTATTCAAGCCTTAGCTTGTTTCAGAAAAAAAAAAAATAGCAAGAGAAATGAAAAATCTTTCATGCCTCAAACAGGACAAAAGTATTGTTCTGTTACAAATAAATACATTAAATTTAAAAGGCCACAAACCACTCCTCTATAAGAAGGCATTTCTGGCACTTTAGTCTTGGAAATAAGTACTTTCATGCTTTTCACTGGAAGCAGTCTATGGTAATGGGAAAGTATTAAGAATTTTTGTCCATTTCTTTGGCTAGAGAAAAGAATGTCTGATTTTGAAATAAACAGTGTTTCTGCTGCTGTGTTTTTTTTCATTTGTTTGTTCTCATACATAACTTTACATTTAAATTACATTTCAAGAATGACTTGGTTTACTATACTGTCAGAGTTTGGATGTGCTCATGCTGCAAAACTGCAAATTAAAAGGAAAAAAAATGATGAAACAGGTGAAAAAAATCCTTTAAGCTCCCCATTCTAAAGCAGAAAGCATATATAGGGAAGGATCTTTGTTCTGATGATTTTGAAGATTACCATTACTCCACTGTAAAATAACAGAAAAATCTTTCGCTGTCCAGGAGCTATCTTTCTTATCTGGCAACATCACTCAGATTTCCTTTCTAAGTATTCTGATCTCTTCTTTCCATTCCCACTGTTCAGATGAATGAAAGAAAAACTAACCAGACAACATCACTAACTGTCCTCCACAGAACTTCAAGACAGGCAGAATTAAATAATGGCAGTCAAGAGCAAACGATTCTTTCCTTGAAAGCAAATTACTCTAGTAACTTTTTTTTGTCTCCCTCCTTGAAAGCAAATTTGCTCTAGTAACTTTTTTTTGTTTTTTTTCTTAAGCACATGAAATTCTCTACTCTTCTGAGAAACTACCCGGCAGTTAAGAAAATGGTTTACGTTCACAAACCTTTCAGTGGCCCCATGAGCAGAGGTTGCTCTAGCCCGCTGAATTTCATCCTCCAGACGTCTTTTTTCTTCCTCCAAACGTGCAATGTCTTCTGGGGATCGTCTCTGCTGACTGATGAGCTGCAGCTCCTGAAGAAGAGCCTCCTTCTCCTTGATGAGCTGAAGACGGTCCCTGTCCGCTTCAGCCATTCCTGGCCAAGATTCATTGTCTAGCAATGCCAGCTGCTGTTGTATATTTGAAACTCTTTAAAAGAAAATAAATATATTTCAAAACACAGACTAGGCGAAGATGAAGACAACTAAAAGGAAAAACATCAGAAGGTGAAGCCTGTCAACTTCGATGACTTTCATCTAACCTCTGAAACAAAAACATTTAAGGGTCTTCGGGAGGCATACTTGTTTCTAAGGCTTGGGGCATTTCTTGGTTGGTTTGTTTTAAATGTAAAGAATGCCAAGTATTCATGATTTGTGTAGCTGCATGAGAACTACAATACAAGTATCACATGGTCAATATCTGTCTTCACAGACTGCACATTTTACAGAAAAATCAACTGATATTTTAGAGTTCTCGAATATGATGTCTGTACAAGCTGATGAATCTGAATTTCTTTTCACTCCTCATTCTTCAATCACCAGATCTTAACCTGGGCAATGCAGAGAAGGAAAAGTGTTTGCTTTGAGAAGTTCTGTATTGTCACGTCCCCCCTCAACAGAGGAACGCATCCTGGCTGACAACAAAGTTTTAAGAGCATATTAGTTATCAGTAAAACAAAAACACAGGTCCAGAAAAATGATTTACTGGCTGCAAACTACAGACGGCTTTAGATGGATCGATCATCAAATCAAACAATTAGATATGCTCACTTCAATGCTATTTTCAGTAGTAGACATTACAGCCAAAGGGAGTTTTGTTGTTGCTTTTTTTTTTTAATCTCCACAGACTGAACCATTACATTCTTACAACTATTGTTGTATTGTGATTCCACAGTTGACGTTGTGAGAAACTGATCTGCTATAAAGAAATTCTGAACTCTAATAAACACTACACCAACCCTTAAAGCTAAAAATTTCACAACTGTTTCTTTTGGCAAAAGCAAAAGGTATATAAGCATAACAGGGAGAACACTCTGTTACTGTTTGTTTTTTATGCTTGTCTTACAATGATCAATTTAAGGCACTTCAGAGGCTTACTGTTAAAATGAGAAGTAAATTAAAAAATCTAGCTTTCTGATTTTTGAACATTTATAAGAAACTAAACTGTACCAAAAAGTTATGCATTTGTACACCTCAGTTTCATCTTCACTTTGGAATGGCAGCATCCAAAGTTCGGGGCAAGAAAAGATTACTGCCCTTAAAGGAAAAAGTATATGGTAACGAAAGAAATGAATTAACAAAATAATGTTAAAAGCGTATAACAAGCAAACAGAAAACCCACAGCATGGTAACATCTGCCCAAGAATAAATGAAAAGGCACACACACGATGAACGCAGATTTTTCCTATCTAAAAAATATTTATTTCAGACCGTTCAAAGAATTGGCCATCTTATTATCATGGCAAGGGAAATAAAGTATTAATGTAAGTCAACAACTGCATTAATTAGTTCACACATTCAAATATAAACGGAATTTTTACTGTTCATTTTGGCAAATACCATTCTTCCCCTTTTTTTCCTCATTTACAGCAAGTAAAGAGCTTGCGTATTGTGTTACATTTTAGTCTGAAGTATAATACTTGATAAAGTCCTTCAACACTTTTTCAATCTCCTTACCCAACTTCCTGCGAGCAGCTAGTGAAAGCACCACTGCGAATCAATATATACAGTTTAAATATTTAATTCCTCAGCTATTGTGCATAAATTCCAGATGCACTCTCCTGGCGAACACCCCATCCCTTCGTTGGGATGTCAGGGCCATTCTCCCTTCCTCTTCTCCCTCATCCAGCCTGCTGAATGGTTAAAGATTCAGGAAACACTTCTGAACACGTATACAGCTTGATTTTCAAGTGTTCAATGCCAAATGAAACAAACAGGAACCCAAGGTCTGCTCAAGAGAATTGTAAAATTCAAGCACATTTGGATGGTCATAGCTTAGTTCAGGAGCGTGAATCAGCCGAGCCTCAGCAACACACTGGAGCAACCACGTTCACAAGCTCTTACATAGTCTGTGAGTGAAAGAAGAGATGTGCTTGGTGATGACTCTGGGTTCAATCTGATGAAACAGCTGAAGGATGACCCACTCACAGTTGTCCTGCTAGGTATTTTTCTAAAGCAGACTGAGCTGGTTATGGTACTGGCCACTGAAACAAATGAATGCTAACGCAGGCAGTGAAGAAGAGAGAAATGCCAACAGGCAAGATGGGAAAGTGGCAGGAGGAAGGAAGTGATCTCTTGTTTCAGTCCCATTTCACCACCGAATCAGCTTGGCTGATCAGGACAACACTCTAAATACAGGAGGTTTTAATTTAGACTCTTGTGCTTGCTGTGAACACATTACTCCCCTTGTGCATGTCATTCCAGATTAAAGTTTGCTTTTTTCCCCAAATCTCTGTTAGAAGATGCTTTGAAAGAAGGAGTCTGTGGTACAATAACTTAATTGTACCATTATTAAAGGAAAAAGTAATGCTGTGGACAAGGCTTGTGTCACTGAAGAGTTCCAAAATCTGATTAGGTATTTATTTTGATTCCCTTGACACTCTCAGCATTTCTGCTAGCAGTTCCTGTCTCCATTTCTTCCCTCAAAGCAGAGAAAATGTACTTGCATAACACACTACATTATGCAGAAATCTGCTGGGAGAACTTCAGCAATAGTAAGCCAGTTTCCTGCAACCTGTATTTCCTGCAATTCTTGCAAGCACACCAGACTTTTCTGGGGAATTCTGTTGATTGTCTTTCACTGAGGACTCCTCTATGTCCCATATTGCTCCAAAAAGCTACCAGTGATAAAACCTGTTAAAGTTCATCTCCTCGGCTAGAAAACATCCCATTTACAGTCTCCCTCATCCAAACCTAAGACACATATCTGAGGATAGGAGACATGTTGAATTCACCCAAAAGAGTAATAAGAAAAATCCTCCCAAGCATGTTTCATACTTGCAGTTTGTTTCTTGCAACACAAGCTTTTATTTCCAAACATAACAAAGGCACAAATAAGCACTCTCACTGTGCTTGTCCATGCCAGATTTCATGCCTATACTACACCAGTCATCTGCTACAAAAAGTGGCTCTTTTGCCTTGTTTTAAACTCAATGTATATACTCGCCTACCTCAAACACCCAGTTAAATCAACGTCTTGACAGGAATAATTTTTTATTTTTTATTTTTTTTAAAAAAAGGTCCTTTGTAGCGTCTCTGTTTTCCAAACACATTTTTGTTTCTTACTTCGTACTTTTTTGAGATAGTACTTCTTAAGTCTAGTCATTATAAGAGTCCTTTTACCTTGGCTTAATACCAGCTATACCAAGGTCCCTACTGATGTAGCAATTTAACATATTCCTGGAAAAAACCCAGTTAATTTTGAACCATCAACATTCCAGGCATTTTGCCCATTCCCATCCTTGCATAACTAGCACTGAGGAGCCTGCATTCCACCCTCAAGTAGGTGGTATCAAATGACTGGTTTCCTAGGTAGGCAGGCTGACTTGCTGTTTACTTCAACATTTAAAATTTTCTAATAGAAATGAATATAAAAGCTCTTGTTAATCAGAGAAGCAGGAGGGCACAGGTGGGATAACAAAGGTTTAACCTTAGTGATAGAACGTAAACACAGATTTGAAATAGAAAAACTTGCCCTGAAACGGCCACGGTGAAATGGCTGGCTTGATTCACACACAGTCCATGATAACATGGGCATAGCACAAGGGTGGAAAACAGGACAAACAGTAATTTACCACATAGCACATCTCAATCATTACACTCTATATAGACTCCTCTAGAGACACTAGAGCAACAGTTAACCTACTGTTGGGTTAGGAGGGAGTTGGATTTGATGATCTCTAGAGATCCCTTCCAAACCCTACAATTCTGTGATTTTGGTATTTGAAATAACTGAGGAAAACTAAATGATTTTGTTAGCATTTAGAACCTCTACTGCTATTCGAACCCAGCATGAATGAAATTACACTGACGAGCTCAAGAACTTCTATTTTAGAAGATTTTGTTTAAGTATAGCATGAGTTGGTTTTAAACATACTGAGCTTGAAGTAAAAAACACTTTTTATGAGATGAAACTACCTGAACTGCAGACATTACAATTAAGCCCATTACTCATTATGAGCAAAGCAGATATCTTGGTGAGATAAATACTCTGAAGGAATACTGATGTCCAAACTCATATTCCCTAAAGGAACAAAACAATACACTAAGTATTTCCTAACCTAAAAGTGCTGATTGTCTATCCTGGCTTAAACAAGTTCTCTAAACTTACTTCGACTGAATTTTCCAAGGAAACAAAAAAGAAGAAAAAAAAAAAAACAAAAATCTTTTAGCTTCTGGTTGACACATCTGATTATTCAACAACTGAAGCCTTTGTTACCTGTGGAATTGGAATAATGTTAATAAATAAAAACAAAACCCATAGTTATGATTTGGAGGAAAATGGTAACTGATTGCACTAACATGTAAAAATACATCAGTCCAGCTTACTGTTTTCTTTAGGCAGAACTAGGTCCTGGAACACTAAGAGGCTTATGATCAGATCCTAATCCAGTTCTCTGTCACTTCAGCTAGCAGGCAAGCTCTACCACATATAACACCAAGGTTATAGGACTGAAGACACATAACAAATAGTGTAAGAACCAGGTAAATTCAGGTATATATAGGCCCTCGGGAGAGTAAATTACAAATTATATTCAAAAAGGGGAAGGCTAGGGACAGAGGAAGAAAGAAATGGAAAGAACAAGAAGTTGGGGAACTCAGCCAAAAGCTCATAAAATTTCTCCACTGTGTCTACTTTGGCTGTTCCTGCAAGTATGTGCCACTGTGGCTTTGGCGGACAACACGAGTACACTGTAGAATATCCAGCCCTTCTGGCAGCCTGTTTCAATAACAAGGAGGTCTTAAACTGGCTTAAGACAGTCATGAAACCTTTAGAGTTCACTGGCATTTTGCAGATAAAATAAGTTATTCACCTTGAAAACAAAGCCTGTTAAAACCAATGGAGGAGAGGAACTGGGATTTCCTTAACTCACATTTAAATTGGTACAAGGAAAACTAAAGACGTAGAGGGAGCAGAGTCACGCTCTCACCCAAACAGAAAAACAGCTGTACGTATAAAAGTTGATACTGGGAGATTTAAATTAGTTAATGCTCCTGAGCCAGGTATTTATGGAATACCAGACAAATTACTTCATACCTAAATCAGATTTTCAGATTAGTTTATCAGAATAAAACATAAAAATCCAGTGAATTTCGCTAGAAATTAAGCAAATAAATCCTGAAACCTGCCTTCACAAGATGACTTGTAACAGAAAAATACATGATTATTGTTTTGCTTTTTCAAGCCTCCATATGATTTAAATATTTGAATTGGAAAATAACATCTCTAAATTCAAAATGCAGGTGAGTATAAAGAAATTACTCCTTCTGCACTCAAAACAAATAAACTGGTTGAAGATGCTGGGATGTTTTTGTTCACTTAAGTCAGCTGCCATCAGACTGGATTTAAAAACATAAATAAAAATCACAGTTAATGCCAGTGCGCATTATTGGAGCGATCGTTCTTAATTGAATTCTTAAAAAGTGATTAATTCACTTCCCAGGGCATGAGGTGCTGTAGCAACGACATTTCATCATCATTTGCCAATATACTTTGCGTAGTCATTACGCTAAACTGTACAACTCTGAGGTATCAAAGAAAAACAATTTGCTTTTGATTTCTCTTTCTATGAAGCAGTCTATTCAGAAAAATGCTCGAGGGGGACACTTTCCAGCACGCAGATGCTTTTCATGAGAGGTGGTCTCACTGAAATAGCAACTGAAACTGAAAACAGTATTTATCCAGGCAGCTTGGGGCTGTCTGTTCAAAAACGCCGTCTTCCCTCCCTCCTGCTTCTCCAGAGGGCCACACTGACAGATCTGAGAGAAAAAATTTCACGGAAATAAGGTACAGTTTATTTAAAATTAACGGGGGGAAGAGAATAGTAAAGAGCAGAAGCCTCCCTGTTCAGCATGACTGACGAAATAAAAGTGAAGTTTCCACATCTCCTCTTGGAGACTGGAGCAGACACAGGATAAAGGACGATTTCTCCAGCTTTTTGAAGATGTTGGAACCCACAGCTCACAGCATCTGAAGATCCTCATGGGAAAAACTAAATTGCAAATTATCTGACTTCCTTCCAGTGGGAAGCTGAAGGGAAAAAAAAAAAAAACAACGCTGCAAATGTCTTAATTTATGTGAAGACCAAACCACTCAGTACTGTTCGAAAGATTTTTAAAGGAGGAATAAAAATCAGTATCTTTCTCAAAGGAAGAAAGATGTTTTGGGAACATAAGCCAACTTCCCTACTATCGCTAGGTTCATCTCCTGAATTTCTCCAGATGGGTCACTCAGAAGTCCCAACACTGAATTTCCTCACTTAAATACTGAAGAAAAGATAACGTCCTTTTATTTTTAAAAATTCCACTACACACGACAGGTATTCTGCTGGCATCAAAAGCTGTACTACTATATACGGCAAAAATACAACACGCTGCCCTTCAGTTAGTGGGTGTTTTTTCCCCTTGCTTTCCATTAAGGGAAGAGAGACACTTTTTCTCTTCCTGCATACTTTTAAGGCCCTACCTTAAAACTTGGACAGGGCAGTATGCCTGTTGAACTTGTTTGCTGTACATTTCTACACCCTGTCTGACAAGCAAACACTCATAATATACTGTTTTACAGTCGTGATATACTGTAGCATTTTAATTTTCTACTTTGTAGATTTTAATCCATGGCAGCACATTCCGTCACCCACACTGCGTAGTAACAGTAGATATTTCAGCAGCCAAGGCAGAATGAGCACAAAGATATTTAGTAGAGACAAAAGCCCTACAGAAATGCCAGCAAGCTAAGGGGAAGGAATGCATGATAAATGAAGAATGCAACCACAGAGATAACTGGTAGGGGCAATGAGCTTTGTGCAGTTCCACTCAAAAGCTGAATGCTGATTATTTCTGTACAACGTACTAGGCAAAACAAGGCTACTATTTTAAAGGAACTAGCATGCTTTTGCTAAATAACAGAGCAGTGCTGGAGCTGCTATTCCAGGACAGCAAAACTACCTTTACTACAATTACTATTCTCTGTCTGGAAGGTTAGTTACCTGATTTTCTACATTTAATAATGTCAGAGCCCAGATCAGTTCCGATGTTCAGAAATACTGCACTCTGTGTATAAACAAATATTCAGCATTTCCACCTGATAAATGCTTCTGCTATTACTTGCAAATCAACAACAACAAATCCACTGCCATCAAAACGTGGACAAACACCGCTTTCTTTTCCCTGCAACAACATGCAGGAAGAGTTTTTTAAAAAGACTCAGAAAAGATACATTAGAAAAGTTAATTAAAAACTTTTAATACAATCTTTAGAGCTCCAGTAGTTCTCCTAAGCTGAGCAGTGTAAAACTAAATCCTATTCTTTTTCCTTCAACAACTGTCACGTACTCCTAAATTACCACTGAGCTGCGATGCACTTAAGGGTTAACCTCTGAGCAAACAGTACACAGATGGCTTTTTGTTTTGCCTTTTTTCTCCCCAGTTAATTATTTTTTGTTATGTAATAGTCACTAGTACCCACATAATGCATTTTACAATGCAGACTTTTATTCCAGTTACAAACGCTGAAGAAATTTAGCTGCGTATTTCTAATGTGCTTGCATCAATTTCTTTTTCTACGCCTGTATTGTGTCCAAATGTGGGCAAACTTTCCAAGAAAGAAAAAATGGAAAATTGCCTATAAGGCTCCTAACCTGTGCCAAGACACGTGACAACATTAGAGTTTCCCTCAAAAAAAAAGTCATCACTGTGTGAAAAACAGGCAAGAGTACTGGACTTTGTTTTTACCCTTTGTTCTTAGAGATGGAAAAACAGACAAAATTGAAAAGAAAAGAAAACCCAAACTAGAAAAACAAATTTAAGAAATAAGGTTCTCACAATCAATTGTAACTGGATCTTTTAAGTGACAGTCAGTTTCACTTAGAGAGCATTTTACCAGCACAAGTTAACATGATCATAAATGCATCAAGTTACCCTGTTCAAGCTGTCATCTTTGCCTATGCCACTATCCTGAATATGTGGCAATCAGTTTGAAAGCAGCGAAATTAAAGGAGGGCCTATTAAACTATACTGGTATGCAGTACTTCCTAAATAATTCTAAATCAGATAGATTACTTTCACAAGGACATGAAAAAATTCTGCAAGACGTCACAGAAGAAATACGTAATTATAAAAAGTAAGTAGACTGAAAGACTTGGTGAAGAATTAATTAATCTCAAGTCAATTTAAAAATGTTTTTATCATATGTTTTTCATTCTTAAAATTTACTTGTATGTGCCTTTTGGTTCAGCTATGAATGTCTATTTATCTCAAGATTTTTTTCATTCCATCTTCACCACTGAGTTTACAACTTCATCATATAGAGCTTAGATCACAGGTATGCGAAGTTCTGAACATTCTGACAGCCAGCCAGATACAAACCGGGTGTACATTTAAAGATTGTTTATACTGAGGCTTGAGAAGAATAAAGAAAAAATAAACAGTTCAATTAAACTACTGCAGCTTTCTGTTTGTACAAGCGTAGAATAGCGCTGACGTTCAGTTTTATCTATGCAAACAAATATAATCATCTTATGATAAAGTCTTACGTTTACCTAAGCTTTTATTGCCTCCAAGCTATCAAATGTAAGCACAGTAAGCATATCAATCTTCCTCAAGACATTTCAGTTAGGAGACTGGCTCCAGTTCTACTTTGAAAACACTGACAACATAAGTAAAAATAAAAATATCAAATTCATCCTTAATTACCTTTTCTTGGCCTCTTCATATTGCCAGTTGAGTCTTACTTTGTCTACGAGTCTTGTTTTATCATCGAACCCAAACTGTTGCAGAGTTTGAAGAGCAGAGTGGGGGGAAAAAGAGAGGGAGATATGAGATTTTAAAAACACTCTGAAAATAAAGGGTTAAACTAGTCTCTCTCAACTAAAAACTGTCAATGTTTTGAATAACAACAACCAAAATCAATTTTATGCTTTAGAAATACAACTCTGGTTTGTAGCTAAACACATAAAAGATAAGTGAGCCCTTTCAACAAATTATGAAACGAAACAGGAAACGAAGGGTTTGCAAATGGTACCACTTACAAAACATCAAAGCACTTCAACTTTATGTAAGCCTAAAATAAAAAGAGTAAGTTTTAAAAGAAATATATTATTACTTAATGGATAGTTTAATAAGAAATAATTCAGACTACATTCCATGTACTGTGATGTGTTACCCAGCACTTTGTAATAGTGCTGAAATCACACTAATGATCTAAAACATTACCTGTTCTTTTAATCAGTCAGTCACAGAAAAAGCATATATGTTACAAGTCCTACTGCATACAGCCTGGTTTCTACAGCAACTTCTCTTCATCTTAGGGCATCAGTAGTTGCCCTCTTCATTGCTGCACCTCTGCATTTCCTATCTAATTCCTGCTTTTGCTCTCTTCATCATCACATGTGTAAAAATCCACCTCTTCTTTACTCAATTTCCATTGCTAATAAACTCAGGAAAATAATTAACCTCACTATGCAATTTTATTTTCCTAACAAAACACACTAATCCCAACAGTAACCGTTTTCTGACTACAGTTGGCTTGTCTTATAAGGCACTCAATATATACTGTGAATGGGAAAACATTGCAAATTCCCTTTTAGGTAATTTGTTTTGGAATTAGTTAATCACATCCACCATAAGTCTGAAAAGTGACATCCCAAAGGCACCATCTACCTAACACTCTGCAAGAAAGACTAGTATTTAATAAATTTTCTTAGATGCTTCAATCGTAACCCCTCAAAAATATAGATTTCCTCTTCTGTAGATGTCCTCTAGAGACATTCAACTTGGCAACTAGTCATCAGTAAAAGGCAACAAAATAAAAATGAAGTGATAAAAGCCTATGATTAGAAGTCACTCAGTTCAGTAAAAATAACCGAATATGAAGTAACATCCAAACGATGGTACCATCAGACTACACACAGGTTTTCTTCTTGCACTGTTGTCGGTCAACTGACTGTTTGTCACCCAAAGAAGCAAATACTTTATTGCTAGGCCACAGCTAGGCTGCCAGAGTTACAGAGTAAGCCAAAATTTTATTATTTGAAATATTGTTCTTCGTCAGTTTTTTTTTTTTAAGAAAAATAATCTGGGACATGAACAAGTATTTTCTTGTCACAGGAAAATGAAAGGAAATGAAAGGTTTACTCTATGTCTTTGATGCGTGCAAACAACGATAATCAAGATAAAAACAAGATTAAAAGAAATAAGTCTCCATCTCAATTACCAGGCTGACTGTACCTGTTGCCAACCCATGAGCTACGCCATGCTTAAGCAACAGAATGGCAAAGCCCACCATTCACATGCTTGGAGAACAAAAAGAAAATGCAAATCCTTCCCCACCAAATATTTATTTGGATGTTTTGTTCTGCCACAGCTAACATGTCTTGAATTAAAACAGGAAGTAACAAAGTATCGCTACAGTGAAAAGAAACAGCTTACTTTCTAAAGTAAATGGCTCACGTAGGAATACATACCTCCCCGGTGATGTCAGTCTGAGAACAAGCATCGCAGTGTTGTTGAGGTAAACAGGAATCACTGAGTGAACTAGAATTGTGCTGGAGATCCTGCAGGGAATCTGTAATGCAGCAGCTATTTCTGAATCCATCGGTTAGCTTGGCCAGGCTCTACAGGAGAAGGCATTAAAAAAAAAATTACAACTGATAGCGATAATACTTTTATTAATAAAACAACAGAAATAAATTCTTTTTAGAGAATTGGCAGCTTGCTTTAATGGAGCTATTTACATGAAGTAAAATTCATACTACTATCAGCTCTATCAGCTGAACACCTTTGCTTTGAAATAAATATTTTCTCTCAAAGACAAATCTAGATTTTTTTTTTTTTAAATCTTATTTTTACACTTTATTTTAGGACTTCAAAGGTTTTCATTTTTGGACAGCTTAAAGTTCTTTAAATCTGGCAACTGTCAGCTTTCATACCAAGTTTGTTGGCATGAAAGACAAATGTGATTCACCTGCCCTTTTGCCATCTTCTGCCCAGGTTACATTCCTCAGCCACTACTGCCATCACATACAACTTGATGAATAGCCTGTATTGATTGTGGTCTTACAGCAGCTGATTTCACCCTTGTGCTCCTTTATCCAGCATTCAAAGAGATATTTTACACTTTGGGTTAAGCAAGCAACATCTATGAAATGTCTAGACAATGACACACAAACTGTGCAGGCAAAGCAGAGACTTCGAGAAGTCTTTAAGGAGAAAAGGAGCAACACAGTCAAACAAAATAGACATTTATTTGACTGTAAGAACTTGGTTGGTAGGCTCTTAACATTTCTTTAATAAAAAGGTACAATTGTTACTCCCACTTATTTTGCCATTCTCTATTTTTCAGAAATTACAGATGACGTACTGTTTATGACAAAACTGCCATTTGGTGTCATTTATGACTAAGATGCTGGGTATTCTGCATCAAAAGAACTGTTAAAAATGCTTTAAAAATAAGTGAGTTCTGCCCCCCTCCAGCAAAGGGGCAAAAACAAACAAACGATATAAAAAATTTGAAGAACTGTATCAGTTCATAGATCATTATGTAATCAAGCCAGCTGACTGCAAAAATACCCCAGAAAAAAACTCATAACCGCTTACTCTGTCGGCCAAACTAGAGAATCAGAGACTAAGCAGATGCAGTTCAATGGCAACACGCTGACCCTCAGGAATTTCAGTGCCTCTGACAACTGACCATTTGCAACAAGCCTCAGCTATGGTGCATATCCAGTTACCAGGATAGTCCTCCATCTTCAAAGAGCAGTTTAAATTGGATACCCCGGATTATACAGCAACACTTCCCCTTCCTACAACAAATCTGACTAATGGAGTCAGGAAGATGAGCCAGTGTATTAGCAACTGGCTGCTGCTCACAGGAGCTGCAAGTTCCCACCTGAAGACAAAGACCTAATATTACAGAGTCCAGAAAGCAGCCTTAGGAATCATAGCAGGCCCGAAACCTGCCAGAAGAAACAGCTACAGCCACTTGCATGAAGATGCTCAGCTTCTCTTGGGTCCCCAAAAGAAATCAATTCTTCTGCTACCTCCCAGACAAACTGGGCCATCTTAGCATGATGGACAAACGAAATAGCTTGCTTTCCATCCTAAGGAACCAAAACAATTTCGAGTTATACTGCCACGAAGTCCCCAGTCAGTGGCCCTTTAACCTCTGCAGATTTGCTGCCAGATGAACATCTCTATAAAGACGCAAAAAGAAAATCAGGGTGTCTCCCATTTTGACTGAATACTGTCTTTCTACTCAATGCTCCAAAACTCACTGCAAATCACCCAGTCCTGTCGGTTTCTTGCTGTATGGAGAATTGAGATGGATCCCTAGTGGGTTTATGAGATGGAAATAATTATTTTAAATTGTTGTTACACAAATATCAAATGTCTAATATATTCTTTTTCCAGTAAAGCAGAGCTGATCTCATGAACACTGGGGATTCAGAAAGCCTGAAGTACCTCCCAAATAAGCTATGTCCCATCTGGCACCTTTGGCTAACATACATTATGCTACAAGTATACATATTATGTTATAGGCACTACAGGTCCCGATGCCAGAACATAAATCTAAACTTGTGCCCATATTTCAGCTACTTCATGCACTGTGCTCCTGACTCCCCACTCCAGCCATCTCCCTGGAAGGTAATAAGGGACAGCTTGGATCCTGGCCAGGTTTCCTATCTGGGCACAGTTGCTCAAGTCTGGATTTTGCTAACAAATTACACAGCATGTTGCAGGTGACAATCACCTTAACTTACACCTACGTGCACAGGTGACTGTGCCATAATGGTAAGTATAGAAGTCCACTGAGTCCTTCTTAATTAGATGAATTAAAAACATACCCTCCAGAGATCATAACATGAAAAAACCAACGTAAGTTAACACACTTTTCCACAGAAGCAATTTAGACCAACAACTAGGAGTAAGAACCTCCTCAGCAATATGGAAGTGAGAACCTTTCTTTCATCTGAGGCTTACGGATTGTTTATGGTCATCTTAGAGAAACTGACAGACCAGTTTAATGCATGGATGAGAAGCTGCAGGCACACCAGCCAAAATCTACCCAAAAAGAGAGCACTGCCATCTCATAATTGATCTGTTGCTAGCTGATTTGGGTGGCACATAAAATTTCTATGCTGAAACAGAAATTAAAGCATGAAGGGAGAGGGAAAAGAGACACAAACACGCACAGCTTTCAGGAGCATAAACACACACCTTGATTACTAATCTGATATAAAAAGTTTGTTCTCTTTTTCGGAACTGTGAGACTGCATATTTGGCTTTATTTATAACCACAACACCCAGTTTAAACCCGACCACCCTCTCCTTCCCTTGTCAGACTTCTCTCCCACACAACTCTACCCAATTATCATATTTCTACGACAGCCACAATTTTCCAAGCACCTACACAAGACTGAGTCACTTCTGCTATGTTTAGTTCTGTTGCTTACACTGGCCAGATTTAAATTAAGAAGTAGTATGAAATTTTCTATTTCCTTTCTCTGAAATAAATTCCCAGCTGTTTACAGAATACTTCCAACTCATCTATAAACAGTGTTCAAAACAGACAGTTTTCCATAAGAAAGCTTGTCTTACCAACAAAAGCTTTTAAAGATAGCACTTCTGTGGACAAATCAATTTCAAAATCCATAGGGGGAAAAAATAAATAGATCAAATTCTCAACTCATTACAAAGATATTTTAAACAGACTTTCACTTATTTGCCAAAGCTAAACAACCCCATAACAATTATCTTCAAATAATAATAAATAAAAGGGAATGTAGGCTCTTGTCCATAGCTGGCAAAAATGCACAGCTAATGGTGGTGACTATGTTGAAAAACAGAGTAGCTGAGAATGTGCTCTATCAAATAGCGTTTTTGTGCTCTTTCTATCTGACGTAACTTCCTTGGTAAAAGAGGCACTACTTTCAGAGTGACCATGGTATATTTAAGACTATGCAACGGCACTTAAACTTGGTTTATAAGATGTGATTTTAAGGCATCTTAATGTTTACCACTGGATATAGTGCCACTGGGGATTGAAAATCGAAAGAAATGGGGAAAAAAAGACCAAAAAAAAAACCTAGTGAGAGAGTCAAAACAAGGCCAGTAGTTAAGCTGTTCCAAGGTCTCACACACAAGACTTTAAATTACCCGTTAGTTTCCTAAAATGTGCGTCACAGCATCCATGAAGAACTGCCTTTCTAATTATTTCTTGCTAGCTAGGCATGTGGAAGACTTGAGAATCACTTTAAAACCTGGCCAACACAAAATATCAAGTATGTTAAAAGCTGCCAAGGCAGAAACTTTTAGTAGTGACTTAAGTGTTCTGTCTACTTGAACAAGGATTTGCGGTCCATCAGATGACCTTTGGGTAATACTTCGAAGATTGAATAATTGTATAACTACGGAAATTTATTGTATGTAGATTACAAGCTACCCACGTGATTTAACAACAACAGAAAAAAATACCAGCAAAAGAGTACTGCAGAGAAAAATGAAAAAAAAAAATTAAGAAAAGGCAATAACAGTTTAGTGCAGTCCCAAAAACTTAGGTAATGAACATAATTTTTTCCATACAGCATTTTCAAGACCAGGTGAAGAATACTGTATCCAGAGCATGTTTCGACAAGCATGTACCAAAATTTCAGCAGTGGTGAAGGATCACGGCTCAGTCAAGTACTTGTCACATTGAAAATGCAGACACAGCAAATGAGAGCTCAGGGCAGACGCAGAATCCATTCAAAAAAACATGCCCAAGCAGTGATCCAGCATCTACCCTTAATCCTCATACTCAGATTCAAAAAAAAATAATTTCAAGCTTGCACAACAATACCTATTTACCTCTATTTACCTCTATTTAATAATATGCTTTGAAGGTTTTGTGAGGACATTCGAAATTATTCTTGTCCTAATACAAACACTTTGGAGGAGAAACTGAAGCAAAAATAAATAAATAAATAAAGATAGATAGATAGATGGATGGATGGATGGATGGATGGATGGATGGATGGATGGATGGATGGATGGATGGATGGATGGATGGATGGATGGATGGATGGATGGATGGAAGGAAAAGGAGAGCTGCCAAACTGTCACACAGTAACAGGAATAGGAAACACAAGGGGAGATTAAACAAAGTGGAAAACAAATGCTGTTGGTTTCATTTATGTTTTTAAATATGATGTAATGATTCCATAGGAGTCTTTGACACAGCAGCAGTGGAATACTATATTAAATAAAAACACTGAGTTACATTAAACAAAGACACTGATCTCAACATTCAGAATACTATGTTATTTACAACAAAAATATGAAACTCATATTGTGTATACTGTAAACATAAGGCTCCTTATCTACTTCTTTCACATAGTCTGCTATTGGCAAGTATCAAACAGAAGAATCAAATAAGGCCACCACGTCTGTTTATTTAAAGATGGTAATTCCAACACAACAACAATAACACCAACAAGGAAATGGAGATACACTGCACGTTTTAGCAGTCGTATATTCTTTTTACCTGCATAAGGTCCTGCCTTTCTTTTTCACCTGTGCATATGGCTTTCTTTATGGTTCGTAGCTCACTCATTATAGCCTGTGCTTCATCCAGTCTATAATTTGTATGAGTACTTGACATCTTACGATCAATCCTGTTGAAAAGACAAAGACAGGTTCAAGAATTTTCACTGAATTAGAAAGACCACAAAAATTTAAAGACCTCCTGTTTATTCATGTACCACTTCATTCCCAAGAATAAAATGACATTCTACTGGGAAGAAGCATAGCATTCAGAATCCAGTATGTCCTAAAGATGGAACAATGCAATTATCTACTCAGGGTCTGCAGAACCAACAAATTTCCCACTTTTAATCTCCCCTAGTTCAGAGGTTTTTTTAAACAGGAAATATCTGCAGGTTACTTTATGCAACAAAAGTAAAACCAACCTAAAACTAACCTACACAGTAGGAACTGAAAAGACATAGGCAGCCAGGTTAATACTATTCAGGTGCACCACTACACATCCGAACATCTCTTCCAGGACTTCTGTCTGACCCTAACAAAGGCATTCTGGGTTTTTTAGGGGAGAAATTTCATATTCCAAAAACTTTACTGTAAATGCTTTCCTGTCGCTACAGACATCTTTGACATCTTTCTCTAGACAATATCATCTTCCTGCACTAACAAACATCAGGTGGTCAACCTCTTCTTCTGTGTAACTAGCGTCAAAACTAGAGGAAACAGCTTCAAGTACCAGCAGGGGAGATTCCAGTTGTATGTCAAGAAAAGTTTCTTCTCAGAAAGAGTGGTGAGGCATTGACACCGGATGCCCAGGTAGCTGGGAGTCACACTCCCTGGAGGTGTACAAGAAACATTTAGATGTTGTACTAAGGGACACGGATTAGTGGAGAAATAGTGGTGGTAGGTGGATGGTTGGACTGTGTGATCTTGGAGGTCTTTTCCAGCTTCAGTTATTCCACCATCAACTGGGACCATCCCAGAAGGCTTCAG
Source organism: Oreortyx pictus (assembly GCA_036925125.1). Lineage (NCBI taxonomy): Eukaryota > Metazoa > Chordata > Aves > Galliformes > Odontophoridae > Oreortyx > Oreortyx pictus. The sequence continues at coordinate 66,868,186 of JAUPFR010000001.1, read as the reverse complement.
ATGCAAGTGCAGCAATGAGTGAAAGCGTTATTTGCTACATCAGACTGAAGTACTACTAGCATTTTCACCTTGACACAGAAACCTCTCATCTTTTTAATGGAACACCCCTTTATAAAGTGTCTGGGTTTTCAATTTTCTTTCCCCAAAATTCACAGTAGTAAATATCAACAGATAAAGCCCAGAAGCCTCATCCACTGTAACCTCTTGATATTTACTTATTTATTTATTTATTTTCAGATGTAGAACGGGACCAGAACCGCTGCAAAACTTTCTAGAAGAACTATTTGACTGTTGCAGTCATAATAAAAAGCTACAGGATTTAACAGCTTACCTAATGCGACCAGTGAAAATCATGTTAAATTTCTGTTGAGGTATGAAGACCCCAGTTTATCTGTTACTCTAGCATACTAACTGTATGCAGATGTGCGAGTGTGTGCATTTTGCATGAATGCACATTTAAAAAAAAAAGTTGGTATGTGTAAGGGTCCCTGCACCAATGCTAAGCACAAACATCTTCAGCAGGTATCTGGATAAAAAAGATGACGCAGGTATCTGGATAAAAAAGATGACACAGGCATCACTGCATACAACATCAGTTTATAAAAAGAAACAGTAAGAGAAGAGGAGCTAGATAATTACATCAGGAATACTCAAATTTTGCATAATTCTGAGAGTAACTCTTCAGTTTCAATGTTTTTATGCTAAAAATAACAAAAAAAAAATGCATAAAAATAGTGCAAGAATTCTAATCCAGAAAAAAAAAAAAAAAACAACAACAACAAAAAACTGACACAAAAAAACCTTGCATGGTAGTTCAGGATAGGAGATACATCTAGAAACCTCATAACTGTCTTGTATTCTTAGAATATTGAAGTGATACCAAGAATGCAAATGCATTTGCACCTTAAACTACACAAAACCTTCATCACTCACGCAGAGTGTTCTGTCAGTGAAGCAAATCACCACAATTCTACCTGCAGCAGATTACTTACTTTAAAATACTAAAATCATAATAAGAAAAACCAAAAAGCTTAAATGAAACTCCTGTGGTTTTACTGTGTAGCTCACAACATTCAGGAGAAACTGCAGCCTGGGTTCCTGCAGGTTTGGTTTGTTTGTTTTCTTCTGACAGCTCCCAGCATTGGACAAAACACAAAGTGTAAGCCTGAACCTCAACTTTCCGCTTAAGCACAACTTTCCCCATGCTGCACATGAAAATATATGAGCCTTTATGATTTATGTTTGACAAACCAAAAAGGACTTAGATCATGTGAATTAAAGGTTTTTTTGTTTTGTTTTTCAGATGATTACTTGAGTCTTCACTCATTTTTACTTAAAATCCTGAGGTAAAACCATGGCAAAACAACTAATCCAATTCACTAGAAGTTTCATGAAAAAGATAATGTGGTTTTATCTGAAGATTATGTTAACGTTAAAAATATAGATTCCACCCAAATTCTAGACCAGGAAACATCTCCTACACAACTGTTCATTATACCGTTTGGCAGGTACAAGGTGGCATTACAGGAAGAGGAAATTATTTAATTTCAACCAGATTTTTGTCCATTTACTCACAAATTAATGTTCCTGGACATCACTTCGGAGCCCAACTTAGGAACTGATATTTGCTTAAGTAAAGAATCAGAAAAGACTCTACTGCCAGACATATCACAGCTTAAATCAGCATGGCTGTCCCTCCAAACTGTCTTAAGTATTTTAGAAAATTACATTATTTACTGTGTGTTAATTCTTTTTCTCCCTTTCATAAAGCTCTAGTTTTGAAAGCCACAAAGTTAACAGGAATCTTCCATTCATTAATGGAAAGGAGCGCGGTGCAAATACAGATTAGCCCTTTATACAAACAGGAAGAACATTCAAGTAATACCCAACTATGAATGAAGCACACACTTTCTGAGGAAGACGTTTCCAGAACATGCAGGCTACTAACACACAACAGTTCTGATCCAATACAACGGTCTCCACTATGTTTTCAGACGCATCATTCAAATACATAAGTCTCCCCCAGTTCTCATCAAAGTGTATGCCTGTAGTTGAGTTAAACCTAATTTTAAAGCTTTTGTCAGTTCTCATATCCTCTGAACTCGTGGATAGCTATAAATTGTTTAGTCAGTCCTAATTCCCCATCTCTCCTCATTTTTCTCTAAGCATTCCTTCCGCTCTTGCAGCCAACTGGCTGGGTTTTCATTTCCTTTGCTGCTAAACGCCTTCTTCCTCCAAAATCCTCTGCTCTTCCTCCTGGCAAGCAGAAGGGTCAATGAAAACACACGGGGAAGAAGGAGCTGCTCCTCATCCTCAGTCCCTAACAGCCAGATGAAGGAATACATTACAGAAAAGTCTCAGATTTAACTCCCTAATCCCGGGCTTCAACAGGACCAACTGCACCTTGGGGCAAAGGCACCCCTAGAGAAAAGGAGTAGTGAAGGAGGTCGCACAGGGTGGGATGTAGGCACAACAGAAACACTGAGCTCCAGAAAGTCTCCAGTGGGCAAGGGCAGACCGTAACACTCAAAGGCTTATCACAACATTGTCAAATTTGGATGAAAGTGGAAAAAATACAGCCCTAAGGAAAAGTTGCAGCTCTACAGAAATTGGAATTCTGACTGTATCGGAGTTGCAGAGCTATTAAAAACTCAGCAGTGGGATAACACAGAGCCGTGTTGGTTCTGATACCTGCTCCAGCACTATGCTGCTCAGAGGTTCAAAGCAAGCCTTCAGCCAGATATAAAGCCCGAAGCGTGACAACTCCCAGTACTGTTTTTGGCACATACCTAAATAAAGTGAAGAACATGGCTTTAAAACAGCCGAACAGGATGCATGCCAGTCTCAGTTCGGCAGTTACTTGAAGATTTGACCTTACACAAGAAGGAACAAAAAATATGTAGACCCAAAATTTAGAAAAGGTAACAAAATGGAGAAATGTCTGGAATGTAAGTCACAACAGAAAATAAACAAATGAAAAATGCAAGACAAAATACTTCTCTTTGAGAAAAGGAATGACAAGTTTCTTTTCAGCCAGCACACTTGTTTTGTGGATATGCAAAAAGTAAAATCTGTCAGCTTCAGAACTTGACTGGAGATCTTTTCCCCAGACAAATAAGAGTGCTAGAGGAGAGAGAGGCCAGGGACAGCCCAGAGCATGGGCAGGACTGTAGACTGCACCATCTACGTGCGAAACCATCCTCTTTCCTGACTACAGAGGGAGGCCAGAGAAGTTTCTCCCTACAGTTGTTAGACAGCACAAGCACTTTCCATATAGGCTCATCTCCTACTAGAAGTGAAGTATTTAGAATAAAGCACAAGAAAAACAACTGAAAAATTACCTGAAAAAACAAAACAAAACCAGAAGTCACCTCAAAGAGCAGAGGCCAAAGAGGCAGAAACACTAACTCACTGCAATACCAGACAGAGCGCTGGCAAAACGCTGTCACCAGATGCAGCAAATGGCACTGGCCACCACCCAGAGGGCCACCAGACACAGAGCAACTGCAGCAACAGCAATGAGAAGCAGTGCTGAAGCACTGAGCTTTCATGTCTGAGCTCTTAAATCAGCTGATCTGTTACTACCCCTGACTGATCACGGTACACAGGGCTCGCCTTGAACCAACTCCTCTCTTGAATGTCCCTCCTGTATCCCCATCCTGGAAAACAGGCAACTTCACTTGGGCTAAAATCCAAGACAAACATTTGTATTCATAATCATTTGCAGACTTTACTTTTCAGTAAGTTGCACTAATTCGCTGAGCTATCTTAAATTAATTACATTAATTAAAACAATCTTGAATTTCAAATGGTCTTCAAGTACTTTCATCTCCCTGGTCAAGTGGGTATTCTTTTTATAAAAACGACTGAACCTATAAATGATTGAACCTATAATCTCCAAATTGCCTGGTAGTCACGAGGAGGAAAACAAATAACTAAAGCAGAACAGGCAAGACAATTTCTACTCAAAAGAGAATATTATGACAAAATTGTTTTTGCTCTTAATTCTTACTTGACTGAGCTACTACCCAGAAACACTTACCAGCCTTAAAATATTTGCAGTTTCAATACACTGACTGCTTGACATTACAAATTTTCAGTTAATTCTCCCATAACGAACTGTAAATGTTTCATGTAGTCAATAAAAAACATTTATGTCTGAGAATGATTACACTGTACCTGCCAATGAAGGATCTTAGCTGAACAAATTTTGTTGTTGGTTTGTTTTTTTCCCTGGAGCTTTTAAAATGGATTATAGAACAAAACAGCCTTGTAAAATGGAATGAAAAACATGAAATGCATAGGCTATTCCTTTAACAGTAAGAACTGAGTATCTTCCTTTGTACAGTTTTGTTAACGTAATACCATGTTTGGTTAATTTACTCTAAGCTGGAAAATCAGGAGCCTAATTGCTCCGGGACCTCTGGAGCTTTGCCAGGATTCCCAAAGCAGAAGTGTGTGCCCATGCTTCATAGCACCAATGCAATAAATCCAAAGCTTCCAAGTATTTCCACAGATGCTGCACTTATGCTGCAAAATGCATTAAACATGCAACAGCTCCAACATTTTCAAGAAGCGCTTGCATGAGGCAGCTTGTTTGCATGCATGCTGGAGAAATGGCCAAGATCTCCAAATGCACAGCCACACGTCCAAAGCAAATCCAAGAGCTGTTCAACATACAGCCTAGCTCTGGGCTTGTTGAACAGATCTAGAGGTCACAACGTGTGATTACCTCCCACCTTTTCCACGGCCTGGCAACCTTTCTCCCTATCACACAGGGCCTCGCGCATACGTGCTACGTGTGTAGGTGCCTAAGCAGCACACAGATGGAAGTCACTTGGTTCCCATCTGATGGCCTGCAGGAAGAGTGGCAGGTAGAGGGTTACCACAACAGTTCTCAACCTCTGCCACCAGCAAGTGTGAAGGAAACAAGAACACAGGCTGTCTAATGGTCTGGGACCAGTGGCAAATTGTCCTGAGCTCCCTGAGCTCTCCTTCCAGAGAGGAAACAAAGGGTCATATTTACACGCAGTTATTCTGCACATATGCAACAAAAGGTCTCCCTGAGCATCAGATCTACTGAGCATGAACACATCAACTACGCTGCACAGAAGTGGAAGGTCTGACCACCAGGGAAATGGAAGAAGCAGTGTTGCAGTGTGCAGGCTACCACCAAGGAGAAACATTCTGCCTTGCCAGAAAGCCTAGGTACTGCTCACAGAAACACCACTCCATTGCACAGCGGTTCTGACTGAGCTCCAGACAGTGCACATCTTCAGAAGATGCTTGGAGTACGTACTAAAAATCTGATTCATTTTCAGGCAGAATGGAAAGACGGTATTCATAAAAATGTGAATCTCTGAAATCACCTTTCCACCTAATTTTGTCCAATCCTTCTTCCATCATTCCACAGTGTTCTAAAAGTGCGTTGCTATCATAGCAGAAACTCTGAAGTAGAGCAATCACAAAGTTTCAACTTATTTTTTTTTGGCAATAGTTTCCTGTGCAAGTCATTTCAAGATGGAGTTAAAAAAACAGCCTCCCACAAACCCTTAACTTACTCTTGCAGAGTTTCCACTCCTTTTTCCTTATATTGCAGCTCTTGCTTCATCTGTGCCAATTCTCGTTTTAGCCTAGAAAGCTAAATATAACAAAATAATTTAAAGTAATAATACGTAATGGGAAATTCCATTATAAAAAATAACTGCTTCAAATACAAAAATTTAAGTCATTTTTAAATAAATTGAAGTTATAATCTATGTTTTCTTCTTTTTCTTAGTTAAAATTTGCAATAAAATAACAGACTCTCTGAAATATCAATTGACCCAATCACAGTATTCACCTTTTGGAGTTCCATTTCCTAATACTTTCTATTGTTTTTTTTTTTTACCTCAAATGGCTTACGCTAACAGCTAAAAGTCTATCTAAGACTTCCCTTCTTTCCTTGTAGAAAACAGATGCCTCTGAACTGCCAATTCTTTCGTTAACCCAAGAAGAAAAATAAAAGAAACCAAGCAGCACTGAATGTTTAATGCTACCAGTTTTTCAGTGTAGGAAAATAAAATCACTGGCATCCGTCTTCCAGAAATAGCAGCCTGATTTGCTATGGTTGTTTTCGTACTGTCTTGCCCTTTGCCCTCTCTGGCAATCACACCGATCCAGTGATGTATAGAAATCAAAAACGAAAGAACAGCAGTGACTCAAAGAATATCTACAACTACTTGATACTGCACATTTTATTCTATTTATCCTATTATTCGAAGCAATTACGTACATGCATGCAAACATTAAGTTGAACAGATTGTCCTATGCACTTGCGAAATCATTTCATTTTGAGATTCAGGAACAGAGACAAATAGCCTTAAGAGACCTTGCCTGTTTTCCTTAAATATTATTTAAATAAACAAGGCTTGTTTTCTTGTTTTGACTATGCTGACACTCAGAGTATGCAACACAAGCAAACACTAGTCAGCACGCAGTAAACATACACAGATAGAATAAATGCCTTTGAAGGGTGGTGAACAGGATTTAATTTCAGAGGCACTCATGTGAAAAGCAGAAACTACAGCAGAAATAAAACACTATCCTGCAGAGATGGTAAGGTTTTTACTGATTTTGCGAGCAGAGTGCCTGGCAAGCTAAGCCCCATCTCACCCGTTAATAAAGAGAAACATGCAATTCAGAAAATAGGTTTATAATATTGAGCTTTAAACTGCTTTTTACAACCATTCATGACTACTGTATCGATCTGATTTAAACAAACTTTCAGACTGCAAATCTTTGCAGCTTGGTATCAATTCCTGAAGTCAATTATTCTTCCTTCAGACAAGACAGTTGTAAAACCATAGTTCTAGGTGTTTGTTTTTTGTAAATTATTACTGATTATAAATTTTGTTACAGGATTGCCTACAACTATCAAAAGACTAGCATTCTTTCCATCATTCCCCAAAAGCTTTGAATAAAAATTTTAGCTTCAAAGATCTGTTTCGTCAGCATGTCTACTAACTCGTCAACAGACTTGTCCAAGTCTAGAGTTCAGTGACACCCATGGAACACCACTGAAAATGGTGAATAAGAAAATACAAAGACAGTATGTTTGAACTGTACTCCATCAAGGCTAAATTTCATCACAGAGTATTTACTACTTGTGGCAGTTTGTGTGGAGAAAGCAACTTCTGAAAGCCTAGCTGAGTGCACCTCTGACATCCATGACAAAACCTTTGTGTGTGTAACATGGAAAAGACATTACTTCTCAAGGCACAGAAATGCAATAAATGTACACTCATTTTAATGCAGCAATAGGTCTGGGTATATTTTTATATTTTCTTTTCAAAAACACATGCAGCACCCAGTGTAAATGTCAAGTGAAGCACACAGTCCCCCTCCCTTCCCCATGCCTAATTCACATTTTACAAAATTAAAAAACCACTACTCACCCTGTCACGACGGCTGGCTATTTCTGCTTTAATCTGATATGGGTCATACTTGGTATTAGTTGAAAATCCAGAGAATGCTAAACAGATGGAAAACATTATTTCATATTTTATTTTTTTTCTTTACCACACTTGTTAAGATGTAACACTGTTTAAAAGACTGTTGCATTCATTCTTCATGTTACAAGTCACTTGTTTTTAAAATAATTCTCTCAGCTGAAGTGCAACTGAAGAATTATCTTTGGTCTGGCTGAAGCTTGTTATTTAGTCCTAAACGGAACATAAATAAACTGCATATAGCAGCACATCTTGCTCAAAAGCCAGTAGCTTCCACTAAAGGATGACTGCATTTACTGATGCAATAATTTGTGTAACGTTAACAATTGCTATTTGTTTTCTATGTTCATTAACGTTACAATAGGGACTAAGGTCACAAAGCTACTGTCAGTGCGAAATTCCAACAGTGAAACAGAGAAGTTGCTTCCTAAAGTAACAGTGTAGGGAACAGACATTCAGCTCAACCTCTTGCAAGTGAGCTCTTAAAACAGCATCTCTACAGTCAGGCAATGATTTCAAGCTGTGACAGTATCAGCTAAACCCCAGACAGATGAAGTGAAGGTCCTAGAGCAGAGGCTGTGCAACACCAACCATGATTTATTGAGTAAGCCATTCATGGCAGCACTGGCCTGCTGAAAAATGCCCGGTATGCAAGTGGACTGGGTTGTGCTGCTAGACCTACCATCCCTCTGCAGAGCCAAAGGCTGCTGCTTTGAAACTCATATCCACGTCTGCACTTCACTGAGCCTTTCCACTCTCCAAAGAGCACTGCAATGCCAAGGTCACATCAAGCGTGCAGGAACTTGCCAAAATGAGTAGTCATGCCTGGTCTAATTCTTTAAATCCAGGATTTTCTATGGATTATTTACATATATATAAATATTCTATTTTCTTTTTAACAGTGCTGATCACAACTGAGTCACAAGAGTGCTGCATGGGCACCTCCCTGCCAGCCCACGACTGCTGATCTCATGCTGCCTCCCACTCATGAGCACACTGCACTGAGTCAATGGCAGCACACACAAGCAAAGGGAAGGAAAATTGTGTACTTTTAGTCCTTTTAAAGCTACAGATTTAAAAAAGTGGTATTGGAGGCAGGAATATTCACAATATAAGTGCCCACCTTTGGCATTCTAATTGCACCCAAATGAGAAGTCCAAGAATTCTGCGCAATAAGAGGAGAATCAAGCATCTCAGGGTGCAGGGGAGTGGCAAAATGAAGAAAAACAAATGGAGAAGCCTTAGGGAATCTCAAGTAGACAGTATGAATAATCACCAAAGGGATTCAAAAAGGAAGCAAAAAAAAAAGGATTAATCAGCCCATCTCATTTCCTCAAAGCTGATGCGTGTGACCTTAAAACAATATAAAATATATTTTCTCATCAAAACAACAGAAAAGTTAATTTTACAGCATCCTATCAACTCCAGTGACACAAGAACACACGTAGAAAATCTACCCAAAAACTGAGAAGGGAAGAAGTCATCAAACACAATATTCACATCTATGCTACAGGTAACTTCCCACTTTGCCATTTTCAGTTATATTCTGTTGGTGTTTCAAACAAATAGTTTTTCTAAGAGGTATAAGAATCTGAAAAAAAGTCGCTTTTCTAATTTATCATCCTCCAAAGAAGTCTCTTTCTGCATATTCACCTGAAGTAAAATACAAGATCTCCCACTGAACTACTGCGAATTTACTTATTTTTTAAAAGAATTTAAAAGAATTGAGATAAATTAGATTAAAAAAACCGACACCGATAACACAATCTTTTTATCCCATTCCAAGTCTTCAAGTAGCAAACCCTTTAAATGATCATTTCTTTAAAAAAAATAAAAACTTGAAAAAAAAAGTTCATTTTCTTAAGAATTCTTAATATATTTTCATATGAAAGTGAAAAATAAGACCTGCTGCATCTGTTATGTCACAATTAAAACACAGAAATACCTGTATTTAAATAATCGTAGTGAACGTGCCTACTTTGAACTCTCATGGTCATATTTTTTGAGCTTTTTCAGAAAGTAGAAGAGATTCCCATAGTTATGAAGCACTTGGCATTTGGCTGTATGCATAGGTGCAGAAAAGCCACCCTTTCACTGAAACTCCTCTATATTTGCACATTGCTTGTGGGTGTATCTATCTCATACCCTTCTCCTGAGAAGGAGTTTGTTTTGACTCCTCAAAAACACCTCTTTTTTTTTTGCACCAGCAAATGACGACAATAACAGGAGTGCCACACCTTCAGAATTTAGAAGAAGTGTTATCTGTTCCAAGCTGCCTCAGACATCTGAAGAATGAAAAAAGCAGGATATAAAGGCTCTGCAACCTAGTACCAGCATTAGGGTCAGAGGCTGGCATCCGAGAACACTGATGAAATGTAATTTCCTACTTTATCGAAGGAACCTTTTGGTGTGACAGTTACTCTAACTGATCATCAGAAATACTTTTGACCACAGTGACTTTTCCCTAAATCTTTATGAACCCCTAATAAACCGAACACAGATCTGCAGAAAGCATGACAGCTTCCTCAGCTTTCTGTGCAGAATAATCTATGAACTTAGGAGGGAAAGTGGGTGGCTGGCCCAGAAACATTCAGTCTTTGTCAGCATGGCTGCCACCAAGATATTCCTGTTTAACATTAAAAATTTATATTGCAACAGGCCTAACAGGAAACCAAAGGCCCTGAATAGCAGAGATAAAGGGCTGTGCCTCACTTCTGTTCTCAGAGTCTTCATACGGCAGTGAAAACACTTTGTACTCTTTCCTATCCCATACGCTGTGTTACGCATTCACAATAAATCAAGGAAAGGCCAGTAAACTCACAGCTCGCGTAAGAACGGTTGTCATCCTCACACATTTTGTGCAGTTGTTGATATTCTTCTTGGGCTAGTTCAAAACGCTGCTGTTTTATTTGGTAAATCTCTTTCTTGGCATTGAGTGCCTCCTGGGCAACTATTAAATATTCCTTTAGCATGCGTTCCTGCTCCCTTCTCCACTGCTCCCTTGGGTCTTCAATTTGTGTAAGTTCTAAGGAGAAAAACAAAAAAATTATAAGACACTTTATCCCACAAAGGGTAAATGGATCAAAAATTTGGTATAAAGTTGCTGAACAGTTAGTCTGCTCAGCACTACAGTGTTCAAAATTACTCCATCCTGAGTAATCTTCCTGAGTGCAAGAATAAGAAAATCCCTCTCAAATATAAAAAGGCATTTACATTTCCTCTCTTTGGGCATGCTCTGGTTTTTGAGGAAGAGAATCGCTGTTTTTGCTCTCAATTAACCTCAAAGCCAGCTTGAAAATTCTGAGGACTACCTAAAAAAACAGAACCACATGGGAAAACAAAAAGTATCTAGAGATAGTTGGAACAACATCAAAATATTACACATTAACATCACACATTTAACATTCTGAAAGGCCAGTGACTAGACCTGCCTAGTGAAGGATAAAGTAATTCCACAGAAAAGCTAGCATTTAAATCCCAAATCCAGAAAAGCACTTACATCGATGCTTGTTTGTTAATGAAGAAACAGCACTCTCATGCTTCCCCTGTCCAGAATTATGAAATCCTTGTACTGAAACAATTTAAGAAATTAAAAATAGTTTTCCAGTACAAAATCCTTCTCATACGAACTGATTCTCAAAGCTACTACATTATGGCTACCTCTTCAGAGTTGCACTGATACTTGAGGAGGACATCTGCAATAACATCTTAAAAAATAATTAGCTCATTCGTTTGGTCTTTGGGGTGATGTTCAAGCTAGCAAATACATTTCGCATGAAGATGTCCATTTAAAGTCTCATGTTTAACTACGTGTTAATTTCTGACGATTGAAGCTTTGCTGGCAAGAAGTCCCTGCAGATGTTACGTCAGTGTTCAAAGCAGTGGCAGAAAGTGCAGCACAGTCAGGAGAAGTACCTAGTCATTTTTTCCAAACTTTGATTCTCTTAAGAGATGAAAGCCAGCTATGTTTAATATTTATCTTGCAATAACTAATTCAGAGTCATAATTTAAACGTGAAACTATAAAAGGTTGACCCTAAAAAATTAATAAGTCTAACGGTGTCAAGCTTATGCTACCGACTCTGCCATCTATGAACCATTTGAAAAGTAGATAAAAACATGAAGCTTGTTTTTGAACCGTACTCCCAACAGATCTGTGTACTGTGTTCCCAACAATCTTCACTCAGCTGTAACTTCTCCCACAACTCCTCACAATGCAAGAGTATGAAGATCATGCCTACGGTTTTGTCCTTTCTCCAATATGTTCCCTGTAGCGCAGTGACCTTTCCAACAGCACCTCCAGCTTCCAAAATATCTCTGCTCCAACATCCCCAACCTACTTCTGTAGTACAGAGCAGGATGTGCTGTGACTTGTTCCAGCCTCCATAAATGCTTATGCTCCTGGTTTCTGCATGCATGGGAAGCAAAAGAAAACTGCTGAGTTCACGCTGCAGCCCATCCTTTAGTGAAGGCATTTGCAACACTATCACATCCATCAGAGCTCCTGAAATCTGTGCAAATGTAGTGTTCCTAAAACTGATACCCTCTGAGGAAACTAGGCAAACAACAACAAATATTTATGAGAGAGAAAAACTGTATCATATTAAATGTCTCATTTTGAATGGAAAATTAATAGTTCTGAGATACATTACATTGTATTGCACATTAAGCTTTGTGGTCCTGTGCTACATGGGCATGGCATCACTTTCCAAATTATTTCAGAAGCCTTCACAAAAGCTAGCAGCATTCTTCTGAGACAGAAAACTACTTCCATACAGCAGTGACATTCTCTTCTGTTTTATGAGTACGGAGTCTTCAATTTGCCCTGGATTTCTACGTAAGATTGTCATATAATAACTGAAACTAAGGCTTAGTTGGGATGGTAAAATTCACTTCCTTTGTTTCTTAATGCACAATTTATAAAAAAAAAAAAACTAAACTATAACAATTCAAGAACAGCCACAGACAAATGCAAAGAATATATTATTCCCCCACTGGGGAATGCCCAACTGGTTAAAGGAGACTTCAAAGGCTCTCAAGACTCTGAGGAGGAGGGAAAGGAATTCTGCGGCTGGCAGCTACCCTGGTTTTTTAAGCAATGGCTGGACCAGAGCCAAGAGCAGCTTAGCGAGGGTGTCAACAAAGTACTGAATTTACAGAACAAGATGGAAATCAGGGTTAGAAGCACTGCTGAGATTTACTGAAGATTCCTCTGTTCCTGGGGATTTTCAATACAAATGGAAAAGTATTGCCTAGAAGTCTTTTTACTACTTTCTAGGTAAACAAACTTAGTGAGAGGCTTGAAAAAAAAAAATGAGATGCATTACTGATTTCCTTTAAAAGGGACACAGGCAAAGAGCTGAGGATACATAAAGCATGAGAGCTCCTCAATAACCATAACTTTTAGAAGAATCTATTTGAATCACCTCTGGCATTTTCTCACAGGATTTCTTGGAACTGAAGCATTACTGTTTTGCCAATTAACACAGCTCCATTGTTGTTTAAAGCACTTAAACCTGATCAGCCACTAAAGGCATCCTGAAAATGTTTAAATAATCAACTTGTTTTCACTTGGAAGTTGCTTTTCAAGTATTTCAAACATAATTCAGAACACAGCGCAAGGGAATCACTTAAGAAAAACAACTCTTCATTGCTCTGCAATCTCTGCCACCTGCCTGACACTGTCTCATGATGCACATGATTGCCTACTCATTAGTTCTCACTTTTACAAAAGAGGTTAATATCATCTTGATTGGTACCTTTGTTGTCCATGGTTTAAAACTGGATCAACTATCCCCGTAATTTCTGAATAACGATTATCCAGCTGTAATATCAATTTTGTTTTCCCTCTGAATATAAATCTTGCTTGTATAAGCAAGCACTGTATTAGCCTAAGGGTGACAAACCCATTTTGCTATGACGGCTGAATTACCATTTAGGATAATATCTGTGGGCTGCAAGTAATTAGTTATCATGAAAGAGACAAATTTTGCAACCTTGTTAATTGCAGAATGATTCCTTTCACTTAGTTCAGCATTGGCCCTTTATTCCTCTGTTCATATATTACCTTTACTTAATTCAAAATAAGATGAGATTTATGTTCTCAGACCCATCTGTGTTAATCTCCTCTTTCTATGCCTGCCTAATAAGCACTAGGGAATTTAATTTCTCTCTGCAAAGACCCTTTTCTACAGTTTTTGCTTTGGATTGCACAGAAAAAAAAAATGCAAGCCAGATCTGACATGCCTACAATGATTAATGTCCTTACTGTAAGTTCAAACTTGGTATCTGTGGTAAAACTGCTAATAACAAAGTGTGAAAAACAAAAGGGAGTGATTTCTCTTGCATGAAATGGTGATTGCTATTCCTATCCAAGATGCCCATCGCTAGAATCCTTTATTAACTCTTTTAGTCAGAGCACTGCAGTAGGAGTTCATGCTCTACCCATCTTACACGGTGGCTTCTAAAGCATTTTTAAAAGTTTACGGGAATAACAGCTGCCAATATCCTCATGTTCTGTTTTGTTTTCAACATGTGCATTTGTACCAATATATGTGTACACAAAGGCACTCCACTACTGTACCCCCAGCACAAGTTCGCTCTTCATTTACCTTCATCACTAAACTTACCAGAACAGTTTAAACAGCAATCCTGAAACCATTGTTTCTTTGAAATAGAGAAAAATCTTTATTTATCAACTTCCAGTTGGCTAGAGTATCCATCCTTGAGATCAACAGCTCTTCTAAAATTATTATTCCATTTGTGACTCTTAATTACACAACAAACAAGCATCCGTGAGGGTCAAACAATATCATGAGAACATCTATTACTCTGCCGTTGACGGATGGTTGTTTGGTTTTTTTTCCCCGTTTGTTTGTTTTAAATGAGTAACTGTTCAGTCACAATAGACAAATAATGCCAGCGATGGCAGGAAGACAAAAACTACTTCTACATTTTTATTTTTTAATTGACTAGATTTCAAGGAGATAGCATTGAGGCTGTTTTTACAGATTATACTATTTACCATTACTGTGATAGCTCACATAACCTCTTTCTTCTTTCCTCTCTCCCTGCCAACTGCCAGTTCCCACAATATTGAAAGCATTCACTCATTGGTGATAAGAAGCTTAATGATAGCAACGCAGCAGCAACAGCAGCAGTCGTACAAAGCTGTATAGATAAGACATATTACTTTAAGACTAGAACTGGAAAATGTGCCAAATGGGGGTGATATAAAGCTCAGTAATAGTCCGAAAAGGTAAATGACAGAAACTATTCCCTTTCTCAAATGGACATCTGTTGAATTTTGTGACAGTACTTTAAAAGTGGAAAATACAGGCTGTGTAAGAATAGATGACATTACTGTAATTGCTAGTGCTTCTGATTAAAAATCAGTACTGCTCTCTCAGGACAGATTTTGTTTTTGAAGATAGAAGAGTCAAGCATCGACCACTAGAAAGCCACGAAATGCAAGACTATAGCAGGGACATCAATATATACAAAAAGCAAGAAAAGTGCTGTCTGTTCATAGTTTGACAAAGCAAAACAAAGCAACTTTATGCACTATATCTCTGTCATCAATTATAAAATTCTTTACAAAGGAAAGAAGGGCTGTGCCCCCACTTAAAAGATGATGAAACAGATAGTGCAAGAAATTACTTGTATGCATTCTCTTGCTGTAACATGAGTTGCATAAACGGTATCGGAAACAAAGATAGCACCATCAGTTAACATCAGCCCGCTGATGTTCCTAAAAATAATTGCATATCTACTCACGATTTATGTGGTCCATATAGTATACTCCAATCTGTTGATCGTAAACAGTTTCCCATCCTAAAGGAAGCTCATCACCAACACAGTCAGCAAATGTCAATGGCTTTGTAATCCTGTAAAAAGAAAAATAATGTAAATGAATACAAAAGATGCAGTTTACAGTGCCTTGAGTACCTTCATACGTTTTGAAGATACCACCACGATCTGATCACAAAATAGTCATGTTGCTTAGGAATGTGCTAATAATCACAAACATACAGTTTCAAAATAAAATTTCATTTAAATATGCTGACAGAGACTCCCCAAACAAGTAAGACAAGCTTCTCCCTTCAAGTTTCTATGTTTAACAATTTAATTACAATGGCATGCAGTCCTGCCAGTTTTTCTCCCATATTGCAAAGAACACAAATATGAAAGCTGAAGTTTGTCACTGCTAAAAAATACCAGAAGCTTTGTAGGCTTTATCCTCTTTATGATGTCAAAGCAGTGTAACTGCTTGTCCTTAAAGAATTAAAACAAAAACACTATAACACATTTCTTTTCAATTACACATTTCCAACTATTAATTATACTCTTTTGGTCCCGAACCATTCAAATTTCTTCCTCTCTCCCAAGAGCAGAAAGGAGGGAAAACAAGCTGTTCCAGTGGTCCAGTCAATCACAGCAGTCAATCGCTACCAAAATACATAGAACTCCACACAGTAAGCAGAGCAATTACATTTACCTGTCTTCTCAAACTATTCAAATACTCTTCAGACTAAATGTTCAAAACTGACTACAGTAGGATATATGTATTTATCCTCACTAGTTTACAACTGTAATGTTTTAATCAGTTCCATACAACAGTGCAAACATCAAGTTATTTAGATGAAATAACAGAGTTTGAAGAATTCTCAAACATATATAAACTATTTAATGAAGTAAAGATGTGCATAAACCCACGCGTGGCTATTCAGAGATTTTCCATTACTGACAAATGCACAGTTCATGTCATGTACTTATGTAAACCTAAAACTGATGTATTCAAGAAAGATGTTACTATGGGGTGGCATATGCATTCTTTCAGTAATTAATCTAGCAGTCAGGCAGGCCAAACAGTTCTGAAATAGTTCTGATCTCCCTGGTGTTCAGTCACATATTAAAGATACAATGTGCAGCACTTTCCTTAAACTCTCATGGTTTTGTTCTGAAGACATCATGTTTACAATTTCTCAAAGCAGTCTAGACATCAGTTTCTAAATTACTGCTCTATAGACAAGATTTTCTTTGGAACAAGTTATGAGACATGCTTGCCTATTATACAAACACACCCTCACCCTTTATTCCTAAATAAAACCTGCACGTCATAGTCCAACCTTTCACACTACAAGAAGTTTAATTCATCACTCCATGGTCCCACCACTGTTCCAGCTTCTACAGCAAGTGTAACGCTCTTATTTTGGAGAAGGATGACCCAAGAAAGTCAATGCATCTGGCCTAACCAGTTCTCATTCCATTGTTATAAAGCATGCGTGAACAGTTTAATTAATGGTTTTGAAGGAAACTTGGTAAGAAAAAGGACGTATAAAAAGCTGTCTTTCAGACATGCAGACTATTAACTTGATGTTGCTCTTTTAAATCACATCCAAAGTTGCTTCAATTTGGTCTTCCTTCAGACAGAGCATAATGTAACATTGATTCACAACTGAATCACCTTCAGACTTATGTATCTGGAACTCAACTGGTCAAAACACACAAAATTTAAAGTACGAATGGAACGTCTCTCCCTGTGTTTTGCACTGAGTTAACTAAATCAAGTGAAAAAACAGATTTATTTTTTGATGAGCATAAGTGCAGAATTCCTCTGGCACCAGTTTCCACATTAACTGCTTCTGTACCCTGGATTATACACCTGAGGTGTAAGTGACAGTCATCCAAGGGGCCCAACTTTTCAAGTCAAAGAGCCAATCATAATTTCAGATTAATTGTTTAGCTAAGTCTTCATTAACTTTAAATCTTTATCCTTTCCAAAAGTAACGATGCTTTTCAAACACTCATTATATTAGGACTCATAAACCCTTCAAAAGCAGATACTGAAATACATAACAATGCGTTAATCACCAAAATTCTGCAAACTAAGCTGAGTGAGCAACTTTTGAGCATAATCTTGCTCCTGTCCCCTCCAATTCTGTTCAAATGCTTTCCTTGAGTAGCAGAAGAAGCACGGTACTTGTATGCAATAAAACAGACATTTCTGAAAACCCAAGTTTTACTAATATTTTCTGTATCAATTAAACAGAATACATTGTGCAAAATAAATCTCAAAAGGTAAGCATAGTGGTTTCTGATTACGAGGTGTTTATACTCCTCCTTGCCGATTTATGCCGTACCTTTATCCATTACATGTACCCAGGAGGCTTCTGTAATGTATTATGCAGTTTTCTGAATATAAAACAGGTAGAGGAACATCCTGAATTAGTTCATGGCAGGGAGTGGGTGGGAAGGAAAGCAACAGGCAGTGACAAAATACCATTTTAGATAAATTACATCAAAACTGTTCTCAGCTCTAGTGTACTTTGCTAACAACGTAATTTCAAACCCCCAAAACACAGGAAAATTCAACCTTTAAATAATAACAAAGCCCTTCTGGGTTCAAAGAAAAGGTATATTTTTGTTTAAATAAACAAAAAATAATTTTTATATTTATTTATATATATATTTATTTATATATTTATATATATTTATATAAATATATTTTATATTATTTATATTATACAATGTTTTATATTTTTGTTTAAGTTTGACTGCTACTATGGGGCAGCAATTTTGTTACCAGAAGTTCTGGAAATAGAACTAAAAACACAACACTTCAGAAAATTCTCAATTAGCTCCTCAGGTCACCCATGGCACATGAGAGGGGCCTGGCTGCTTGAGATCTCTAGGTCAGACTGAGCAAAAAACTCCAAAATTTTTGGAGAAACCAAATGAAGATAAACAGAACCTGCTTTTGCAAGACCTTGACCACAAAATCAAAAAGGTATTCCCAAAGTAGAAACTCCACAGCATACCAACTGCCATCTCTCAGACAATACCTAGGTGCTTAAGCCATAATTTCTCAGACAATACACGTCTAAATGACACCCAAGATCCCCTTGTTTTCTAAGGTGGGTCAAGACTGAGAGGAAAATACCAATCCTAAAGGTTACAATTCATATGCTTTGAAAATGTACCAGCAAGACCGCAATCAAAGCAAACTGCATGGAATGAATGGAAGGCACTGTCAACAGGGCTTCGGTTTTGTTTCTTACTTCGGACAAGTCCAAAAGCAAAGCCAGAAAACATCTATCAAAATTTGATACTCCTCAACAAGTAAGTAGGAGAAACAGTCTCTTGGGTCAAACTCAATTTGAAGAGCAGCCTGATGGGATGCATTTTTTTGCTTGACACACTCAAGATATAGGCTAGGAAACTAATAAACTAAATTAATTTAAAAACTAAACTAAATTAATCCATACCACAGATCTGAGAAATAAAATACAACTTGTAAATAGGTAACGGTGCAACTAGAAAGAACTAGCCACTCTGACAAACCTAGCAATGGTTTAATTCTTTACCTTGGATAAACTAAGTATGTTACTGAGGAGTCAGAAGACAAGAAAGAGGAGAAATCATGCATGTGCTTTTTTCTAACCTCCTTCCAAAAATGCCTTTAAATTACACCTCTTGTTATAAATTTCAACTAATCCTCTTGCCTTGCACTGTAGCTTGTAGCTTTCCCAATATCAGAGGCAAAAAAAAACAAAAAACAAAAAACAAAAAAAGCAAGACAGTGAAAAGGAGTGGAAGGCTATTGTGTCGTTCCACAGCTTGTGGGGAGGAGAGCAAGAGTGGCTGCTTGCCTTTACTAATCACCCACCCATCCTGAAGGGCACCCTGGTCAGCAGGGTACCCCAGTGCCCCTGCAGACGGAAGCCCTGAGGCCACTCATGCCTTGCCCGCAGGGCTATCCAAAAAGACCTCTAAAAACTGAGTACACACATAATGTTTATGTTCTGCTGGTACCAAGGCTGGGCACTGTCTCAAAAGCTCAAAACTAGAGCCACCTACCAGGTTACATCACCACAACCTGAGGCAGGTGTCACCGCTGGTGACCATCACTGGGCCTGGTGCTACAGTGCTGTGCAAGACACTGAGCTCTCCACTTTCCATCCTATCAGATGGATTAAGTGACATCTCCATGTCATAAAAATAATCTGGATTTCAAAACAAGGTTGGGCAGTTACATACTGCATAGTCAAAAGCACAACGA
This sequence comes from Oreortyx pictus, assembly GCA_036925125.1. NCBI lineage: Eukaryota > Metazoa > Chordata > Aves > Galliformes > Odontophoridae > Oreortyx > Oreortyx pictus. The sequence goes on along the minus strand of JAUPFR010000001.1, from coordinate 66,848,636 downwards.
AATTTTACCAAACTCCATGTATAAAAATCCCTTGTAACTTTCTTCATCCAAATGACACATCTTCATTTCACCACTTTACACAACTTCACGTTGTGAATACAGTACCTTTCTGAATATCTGCTGAACACTTAATTAAAATAAATCCACAGTACAAAAGACCAAATGGAAACTTGCACAAAAGAGATTCTGTGCACGGGACAAACACTTGAAGAAGGTAACTTGTATTCAAAAGTCAAACTGGGACATACTTCCCCTAGAAATAAAACGTTACCCTACAGCAAGGAAATAATAGCATTAATTCTTCTAAAGGTCACTTCAAACTCGTTTTTTTTTTTAGAACTGCACTGCATTTTGCAGTAATTGGCATTCTTTTTTAAAGCAATAAGCACATGAGAAGAGTGCTACTAGCATCAAATCAGTACATTTAACTCAATGTTTTACACGGTAATATAAATGAAAGCATACATTAACTTACAAAATATGTGTTTTCTGCTATATATAATCCAAAATAGGTTAGATGATCAGAAACACCACAAACACTTAAGATTTTGTGAGGCAAAGGAGGTAAGGTACACTTTTGCTTTTTAGATAAGCTTACATTGGTTACCAATTACCCCTTCTATTCTACTTTCTGTTTAGCATTACAGAAACAATAAGCAATTACTAACAAGCAACAACAATACACTTATTTTTCTCCTTTATAATGCTTCCAAAAATCAACACAGCTAAAAAAATATTGGGTTACTCTGTTGAAACATAAAAAAGTACGGATGTGACTTCCAGTCATAATGCTGAAACATGACATACAGACAAGTTTTCCAAGCAGCTACACATTTCTGAACAGTAGCTATGATCAAATTCAGAACGCAAATATTATGGTAAATTCTTGCTGAAAATACACCAGTATTTCATCAAGATGAGCAAAGTTATCCAAAAACCACAGCTGGGTTACAAGTCAGTGTTTTTAAGAAACCTGCTTTTGTTTCTGTTGTTTATTGTCCTTACAGAGGACGAACAAGAAAGAACAGGGACAGACTAGTTAAGGTAAGGTTGACTTCAAAAAATATTTTGGGTATGCACAGACAAGCTGAAGCCACGGGCAGCAAAGCAGCTGGACAGAGACTACTAAGATCAGCAGCTGGAGGGCTGAAGCCTAGGCAGCAGGTAACTTGACATCTCGAACCAGAAGGAAGTCAGAAGGCTAGTAGGAGGCTCACAGACACTGGAGAATAAATAAATAAATAAATATAATAAAACAAAGGAGAGTCACGAATCAAAAGCGTAAACTGAAGGACAAGGAAAATTGGGAGTTTAACCAGGAGCTTAGAAATCTGAAACCAAACTGTTTAAGAATAACCAGGATAATGAATCTTGAAATGTGCTTCAGCGAAGACGCATTTATGAAGTATATTTATATACAAGTGTGGTAGTGTAACCTAGCAGCAACTCGGCACCACGCGGCCGTTCGCTCAGTCACCCCAGGTGACAGTGGTGGGGAAAACTGGAAAAAAAAAAAAAAAAAAAAAATAGAAGTCACGAGCACACTCCCATCACTCAGCAACATCGGTGTGCTATTAATGGTATTTTCCAACTGTAATAATTCTATCTGTAGAGTAACACAGAAGCAAAAACGGAAGGCCTTCACAACTGCCCTCCCATCTACTATGTTCTCTCAGTAACCCCACGCGACCTACATCCAAAAGGATTATGGCAGTGTCTGCTGACAAGCTTGTTACCTCAAATCTGACCTTGCTAGACTGAACTGTTCATCAAACCTTGGAAGTCACATTTTCCTGAAGTGCTCCATCAGCCACTGGTAATTCAAGCTTCTGTACGTTTGCTACAGTCTGCTTTGCCCTCCTGAAAGCCTCCTCAATCCTTTTACTTATCTTTCTTTAGCAACTAGACAGCCTGGGAATAAATACGTATTATCTATTTACTAATTTGCACCACATACAAGTATGGCGTCGCATGGCAGAGATAAGGCACAACTTAAACGTTCTTTGATAAAAACAGTGCTGAAAAACTGAGGTTACTCGTTAATCTTCAGTCTGAAACAGTTAAGCAGTTGCAGATGCAGAGGTTAGCACTAGAACCTTGGGATACATGCACAGTCACACTCTGCTGAGCTCTAAAGATGCTTGTTATCAAAGAAAACCCTTTCCGCACACTGAGAACACTCATCATGCTAGAAAACAAATCAACTAACACCGTGCTGATGGTATTTTATACTTCTGCAGTCGGAGAGAAGAATATACTACAGCCAAACTACACTTAACTACCAGTGTTCTCGAGAGGTAAATTTAAGTTAAATTATATTAAACACAGACATCTGACATGTCTATGTGCACATACAAATCAGCACTACTATGAAAAAAGCATTAAGTTATTTGATGTCTTAAATTTTAAGCAGCAATCCTGCAAAACCTTGCTGTACTTAAAGAGTATATTCAATTGAACTTCACTGAAATTAATTTCATGAAACTGTTTCCAGCAATAATTATTACTCAATTATAACTAAAAAATACAATACACATTCCAAAAGTTACCAAAAACATTTTTTGGAGAAATAAAGCAGAAAGCGATTAACAATGGGAGGAAAAAGTAAATGCAACTGAACTAAGCACAAAACAATGCTTGGAAAAATATATATTCAAGAGACCATTCTTTTCAAGTCTCAGAACAAAGTGATGTGTAGATTAGTGCCAAAAGACTCGGCATACCATGACTTCACATACATCCTATTAAAAACAATTTGTGAGGTAAAACAGTAAACAAATGTCTCATACCCAGAAAACTCTACAGTCAGCTAATATTAGAAATTCAAGATTTTCTCATTTGAACTTTTGAGAACTGCTTCACTCATTCTCCATCCTCTTCAAAAGCGATGCTATATGTATCCTATAAGTTTCCCAAAAGTTCCATGTATGGCTTTCTCAAACTCCTTTGATAACAGCATTCCTGCAAGTTTTACAGGCTCCCACACCATTTATGCTCACGTCTGCTCATGTGCTACTGCAGTGCCACAAACCCACTCTCTGCAGAGCAAAGGAGTGCTGCCTGCAAAAGTGTCCCCTGGGCACACAGCCTGGGCCACGTCCCTCCCTTTGCTGGGCACCCATGGGCCATCAGAGAGGGCATCCCACGGTGTTCCAGCAGGCCCTGTCCAGATGCACAAGACAGGTTTTCCAGACTGCTGCTGCAGTCACTGAACTCCATTAACAAAGCAGTACTTGATGCAGGAGTGAGCGAGGGCAACCAACATGATCCATGACACCATTTCAGTAGCTCTCCTGAACACCAAATAAGTTTGACATAATTCTAAGCAATCAGAGTGGAAATATGTTGATATGATCTTTGATACTTTTGGTTTCAATCTCTATTTCTTTCAATATATGGCAGTCACATCATTATTTAACTTGGTTTTTTGCTCCTCCAGAAGACAGAAACCTTTAGCCCAGCAGATACAGACACATGCTTCAGCTGCCTAGAAGTGGTGATGGACAGGTCAGTAGTGAATATTCTTTATGTTAACACACACATAGAAAACCTCAATTCAACTGCTTACTTAAAAGCTCCAGTAAACTATATTTTAACTGTTATTACAAAAACAATCAGTGGTTACCTTTATGACACTAAAGGTGGTCTGAAGATAAACCCATTAAGGAAAAAGGTGTTTATAATCCCATCATGTTCCAAATTTATTGGGTGATCTAGAGAAGACGGCATCTCCCTAAAAATCTTTGCTCTTCTATACCACTGGAGCTATTCCCACCTTACTAAAAAAAAATAAAAACACTACTTATTTAAAGCCCTGTAACTTCCCAAGGAAAAAAATAATGCTTTTGCAGTGATTTGCAGCCTTGGCTACATTTCCTTCTCACAGCTTGCTCCTCGCCTTGACGTTAAAGATATGTACGTAGCTGTCAAATTATTTGTACTTTCTATGTCGGTCTAAAACACTTTGTAAGCTTTTTTTATTATCCACGTTCTCAACCTGCAGTCACAAATACAAATACATGTAAGCTACAAATATACTGTGTTCATACAGACAGCAAGGTGGGGAAGGTGAAGGGTCTCTCTAAAATTCTTAAAACTTGTTTACCACTGCTTCCACACTCCAGACTGCCACCTCCCCTCACCCCTCCTCCCCATTTTCCTAGCTTCTAAGAAAACTCAATTAAAAATTAGGAAAACACTGGGCATCCCAGGAATGTTTTAGCTTTCCAAGTATACTAATCTCCTACAGTCCTTCTTAATTCCAAACATGCAAACTAATGCAGAATATTCGCAATCAATTTAGTAACTCAGAAATATATTCTAAAAAGAGATAGTTATGTAGATTTATGTTCATATGAAAGTTTTCAAGAGATTGAAGTTACGAAGTTTGATGTTATTGTTTGCCAGTAGTTACACAATTTAAATTTCGTATAAAGTATTTAAATTTCAAGCTAGATCAATAGAATACTTCAAAGTAAGTAATATGTGGAAGCACTTATAAAATACAGAAATAATGTAACTTTTTGGAACAATAGCAGGACAATAAAAAAAAAAGCAAGACAACCTGCTCAAACTGCAAATTAATAATATTTAGAAATATAAGAAAAATATTTTTCAGTACAAGATATTAAATCAACACAAATATTTTTAAGAGTATAAAATTTCAGCACAAGAAAAAAAATGAGAAAAATGTCAGTAAACAAGAGACAAAGTACAATTACAGCAGACAGTGCACGTTTTTAGATCTACGCTGATGTTAAATTTGTACATAAGTGAACATCCGCATGTAACAACTGCCTCTTCAGCAAAACAGCAGTGGAAATCAGATTAAGTAATATACTGATGAGACTTCGACAGTAGATGGCCTCCTCTTCTTCCTCCCCATCTCTCATGGCTAAGAAAGTTAAAAATAGAGGCTTCCGTTTCCGTAGATTATTTCACTTTAAACCTTTCTAGAGCACTGAAATTAGCTATTTTGCCAGCTTCCTACATTTGTGTTGGAAAAGGAGTGTTAAAAACATGCTTCCATTTACAGCAACTCAGGAAATCAACCTCTGTGGTTTGTTTTGTTTGTTATTGTTTGCATATGACAAATCCCTCTAGAAGGTATGGGTGTCTCTTAGAAAGTATCCCTTTGGATACTGCTCACCCAGAGGTGCCTTGCACTGCAGAGTAACATATTTTGAGGGTAATCTTCTGCTTTTGCTTATACTTCTATATTTAAGCACTCCTTTGCAGTTAATCTACAAAGATATTCTGGGGCACAGCTTTCAACTCCCCATCCAAGAGCAGCTTCAGGAAAACCTATCTTCTCTGAGGAAGAGAGAAAGAGTCACAGAAAGCCAGCTACAGGTCCCTTCTTCCATGGCCCTCAGTCTTCAAGGAAGTCAGAAGCCATGGGAAGCCTCTGACTTCCATTGTCACAGCACACTGTGGTCCCTGCTGACCAGGTCCATATTTCAAGGTCAGAAAGAACCACTGTCATCAACTAATTGACCTTCTGCATAACCCTGGCCACAAAAGTCTAGCTGGTAATTCCTGCAGCTAGCCCAACATCTTGTGGTTGACCTAAAGCATATTTTCCATATTGGTAAGAGCGGTGTTAGTTTACACTGAAAAAGATGTACACTGCAGAATAAGTATCTAAAGTTTATCTGGAGGTATAGCATAAAAAAAAAAAGTAATTGCAGGAGCCCAAATACTGGTCTGGTATAAAGTTGTACCATTTACATCACCTTAATGCAGTGCCAACTATCCATCTGGAAGCCTGGTGTGCTTCATAAAGCATTACCTCATTAGGAAATTTTTTGATTGCTTTTTATTTTGTTAGACTGAAATTGTTCTCACTGAAGTTCCTCTCCCGCGGGGCATGTCTCGTTCTCATCTCTGGTGAGAAGTTTCAGTTGAAACAGCTCAGCCAATTGAAAGAATAAAATAGGAAAAAAGCTGTCTCTTCTCACCTCCACGCTAGCGTTCCTGCAGATGCTCACAATTTCCACCAACAAATACTGAGCCCTGACTTTTTCAGGATTCCTGCTACCCCTGTGTAAAAGAGTTCAAGCTTGGCCAAGGCACAGGAGAGTGGAAGGGTAAGAATGTATTCTCAGACATGCTAAGGGTGATTTCCTCAAGTGTGAAAGCCCAGATCTTTGTGGATTTATACTCCACAGAACACGCACTGGCTCCTTCAGACCTCTCGCAGCTCCCACGTGCCAGGATATCACAGAGCTGCTAGACAAAAAACATTTCCAGCACACCCTTATTCCTCACTGTGTGCCCAGAACTGCTGAATTCCTGGAGCAGAAACTTTCTTTGTATTCTTTCTCCTCTCTCACTGTGATCCATTCAGCACCTGAACAACACACATGAACAGAAATAAGCAGGTACACCATGACACAGAAGGACGAGGAGTGCCAGAAGGAGAGGAGGTGGCCTGAGGAGAAAGCCAGAAGTGGTGCTGGAAGGTATGGACAGAGAAATAGGAGAGGCAAAGGGAGTGGACTGGCAGCAGAACTGGAGAAGAGAATGGCTACGAGCAAGGTGAACAGACTACAGTAGGACAGGGAAGGACAGGACTAGTCTTTGTCAAATGCTGCCCTCTACAAACCTCTAATCTGAGAACCCAAGGCAGAACATGCCTTGGTTCTCCTCTATGCACACTCAGCACGGCCACCTACCTCCAATTACACCATAAATTCCAAAAGTACTTTTGCATGAAAGCTGAGTGACCTCCCAGTACCACTGACCCACAACACGAACACTTCCGTCACTGTTCACAAAAATCAAGATGCAACACAGGAACTTGATAGAGATGCTCTGAAAATACTTAATTGTTAAGATCTGTTTAAACAAAACAATAAAACCCCAGGAGCTACTCGGGGAATTATTGGATATTCAAAAGGAAATGAACTGCTAAAATGACTGCCTGCGCAAAAAACCCTTAAAAGAAAGGTGTGCACAGGGATACAGCTACTGTAGTTTGAGACATATCCTCAACGACATGCTTCCAAAAACCTTTTTTTCACAGTAACTGCAATTAAAATTACTACTCAGCTTCACCTCTTTTTTTCCCAAAGAAGACCGACTCTAACCTTAATGCATACAACACTCACATGCAGCATCAAGAAGAAAAACAAACAAACAAAAACAAGTATATTGATATCCGAGATGCAGATTCAATTAATTTCAGGAGAAACAGAGGAGGGAGGAGAAAAACATTTGTATTTACAAGAAACCTGTCTGGTACACAGCAAAAAGCAAGTTGGACGGATGGATCTGGAAGAGCAGTGGAGGTTTAGGACAGACATATTAGAAACTGAAGCTTTCCCCAATGCTAACGGAAAGGACATGATGCTCTCTCTGTTTCAAAATAAAGAAAGTCACTGATCCCACAGGGATGATATGAAGCCTTATCAAAGAAGATGTCCCTGCATTTCATAGCTCTTTGTTGTTACTAGCAGAGGAATCATCTGAACTTCAAGTTTCTTTTAGTGCTACCAAACTGCTTTCTTCAAAATTACTTGTGGGAAACCCAACCATCAAAGACTCTCAGGCTTTGAAGTGAGGATGGCACACACAACTGTCCTGAGTTTCAGAGCTGACCAGCAAAATCTGAGGCAGGTGGCAGACTTTTCCCAACAACTCCACCTGTTCCTCATTACTGAAAGATGCAGTGATTCAGTCTCCAAGTAGTTTGAAAGAGAAAATTCACAGATTTCAGAAGCACTGTAAGCCTGCTTGCTTAGCTGAGTTAAGCAATGCTTCAGGACATCCAGTAAAAAGGAGGGCACAAAGCAGACTAAACCACGATCGCCACTCCAGACAGCAGATGCCTAACGTGTGTTGAAAACTTTGTGACTAAAGTCTGTTTAAGGGACCAGGACTTCACAAATTTACCACCAGCTACTCAAAGGCTATTAAGAGACTTGTGTGAACCGAAAGGGAAACAGCAGAGCACGGGGAAGGCAGGGGATCATGCAAGCATGACAGGAAATTCCAGGAAAAATGTGGTAATGACGCCTATGTAGTTATTCTGCTCCACACTTTTTCATGTTGTGTCATTTTCTAAAAATCTTTTACTATTACCTATTAGGCAAGAAGGCAGCCAAGTGGAAAACAAACAAACAAAGAAAAAAAAAACAACACAAAATACAACTAAACCCTCGTGCTTGCGTCAAAGCTAAATAACTAATTTGAAGAAAAGACTTCCTCACCATTCCCTAGTCCACAAATGTTGCCAGAAAAACCTATCTTGTCTGCTGCGAGCCTTTGTCTGCCTTCCTTTTCGCATGCCTTACCTAACTGTAAGTGAACTCAGATATTTAGATACATCATCAAACTCAGCTCTTCCGCAGTTAAATCCACGTGATTCTTATTTGTACAACTTCTAATTCCTTACTGCCCCAGCATGACAAAAAGGAACTTCTGAAGTTGTCAGCATTAAAGTTGACGGAAGAGTAAAGAGCATATACCACTACCGCTGTTTCATCTAGATTTATTTCCAGTACAGCCATCATCAAAAGAGCAAAACAGTTACAAAATTAACACAGTATTTTCTACCACCAGGCTGAAAAGCAATGCTGCTGAAGCTCTGATCATCTTCTCTATCTTTTTCACACCCAGTGAAGCCTTGCTGCTCTGCTTTGTTTCAGTGGAAGTTTAAGTTATACAGATATGACTGGTCTAGACCTCCCTCCCTCCCTTTGGCCGTGTATTGAGCAATGCATCTGATTATTAACGCAGTGCATTAGCTTTTCCAGTTCCTGCAGAAGTTAGTTTTCTGCAGCGGATTAATTTTCCCAGGCTCCTTGCAAAAGGAGCAGCACTGATTAATGCACACGATTAAAAAAAATAAATAAATAAGTCAAGACTTAAGTGGAACACCGATCTTCATCCTGCTTAAGAGAAAAAACAACACCAAAAGCAACCACAGCCAAAAACCAAACTCGTCAGAACAGACTAATGAAAAAAGCCATAGATACTCGAGAACAAAACACAAGGCACCACGTGAGCTACATAGGACATCTCTAAAACACGGTGGTGGCACCACAGCAATGCGAAGGGCAGACATCCACAGACGCAAGCACATTTCTACTGATTGAATAATATGTACTTCTCAAAATTCCAGAAAACGTTCAAAAGGGGAACTTATTCCACATTTACTTCTTCCCAGAAAATGAACACTGACAGAAGCCATGGACAGGATGGCATCGTTGCTGCCATAATACTAATCCAGAATTCTTAAAAGGGTAAGATGCAATTTGTCGACAACTGAGCCAAGATTATTTCACAATGTAACATTTTATGTGATCCAAGAACGGTATGAAAGTAAACAAAAATATTTAAAGAGCTCTTGCATATGGACTAATTGCTTTTAAAAGGAAAACAAATTGCACAAGTGCCATTTTCAATAGCAGCTGGTCTAACATGCCATGGGATTCAACAGCTCCTAAGATAGCATGACAATAAGCACGGTCAGGTTCTTCCGGCAGCTTTAAACATCCATCAGAATCCATCAAGAAGAAGGAAAAAAAACATCATCATCAGAGCTACAGCATTAACTCTCCTTTTATTTCTTACTTTCTTTAGAAGTAGCCATGATAATGCAATCACCTTGTCCCTAGTGACCTATTCATCCACATGTCTGAGGGCTGCTCCTATTTTCTTAGCTCACGATGGCGGTGGCACAGTAGCAGAGATGGAACCTTCCCACCAATCTCTCAGTACATATTGTTGCCATGTGACAGATGGCAGCAGAGGAGCACTCTGACACAGCGACATCTGACATGGAAGCAAAGGCGTGTCAATAAATTGCTCTGTCCATGCAGAAGAAATGGCACTAACTGACATTCGTCGATGCTTGCTGAACATTTCTGGAGACCAAACAGTGGATGTGAGCGCAGTGAGGTGGTGCGTGGTGCCTTCCAGCAGCGGTGACAGCAACAGTGTTTGCTGGTGCAGACTGTTACAAAAGCAGCATGCAGGCTCTTCTTCACTGGTGAAAATGCATAGCTAATGGTGGTGACTATGTTGAAAAACGGTGTTTTGCAGCTAAGAATTTGCTCATTTGCTATTGCGTTCTTTGTATCTGTTGTAGTTTCCACTGACATGAATAGGAGGTATTACTTTCAGAGCAGCCTACCTATTTTGCCTTACAAAGCACAGCACATTCTTACACTGTTTTGAACTTGCTTTGACATCTAATTTCCAAAACAAGAGAGTTACAAAAACACTCTCAGACGTATCATCCAGATCAGGCATGGGCTTCGCCGTTACACATTTGTGAGTGGCAAAAATCACTGTGTTTACACTGCTGTTATTCAACTGATTTTATACACATACACGACTGTTAAAAATATTTTAATGCTTTAATTACTAAATTGCAGATTAGTTTAAATATCTTAATATTAAAGCCAACAAAAAACACTCTCTATCAGCAGCACTTTCTTTGTTTCCTGCACCCACAAGGCCAGAGTCCCTGGAGCTGGTGGCAGCCATGAACCTCAAAGGACAGCCAGCTCCAGCAGCTCCCCCGCGAGTCCCACTCCAAGCTCACACCACAAGCGCACACAACAAGTTCCTCTGTGTCACTTCCATCTGAGGTACTGGCACAGGAGCAGCATTCACTGACTGTGCTTCACGGAGGAAGAGACACCGGAGGGGCAAATTAAAAGCATTTACAAATACTGGTTTTCCTGCTGCACACTGTCAACAGCCACACTCATCTTGCTCACCTCCAGAAGTCGTCAGGAGAAAGCCATAGCTGTAAGGGTCTCAGACAAATTCCCCATAGGCTGAGCTGCTGAACTGCCAACAGTTCTGCGCAGAGAACACCTAATACTCCATCCCCACCAACTTAACAAAAAACACGCAACTCAAACCGCACAGCTAAAAAATGCATCTGACAGGTGGGAAAAAGTGCAAATCTGGAAAATGCATGATACCTCCATTTATCATATCATGCTTGGCAAATGCAGCTTAAATTTCGTAAGATCAATAAACTCCAACAATTTCTAATGCTCCTTTAAAAACTGTGTCTGGTAGCAGATTAGAAAGGAAGGGAAATAAAACCGAAAGAAAAAGATCACACAATCCTATCCTTTAATTAAGCCTGCTCATTCCTAATTTTCTTCCTGATGTCATCCGTGAAGATTTATTTCAGATAACTAAGCAAAGCAATACAGAATTCAGAAGCTGAGGTCTTCTGTCTTTGGAAGGCTGTAACTGAGAGTGTTTAAGTATCAGCGATTTTACAAAGTGATTTACAAGCATAAGCGTTTGCAAACAAACCCAAAAACAAGAGATGAATCTGTACATTCCTCCTGTTTTAACTGTATTCATACTATCACGTTATTCATTGATAATCTCAACGCCACCATGAGGTAAGGAATACCATCATAAGCACCCATGGGGGAGTTTAAAAGTAACATTATACAACATGCCTGTGGCAGACCTTTTCTTTGGGACTACCTCCCAAACCCACTGAGCCCCACTCCCTCTGGGCCCAGGAAGGCACAATTAGAACAGTGAGACGACACTTTGGGACTGACGTTTTACAATAGCCATGAGAAGAGATCAGAAAGGGTACTACCAGTCGTAAAGCTGAGAGCATAGGGCGATGAGCCTAAAGCAGAGTTTCAGAAGAAACCTCAAAGACCCCTTTCTGTACTTCTACAAAGTATTTTAATAGAGTAACTTAATCATCCACTGCAGAGATTAAATTTATCCTTCCACATATCTAGTGTGACTGGATAATAACACAAACCCTCCTGAAGTCATGGCTCTATTTCAAAGATCTTCTCTTAACAGCAGTTTATTATATACAGAATGCTGTACTACTGCCAATCAAGAGATAAGAAAATTATGAGGGCATTTGTAATGAATCCATGGTGATAAATACTATGCTAATATGCATTCAATGTTCACAAACACAAGATGTGTCTAGTGTCTCTGCCTTACACAAAAGAAAGAAAGAAGAAAGTAATGTTCTAGTAGAGGTACTGTAAGTTCACTAAGTAAATTAATTATCCATGCTACGCTACAGGTAGACACTTCTAGAATTTGTCCAACTAGGATGTTTTGGGCAGACCCAAAGCAGCTCAGCCCTCGCCTGGAAGCATACAGTTGCCAGCTACTTTAGCATGGCACTGCACTTCATCTAACAGAACCTCCCTTCACAGAGCTTGTTAGCTCAGGTTCAGAGATGCATTAACCACAGCTACCTGGCTCCTGACCAGCTCAAAGCACGAGCCGAATTTGCAACATAGCATTTAGACACAACTGAGAGCGTCTCATAATGAAATTGCTTACTCATCTTGTTCATCTCACTTACTTCATCTAGTGGAATAAACTACTCACCCGTATTGCTACATGAAGAGCATTCACATGGAGGATCTGGGGCACTGTTTATTCACACCCAAGCTCTGAACTCCAGACTTTTCCAGGTAGAAAAATTTATGCTCAGTGAAGGCCAAAAACAAAACAGCCTTTGCTGAAAGCAAAACCAATGGCAACCTCTATACCTGAGATACATCTTTGACCTGCAGGGACAAACATGGGCTGCTGGCAGTTCCGGGAGGTTTGTTAACAGCAGGTATTTCACCACCAAATCTGCTGCAGGACTCTACATCTCTTCTCCAGGTTGCCTTGCCTGCTCACACCTGAGGGAAACCAGACCAAAAAGTCTGGCAGCATAGCACAAGCTACGCTGCCCAACAGTTACTAAGGAAGCTTACATTTGCCCTTTTCTTTGGTAATAATGCAACCACGTGAACACACACTCCAGAGAATAGTTATAGCCATGCCTACGCCATAAGATGTGGCACACTGTAATTTCAATATGTGCTTATATTAATTAATTAGAGCTCTTTTTATCAAGAGAAAGACGGAAATGTTGTTTGTTTTATAGACCTGGCCTTTGTTTCGATCAATTGCCTACCAAAAGCTAGCAGGCAGAGACATTATATATATATATATACATACACACACAGATATCAAGGTCTTGGAGTCTGGTTTCCTACCAAAATATGGATATGAATTTGTTTAGTAATAGTATTGTTAGAAGTCTATTTGACTTTCATTCCTTCAACCAGCTTTTTTTGCTAAAAGCCCCGTAGCAATTCAAATATTTATGGAGCTTGGAGCAGGCAGGGGGCCCAGCAGAGCAAGAAGCTCATGCTCATACCTCCTCAGGTATGAGAAAATCCACCAGGGAGCAAGTGGATGCAAATACCCCAAGTGCAAGGCAAAAAGCATCCAGCAGAACCTTCACCTTCCCAGACGCTGAAGTCGATCAGCCGTAAGACACAAATCCACAGGAAACCAGGCCTCGTTAGTTCCGGGACTCACGGAAATACCTGATTTATATAAATGGTGACATTTTCCACATACACTGCGAGCTTCTTTAGCGCAGCAAGTTTGGTATCCTCAAGGCATCTCCCTGCCCTACCCTAGACATTCACGTGCAAACTACCCAAATATTTTCCCTTCCAAAAGTTATTTTCTTTAAAAATACATTAAATATTTCCTTTAAAAATCCACAGCTAGTCCTATTTATGTGACTGTTTGCTGGGTGGAACAAAGTTAGATGCTAAGCTGGAAATACCATAACAGCTGAGTATTTTAACTGGCAACACCCTTGTAATGACATGCCTGTGTGTCATATCAGCTACAGACACCACAGCTTCACAAATCTGACATCTCCCAGCTTGAAAATTAATTTAGCATGTTTATCAGAATTTCACACGCACATTTGCACAGACATTCTTGCATTGAAAATACCTAAGAGCAGTGTATCAAGTGCAGGCTCAGGAGTCTGACGCTCTGCAGCCCCTTTAAGGCCGGTCAATGCATCGTCCCACCAGAACGGCACTAAATTCTTATGCTCTGCCACAACACAATTCGTGCTACGTTTTTTTTGTTTTTTTTTTTGTCAAGTAAAAATCTAAAGTGGGGGTCCTCCTTTGCTTTTAAACACTGAGATTTGATCTCTTTCCAGATAAAAATCAACAGCAGTGGTACGCGTACAGCTCCATCCATACAGGTGTGCAGTTTGCATGCGTCAGAACTGTTATACAGGGAACATGTCCTAAATAAACAGAAGCTGCATAAGGATGCTGCAGCTCCTTCTGAATCAAACACTGCTGGGCTTGGGAGATATTCCTCTCCCCAGATTTGAAAGCGAATCTATGGCGGTACACGGGAAGATTACACTGCTTCTTTAAAACAGGCTCCAGATGCACTGAGAAACTACAGGTTCGTTCCCATTTTCAGCACTTCCCGAGTGTTTTGCTGCCATGTTTTGCAATTCGAACTTTGCTGATGATTGTTTTGTTGAGTTTTGTAAATACAACAATGGGGGGGGAGAGTGGAGAACTGAGTTAAGCCTGGATTCGGCCATCCAGTAAATATCTAAGTCTTTATTAAAAATATTTCTTCTGATTAAAAGTGACCCACCCATGAGAATCAAAGAGATCGGAATTTGGAGACTTGCCAGTTCATACAATAACTGTGTTTATTTGTCTTAATAAATATTTAAGAAACGTGACTTGCGGTATTTGATACAACTGAGCCCGGTTAAAAGGGCACCCTCCATGACATAAGCAAATACCGTCTGTCCTCTTTATTTGCCTGCCTTCTCCAGCATTCAAGGCTAATCTAGTTCTAGGTCAGGAAAAAGACGGCGGTCTGTCATTTTAAACAAACCATTGTAGTAAAACGTGAACAGGAAATTCCTAGCTACGCTGCTCAAAAGAACAATGATTAAAAAAAACAATGCCAACTTGCAAAGTACAAGGAGCCTAACAAACTATTGCAGGGCAGTTTGGGTGGAAAAAAGAAAAAAAAAAAGAGAAATTTAACACATATGATTACCTCACTAGGTATTTTCCATCCCTCCTGCATCCCCCCTGCCCACCCCATTCCTCCCAGCACAGCAAGGGGTTCTTCAGCTTTGGCTGAGGGAGAAGCCTTGCTATCCGAAGGGGGAAGACAGCAGTACATACAGCTCTGTCTGATACCTTGGAAATATCCGGCCCGCGGGAGCTAGAGCAGGCATGCCATTCATTCCACAACATATAAATGCCCTCTTTAGAGCCTCAGCTAAGCAGCAGTTTCATTTGGATTTTGAGGCACAGGTCTGCCTTGTTTTTCAATAAGCAGCAAGCTGTTTTTACTGTGGAAAAAAAAAAAAGCAGCGTTTTAAAAGCATGCCCACTAGCATATAGACAGCATATCAAATGGGTAAAATGTGGATACAAGAAAAATCTCCAGCATTAGCATTCTATTCATAGCACAGATTTCCCACTCTTAAAAAATAAAAACCTTCTTCTGTTTTAATTTGTACCAAGTGTAGTGTCTTAAATGTTTCAAAATCGTTTCAGTGAAGTGCTCTGACTACTATTTGGGATTTGTTCTCATAGAAATGTGGACATTCGACTGATCAGGAGAAATGCATCCGTTTTTTTTCCTAAGTTCAGACAGAAATCACAGCAAAAGGTAACTATTTCACTTTTCATGCAAACTGCTAGTAACAACAAATAAACCTACAGAAAAAGCCTATTAACATTTATAACACCTCGACCTTTTTTTTCTTCACAGTAGACATATTCCAAAAATAACCGTATACGAGTGCTAGTATGAAAATGCTCATCCAGTTTGAGGAATAAGCTCAGGACTATGTATGTAAACAGTCAAAGACAGAAAAATGAGCATATGATCCCCACAGAGCTGCATTCTGAAGAACTCCATTCATGGACTGGAGGGTGGGGAAAGAGTTTTCACAGCCAGGACACTGTCCGCAGTTTGGGGGTGTTTCTAATGGAACCAGAGCTTCAGATACAGGGTAATTTATTCTTAAAGAGGACAGAAAAGCCTTTTATAAATGCTCCACGGCTTCTAAACGTGAAGAAACCTATGGTCATGATTAAGGTCAAGAATAAACATGATTTTCTTTATCAACTGACACCAAGGAAGGAATAAACCAAATATCTGAACAGCAATGTGGGCAATCAGTCATAGGCTCATGAACTTCCACCAATCTACATACACAGTACATAATTACACAAAGGAGATTCCAAAAGTATAATAGAATAAGTTTCAAGAGGCACAACAGAGTTGTGCTTTAGAAACAGGACTTTTTAAAAATCCTGAAGTCCTTAAATGCAAGGTGGTAGTGAAAAACCACACAACATAATCCATATTGTAATTCAGATACTAATTCCAAAATTATCAAGTAGCAGCAAAAAAGCTTCCAGATCGAGCAATGAAGTGTTTAGTCCAAGGATAAAAAATTGAGACCTGGTCAACAGTAAGGGCAGTAATGAAAATGCATAATCGCCTTCAAGCTGCTTGGCAGATAACGCGCAAGCTGGGAGGACTCACCTCACCTGTAGCAGGCCAGTGTCCAGAGAACACTTCCAGCTCCATCTTACCAAATACAAGCCACAGACAGGCACAGACTGATGTACAAGATTACAGAAGAAACCAATTCAACATGTGCTACAGCCTCCTGTGGCATGAGAAAGTCCATCAGCACCTGCACCGAGCTTCCTAAATGGGGCACTTCAGGTTTCAGCGGAAGGTTCACAAAAATGGACTGTTACGCATAACCCCTGGAGTTTCATTTAACGTCAGTTTTCAAGGATATCGCCACAGATTTTAGAAATACTTAAAAATTATAATAATAAAAGCTCATCCACATGCACCACCTGTTGTTTTTTACTTTTACTGAAGTCATAGATAGATATCGTGTAACTTGGCTTAGCACGCACACAGTTTACGTGTAAGGATTGCTTACATGCTCACCACTCTAAAAATGCACTTCTGAGAAAACTGTTTTCCTTAAGCACGTGACACCACTAGGAGATAAAAGTTCGGGTATCAAAAACTGTGCCAAAATTTCCACATTTACCACACCTGCAAAAGCATTACAAATGAAAGCAGTGGATCACTCCCTAAGACACCTTTGAATCCGTAAGAAAAGATTGAGTACGAACAATTAGGACATTCTAAGTTGCTGTTGACAGCCAAGGATAGAAAACACTCAGATCCTTTTTTTTTTTTTTTTTTTTTTTTTAAATGATCACGGCTCAGCAAAATTTCCACTGACCATTTCCCAACTCCAACTTCCGGAATTGTAAAGTGTATTCAAGGAAGGATTTGGGTAAGGACTGCATTCAAGAAGGAAACTTCAAACATACAAAAAATTAGACTATGATTCCCAGGGAGAACATTTTAACCATCTGTTCTGCAAGCTGGTACTAGTAAACATTTTTCTAAACAAACACTTCTGCAATTTGATTGGCCCATGTGGGCAGCTGCATTAAACACAGAAATCAAACGCCCAATGCACAGTCTTGAGCACGTGGTGCCTCTTTTATCACATATCTCAGTACACCCATAACCGCAAGAGCACAAGGTCTTCCCTGGAATAAACTATGAGCTGGTGGAAAAGCTAAGACAAGACAACTCAAACCAACACAAAGTTTTTATATGGATGTCATCACTCAGCACATTGCAGCACGAACACGCAGGGTTTTTAACTGAAATGTCACAGATTACCTACTGGTAAAGGCTATAAATGCATTTTCAGTTTTACTCTATGAAGAACAAGGCAGCTTGCATTTCTCTAGCTCACAGTGGGAAATCAACGGGCTAATTTGTTTCTCATCAGTCACTCTTGCAGACTAGTTATACAGATATTCCTCCAGTTGACCTATGACCAACAGTTGTGATGCTCCTCTAATCCGATTTTCTTGTGTTTTAAGCTTCATTCATTTTGAAGCTTGGGTTTCAGAGACTTTTATCTATACATCATCCCATACATTTAATATTACAAGCCTTAGTTTTAACCAAAAGAAGGAGGGAAACAGAAGACACGCGAGTGTTTAAAACAGCAACTTCCAAACAAATGCAAAATACTTTTTCCATCTGCAAATGATCCCTGTAATGCTAAAAAGAAAATAAGAATGCTAACTTAGTTTTTATTCTGAAGTTCTCTTCTGAGAATGCTTTCAAGTCCAACTTTGGACTGTATCCTCCTTTGAGAAGTGCGTCACAATTTGTTTATGCTGCAGAATCAGACAGTCATGCAGTATTTCAGCTGTTTTCCCAAGCACGAGTAAGTCACTCTTTCTAAGAATGCATTGTGTATTAAGGTTAAAAGAAAGTCTCATTTTTAGCCGTCTAAACTCCAATCCAATATTAAACAAATCAACGCTGAAACGTTATACGTTTTCAGCTTCAATATCAAACTCTGCATTTCACCATAAACAATCCTAATCCTGTACGTGTGAATAAGCTTCAGCCTAAGTACAGTATAAATCAAAAGAGTTTCAACAACATTCTCCATACATATTTCATCTTGAAAATAATTCTTTCAGAAAGCTATGAAAGATATCTTTTGAATCTCTCCTGCCAGTCCAAGGGTGTTGATATCGCTGTGCTTCATTTTTGTCCCAATGCCAATTAAATATCCTGAAAAAGAAAAGTCTTCAAAAAACAAAATGAAAAAAAAAGAAAAAAAAAAAAAACCAACAAACCCAAACAGCAGTAACTTCAGTTTTGGATAGTCACTAATTCAGCCCCCGTCGGGGATCGGCTCCATTCACCAGAGTGCTAACAGTGCAGTATCTGCTCAATCCAGCCCACTACCAGAAGACACAGCAGACTCATCACCAGATGCACGAGATCTTCCTACTCTAGCAAACACCCACAGAAACGACAGCTAGAAAAAGACAAACTGAGAAATATGCCAGACTACTGGAAAACACAAATACACCTTTCAAGCCCCTCCTACAGCCACACTTTTTTGCTATCTCCTTCCATTGCTTCCCACCCCTTGGCACAAGCACCCCACATCTCCACCCCAACCTAAGACCCTCCTTAGAGGTATTCCACATCCTGCCATCACCCATCTGACCTCAGATCCAACTCCCTCATGTGCTTCCAAGGCACTGCACAGCCCTGGATCCCCACCTGATCCTACACCCTAAACATATCCTTGGTTCTCTGCCAGCAGTAGAAACACTCAACGCCAACCTCACCAGCCCTTCCTGAGAACTTCCAAGCTGCTACCAAAAAACCCGAATCAGTTCTATGGGACATACGCTCCCTCTACACTTCTGAATAGCAATTTCAACACCGCTACCCAATGAAAGAAGTTACTGGGGAATCCATTTACAGCACTTGCTAGTTTTTAGACATCTGTAATATGTTTGAAAAGTGAATCCTTACTTTGAAACATACCTTGTAGCTTGCTTAGAGATGTGTTGTTTACAACGGGAATGTTTAGTAAATCAGGACTCAGGACTGTCATTCACAAAAACCATTTACACAAGAGGGTTTAAAACTGACTCATTGCTTTTGCTGAAGTCAGTTCCTTACAGAATTAAACTTAATTGCCACAAGCTATTGAAATATCCATCTGCCCTGAGGGCAAGTCAGTTGCAGGAACTACATCAGCCAAAACTCCCCCTCCCCAAAAAGAGAAAAATGCAAGGCTCAGCAGTTTCTTTTTGCTGGCTGTGCTTTCCACAAGGTTGGATAGGCACCAGAACCAGTGCAACAGGTGCAGGACTGTAGGGCTGGAGGGGAGAACATGCTGCTTCTGACAGCAGGTAGAGCAGGTAACCACCCGCTCTGCAGTGCTGGATTGCCAAACCTTGCTGAGCACACACCCCGCTCTGCAATGGGAGGTAGGAAGAATACCTACAGGAAGGATGTTCTCCTCTTCAGTCAGCTTCTTGCATCCAGAAACAAGCTGAAGATTATATAAAGCTGTGATACTGCCCAGCTTTGCTGGTGAATGTGAGCAGTCACATCTGCAGCAGATAAGACATTCAGGAAGTCCTATTTTTAACTCTGGGCTGAAAAAATGTTAGTTCTACTTTGTTTCACCAAAATACCAGCAAAATACTTCTGTGCAGCCTCATGTGCAACTTTACAAAGTTCTACCTTTCAGTAACCAACATAAAATTATAAACCAACGTGGTATTTAACAGACACTTCCATGGTACTTGTTAAGAGGACTTTGTATGCTGTACGTACATTCCTAATTTTATCACCTACAAGACATTTGTTCTTCTGTTTGCATAGCGCTGTCATTACATTTATGTTCACTAAAAAAAAACCATAAAAAAACAACTTATCTCAAACTGAACTTACTACTAGAATGGCATTTAGGCTTGGAGTCTTTTCCTCCATATTCCAGAACTGAAGGCCCTGCCTTAGCCTCATGACAGTTCAAACTTTGCTTCCGCAAACATGCGGATCACAGATCCTGAAAAGCAGATGCTCCCCTTAGAAGGCATTAATGCAAATACCTGATTTTCCTTAGACAACGCTTGATGGTGTTTAACAACAGCAAACACAATCGTCATGCCTGTATTAACTCAGACTTACACATAGAAGAAACAGCAAAGTACTTTTCTGGTGGTTTCAAGCACTAACAACGTGGGACAGTTGAAGGTTCCTCAGTTTATCAGATCCAGCTCAGAAGTAAGGCAGCCACAGACCCCTTCAAGAATAAGCCTCTACAACACGTGCCATTGTATTGCTGCAGTACACTGAAGTCACAAGCCCTAATTTAGTCCTTTCCAGCCAGCACACAAACACAATAAGGCAGGTGTCTGTATTCACTATCTAACTGCTGAAAATGCATCCGTTTAGAACATTTAGGAGCCAGCAAAAACTATATACCCACAGAAGAAAAAAAAAAACTTCACCTCTAACAAAGCTTTAAAAAGCTTAACAATTCTCTTTGTCGATGAGGTAATCTTGGCTGAATAGCTGCTCGGGCACTTCAGCAGACATGAATTAGTCTTGCAGATTTATACTACCTAGATTTTCCAAGTGTATGTATTTTAGCCAGAAAAAAAACGGTTAAATCATAACTAACTACTACTGAGATAGACTGAAAACCTTTCATTTTTAGGAAGAAAGAACGGATGCCTCCCACCTCTACTTTCCAAGACACTGAAGTAATACAAAAGCTTTTCTAATCCTCAATGACTGGAGGCGCAGCACTCATTTTTTACAATGCTGCATTACAAGAACAGTTTACCAGCAAATATGAATGCTCACTTCATACAGACACTGCTTTTCCAAAGCAACATAAATCTCACACGAAATTAAAAACTACTTTTGAAAACACCCGATTCGGAGAGCTAAGATTGAGAAAAAAATCATAATTTTTAATTCCTTACAGTGAGCCAGGTCATTAACAACTACTCGCTATCAGAATCTAACAGTCATAGAATCACAGAATGACCTGGGTTGAAAAGGCCCTCAAAGATCATCCAGTTTCAACCCCTCTCCTACGGGCACTGTCCCCAGCCACTAGAGCAGGCTGCCCAGAGCCACATCCAGCCTTGCCTTGAAATGCCTCCAGGGATGGGGCATCCACAACCTCTCTGGACAACAACATGTTCCAGTGCATCACCACCCTCTGGAGTGAAAAACTTCCTCTTAACATCCAACCTAAATCTCCCCTGCCTTAGTTTAAAACCATTCCCCCTTGTCTGATCACTATCAACCCGTGTAAACAATCATTCCCCCTCCTGTTTTTATGCTCCCTTCAAGTACTACTGCAAGGTCACAATGAGGTCTCCCTGGAGCCTTCTCTTCTCCAAGCTAAACAAGCCCAGTTCCCTCAACCTTTCCTCACAGGAGAGGTGCTAAAAAAAGGAGCCAAAAAACTCAAAAGCAAAGACTTAAGTTTGAAGTGAGTTCTGAGCCACTTGTACCTATGTTTATTTTCAATCATAAACAACTTCATGCAAGTCCCTATACAAAAGTTAACTACCTACCTACTTGGAAACCTTCCAGCCACAATGACAAAACGCAAGCACAAATGCATCCCTCTTCTGAAAAGGCAAACAAATAGGCTTATCGTGGCATCTGTATGTGACACTTTCCAAACAAATGTCAGCTACGACATGCCTTTAAATATATTACTGAACTATTTTCAACAAGAATTGAACACGAGTACGCACAGATCCATAACCCCTTCCCGCTGCCCTGTGCGCCCGTGTTCCCAGGCAGATGCCAGAGCAGCCACACAGCTTTCCCATCCTCAGCACGGATGCATCCAGGCTTGACATTTGCACAGAAAATCCAAAACATCTGGAGCTCAAGTAGTACTTTGTATGCACTGTTTTTAATATAAATTCTATTGAGTTCACTGCATTTACTGCAAGCTTGTGGTAACCAAGCAGTGAAACTTCAGTGTCCTAGCTATCTCAAGTGACAGAGGTAAATCAGATTTCTTCCTTGCTGCATTCAGAAGAACAAGCAGGCAGATAAACTCCCCAGTTTCTAATGAAAGGATGGCTGCTCTCCCGATCCATATGAGATATATTTAGCTAGATACATTATATATAGGTCAGGAGATGTATCATGCAATGGAGGCAGTAAAAACAGATGCTCATAGACAATGGGACTTCAACTGATAGCTGACTCAGGCAGAAAAACATCAAATTAGATAGCTTCATCTGAAGAGCTAAGAGAATAGAAAAACTATTCCAACATTTAATCTCTCATTATTAAAAACATACTGTATTTCTGTTTTCAACTTCTGACCGTCGGATATGACTGTAAATCTACTACACAAAAGAGCTCTGCAGTCTCAGGTATCATCTCTTCCTACAATTGGTACTCAAACCACTTCTTAAACACCACTTTAGCTCTCACAGCACATCTTCCAGATCCGTACTCATTCAAATAGTTTTGTTTTGGTTTTGGACAACCATCTAGGCACTGACAGCGTGGACAGTAAATGTATCCAACTGCAACCTGTTTTCCTTTAATCATTTTCAAGCATCACTTCAGAAAGTACTTTTCTGCACTCTATAAATTACTTCTTGATGTGAACACACTGCATAACACAAAGAAAACACATGACTTCAGTTTATCCCATGGACATGCTTTCAGAGTGATTAACACTTACTTTGTTTTCCTCCCATTCCACAAATAGCGTCAGTTCAGAACAAAAATGTGAGCTAACGGAGGTGACAATTAGAATACAATAAAAAGGAAGTGGTCAAGAGAAGTCTCAAAGCATATAAGAACGCAAAGCACGCTTTCCAAAATGGTAGTGGTACTGTCTGCGTTGTTGCCTTCATCTCTACAGTCTGATTTTTGGGTGGTCTAGTGCGGCACCAAAAGCTGGACTTGATGGTCTGTATGGGACCCTCTCAACTCGGGGTATTCCATCGTTCCATGAATGAAAATGCTGAATGCCACTAACTGTAACTCATGGTGCAGGAGTTGAAGCCCAACCTAGAAAAATGCTATCTGTGAAAAACCTGGATTTAAATGATTCTTCTGATCGCCAGTGGGCTGCTGAGTACTGTCGGCTGGACAGATATAGTCGAACATTCTAGCAGATACTCTCCTGCCTTTGCAAAGAGGTCACTGCCTTTCTGACAGTACTGCACATGGGTGCTCCAAAAGATCCTTTGCCTTATTAGACTTGCACTTCTTTCAGACTTGGAAAAGTTTGAGTACCCATCCCAACCTATTTCATTTCCCAGTCCTGATCTGAGTTGCTCCTCTCCACGTGTCAAGCAAGGCAAGAAAACGTACATAGACGTGTATCACTAAAAACGCTCACTTAATACAAAAGCAGTAATAGCTAAAGAACTTTAATCTGGAATTTTCCAGCTTTGAATATCTGGCATAAATATCCTTTGATTCAGGCTTCTCGTTTCCAATCTCCTACTCCTTTATAAAACCAAACTGGGGAAAGAGAAACCACATCACACGGCATCACACCTCGCTTTACCACTTGCTGTTAAGATCAATTGCCAGATTACAGTAGTTAGCAGTGACAGCCTCTGTCCTGCTTCACAGAAACAAGATGCAAACCCGGTAATACAGCAAATGGATGACGAGAATGAGAAACCCTGGAACAGTTCTGGAGAGAGAGTCAGCACTTCTGGGCTTTTCTGTCCGTTATCCACTTCCTCCCGCTCTTCTGCAGTGCACCCCTGATAACACGTACCTGCCTATGGACCTCCTCAAGCTGACACCCCCTTTCAAGCACACGAGCAGTTCCTGCTATGTCCACTCTCCGTAACTTGAATTTTTCATCAGACTCCTTGCCCAGCATCTTACGCCTCCCAACCCCTGACTCACACTTCACACCTAGTTCTTATCTTCCACTTCCCAATTCCCTTTCTCTCCACCTAGACTCTGCAGGCTTCCTTGCACGCACGTTTTCTGGCTCTTGAGACTTCAGTGCTCCTTTTCCCTCGGGGTACCCTGCACAGAGGAAAAAAAAAGAGCTGACACCCTCATACCCTGAACCCTCACCAGACCGGTTTCCCCTTACCTGCTTTTCCCTGCCCTACTGGTTTTCAGGCCACTTCCCCTACTTCTCGCTTCCCAGGCTTCAGGTGCCATCTCCCTACTCCCCAGATCGCTTTGCCTTCCGCAGCCACCCCATCTGTCAAATTTCAAGGCCAATCCTGCTTGTTCCCGTTCTCCTTGCTCCAGCTCACCTCCTCTACAACGTTCCTCCCCCCTGGGTTCAAACTAAGCAGATTTTAGGTCTCAGAATTAAATCACTGCTGAGGATACAGGACAGAAAAGCTCCCTGGTTTCAATTAAGACACCAGCAGTCCAGCTTGCAGGAAGCTTCAGCGAAACGTAGCTGCTAAAAATCCAAGTCCTCACCCAACCCATATGAATTTTTCAGAGCCTCCCGAACTGGCCAAAATGGATGATTTCTCCGTGCAAAGACAGTGCTTTACCTTACAAGTTTAAAAGCCTCATTCCAAAGGATGTAAATCTTCAAATAAGCAAACAAGCAAGACAACTCACATTACAAAGCTGAAAGAAACAATTTACCTTCCCCAGCGCTGCTCTGAAAACACAACACTGCATCTCAGCACGGAACACTTTTGCCAAACTCCCAGCAGTTTTGGCTAAGCTCTAATCCTCTGAAAGCACGGCCTTGTAACAGACAGCAACTGTAGTAAGACGTGGTGCCACCGGGATCATCAGTATCAACCACAAATGTAGTCAGTCTTTTATAAGAACATTTACAACCCTCAGTTATTGACCTACATCGCACTACACCAAGTGCTGTGCAAACATGAGATAAGAAGGTCATTTGCTGCCTTGAAGAACTTGCAATCTATTGAGATTAAAGACTGTTACAAGAGAGAAGCGTGCACTGAACTGTTGCAGGTTAAGATCTACAGGCTCTGCCAGACAACCACCCAGTAATCTATACAGATCAGCACAACAATCTCCATCAACTTAACCACTGATTTGATACCAAAGATAAGCGGCCTTTCAAATCCGCTCCTCACTCTCCTACTATTCTCCCGTTTCTTTATTCATTTTTCCACTTTTTCTTGCCCTACAAAAAACATGCCATGCACTCCTGTGTTCTTTGCCCCTTTCCACTCCCCATATCCTTCACACAGCACAATTCTCCTTCCTTAACGTCTCCAATTAGTGCTTCCTCCTCCTTTTGGCTTCAGAAGGGCTTCTTTTCTTATATCAAATAACTGTTTCATATTAAGCACACTAATCTAACTATACAAAAGGCTGAGAAATCTCAAAGGGAATGCCGAAAAGAAAAACAAATACTAAGTTTGCTACAGGGAAAGAGGAGCCTGTGGGGATGCTTATAGAATTACTGCCCATAGGAAAGCTTGGAGGTGCTGATTTGCAGTGCCCTGATCATGTGCATACCATGGCCTGAGGTCCCGTAGTTCTGCCCAGTTCCTCCTCCAGGATAGAAATGAAAGTGCTCCACGAACACAGAAAGGAGGCACCCGACACCCAAACAGAGAATGCTGAGATACAATACAAGCATGTCATCCTATCCCACGCTTTTTCAAATCATTTCTGCAGAAACAAACAAATCTCGTACCATTTCCCTGATGCTCTGACCCTTCCTTCCCAAACTCTGGCAGGACAGAACTAACCCAGTCCTTCCCTACTTCGCCGCTGCCCCCAGGAATCTGAACTGCTGCAAGGAAAACCAGAAGACTGTGACCACCTTCCCCTCCGCAGAAGGGACGTCTCGCTACAGTAACAACAGCTGCCTATCCACAACAGGCAATCAACTCTGCAATACTAAAACTAGCTTCTACTGCTGGAATTCTGGAGGAACCATTGATGTGCGTTTGTCAGAACACTGTGTCTTCTCTACCTGCCCCAGAGCAGATGTCTCAATCGCTGCTCTGAACCCTACTCTTAACCAATGTGAAAAATAACTGTTTAAACACTGTACTTAGAGAAACTTTCAAGCACTGCAGGGCGTTTCAATTATTTTTAACAATGCCACTTAAATTGAACGGTGCTACATCCTAACTGTCTTCAAACGCTGCAGTGAACTGCTGAATCTTTTTATCTATTATCCGTACCTAAGAGACCGCAGAAGTCAAAACCGCTCACCTTCTGAAACGCAACGGTAGGGACAGACAGATGATTAAGTCACTAGTTACCCTCAAAACAGAGCATTACAAGTAACTGAACACTAGAAACTACAGGTAGGTTGTAGAATATGCGCTATCATAAGCCAACCAGAAAGTATTTAATCCATCAGCAAAAAAAATACGTGCATGCATAAGTATGTCTAAACAAAGACACAAAATTATCTCGATCCCATCGGTAAATATTCAGGCTATTCAAACTGTTAGGTATCATTGTGCGAGAGCAAGAATTGCTGAAATTGCTGCAGCCTTTAACCAGGCTGCGCTTAAATGTTTCTGTGGCCTGCTTAACATTCCAGGCATAGCTCTGGCAAGGTAGCTCTGGCCGAGGTTCAAACTGTCCTTGTCCAACTTTCACTTACTATAAAAACATTGTTTAATATAGAAAAGCATACACGGAGACATATGTTTCTTATTTCGCAGACACCTTGAATACTGACACTTGTGTTCAGCGACTCGGCGTGGAAATTTTTAGGCGAAGGCTTTCAAGTGAGGCTGTATCGACCAGACGGCCCCGCTGCACACGTTTCCACACTCCCACAGGCTTTAAGCCGTAGCACGCACTCGATCGGCTGAGCGCAACTCGATCACAACCCACCAATACGGAATGACCGTAATGGAAATGAAGAAGCCAAACCCGACCCTATCGCGCACCCCAGCTCTGGGAGACGGCGGGACTGGAACGCAGCACACAGCAATTTGTAGCAGGCCGTGTATTTGTCAAACTGTGCGAAGGAATGCAGCGCTTCGCCTACCTCTACTCAGCGTTATCTTTTACGAGAAGGTAATCTACCAAATCACTGCGCTGTGCCTCGAGCCGCCGCCAATTAGTCCGAGCCAGCTAATAAATCAATACAGTCGAGCCGCCCGGTTACAGCGTTACAATTCCAGCCTTCGAGAAACAAAAACAGGGCGCTCGGTCCCAGCCCGGACCTCTCCCCTCTCTCGGCCCACCGCAGCCTTCACCATGCCTCCGTAGCTGAACTCGGAGCCGGCGGCCGGCAGCAGGAGGCCGCGCACCCCGCCCGCCGTAGAGCGCCCCGGGGGCCGCGGCCCGCGGCCGCGTTCGGGCCCTCGTCCCCCCGTGGCTCGCCCCTTCCGCGCTTCCCCTCCGCCCTACCTGTCGCGGGGGTCGATCCACGAGGTCTGCCGGGTGTTGTGGTCGATGTAGAAGACGCGCCCGTCGAAGTCCCTCGCCTCCTCCCAGCCGGCGGGCAGCGGCAGCTCCGAGCTCTCCCGGCCGCGCTGCCCGCCCGCCGCCGGCCCGCCGCCCTGCCCCGCCGCCCCTTGCTGCTGCCGCCGCCGCCGCCCGCCGCTCAGCCACGGCATGGCCGCTCCGCCGCCGGCCCGCCTCCGCCCAGCTCCGGCCGAAACCCGCTCCCCGCCCGCCGCCGGGGCAGCTCCCGTCCCGCCCGGGCCGCGGCCGCCCGCCGCCGCCTCCTCCTCTTCCTCCTCCTCCTCCTCCTCCTCCTCCAGCACTAGCAGGCGGCCCCGCGGGGAGCGGGACTCGGGCGGCTCCGGCCGCGCCGCGCCGGGCTCATCCTCCCCCGCTCCAGCCCCGCTCCGCTCCGGGCCCGGCCCCGCCGCGGCTCCTGACCCCGCCCGGGCCCTGCCCCACGCCGCCGCGGCTCCCGGCCCCCGAGCGCGGCCCGCCGGCCCGAGCCCCCCCGCCCCGCCGCTCAGCGCCCCGCCGCCGCCGCCTCCCCCCGCTCCCGCTCCCGCCCGGCGCCGGCCCCGGCCATCTTCCCGCCCGCCCTCCGCCAGGGCCCGGCCCTCGCCTCGCCCCGCCCGGCCGTTCCCACGCCGCCGAGGGGAGGGCAGGGCCGGGCCGAGCCCAGGAGGGGAGCGGCGCTTCCCTCCTGCCCCGACCCTTTCCCCGCCCGGCTCTGCTCGGCCCGGCCGCCCCTTCCTCTCCGACCTGCGGGAGACGGCGAGGCCGGGCCGCGCCCCGCGCCGCGGAAGCCGGGCCCGAACCCAGGCACGTCGGCGGCGGACGGGGCGGCAGCCTCCGGCCTGGGCTCGGGCCGAGCGGGCGGCGGCGGAGCGCGGAGCCGGGGCCCAGCAGCGCTCGTCCCGGCCCCTTCTCGCTCCCGTGCGGTCAGAGGAGGAGGGGAGCCGTCCTGTCCCCCCCCCCCGGGAGCTGTTCTGTGCCCCGGCCCCCGCCTGCGTGCCGTGACCGGGCTGAAGGCGACGTGGGGGTGCAGGGTGCGCCTGGGCAGGGGATGGGGAAGAACTGTGCCTCTGCCGTGCCTGACACCCTGCCCTTGCTCTTTATCCGCAACCCACAGCGCATACAAATCTGTGTCAGACCTGATCTGAGCCTGCTGAAGGCCATAACGTCCAGCGTGCGGTTCTATGTGGTTCCAGTGACCATGCAGAAATAAGTTCCCCTGAAGCATGGAACCCTGTGCCTTTGCAGGGTATGCAGCCTTTAAAAAACAGGAAATAAAGGGTTAAGAGAATGCAAACTCAGGCTCTGCAAACTAAGAAAAAACTTAGCAACTTGTTCTAATACAACCTTAACTCAGCCCCCAGAAACCGGCAAGGCCCTGCCAGGGTTTATATTGCAATCCCAATTACATTCCACTTGTATTTGCTGTTTTAAATTACAGCTGTATGCACACTGACTGCAGCAGTGTGGTTATAAATGCAGGAAGGTGGAGGGCTGCTGATCCTGACTTCTTACTCTGATCTGACTTCTCACTCTTTTATTTTTCCCTAAAGAATTAGTTACAGAAAAACAAACAAAAAAAAAAAAAAAAAAAGGAGCAGCAGATGAGATAAGCTATGTGGATTAAAGGACAGATTGGGAGCATCACCTGTGTTCTGTTATTTCAGTAGAAGCAGACTGAGGTCTTCTGACCAGGGCAGCAGTGAGGTGTGGTAGAGTTGTACATGAACCACGTGCTTTGCTCTGAGGGCAGTGGTGAAGTACATTAAAAATGAGGTTACGGAGTAACATCTGGCAGAGATGGGGCTGCTCCGGTGGTACAGATTTGACCTTCCAAACACAGGAGCTTATGATGTGCTCATCTCGGACGAGGTTCTGTTTCAGCAAGGAGTGGTGTGAGGCCGTCCCATGGGCAGAGTGCAGCAGGCACGTGGCGCTCTCCAGGAGCTGTGAGCTGTCTTTTTAGTGAGTGTGCTCTCAAGGAGCTCTTCTCCCAGTCTGTGTGGGTCTGGGATTGCCCCAGCCCAAGTTCAGTACCTTGCACTTGACCTTGTTGAACTTCATTAGGTACTGGTGGGCCCCTGTTTCTAGCCTGTCCAGGTCCCTCTGGATGACATCCCTTCCTTCTCTGGATACTGGATTTTCGTGTATAAAGAAAAGGACCCTTTCGTCTATAAAGAAAAGGACCCTTTCGTCTGTGCTCCGCTGCTCAGCTCTCCCTTCACTGCCCTTTAAAGTCTTGCAGCAGTTACCTCAGCACCATGTCTGCACAGCACAGCAGTGTCAGATAGATACTCAGTGCCACAAAATGCACACGTAGCTATTTGTTCTCGCATAATTATGCCCATGGAATACTGAAACATGTATCTCACGTAATGCACATCTGAAATCCCCTGGCATGCCCCAAATTCTTCATTTATGACATTTCATAAAGAGAATATAGGTGGAATTACTGAACAGAACATTTTAAAGATACCAAATTACATAGAAACAAGAAGACACGATACTCCTCCAGGCTTCACAGCTCAGTAAGAGTCCATCAGCTACGAACGGAGAAGTTACGAAATGTACAGCAGTTAGGCATTAAATAACTGTAGCAATGAATTTGACTATAAATCAATTCCTCCGCATGCGCAGGCCTGCTTACAGCCAGCTTTCACATCCCGCTCTGACTCTCCCCTTCATGTCACCTGCTCATTTGTCTCCGAAAGACCTGGGATGTAGGCAGTGCGAATTTCTTTCCCTCTTTCCCGATACACCGTTTCTCTGTGCTTATTTATCAGCTGTCAGTAGTATTTGCTGAGAGCAGTGCAAGTGCTTGTACTCAGGAAATCCCACTGGCCACGTTTCCCTGGACAAATGCAATTACTCGTACTGCAGCCCAGCTTGCTAACCACTTACGTGCACAGATTCAGCACTTCATCTAACAAAACGTTTAGGTTGTTTGTAATTATGTGGAGATTTTAATATAGTTATTTATTTTTTCATCCCGGGGGCACAAGAAATATTTCACGTGCCTTCCTGGGGGTTGTTCTATCCCAGGAAACTCCCAAGTTTGAAGCTCATCGGTTAAGTCAAGCAACATTTGCAGTTTCAGGTATCTCAAATTCCATGTAGGAACTTGGGGAGTCGAGGAGCTGGTCCCGCCAGCACGGAACTCCCTCACTGAAGTCCCACCATCAGGAGTGAAAGGGTGAGGGGCTGCCTCTCCCCTCTCTGTCTTTGCTGGGAATACTCACCCACTTACTCTGTTTGCAAACTTAAGCCCTGTTTCTCTTAAGTGCTTTCCCAGACAACTATAAATAGGCTCTTGGAAGTGATAATTAAGTCAGGACCGCATTCACTCGCAGGAATTTAACAACTTCTCCTGGCAGAATGCGATTGTTTTTTCCTCCTCCATCCAGGTCCCAGCAATTGGCCACAGAGGACCTAAAACGGTTTAATGGTTCCAGCCATTTGCAGCATGATTGTATACTGGCACGTTATTCCTTCTGCCTCATTATTCATGCTGCTATTAATTTTTTATTAAAAAATAAAGAAAAAATGTTGAGTAACAGTCTCAGTCTGAGCTCAGACTTGTCACGTGCCCAAGACAAAATGGGGTTTAGAGAACTAGAGAGCCCAAGGGTGAGAGGAGGAGGTGGTGAGTGCAAGGGAAAGCCTGTGCTGATGCAAGCAATGAACACTGAAAACTCTAGTGTATGAAATACATTTCAACCCCGTGAGATTATAACTTTAGGTGTACAGCACTATATTTAGCCCACACTCTACTAGCTTCAGTGACTGCAATGGTAGTTTTGTGCTACTTCTGCCACAGTCACCCATTACCGTAAGGAAAGAATCTGTTTCTTCGTTAGAAGAAATGCTGACGTTTCATGCCAGCGTGCTTTAATGCACCTTTCAGACACAGAGCTCACATCTCAGCCCCAGCAGGTCCTGGCCTTGCCTGCCCAGCTGCCCCTGGGAAGAAGGCTCCGCCTCGCTGCTGGGGTGCTTGCTGGAAGGCTGTGGGGGCTGAGGGCTGATGCATGTCTTGCGTTGCCTTGAAAGACGGTAAGCGCATTCATTCTCCTGCACAAAGCTTTTTAAAAAACAGAAACAGGCAAAATTCTAGATAAATTACCATATATAGGCTTCTGCAGTGTTCCCCGGCGCATTTGCTCAGTGACTCCCAATTACTGCAACAACACTGTGGTGCTTGTTCTCGTACTGACATCACTCGAGAGATATTTACTCCAGCACAAGATGTTTGCTGTGCAGAATATACCCAATTTTATTTCACAAAGGCACATTTTTCATTTCCATCCAAAGATGTATTGTCTGTGGCACTGCACACTCTTAGGGAAATAAACAACACAAAACCACCTCCCACAGTCTCCTCCATTCTCCTTCTAGAGAAACACTGCCATTTGCATGCTCTCCAGTAATTGTCCATTCCAGTTCAGTAACAGGAGAGCAACACTTGCAGTGCACGTTGTGACTGTGACAGTGGAAACACGCTATGAAAACTCTGTGACTCTGGCTGTACCAAGTCAAACCAAAGCTGATCCTGCCCAGCACCATGTTCCTAACTGTGGTTTCCGGCAGCTGCCCACAGGAGAAGAACAAGTCAGTCCTGCAGTGACATTTTCCAACAGCTGTCTTCCCATCTCCAGCTCAGGATGCGCCAACCCAGAGCTGATATCCTTATATTTCACAGCTCCCATGGGATTTTCTCTGTTGAATTAATACAATCGTTTTATCATCCACAATAAATATGGCAAAGATCTTTATCGACTTATTTTAAGAATATTACCTCTTGTTTGCCCAGAGCAGCTGTGGTGCCCCATCCCTAGAGGTGTTCAAGGCCAGGTTGGATGGGGCCCTGTGCAGCCTGAGCTGCTGGGGGGCAGCCCTGCCCACGGTATGGGTTGGGGTTGGGTGGGATTTGAGGTCTCTTCCAACCCAAACCATAAAGATCACACAGCCCCCTGTGTGGGCAGGGCTGCCCCCCACCACCGCCTTGAGCACCTCCAGGGATGGGGCACCACAGCTGCTCTGGGCAGCTGTGCCAGTGCCTTACACCCTCTGAGTGAAGAAGTAATATCTGAGTAACATCTAACCTAAATCTCCCCCCCTTTAATTCCTGCTCCGTAACAGTTACTGATGTTTGCACAGGGATGTTTTTCAATCATTTGTTCATTTATTTTTGCTTTTCTTTTTTTTTTTTCTGTTCGTTTTTATTCCGGTCAGCACTGCCAGCCGAGCCAGATGGATGCTACTCTTTTAGGGCAAAAACACCCGTAGGAATGAAGTCAGTATTTTACGGAGGTGTAACAAATCACTGCAAGACACAGGACACGTGTGAAGAATTTCTAATGTTCAAACCAACAAAACAGAGGTAAGCAAAATGAGTGAGATGGTTGCCCTTTGTTATTTTTGCCCTCCATCATCCCTTAGTAAATATGATTGTACCAAAACCATCTCAGCAGAAGACTTCTGCTCTGAGAGCTTTCACAGTTCTGGAACCTTCACGTTCTGGTTAAGTTCATATTACCATTCATATCTGAACTGACTTCCAATTAATATTTTTCAAGTACAGCTGGATTAATATTCTCTGTGGATCATATGTAATTTTAAGGAAAGTTGAAAAGATTATCCTAATTGCTTAAATTTTTTTCCGCTGTTTAGAAGTCTGTAATTGGCTTTTAAAATTTAATCCTAAAATCTCTCAGCCCTTTAAAATCGAACTTGTAAAATCCAAGCTGTATTGCTCTATTGTGTCTTTACTGTAGGAAAATTTGCAAGTTTCAGAAATGCTTACTGTTGTAAACGGTACAGTGATACTCAGTATGACATTAGTACAGACCAAGGAAAAGGATCTGCTGATTGTGAATGCGTTTCCCTCCCTTGTTTCTACCCACAGTGACTTCTATGCGTCAGTCATACTTTTCAGTTTCCTGAAGCTGATGATGCAAGTGCTGCTCTTCAGTAATGTCGACAGTAGACAGCTGGCCATCCACATGAGGAATGACGTGGAATGGAAAGGGCAGGGCCATGGCCCACTTCTCTGAGGCATGGGGCAGCTGACTGAATGACCAGACTTTGTGCCGTTTCTTGCTTCGTTGGCCAGAAGCTTTCTGCTGACCCTCAACCCTCTGTGTGGAGAAGTTGAGAGACTGCAGCCTTTTCCTATTTGCAGTTGCTGGTTCCTGGAGGCATCCAGTCTGCCGTGCACTGCTTTCAGCCTGGCTGTCCTCAAAAAGTGGGCTGCACTCAAAACTGTGCCTTGGTTTGCCAGTCTCGGACACCACTGCTGCCGTGCTGCCCACTGCTGACATGACTAGGGAAACAAGTCTGCAGGCTGTTGTATCATTCCTGGAACTGAATCAGTACAACAACTCCAAGCACCCAAACAAACAGCACATGAGATGTGCATGAGAAGCGGTGAGACAGCGCTTTAACCTCTGCCTAAATTGGAGTTCAAGGATTGGACTGATTTCACTTCATTATCAGGTCTGAAAGAGCAAATACGGAAGGCACACTGAGGGAAGTTAGTGCTGTTCAGAATGTGGAAGTTATGTATGTGAAAAATACAGCAGGCTGATGGGTCTCCCTGTCACCCTCCACTTGGCATACATCGTTATTATGTGTTTTTCTCTCCCCCAGCTTGGTTAGGATGGCCTGTGCTCTGCCATGGGAATAAAGGAAAGCCTAGAAAACGAGCAACGGCCATTTCAGGTGGTGTTCTCTTTTCTCCTGTGAGACTTCTCGCTTTGGTTTCCTTGTTTGCAACAGTTTTCAACGTCCTTACAAAGTTTTAGGATTGCATCGTACTGACTATGCCCCTTGATGCAAATGTCAGTGGCAAACTTTGGGGCTAAAATAGAAAAAAAAAATTGCTTTTGGCTGGAAAAACTTATAAATGTCTTTTTTTTTTTCCACAGAAGTTATTCCAATGCATTTTTTTTTTCCTACAAGACAGACTGTGTATGAAGTAGGTTAACAGCAGCTAATTTTCCTCCTATCATTATCCTTTGGGAGTATCAGTTTTCTAGAACTAAAATGGCATATATTCCTCCCCACTGCCCCCGTTATTTATTACTGCTCTAAGAATAGATCCTGCAACTTGGTTTTATTAACCAAAGATATGACTGCATATTTGGTAGTAAGTCTCTTGATATCAAGGCAAAAAGCCACAAGATTAGAATCATATTTTCTCAAAAGCACTTTCTAACAATAGATAGAATTCACACCAAATAACATCTCGCTAAGAATAGATGGAATTATTGTGTAAAAATGCTTCGTGCACAATGGAAAAAATTCCAACAATTTTGGCTGTGAGATGATGACAATTTGTGACAGAAAAAAAAAAAAAACCACACACACACACACACACACACACAAAAAAAAACTTGCTATCGCAAACACAGCAAAATGTTTTAGCTCTACTGGGGCAGTGCTTGGTTGCTCACCCCCAGCTGAGCATTCTGCACTTTTCAGGAAGAAATTAACCTTTTTAACAATTTGCTGCTTTTATGTAGTTGCCTGTCTCCTCCATTAAAAACACAGCTGTGGTTATGAGAAAAATTAACTTTGCTTTCCATTTGGAGCTGTGTTGTTCTGAGAATCTTCACAGAATCATAGAATGGTCTGAGTTGAAAGGGACCCGTAAAAGCCACCCAGTCCAACTCCCTTGCAACAAACAGGGACACCCACAGGTCAGGTGCTCAGAGCCCCATCCAGCCTGACCTCGATTTTCTCCAGGGATGGGGCTCCCACCACCTCTCAGGGCAACCTGTGCCAATGCCTGACCACCCTTATTCTAAAAGGCTTCTTCCTTATATCCCCTCCTTTAGTTTGAACCCGTTTTCCCTTGTTCTGTCACAACAGACCCTGCTGAAGTGTCTGTTCTCTTCTTACAGCTCCTCTTTTGCTACTGAAAGGCTGCTACCAGGTCTCCCTGGAGCCTTCTCCAGGCTGAACGTCCTCAACTCCCTCAGCCTGTCCTCGTAAGGGAGGTGTTCCATCCCCTGGATGATTTTTTATTTTCAAAACACAGCTTTATGATAACTGGATCCCACAGGGGTGTGAGAGAGGGAGCTGAGCTGCTGGCCTGCAGGCTGGCTTGGGATAGCCAGAGCCCACTGGGTGAACCCACTACTCTGCCTTTAATTTCTTTTGAATTTAATTTTGTGCTTGTATATGTACAAACTTGAAATTTTCTAAAGAAATCTGTTCGTGGCAATTCAAGCTTAACATACCAGTTTGAGTGTAGACAGAGCCACGATGTCAGTTTTCCTGCTGTGCTCTGCAGCTGATAAGAAGGTTGAGTTGAAGCTCTCCAGAGGGCACACCTATGGGACACAGTTTATTCCCCTTTTCCGCTAATTACTGTGGGTTTTTTCCATGCAAACTCCTTATTCTTCAATGTCTTTTCTCATCCTGTGTGCAAAGCACTCCTGTATTTCAGAATCTTTTTAAAGAGTCACGTCTGGGAGCCAAATTTCCCTCTGCGAGATTACAGCTTCAACCCTCACTTCCTGTATTGGCCACAAAACGTGTAAGTACTTCTTTAAAAAGAAAAAACAAAGTTAATGAGTGCAGCTTGCAGTGATTTTTATGTTCCTTCACATTTTCCTGCCACACTTCCTTTATTTTTGTCCGTCATTAGGTTAATTGTAGTTTCATCTGGTTTGGGCATCTGTCATTTTGTTTATCTTTTCCGTGCTATGCATACCAATGGTACTGCATAAGGAACCGTTCAAGTGTGTTTATGTTAATAGCAGCAAACATACGAGGGATTGTTCTACGTCAGGTGCTGTCTTACAGTTATCCCATTAAAAGAATAGGTTTCCAATGAACAGGGAACACCTGTTTTTCACATTCTTTAGTAAATGACTAATGTTTATATACAAAGAGAAGGTGACATCAATTGCAGACTACAGCAGCTGGTAATTACATTGCCAAACCTTTCAAATGTTAGCCAATTAGCAAAAAACAGTGCTTCTCTTTTCATGAATTCCAACCTTCAGCTTCATTAGCTCTCAGCTACCTCAAATTCTACGCGCTGATAACGTAGAAATATAGGATAACTGGCCAAGGAGCTTCCTGCCTCCAGCTCCCAGGACCAGAGCGTGCCTTTTATGACTGATATCTGGTGTGTAGCAATCAGCAGATTACTCACTTGTCATCACAGGAGATTTCACAGATAACTGGAGAAAGATCCTGTAGGTAAGTGATGGGAAGCCACAGAGATCACTAGAGGATTAGCAAAGCCAGTTTCCTGCCGCACTGGGATGGAGGGCAGGCAGTCAGAAGGAGCGGAGATACTTCCACTGTTTAGAGAAGAAGAGAAAATTCAGCTCACAAGCACCAAGACCTGGAGGTCTGACACAATGCAATTCATCCTCCCTCACGCATCCATGTCAAACTGATCTTTGAGGAATGTTTCCCTAAATAGAAGAGCTGCTCCAAAAGCAGTGCCTCCCACTTTATTATGTTGGCCCACAACATTAGAGATGGATGTTTGGTGGTATGGCAGTAGAGGTTGAACCTTCCTGCCAATATTCTATTACATGTTGTTGCCGTGTGAGAGATGGCAGCAGAGGGGCAGTGTGACAGAACGATCTGTGACATGGCAGGATGGATGGAAGAAAGCTGTGTCATCAGATTCCTCCATGCAGAAAAAATGGCACCCACTGACATTCATCAACACTTGCTGAACGTTTATGGAGAACAGTGCATGTGAGCACAGCGAGTTGGTGCGTGGTGCATTTCAACAGCAATGTGACAGACGAGCCATGTTCTGGAAAGCAATGCAGATGAGCACAGCATGCAGGCTCTTGTGCATCACTGGTGAAAATGCATAGCTAATGGTGGTGTCTAAGGTGAAAAATACCACTTTGTAGCTGAGAATTTGTTGCATCAGTGTCATGGTACTCGTTTTAAATGTTACAGTTTCCATGGCAATATATAGGAGGCGTTACTTTTGGAGCAGCCTACATACATTCCCTGAGGAGAAGGTTAAAAGTAGTCCCAGTCTTCCCAAGAAACACAGTTGGAATGCAAGAGTCTAGATGGAAGAACTTTTCACTGAAAAGGAAACCAAGACGGCACACTACATAATACTCAACAGACAGCTTTAGTTTGGAGGGAAATGGATTTTCTGTATTCCTGCTCTAGTGATGCCAGTGGCAAAGCAAGTGGCATAAGTCACCAACCACAGCCTTCAGTTTGCCTGCTCATGGTGCTGCTGTCATCACAGAAGACCAAGGAAGAAACCAACTAACTGTAGGAAATCACCTTTATTACAAGGAAACATTGAACTGCAGTCTTCAGGAATCATTAAGAAAAGCCAAATAGTAAGATTCCTATGGCAACACTGATGTGAAAAACAAAGTGTTAATTACTGTCTTTCTATACATGATAATTAAAACAATTTAATTACTAATATGGATTGTGGGATTTTATTTTGTGTTTTTTTTTTTTTAACTTTTTTGAATGCATTTGCAGTATTGGCCACAGTCCTACAAATACTTTAGCATGAACTTTATTCTGTCATATCTGTGCAGCTGCTCACTCACAAAGTATATACATTTTGCTGACCAGTCCATACTTGAAAACTATGAACACAGAACAGAAGTTTTCCCTATTTAATTGTTCAGTCTGTTGGCTGAAATCAGTATTTCATATTTCATGTTTAGTCATCTTTCATATAATTATCAACAGCTACCTGTATATGTCTAAAATCTTTTCCCCATATTAATGTTCCTTAAAGTTCCTTATTTACATCTCAATCTATTTTGGAATGCAGACAGCCTGACAGCTTTCAGCCAAGAAGAACATTTACGCCAGTAGGCAGTGCACAACACATACCTGCACACACACAAATGCTCCCTCTTGCTGCACAGTACTGCAATTTCCTTCCAGCTTTGTAGGTCTATAGTAGAAAGAGGATATATGGGTAACGTTTCTGCAAATTAGAGCTGCCATGAGAACTTCCAAGACAAACTGGGTGTAGCCCCTTTCATTTCTTTGGCAGCATTAGCCTTGCACAGCTTGTTTTTCACTCTGTCTTGCGTTTTCCTATTAGTGTTACCTGTTACGGAGTTTCCTTCTTCCATTTTGGTTGAATTTCTGACTTTCTGAAAATCTGCAAGCTGGAATGTAAGGGGACTTAGAGATACAGACATACCAACTTCTACTCAAAGAAAACTCTAAGCCTCTGGTCAAAAGCAGCTCAGCACCAACTGTTCTTGAACTGAAAAATCACATCCCAACAACATGTGAGCATACTTTGCAGCTAGTTTCCCCCCCAGCTTGCTTAAATCAACACGCAACGAATCAGCTCCGGTAGCATGTAGTAAAATGGAATGGCAAAGAACAGGTAGTACCTGCCTTTGATAACGCTAAGATTTCTGCACCAACTTTTTATCTTAGGTCTGCAGTATATAAATACCTGAGTCTCTCTGAAGTTTTACCACCGCGTCAAGTGGATGTCATACTTAACGCTGCTACCC
The DNA here is from genome assembly GCA_036925125.1 of Oreortyx pictus. Classification (NCBI taxonomy): domain Eukaryota; kingdom Metazoa; phylum Chordata; class Aves; order Galliformes; family Odontophoridae; genus Oreortyx; species Oreortyx pictus. The sequence goes on along the minus strand of JAUPFR010000001.1, from coordinate 66,809,514 downwards.
ACATACTTAAATGGTAGATTAAAAGAAGAGAGAACATAACATGCCAACTGTTTCCTACCTTGTCAGGGCTCTTTCTAATTGCACCTGTGCGAGAACTAGAATTTATTATAAAACAAAAAGGGAAAAGAGCGCTGCGGAGAGTAGGCTACCAAGCAGTGTCAAGCACCAGGAAAAGGAAAGGGAGAAAGGAGAAAACCTCTCTGACGGTAAGAAACTGCAATCTTCTGGAGACATACGCTGTGTTTCTGCCTTAAAAACTGACAGAGGCAAAGGTTTTCAATAGACCTGAATTATTTTTGTCACAATAGTACAATTCAGACATAAAAGGCTGATGATGTAAGAGAAACTTACCCTTTGTAGTTGGGTTTATCGTGAGACCACCTCAGCGCAGGCTGCAGCAGGTGGAACTCTCTGCCCTGTTGCCAGGCTCACCTGCAGCTTCCAGGAGAAATAAAACAGCAGAAAGGCCTGTGAGAGCTGTGGGACAGTGCCGTTCCTGTAGCAGACCTTTGCCTCTAAGATTCCTTCTTAGAGAAGCAGTCAAACCGCAGAAATACTGCATTCAAAACCGCCTCGTGATGCATGCACTGCGGGACTTTCTGCTGTAATATGGGAACATATGCTTCTCAGGTGATGCTGACATGCTTTCACCTCACCCACAGTTAGCATCACTCAGTGCAAAACAGAGCCAGAGCCCTAGGAAGGCTCCAGTTCGACGCAGCGCGCCAGTACTGCACGCCGGTTAGCTACGTGTCAAAAACCACGAGAAAAACAGCTAGAAGACCTCGGAGGATTTATGGCATTTATCCCGAAACCCGTTTTCCAGCACGTGTCCCGCAGAGATGCTCGGGGCGGGCCGCGCTCCCTCTGCCACCGGCGCAGCGCGGGAACACGCGCGGCCAGCGGCCGCCCCGCGCCGCCACGGCAGCCGCGCTCTGCCGCCCTCTGGCGCCGCCTCAGCAGCACCGCAAGGTCGGTCTGCCGTTTGGTGCACGCTTGGGTCCAAGTAAGGCAAGGGTAGCAGGCTCCCAGTGGCGTAAGGTTTGTTCTGTGCAGCCCCAACGAAACCGCAGCAGCCTGGTGGCAATGCAGAAAGCAACTATCTGTCCACGTAAGCAGTGATGAATGAGTTCTTGTAGCATTCTGAAAGGTGGGGATAAACACTACGCTGTGGCTGTGAACGTCTGCGTGAGTTAAGCTGCGGGAAGTAAAGCCTGCCTAAAATCAAATATCTGCAAATATCTGACATGTCTGCCGGAGGATGGTATTTCCCCATCCCCTTTTTATTATAAAGGTAGATATTGAACCGTATTCATCAAGAAAAAAAAAAAAAAACACATAGACATTCTTTCTCTTTTTAAAATTGCTTAATATTTCATGAAGGAAATAACTAGTCAGAGCAGGCTACAGCTGAAAGTAACAGCCAGCTGAAGACCTAGACAACTTCTCGCACCAACTGTAACATGTATTTTTCGTAATCAATCACTAACATTATTTTCAAAGACAATTTAATGAGTGGTGGAGCCTGAAAGGTGCCATACTACCCTCCATTAACTGTAATGATGTAAAGCTGTTCATTCTTTTAGTGTTTGTGCATGCACACATTATCTGACTGGAACTGAGTGTGGTGATGCTAATGCAAGGACCAGATACAGGATGCTGGAGTGCTCAAGGCAGCAGGAGGCTCATCATTAGTGGACACCCATAGGTGAGTTCTTCTCTCCATTATATAGCTGCAACACCTGTGTTACAAATGACAGAATTTGCTTATCCTCAGTGTAGGTATATTTAAGCACGTAGAAGAAAGAATTTTAATGAAAACAGCAGATAGAAGGCCAAAGATATTAGGGCTGGGAAACAATGTAATGTGAAGTGTCATCCATCTTCTGCCGTGCACAGATATCCTTCAGTTTGATAACTAATCTCCAGAGATTTTATGAACCTTCTGTTTTAAAGATTCAGTCTGAAACTGGCTAGCAAAACTGAAGATTTGTAGAATCGTAGAATCAAAACTTCATAGAATAGCTTCGGTTGGAAGGGACATCAAAGCCCTCCCAACCCCAACTGGACACAGTGCTCCAGGTGAGGATCACTTCTCTCAACCTGCTGGCCACACTCTTTTTAATGCACGCCAAGTTGCCATTGGCCTTCTTGGCCACCAGGGCACACTGCTGGCTCATGGCCAACCTGTCATCCACCAGGACACAAAGGCCCCTCTCCTCAGAGCTCCTCTCCTTCAGATCATCCCCCAAACTTTACCAGTGCACGCAGTTATTCCTCCCTAGGTGCAAAACCCTACACTTGCATTTTCTTTTTTTTATTGTTTGCAAAAGCTCACATTTGGTTGAGTTCAATATTGCCATGCAGAGAAAATAGATGCTCACTGAAAAACAAAGGGTGTGTGATGAATCTGAGTTCAGAAACGGAAATGTTTGAGTTCTGTGGTGGTCCAAAGAAAGCACGTAGAGTTTTTCAGATCTGCAAGGATTTAATTATGCCCAAAGTTCTGTACTGAGCAAGAGCTCAGTGCTTTCCTGACCAGGTAGATCACTTCTGCTAACATCCCCCACTCTAGAAGCAAGATCCACCCAAATCTCAGGAATACCCTAAACTCAGTCAGCTGCAGACAAAGCACACTGGACTTTCATCAAGCAGATTGAGACCTTCACAGTACATGCTCACGGCTGATTTAAATAATGTAGGCAGTGTTAATCACCATTTTCTATCAGAAGAGCTCATTTCTTTTTCGGGTGGGGGATCTGTGTTGAAGCTCCCCCAGTCTTGAGCAATAAGACAAGTTCTACAGCTAGCACTGCTGTTGTGTGTGCAGCCCTGCTGTCTTTTGTGATCCCAGTCTTGCATTTCTTGCATTGCTGCTGGATGACCCACATTCAGCAGGAGGAACAGAGGAATAGGATTTCCCCATTGTTCCCGAACATTTAACTCTGTGTGGTATTTTGCTCTGCGCATAATGTTTGAAAGTATGTTTAGTAGTAGCAGTTATATTTTGTTTTAAATCTGATTGAAGAAGAACTGAATTATATTCCTACTGTGCCGGGAACAAAGCAGTAAAAACTCAGTTTCCTGGGCTTCTAAAATTCACACCTTGGAGTATGTTAACTTGTGGGCATCCTGAGTTGTGACAGAAATTGGTACTGCGATAGTCTTCATCCTAGCCCAAGTTTCTGTTGGATAATCTGAGGAAGGAGTTCAAGGATTTTGTAGCAAAGATGAATACTTGTTTGACTTTGCTCCAGTGAGCTGCATCTATAAAAAAGCCTTAAAATGACTGCGTTAGTATTTTCACGTTGATACTTAACTGAAAAATGATAAACCAACTCATTTAATCCACCCTGAGATGGTTACAGGAGGCAGGTTTGCATCAAGGGAATGTGGCAGGGAGCTGTGGATGGCAGTCACAAGTCAACAACATCTGTGGTTTGAAACACTGAACCAAACTATTTTAACTGAATAAGGTTAAAAGAGGTGTTAAGCACGTTTAATTTTTGTGCGTGTCTATTGTGTGACAGGATGCACTTTCTCAACTCATGCTAATTGGTTTCATTTTATGATGTCAGCTGATAATCTTTTCCTGGTGATGATTTGGCAAAAAGCAGCCAGACCTAAAACCAAGCTGGTATCTGTAGATACTTGCTCACGACTCACTCCTAATGGCATTAAATCACCGATCCTTAGTTGACAGCCCAGGTGCTGTCTGAACAATGCAGACAGTTCTGTGAGCTCTTTGCAGACAGGGTGCATCTCCCAGCAGCTCCGTCCAGCCATTGCTCAGCGATGAGATCACTTACCACAGGAGCCGGGTAACTGCATTTTTGTGGTTCCTAATCCAGACTTTGGTCACCAACACCACTCTGCCAAGGCGGACTAATACAAAACACTTGCGATCTGTAAAACCTTGAAAGCAGAAGCTGCTCTTATCGAGTCCATCCACTGTGCTGTAAACTGGTTCCGCTTTAAAAAAAAATAAAGTTTATTTTTCACTGGGACTTTTTGTTCTCTTGCTTATCACCAGCACTAAAACCATCAGGGATAACATCCATAAGCTCCCTCCGAGAGCTGTGCTACCTTGGGCTTCCTCTGCTGGCTTTCCAGCAGCTGAGCACAGTTTCTAAGATTTTGTGCAAGCAATGGATTGAACTGGCTTTGAGGCTGAATCTTCCTATTGAAGCATAATTCATTCATTGAATGGACAGGCCAAGCTGCTAGCTGAGAACAACCAACATAGATATACCTTCTCAGGATGAAGAAAAAGGTCCCCCAGATAAGATGTCGATCATCTCATTGCATACCTCTCTAACTCCAGAAGTTAATTCCCAGGTGAGACTTTGGTCTGTGCAGATGAACAGTGGTATGAAGACAGGAATTGCCAAGGCCTGTGTATGCTGAAAAATGCACCTCCTAAGTCTTACACGATTCTGCAGTCATTTGCCTTCTTCACTACCAGATGTAGCAACTCAGAGCACCCCAGGTTTGTGTGCTGGATCCCCAGTCAGCCGCGAGGTCACAGCTAACCTACATTATATCTCTGTGTCACTCAATACTTCTGTGTTCGTTTTGAATCTCTGAAGTAAAATTGTCCCTCCTCATTTTCTGAGTACAACACTGTTTCGGCTAGAATTCTGCTCAGATGTGGACAAATCCTATGTTTTCTCTGCTTCCAAGTTGATCTTTATTCTCTGCAGTTCCCTATCTGTGTTATACCACCTTCCTCTTTCCATTCAGCTTCTCTCTTTTTTCGTGCCTTTCTCACAGTCCCATCCTTAGTGACTCATTCAAATCTCTTTTACCCCTCAGAAACGTTTTTCTTATTATCCTTCTGTTTGAGGTTACATTTACCTCCCATGATATCTCCTTCATTCCTCATATGCTTCCGTCTTCTTTTGTCTCACTTTTAATCTTCCGTTTGCGGCGGTTGTTTAGACAAGGAAAAATCTTTTTGATCTCTTCAGGCACAGGAGTGGCTATTGCCAAAAGGGTTGTTTTGATTTAGAACATCTTAAAAAGAAATGGAGTTTGTTTTGTCACGTTCTCTAGAAACAAGATGATTTGCAAATAGAATAAGAGGATTCTTTTGGTGGCGTGGCCCTCTGCAGCTCATCTACACCAAACACCTGTTCCACTTGGATTTAGATGTGCAGTCCAGTTGTGAATGTCTGCAAAAACTGAGGTTTTGCAACCTCTCTGGGAAGCCTGCTCAGTGCTTAGCGGCCACCATGGCAAAAGAACAGTCCTTATTTCTGTCCTGGTTTCAACTGGGACAGCACCGATCTTTTCTTCGTTGTATCTGGTACGATGCTGTGTTTTGGCTTTAGGAGAAAAACAGTGATGTTGATAACAGACCGATGTTTCGATGCTGCCAAGCAGTATTGCCCAGAGCCAAGGCTGTGTCAGTTTCTCAGCTTCTTGTACTGCTCTGCCACTGGCAGAGGAACCAGCACAGCTGACCTAAATAGGCCAAAGGGATATTCCATACCATATGGCATCATGTGAATTAAACAACTTGTTCAGCTCCTGCCCAGAAGAAGAAAGGAGCAGTATGGCCCCTTGGTACTTGGTAGGACTGAGGGGTTCAGGAGTCCCTCCCAACATAGAATCTTAAAATCATAGGGGTTGGAAGGGACCTCAAGAGATCATCGAGTCCAACCCCCCTGCCAAAGCAGGTTCCCTACATGCCACGCTCCAGCCTACCAGGCTGGAAACAGCAGCTTTCTTCTCCTGGGAGCTCAGCACTGGGCCTAGCGTCACACCAGCACCAAGGAGAGGGGAGCAGTTGGTGTCCTTGGCCTGAAGGCTGTGCTCTGCTTGATGTAGGCCCATGCTGAATGTGCTGCCCACTGGGACTTCTGACTTGTTCCCAGTGGTTCTCTGGACTCTTCTGGTGCATGGGACTGCCCACGCAGCCAAAATGTTTGTGTCAAAGCTTGTGGAAACTGTGTCCAGAGATTGTTCTGGCACAGGTGCTGCCAATGCTGTCTTCAAATTATTTGGTGATCACTCCCGAGACAGAGAGAGCAGCACCTGACAGCCTCTGTGAAGGCCTGGACTGAGCAGCCTGAAGACTGGAAGAAGCCTGGAAGCTACCTCATCAACTTCACAGCCATTTGGGAAGTTTGTACTCTTAGCAAGCCAAGCAAACTTTGTGGTGTACAGCTGCAAAATGTAAGTCTCAGAATTCCTGAGTTATCACTGGAAATGAGGCTATTTATGGCGAGAGGTGCTGGTGGATGCAAACATTTCTGAGACGTAGCAACAGGAAGATAAAGCATTAACACTCGTAACTAATCACATCAGTAGGCTCATGGGGGATGCTTCCACTGTCTGCAGTCAGAAAGGCAGGATGGATCGTCCTGTGATGAGCCACTTCCTGCCAGAAGGTTATTATACCCAATAGCTTTAAACACATTAAAAAGTGCTGACATTTCAACAGCACCATTTTACTCTTACCACAGTTGTTTTTTTCTTTTTTTTTTCTTTTTTTAAAGCTACAACTTAACTTCATCTGTCCTCCAGGACAGCATGAACTGGTGCAGGTTAGTCCTAAGAAGATGCAATCAAACAGAACGCCTCTTAGCTGCTTTCTGGTGAAGAGTTCACGCACACAGCAGGCAAAATTCAAGTAAGCCAACACTGAGTTTACATACATCTAAAAAACAAAACCAACCAAACAAATAAAAAACAACAAACTCCAGAAGGTCACTTCAGACATAACATGAATCAATGATACTCAGCTCCCCGGCCAGGACGTGGCCGTGGTTCAGAGTCCTGGAGCTAGTTAATAAGGGGTAGTTTCTCACAGGCATCCAGAGTTGGTGTTATCAGAAGGACAGTTTTCAGCTTCCAACTCAAATCGTTCTATGATTCAGTCTGCTCTGTTAATAACATCACACACAGTTTCATGAAGGGGATTTCTGTATTTCTGAGCAAGGCTAAACAAAACATAGTGGTCCAGTAGACCTATTTCAGTGCCTTCTGCAGCTCCCACTGTACTAATCTTTAATGGATTTATTGACATATCGTTTTATAAGTTGATAATATCTCTAGTTTACAAATGGAGAACTTCATACAGCATGACTATGGGCCATGTTTTACCCATATTTGCAGTACCAAGGCTCAGATGAAATAAAGTACTGAGGTCCAATGAAATCAATTATTCTGAACGTGCAGAGAAAAGGGGAATGTGGTTTTGTGTGAACTGGAACTTAACAGTGTGTATTATGCTCCATTCCAAAGTACGAGCCAGTATTTACTGGTGTTTATTGGTTTTGTAATTCTGAGATGAGATTGACTGACATTTTCTTGATTGGCATATAGTTGGTTTTGACACACTTACTGGCAGCTCCGAAGCACCGTAGTAATTATTGAACAATCTCACCTTTCTTGTGCAAGGGAAATAATAGAGTGGATTACCTGAGGGAAGGGAATGTGTTGGCAGAAAAATATGCATTTATGAGCTGATACTGGATCTGACCATACAGATATTGACAAGAACGAGAGGAATTCTATTTCAGTTTTGAAAAAGGTGTATTTCCACAGAGAACATGTCTCTTCTGGGAGCCTTTAATTTAATGTACATCGGTTTCCTATTTTAAGAAAACAATTTGCTGTTAAACGCTATGCCAGCTAGACTTACATTTTTAAGCAAAAAACTCTTTGTCCTGAGGTATTTTAAGGGCCTAAAGAGCAGGAAATTGCCTGTGACATTTCAGTTTTTCCATTCTAAGGGAAAAATGGGCCAAAGTCTAAAAATAGCTCTCTTGAAAAACGCTCTTACTCTCGTTGTAATATACCATAAACCATGTGACAACAAAGACATTGCTGTCTGAGACTAGCACTGTTTTCGACAAACTAAAGAACCTAAAGTCAGCAATTAAGATTATTTTCATGTAAAGCTGCTGACCTGAATTAAAAAGAAATGTTTATTGATGTAACCCAAATAGTTTGATGACCTACTTTCTAAAACAATGTCTCTTAGTTCCTATTTTTTACTTAACATGAACAAAAATCTCACCTTTATCAGATGAGAATTGCATAGTCACCTAGGAAGGAAATCCCAGTAGACACGTGCCATTGGCTTCTTTCACTATTAGGCGCTTTCAGCTTTTTTCAGTATTTTTAGAGGAGAATGTAACATATTCATACACATTTCGGTCACAAACAGGCACGGTAGACAGAAATAGAAATCAGGTTAATAAAATGTATCATGTGGTACAGTAGCATCTGGGAGTGTGTTCTGCAGGTCAGAGATGGATGCCTTATCACTGTGCCTGGATATACAGCAGAATTGAAAGAGGGTTTTGCTATTCAGATAATAGTCCCAGCAGTGCGTTCAGGCATGTGAGCTAATCACAAGACACTTGTTTATTGACAACTCAGAAAAAATAAAGAAAGGCTGACTTACATGTAGTCTGAGGCCAGTGTGGAGACATTCCTAGACAGGGTGGAACCCACAGAAGGAGCGGAGCTGTCACTGGAGATGCAGCAGGTCCCAGTCTGCACTGAAGCTGGAGATGCAGCTTCGCGATATCATCTGTTCTGTGGTGAAATTTGCTTTAGCGGTTCTCGGTCTTATCTCTCTCCCTCGAGGCCCTGACTGCTCACTCCTGGCTTTGTGCTGCAGTTCGTTGCCTGTCCTCGGTTGTCCTTCTATAAATGATGTCGGGGCCAGGCTGCAGAGTAGTTTCCTGAAGTCATCGAGAGCAAAAATAGCCTTTTGGAAAAGTTTTGAGTTTCTTAGTTTTAAATCCCAATCATTTCAGCTGTCTGATTTGCAGACGTCCCTAAAATAGCTGTACAAGACCAAATCAAATGGTAACAAATGGAATTACTGAAAGGTAACTTCATTTTTTAAATTCTCTAACTAATGCTTCATGGAGATTTACACAGAGTGACTGTGCCTCCTCACTTGCAAAGTAAAAGCACAGGAAATTTGCTTTCCTCCAGTATGAAAATCTTAATGAATGTAAACATCCACTAGAATTTAATGAGTCACACAGCCTGGAGGGGTCAAGATTAGACAGACTTGATCCCATTGAGACCAAAAGGAGTTTTGCTATTCTACCTTATTTTCAGCTAAGATTAATTTTCTCCTATCTGTTCTTCAGATGTGTGACTATGAGTTTTAATATTCCCTGATATTTGTTCATAGGCTACAAGTTATTATATACCAATGTACAATCTGGACCACATAACTGTTGACAGTCTCCTGCATTAGAAACATTGTAAGTACAATGGGAAAGGACATCAAGAGCTCCGCTATACCACTCCTCTGCCCTGAGGCTTAACCGTATCTATGCTGAGCACAGCAGTATTTATCTAAATTTATTTTTAGCGAAGTGTAATTTTTAAAAGACACATACCTCCTTAGGTAATCTATTTCAGTGTTTAACTAGGGATTTTCCTCAACATCGCATCTACATTCGACCCACAGTGTGTGTTTTACAGTCACACATCAGGATGGACCAACGGGGAAGCAGCTATGTGATGTAGTTTGTTGCTTCCTCTTTGAACTAAGAAGAGTAAGTGTGGACCCAACCCAGTCATTTAGTAAATATAGCTAATTAATACACATCTTGGGATATACGTGAGCTCAAAAGAAGTTGTAGAATCAGTGATCTGCTGTTAAAACTCAAGTTCCTTGTGAGGGAATATTGGTCTTGTGTATGTGTGGGGAAATGTTGGCATTAACACATACATCTTATTTGCCTTACAACAGCAGAAGGATAATATCTAATATCACTGTAATCCCTGTGGAAAGGGAAAGCAGTTATGTTAATGTGCTCATTTAAAAAGAAACATACCAGTGTAGTACAGGACATACAATAGAAATCAAACTAGAAACAATACCGAATAAACAAGCTGTGAGAGCATGAGCCCTTACCGATACACCACTTGAAAGGGCACTGCAGCACTGCAAACAGCCCAAAGACAAACAACTGCACCTCATCAATTACAAACGATGAGATAGGCTGCTGGTTCAGAGAAGAGAGACGACCAGAGGGAATGAATGTGCCGTAGCAATTCCGTATACAAAATCAGTAGAACGAAGACAAGACCATGAGGAAGATGCAGAAGAAACAATGGAATGCTAAGAGAAAATGAGGCAGTAATAAAGTACTGCATTCCTTAGGTCTGTATACATATATAATGGTATCAGTGGGGGTGACACTTGAGCCAGCTACTCTAGGCATCTATTTTAGACAGACATCTTTTTCTGTCTAGACTGTCTTTTTCTTAGCACTGACTATAAACAAAGACCAAAGTGACTGGTTTAGGTACAGATGTCTGGGTCAGGTTAGATGAATCACACTGAGAAAGCTGCACTGAATATTCCCAGTTCCTAAGAGCACTGATTTTGGCAGCAGTTTTGTAGCGACTTGTAGACGTTGTTTCCACCTTTTGCAATACCTTTGGATTCAGGGAAGTATCTGATGAAGAAACATACCCTCGCAGACTTTTTGCCTCTGCGCAGGTGAGGAACTAGAAGCGCACCTTGCCCACGGGCAGACGTGTTGCAACATAAAATGCAAATAGCTTGAAAGAAAAACAGGAGCATAAAGAAACAGCTCTTTATGTGCCCTGGAGCAAGAGGAGAAACTGGCTAGATCTTTGTAAGGCAATTCAGGAAACACTCATTTGACACAATCACGATGACACTTATATTGTTTGTATCAAAAGTCTCAACATGCCATGAAATACACTTTGCTACCGATACTGTTTCACAACGGACAAAATGTTTTAGTACTAACAAGGAGACAAGTTCACATTTCACGTCTGTCATTCCATGTATTTCTAACAGGACAATTAAACCAGAGTCAGCTCTCTTTGAGCACAGTAAACATCCGGCACAAAAAATAAGTTAATCAATAAAGTTTGTGTACATACACACACACACACATACATATAAAGAAGACAACTGACAGAGCTTAATAATTACCATTGCTGCTCAACAGCAATTATCTAATTATCTCAAAGACAAACTTCTGGTCACGCACGGCAATCAAGATGATAGTTCAGTCTTACAACAACATATACTGGCTAGCGGTAGACTAAAAAGCTGCAGCTTCTTGTCTGCCATCCTTATATTTTGGCCATACTCTGAATACCTATGGAGCGATTTGTCCCATTGGGATTTCATGTGTTTGTGGTTACAGGAAATCTGTAGGAGAGAGAAAAGGTCCCACTCAGCAGCAGCAGGATGGCAGCTATAATCCCAATGGGAATGGCAGCGCCGGCTTCCTGTGCCACAGGACTGGATGGCATGTAGTAGGAAGGGGGGAAGGCGATGCTCTGGTTATGTGTTACAGAATAGAAGTTATAGCTCACCGGAATCAGGACACACAGACCAGAAAATATATAGAAGAAGCCACCCACCAGGAAGAAACGGGTGATGGGAATTTTACGACTGATTCCCACAGAAATATTTCTCAGAGCAAATACTGTGGCAGTCAGTCCCAGCAATCCTGTGACCATGGCAATCACCAGGAGACCCTGAGCAGCATAGATTTCACCAGGGATGGAAGAATCGTAACCGCTGAATTTATGGCAGAACTGCTCTTCGTAGCCAGGTGAGACGTGAATATAACTGATGAAGCAGACTTTCCAAATCCCCACCCAGGCGATGCCAGAGGAGATGATGGTGGTGTTGTCCACATACCACACTCTCCAGTCCACAAGTCCCATGGAAACGGTGCACATAATCCAGCCTATCATCCCCAGTGCGAAGGAAGCCAGCTGGAGGTGAGAGGTGCCAACCAGGGAGCTCATCGTGCAGGGCTCTGCTCTGCCACAGCCTTGCCATGCAGCGAGAGAGGAGTGCTGGAAAGGAAACACGGTGTAGAACCAAAGGCAGTGTGACCGGGTGCACCCGTCAGTGAAAGGCAAGAGAGTGCATGTGCGGGAGAGGCTGGCAGTCACTGCTCACTAACTCTGGTAAAGTGCTAAGCTCAGGGTAGGCAAATAATTAGGATTTAATTCTGTATATTTCACTGCATTGGAAATCTCTATTTTACACCCACAAAAGGAAAATGCACATCTTTTCCAAGTTATCTTCTCCATTTAACTGCTATGATCCACAGGCTCTCATATGCACCGCAAACAATCAGTACTCCTAGGCGTACCCGGCTTTCCTGAAGGTTGAAATCTTCATATTCCATAAATCATCTGAAACAACTTTTCTCCTGTTTCCATTGCGCTCAGGACAGAATAATAGAATCACAGAATGGTTTGGGTTAGAAGGGACCTTTAAGATCATGTAGTTCCAACCCTGCTGTAGGCAGGGACACCTCCCTCTAGACCAGGTTCCTCAAAGCCCCATCCAGCCTGGCCTTGAATGCTTCCAGGGAGGGGGGCATCCACAACCTGTGTGGGCAACCTGAAAGTTGCTCCAGAATATCCTCCTGTGTTTGTATCTACTTAAAACTAATTTATAAATGCTTTCTTAATCTGATATGTATGTGCAGAATGATTATATATTATGCAAACAATGACAGCTATTAATAGCCATACAGTATTGCAGCCATCACAGTAAGTTAGAAATGGCTTTTTTTTCTGACCCGTTTCCGTACTAAAAGTGTTGTTTCTTTAAGCACCAGATGATCCTTCTCAGGAAAAAAAAAAAAATAGAGAGAGCAATCAAAATATTTCTGTGTTTATTGCCTTCTACTTTTGTTTGAATCAGCTGAACACAGAGAGGCCACATCTGAACCACATTAGAATACCCAGAGCCCATATTTCTGTAACACTGTTCTTAGGCACATTTAACACCCAAACGGGTGTCAATTGACTGATATCAAATTCATAAAAGACGGGCAGTTGCGCTTCTTAGTGTCACTGAGAGCTGTTGGGTATATGGTGTCAAAATAAATCTCCATGGGTTGAGTTTGTCCACCTTTCTTCTCACAGAATTAGATTAGGTGATTGTATCCATTACGGAGCCCTCTACATGTCACATTACTTAAATGGTATCGATAAATAATTTTTAAAACTGAAAAATAGGAGAAGTTCTTTCTTTTTTTTTCCCATGAGATTGATCAAAAATATAGAACAAGAAAACATTTAGGATGAAAGAATCCAGTGCTTACGCAAAACATTTCTAAAAACAGTGGAAATTAACCAGATAATGAAGCTGGAAGTCTCATGCTTCGATGAGGTACAAATGTCTAGAAACAAAGAAAATGACTTATCATGGCATCATATGTGGGAAATGGCTCATTTCTGGGCTCCTTTCTCTACCTGCTCACTGGATCTCATCTGATCTAACGTGGTAGTGCTGACTTAGAGAAAAATCTGGATGGAAAAGAAGTACTTTGGAGATCAGTGGCTAAGCTGAGTTGCAATTACTGTATTTGGCTGTTATGAAAAAATGAACAGAAGCCCATACTCATGGCTTCTCATACTGGGACTCAGCAAGAGTATAGTGAATGAAATGTTGAGATTGGCAAGGAATTAGCTTGCCATACAAGAACATATTAGAATCAAAACAGTGTTCTGTTTTCTGTTTCCTGCCTCTATTGTTGAGAATATTAACATAAATTCTGTAGGTTTTGCTTCTGTCTTCAAGTTGGAATGGGCATGCATCACTCACCAGAAGGATTGATTTAAGGGAAGACTTTGGATGAGAGCGTATTTAGTATCAAATTTCTCATATAAATCAGGAGCCTGTGCACTGCCTTAGAAGGCATTTCCAAGCTTATCTTTCAATACAGATTTAATATGTTTGTGGGATCGCTCAGCGCTTTGCCTGCAGGTCTGGCACACGGTATTTACGTGACCCATCCAGCACATTCCTTTGGGCTTCTTCGTGCCTCTCTTGGAGGAGCTGCACATCCCACGGGAAAAAGCATTAGGGAAAGCCACTGGCACCCAGCAAACCCCATTTCCTGGGGCCTTCATGGCATTTCTGAAACCATGGAGCATGGGCAAAGCAGCCCTTTCACTCCCAGGTCCCAGCAAAGCCAGGGGCAATCTGCAGAGGGTGTCCCCAGCTCCTTTGGGATGGGAGAACCTGCTGCTAGCTTGATATATCTTTGCATTAAACAGATTTTTAATTACACCTCTTGTTCCTTGTGCAAATGTCCTTTCTTGACCTGTGAGATGAGCATCCAGCTTCTATAGTGGAAAGTTCAAAGCACAAATCACCGGGCAGCCTGCGCTAGCACGGGCAGCAGTGTCATCGTCTGTCAGCTGATTTGGTGCTTCAGGAAGGACAGAAATACCTGAAGTTAATTTAATTAGCATAGTAAGATTACCTATACGATCTGAATAACACAATGATGCAATGTGATGACTATAGGAAATCTCCTAAGGCAAATGAACTCATACTCAGTCAGCTACAGGAGGTCTTCTGAGCCATTAGCTGCTTTCCTGGCAGGCAATTCTTGACTGGGAAGCTCACTCAAAGCTGCAGATTTCAGCAATCAGAAGTTATGTGCCAGATACCTCATGCGAAGGAGGTCAGCTTCAAAGCCGGAGGAGCAGGAGGAGGCAGCTAGGCCCACGTGGCATGTGTGCCAGGAGACACAAGGCCTGACCCAAATTGTTTTCATCCAAAGAAGCAAAAGGAATGCATTAAGAGGTGGCTACGATTCCACCTCCTTATGTCCCAAGGTCACACCAACAGTATCACTCCAAATATCTGCAGCACTTCTAGAGACCATTTCTTTTCAAACTCTGGACACGACAGCCAAAAAAGGGGAGCAGCTTCCACGGGCTTCTCTCCCCACAATCCCTCCCCTGCCACTTGCAATCTCAACTACATCTTTGACTTCTTTTTTTGGGAGGGATTTCCTTCATGGATATATTTTTAACCAAATGCTCCACCCTATTAAAATTAAAATGGAAACCTGATAGCCTTCAAGGGGAATTTGCACAAAGACAGAGGTTAATGAAATGCTGGTATGTGCCAGTGAGTTAATCTGAATGTAAAATCTTGAAGGATCCTTTCTGTTTTACTGCGGATTTTTGTTTAAATCAAACAGTGCACAGTGAGCAGCTGTTTAAGAAGTGCGTGGGGCTATTGCTCACGTATTTCAGGGACATGATGACATATGGCCTACCCCTCCTCCTTGCAGGGAACAGATGAGGATGCCTGGAGCTGTGGTGACTTTCCTGCAGCCACAGGCTGGCTTCTAGGAGAAAAAAACGAAAGCGAGCCGCTCTCTCTACTACCACGTGGTTACACAGAGATTTGGGGGGTCACCAGAGCTTCAGGCCTACCCTGAAAAGAATAAAATGAAATGCTACCATCTGAGAGGTAAAGATCAGTTCTTGGTCCCATCTCTTGATGTTTGCAGGAACAAGTGGAGCTGCCTTTCACATTTTGTCAACACTTCTACTTCCAGCAACCAGTAATACTGACAGAGGGCAGTGGCTGTGTTAACAGTCCTCAAAGCTGTGAGACACGTTTCACTTTTGGAACTAATGCTAGGCCCCGCGTAAACCATTTTTCCATTTGTAATTACCTTCAGCAGTTCATACGCATCGGCTGGCCTTCAGATCTGCTTTCTAAAAATGGGCGTCTCTTAAGGTTCTGGAAAAAAAAAAAAAAAAGAATTAAAACCCTGCAGGTGAATGAGGAAGCTAAAAAAAATTACATTAGCTAGAACGCTCTCATAATTAGTGCATTTAAATGTAGGTGGGCCTTTGAGGTTATTGGGTCTCAGATTCCCACCCAGGGCGAACTTCTTTGCCAGGGTCTCAAGTGTAAGTCCTTTCCAACCTAGAGTTTCTATGTTCTATGTTGTAGGGCGACATAAGACAATCCCTCCAACCACACAGCTTGAAAATGGGCCCACATGAACCTAACAAGGTTCAACAATACCAAATGCAAAGTGTTGCACCTGGGCTGGGGCAATCCCAGAAACACATACAGACTAGGACAGCACAGAGGAGAAGCACTTGGGGGTTCTGGTGGACAAAAGGTGGGACATGAGCTAGCAGTGACCTCTTGCAGCCCTGTATTCTGGGCTGCAGCAAAAGAGCAGTGGCCAGCAGGGAGAGGGAAGGGATTGCCCCCCTCTGCTCTGCCCTTGTGACACCTGGGGCCTCCAGAGCTGTTGGAGTGAGTCGAAAGGAGAGACATGAAGATGACGATCAGAGGTCTGGAACACCACTCCTATGAAGAAAGGCTGAGGGAGCTGGGCTTGTTTAGCTTTGAGATGAGAAGGCTCTGGAGAGATATAAATATGACCTTTCAGTACTTGGGGAGAGCTTATAAGCAGGAAGGAGACCGACTTTTTACGTGAGCAGATGGTGATGGGACAAGGGGGAATGGTTTTCAATTAAAAGAAGGGAGATTTAGGTTATAGGAGGAATTTTTTTACTCAGAGGCACTGGCACAGCTGCCCAGAAAAGCTGTGGTGCCCCATCCCTGGAGGCACTCAAGGCCAGGTTGGATGGGGCCCTGGGCAGCCTGAGCTGGTGGGGGCAGCCCTGCCCATGGTGGGTTGGGGCTGGGGTGCTTTGAGGTCCCTTCCAACCCAAACCATTCTGTGATTCTGTGATTCCGTGCACCTCCTTCCTCTCACATGTTCACATCCAGTGTCATGCACTCCACTGCTCCCCCCTCTCTTTGTGTTTCAAAATAAACAATCCAGAGCAGCCTGCACATTTGTTCCAGCAAAGAAGAATACAGCGAAATTGACCTGTGTAAAAGCGCTTTGCCCATTTTGGAAACAGATTTTATTTGGTTTGGTTTTATGCCAGAATGAAGTGAAACTGATGATTTCTGAATATTGCTCACTGATTTTTCAGGCCTTACTTTACTTTCCTGGGATTGAGCCCATCTTAAACTACAAATCAAAGTGAGGAAACGTTGCAGGCTTGCATGGAGCGTGATGGCAGTAGGTTTGAACTAGGACACGTCATTATCACAGGTTTTACTATGATCTACATAGATTTCACTGGATTGTTTCGCTTTTCCCTTGAGGCTTGAGTGGAGCCAATTACAGCCAAAGTAGAACAGTAAAATCTGCTCAGAATTACAACTGCTGGAAAAACAGGACTGCTCTACTGGCTGTGTTGAGATGGCATCCTCCTGGGAAGTTTCATCGAGGAAAGGGAAACCCACATGCCTGTCTGGCACAAAAGAAACACAGCTAGGCTGTCAGGAGGCAGCCACGGCCAGGCCCTGGGAGCTGGGCATTGAGCATGGGCTGAGGGGAAGAAATTTCTCAGAAGAGTCAGCATCCAGCCAAAGGAACTGGACCAGATAATGTCTGTCAGAGAAGTGAAGAATACCAGCAACATCCCAAGCATCAGCCTGGGACACACTGCACAGTGTCCGTACCGAAGGAACTGCCAACAAAGGGGGAACTGGAGAGCACACAGCTCTCACACAGCAACGCGGGATTCTCTCTGTAGGCAGAGGGTGGGTGGCTGAAAGGAGAGCCTTCCAGAGGGGTAGGAGACAATACTTGTTCCTTTGTAAATGATAGCACAGCTAAGATAAAGTACACTAGAAACTGTAACAACGGAAGAGCAAAGATCCTTACTTTGCCATCTGCTGCTGAACAGTGTGTTCAGCCTTGGTGCTAACTGCGGGTGAGGAGTTTTTCAAGGAGGGCTTCCCATTCCAGGCTGCTTCTCCTGTGAAATAAGCTGCCTCATCCTTCAGTACTGTACAGAGTGCTTCTGCAGCTGTAACCACCTTGACGAGAAGTGCCTGATAAAAGCTTTCCTACGCAAGATATGTGCAAGGTTATTCTTCCCAGCTCGTGTAAGCAGGAATTCATTTACATTCCTTTCTTTTTTTTTCTCATGTTTTCAAGCAAATATTTTAGCTGCAGATGTCATCGGGCACCACATGCATTTTGAAATTAACATTCAAATCCCACTTTCAAAAAGTTCTATAGCTGAGATGCAGCTTTATTGGTCTGTACAGGGCAAGGCTCACCGGCCAAATCCTTTGCTCAATCCACATCTTGCAGCAAACAGGAAGTAGAAAAAAAACAGCAGCAGCAGAGCGATTAAGAAGGTCTCTTCCTAGCAATATCCCTGTGATTCGATGCTCAAAAACTTGATTCTTCAATTCTCAGTTGGGAAAACATTCCTTACAGGAAACAAATAAATACTTAAATATCTCCCCATCTGTTCCCCATCAGCACTTCATAAAATAAGTCGTATAAAAAGAAAAGCAGGCTTACTTCTGTGGGGCTGAGCGTTGTCCAAGGCTTTGAAGCAGCGTCAGCTGGATGCAGCAAGTTCCAGAAGAGAGGTGGAAATAAATGCCCCTGCAAATTGTCAGAGTTGCGCTACCAAACAGGTACCTCGCGGTTCCTTGTCACTCTCCCACTAAGTCAATAAAGACGGAAGAAGTCAGTTAATCATTAACATACTATAAAATATGTAAGCTTTACCATATGCCATCTTTTCTAATTGCTGTGGAGCACTTAACGAGCTATGTAAGTACCTCCCGCCTGAAATTCAGTTTTCTGTAAGACGCTCTTTCAGTAAAACTGCCCTCGTGATCACATGATTTTCCAACCAGAGACCACCGTGGTGCCCTGGGCTGATGGCCTGAAGGGCACAGAGTCTTCATTTGGAAGAGAACGATTTCATGATGCTTTCTTCTTTGTCAGTGTTTTCTCCTGTACTTATACAGGTAATAAAATCAGCACAGCTCTGCAGCAGGGAGAAATGTGGGGGAGAAAGAAGAGGTTTTCCAAGAATAAGCTCAAGCAGAACGGCTCTCTCACTGGGCCATGGTTGACAGTACCCATACGTCAATGCAGATAGTGTCCTAGTTGGTGTATCTTCATTAGTTTTTTTTTTTATTTCTTCAATTTAATATACATATTTGCCTCACTTCTTGGATGTCCCTTGAATGTAAATATTGCTCCTTACAAACAGTAAGGAGCTCTCATCTCCCTTCTGGTTTCTTCTCTTTGAAACCTAGAATAAATTACGCTAATCTCTAAAAAAGGCACTGGCTCCTGCAGCATTTCCAGAGCTGGTACTGAAGGATGAGGCAGCTTATTTCACAGGAGAAGTATCCTGGAAAGGGAAACCCTACTTGGAAAACTCCTCTCACCCGTAATTAGCACCAAGGCTGTTCATTACCACCACCAAAGAAGGCTGCAAGGTGTCATTTAGCCATATCCTTCAATTCTCCTCATCACCTTTAATCCAGTTCCCGCCTTCCAGCTGACAATGATTCACTGGTCCCAGTCAGGTAACAGCGTGGCTCCATGGGCCGTGGGCTGGGTGTCCCCTGCGAACACATGGAGGTGTTTTGCTGCTGTGTTCTGTGACGCCGTGTGTCAAACACTCCAACACACTGAGCCCCCTGATGGGTTTGGTGTCATGTATTAGACTCGAGTACGGCCGTTTGTGACACGATGATGCGTCTGTTGATTTAAAAGGACAGCAAACCTAGTGCTGATTTCGCGTGTGAAGATACTGCACGCAGGCTGCTTGTCTAACTGGACTATCGAAGCAGTGACAGAACAACTCCCCTTTGCTGTTCAAATCCGTACACATCTGTATCTTTGACCTAGTTCTTCCCGATCCCAAAAGACCGCTGTGGTATTTAAAGATTGAACCAGTTGATTGAATAGTGCTGTATTTGTCAACTGACATCAGTGCAATGAAGTGTACATCAACTGGAAGTCTGTGGCCCTTTGATGAAATAGCCAGCAAATCCAGCTTCATCATGTTAGTGAGAAATGTAACAAGCATGAAACAGAATGGAAGCAGCAGATTGCAAAATCTCTTTTCTCCTACACGACTATGACTTCTGTGGACATTTTATTCATTTTTAGTGTAATAGCAGCAAATTGCTGGGAAGTAGGTGAAAATTAAATACAGTTTCTGCCTGCCTTATTTAAAGGAAAACATTTTACACATCGGATTTTATTGATCTTGAAACACCCAAGGTTAATGCTTTCTCAAGCAGGAAGCATTGCTTTCTTCCTCCTTTGGTCAAAGTGCACTGAAATCAGTGGGAACAGTCTTGCTGACTTCAAAGACATTTAGCTCAGGCCCAGTCCCTTCTGTGGTTTAAGGTTTCATTACTAAACACCACAGAACAGGAAATATTTGTTTTAAGTTGTTTTTCCTTTTGCTTGCCACGCTGAAAGGAAGCAGCCAGAAACCGAGATGCTTTGCAGGATGTATTGCTGAGCAAATGGCCCCAAATAGGCAGCAGGCAAACCCTGTGATCCACTCAGAAACTGAGGCACAAGTATTTTCTTGCCTTTTGTTTCAAGACAAAGGTTGCTTCTCGCAAGAAACCCAGATGTCTTCCTGCATGCCAACAGGTGATGTGTGAACTGGGGGTAAGGGTAGTTGTGTCCTCGCCCTTTGTCAGCACTTGCTTTCTGCAGATCATTAGACAAGCATCTCTCCAAACCCAACGCTGCACCTGAGGACAGGCTCAGCTCCACGAAGAACGTTTGCACAAATACCTGTCTGACTCTATACCTTTACAGCCAAACTAAATTGCCCCTTGAAGACTGGGAAATACAGAGATGAGACAACTTTGTCAAATGACACCTGTGACAAAGTGCTTCCTGGCCCAGAGGTTGCAGTTTATCTGCCCACTTTGTGTGCCTCCTCGAACCCAGATGACTCAGCAGTACATTAAATAACACTGAATGGTACCGAAAGGTGAGAGTTTACATGACCATAGAGTGCACAACCACTTGTCAGCAAGCATTAGCCCACTGTTGAGGCCTACACCATAAACAGCCCTCTGGACACCTCCATAGCTGCCGGACACTTCTGAGCTGTTTATACCCAAGAGTATGACCCTTTTGAAAGGGTTAATGTCCCTGACACTTTTACTGTGCATGCCATAGGAGTGGGGAAAAAGGCAGCAGGGGAGTGTGCTGGGAGCCGTGCAGGCAGGCTGCTCCTTGTTGCTGTGGCCAGCGGTGGTGGGATGGTCGGGCACAGCAACATCCTCCTGTATTCCTAAATGTGACCCTGGGCCTGGCTGCTATTTTTTAGCATGGCAAAGGTTGTTGGACATGGCTTTTGCTCCCTGAGAGTTTATTACCGTGACTTTGCCCTGCCAAGCCCAGCTAAGGCTGGGAGTATGCAGAGATCAGAGCTTGGCCAAGGTTTAGCCTCTAAAGAGAGGCACCCGCAGCTGTGCTCAGTGGGCAAATGACACAGCATCAGGCATCCCAAACCATACTCACCCTGTTATCTGGTGGTAGCAGGTGCTGCCTGCTCTTACGATTCACCCCATCAGCTGGGAGGTTCTCTGGCTCCAGGACACAGGGATGGTCAAGTTGAGAATGATTAAAATCTTCATTTGCACGTACACAGGGGAACTGAAGCTGTCTCTCAATAATAGTTTCAGGTACATCACCTATCATGTCACTGTATTTTGGAGGCCTCGGTTTCTCTTTTGGTCTGCAAAGTGACAAATAAGAGTCCCAAATGCTCGGTGCCCACCATCCTCTGTGTTCCTTCTGTTTATAACATTCTGACCAACACTGCAGTGTAACGCTCCATCAGACTGATATAAAATGAGGCATTCAAAAACATTACATGTTTTCCCTCCTAGCAAGAGATACAGTATTCAGTGATGAGTTCAGGTACTGAAAGCTGAGAAGTCTGTACTTCACCATGTCCTGGCTTGCTTCCTTCCAAGCGATCTCCCACAGCACTGATGCCCATACTGATGGCTGAATAGTTATTGCTACCCAAACTGCCAGACACTTTTCATTCACCATCAATGCTACCCTGGGGTCCTCAGAGTGACGCAGAGCAACTCATTTTTGTCCTCAGCTTCTCCTGGATTGCCCCTATAAATGAGACAGAAGACTTGCAGGAATTTCCACTGGGCTCGGTTTTTGGAAGCAAAATTCATGTGTCAACTATGGACGGAATGATTCTGAGAGGTGTGACTTTGCTGTAATCACAACTCCACAAGAGTCTGATTAAAAACAACAGATTTTTTTTCTTTGTCTCGAGGGGAAATTGGTGCTTTTTTTTCTGGAGACGCAGAACACAAAAGCTCGCACGCACAAAATGAAGGGCTTCTAAAATTAGATACGCTCCTGCGGTTTGGGCAGCTCTGTGGTTGTTCGCAGATACCAAGAAGTAGGTCACTCACAGCTAACGAAGATGTTTTCCCTGGACATGTTGACATGTCAGAGCCGGTGGAGAAGACCACCTGATGAGACGAAGGTGTCAACATGTCACACTCAGTTTTCACTCTGCCCTGACCGTGTTTCTGCGCTGTGAAAGCACTGCAGTGCCAAAACGCCAGGCTTTTTTTCCCCTTCGCTGGAACTGACTTTGCAGCTTGCTCTTATCAGTCGTTACGAGTCACAAGAAAATCAAATTCTAATCAATTTCCATTAATGGGAACGCAAGTGAGATATCAATAGAAACCTTTACCTGTTAACGAACAGATCTTTAAATGTTTGAAATGCAGCTTCCTGCTTAAATAATAGTGCACTGTTAAAGCACAGCTCTAGGAGAACAACTGGTGATTCACAGAATCACAGAACTGTAGGTGTTGGAAGGGACTTATAGGAATCATCGAGTCCAACCTCCCTGCCAAAGCAGCTCCCTAGCCCAGGTTGCACAGGTAGGCGTCCAGGTTGGTCTCGAACGTCTCCAGGGAAGGAGACTCCTCCACTGCTCTGGGCATCACTGTGATCCCATGCAGTTTTGAAGTCCTTGCTTTTGGGTCTAATCCCGCCACCCCATCCATGCAATGTCCATCATTTGCTCCTTGACTAATTGCCTTGCATGCCACCATATGAAAGCACAGTTTGGCTTTGTGCACCCAATAATGCACCCAAACAACAATCTTGCCAGTCTTACAACTTTCCTCTTCATCATTTGCCGTACGTGTGGTGATACTACTCTGCCTCTTTTGTAACCACCTGTTTGTGTGGTGGAACTGCCCACTGCATGAAAATGCCGGTCTAAATAGTTCAACCGTCCCAAAACCAGTGTGGTGACAGTTTACCAGCATCGGTTGTGTTTTTTGTGCAAGCAAAATTCCAGAGAAAAGCCTGGCTGCTCACCTGGTAAGTGGTCCATCAGTGGCAATAGACAAGATGGAAAACGTGCATCACATGTTGCAGGCGGTTCAAGTACCATAGCATGCGTAGCAAACAGGGCTGCTTAGAAGATTTAGGATGAATTGAAAGAAAGGGTGACTTCTTCCTCAGTGGTGAATGCCCATCAGGGTCAGAGCTGTGCCAGTGCCTCTGGAGTTGAGAAAGAGTGTTCCTGAACAGCAGCACAGTGCTGTCCCTCCAGATGTGCCTGAGGCGATGCAGAATTCTTCTGAGTTTTGCTCAATCTATTTCAATTTCGGTGATGCTCTGAGGATTTTTTCCACAAGACTAGTGAGAAATGCCTGCTGTACCGAACTGGAACAAGTTTCTGTCTCACGTGTGGGAAAAACAGACAAGCAGGAAATTCACAGCCTGACACACTTTCAGGCTTGTTTAGTTTCTCTCCCCTTGGAGTACCTACCCTTCCATGTTTTCTTGGTTTTCACTTCCTTCAGATCCATATCATCCTGTTATTAATAAAAAGCATTCGACCTGCCCCACCCCTTTCAGATCGGCTTTGGTCACCTCGATCACCACAGTCCCATCTCCCTTTTTATCACCGGAGGAACTATACCCGAGTGAGAGCTGCTGCAGTTGCAATCCTTGGGAGTGGCAATGAATGTTGTTCACACAAATCACGCTTTTATATTTGGACACAGAGATAAATAACCTTATCCATTGCTTATTATTTGTTCTACATTTGCACATTGTATTCCTATTTGGGAAAGGCACAAGCTTTATTTATCAGTCAGCTTTTTGTGCCATACTACAGAGGCTACCTGGACTAAGTAAGGCCTCGTTAACACAGTTGCAGCTTAGTACATACCTAAGAAAAGCTGTTCTGTCACTAACTCCATGGGAATAGATCAGCAGAGATTTACAAGTCCTGAGTAGTCTCACCTGTGATGTGGAGCATGGAGATTCCACTTAATCACAGAATTGTAGAGGTTGGAAGCAACCTCTAGAGATCATTGAGTCCATCTCCCTTGCCAAAGCAGCTCCCCAGCCCAGGTTGCACAGGTAGGCGTCCAGGCGGGTCTTGGATGTCTCCAGAGAAGGAGACTCCACCACGTCTCTGTGCAGCCAAAAGCAAGGACTTAAAAACTGTGCAGCACTGTGCCAGTGCTCCTTCACTGCACTGTGAAAAAAGGTATCATTTTGCTGGGATTTCCTATTACCAAAAAGAATTCTTCTCTATCTTCCAACACTGTGTAAATCTTTGGAGCGACTATCACAAAACTCCCTGCTTTCCTTAAATAGCCTCCTTTGTCAAGACAGGGAGTCAAAAGAGAGGAGATCAGAGTTAGATTCATAGCAGTCGTTACCTCTAAAACCAGCAGGTCTGGTAGGAGTGAGTGGCACAGTCCCATCTCAAGGCCGTCTCCTGATTTAAGAGACTGCCTCCAAGGCAGAGGTATCAATGCACCTAAAAACAGAATGATTGTGAGATCTTTAATTTAAAACAGGAGAAAATAAAACACATTTCACTAGAAATGTTCTCAGGAAAGGCTCAGCTCTCAGCTGAGGATGAACAACAGTTGTATAAGGTTATATATAAAAACCCCACGAGGTTAGAAGTGAGGTCCCAGACAATAGCCCATCTTGAAAAGATTATGCCTACTCTGCCTTGTAGGTGCTGTGGCAGCCTGGGAGAATTTATTTCCATTCACATTTCCTCCTGAGATACGTTAAATTAACCTGCTTTAAACAGAATAGCGTTATTCATAGAAAAAAAAAGATCAGGAGATAGGGAGAAGGAAACCCAGGATTTCAGAGGTGACATTTTAAACCACGAGGGTAACACAACTTATTATTTGTGGAGCATTATAATTGGTTAAGTTATAGACTGGAACTGTGGTAAGTGAATGTGATGACCAATTTACCACAGCTGTCATAACTGACAACATGCAGTCTCGTCCTTTTAAGCTGTAATTACTCTTATTTTTTAATAATAATTACTGTGAGGGTAGGTTCTGTCCAAAGAAGCGGGAAAACAAAACTCAAAAACCCCACTACCGAGAAGCCTTAACCAGAGCAAATCTGTGAACTTTGCAACAAATGACTGGACACCACTGAGTATTTGAAGTTTTACTGCACACCCACTGTAAGGCCTTGCTACTGGACTGCCCACGAGCACTCAATCGATCGAAACTGAGACAGGTGCTCCCAGATCCATCAACAGAGCTTCATTAGGTAAAGACCACCATGAAAAGGAGACACCTTCAAAATCTGAGGGTCGCAAATACCCTAACACATGAAATAAAGGGCCTAAATTCAGTTCAAGGAGCTATTTTTTTCCCCCAAAACTATAACTGCACACACAGCTAGACCCAGGTGTAGCTGTAGTGCCATATTACCCAAGTGACCTGGAAGCCCAGCACAGTGAGGGGGACGCATGTACTTGCACAGGGAGTGAAGAATGAAAGCACCATTAGAGATTTAGAAAAACCCTACAAATACCCACGTATTTTTCCTTCCTTAACTTCCTTTTCTCACATACTTCCCTACAGTTCATGTCCAGGACGATTTATAAAGCTGTAATATGTTATCTGTGGTCATTTGTGGTACGGATTTGCGTACACTTGTATCTGTTTCCCAGTAAGATGGAATTAAAAGTTCCCGTGGAAGCCCGTCAGAGATGGGGAGCTCACAGACATCTTGTATAACGTTTTGAGAACAGCCAGCTCCCAATATTTCCACACGAAGCATCATTCCAAACACAGGATGAAGGCAAAACTGAAACTGCAATCACCCAAGCAGAAAAATCTCAACACCTTCCCTGGTGTATACTCTATAAGCCGTGAGAGTGATTTACTTGAGCCACTTTGTGACGTATCCTCCCTTCTGCCCTTTCACGCACACATGCTTAGAATACCAAATAGCCAGCGGTGTACGTTAGCATTTCTGGTACTTGCGTGGGGACTTGAGAATGACCAATTGATCTAGATGTTAATCAGTCTGTGAAGAGAAAGCAAACTGGCCTTTAAAAGCTATGAGCACTGCTGGTATGCCCCACGGAACGGTTATCATCACACGGCAGAACAGCGGGCTTTCACAGTTACAGCTGCACACACAGAGCACGTCCGTACACTGAAATATACAGTTTATTTTCTCAAAGTCAAGCAATACCATTTCTCAGTAGGCAAGTGTTAAGTGTTAGGCAGGAAAACTGTACATTTTCACTCTGGGCTGCAGGGTCCAAACAATCGGAGGGACACGGTGGAAATCTTTCACTATACAAAGAGATCCTAAAGTTGAGAACAACGTGAAGAAACAGCCATCTCCAGGATGCCAAAGGCAAAAAAAACATTAGCACCAGATTTGTTCAAAAAAGCAACAGTGTAGTTATTTACAGATTTACATAAAACATTGGGAGGCAACCATCTTCAGGCTCCTGGGGTGAGAGACTTTCGGCAGGTTGATGAAAGGAAAGGAGAGAACGGTGTCTACACAATTGTTCCGTGAAGAGGAAAATATATATAGCATTCACAATATTGCTACCTTTATCGGAAAGAGCTAAATCAAAGTACTGTATACAAACACATCGTAATTATATTATTATTCACATTTCACATACACATTTCAGAGTAACCACAATATGTAAAATCTTTAAAATGCCACAGATAAAACAATGCACACTTCTCCAAGCTAAAGACGAGCATAATTTATTTGGGAATTGTTTAGTTTTGGGATTGTTATGGCTAAGGGATAAGTGAGGACAAAATGGATCACTTGTCCAAGTAACATAGCAGCAAGTAATCGTGAGATGCCAAAGAGTAAATTTCAGAACGAGGAAGAAGAAACTAAGGTCAGCTGTAGGTCCCTTAGCAGGGCAGCTCCACATGACCTCAACGCAGACAAAACCATTTCGTTACAGGTTTGGTCCAGGTACACAACGCAGTGCACTACAGCACGATAATGGCCCTTCCAACGTTTGCACATGTCTACGAAGGAATTGCTTCCAGAGGAGTTTTGCACCAACTCCCAGAGAGAACCTCTCGGCTTCTCTCTCTGTGAATGAGATTATTCAGGTGAGAGCACAGGAACCTTCTGTGAATGCTTTTCTCTCTCTTTTCTACATCTATCTGCTCGTATTTCTGACCCGGTTCGTTACAGACTGGCATTCACGTTGGCCTCAAAAGTGGATTCCTGTTGAGCAACCTGTTCAACTTAAGGAGAGATAAATGGTTTCCTTACTACAGTGAAAAGGAATATACAAAAGTCACCCGAGACTCTACTGTGCCCACTGAACTTCATCTTTAAAAGGTGACTTTCAGACGCTACAGAATTCCTCTGTAGGTACCGACACAACCAAGCACAATGCTAAAATACGAGTTAGCAGCTCTTCTTAGAGCTCTTGGAAATCATACCTAACAGTCAATGGCAGGATTACTAGAACAAAACCAGTAATGTGATCCTGCCAGACTGCATGCACTCATTCATCACTGTGTAATGAAACAAACAAACAGAACCCACTTATGGTCACAGTTACAAAGCAGAGTTGCTCCAGGTAATGCACAGTATTTACACGGCAGAAATGGTTTATACTGCATTTGGTAGTCTGAGAAAGTAGAAAGAAAGAAAGAACAGCATCACACAGGTCAACTTCAGCATAATTTAACTGTCTATAAAAAAAAAATCAGAATGTTCAGTAATCAGAAGAAAATAGAAGCAGTATCTTTAGCCTACATTTATTTTCATAAAATGTAGCAGTTTGGAGAGAAGAAAGACAAGAATAAGCATAAAAAGCACAAGAACGGGCAACCAAGCTTTCTAAATAATTTAGATGAGAAATGTTTTGGAAAGAAAAAAAAAAAAATCAGCACAGCATTTCCAGCCTGTTTTTTAAATCAAGTCTAAATTAGTAAAGAAGCTCATGTGTATTACAGTGAGACGGTGTAAAATTCCATCCTGGAAATTAATTTGTCTATAAAAACCTTCAGCAAGGTAGCTAATGGGTGATTTGCAAGCTGGTTTCAGACGTGTTCTGATTTCAGACTTACTTCTGTGAGGGGAAACTGCAATCCTACATACAATATTACAAAAAAGTGTCTGATGCCACAGGATCAGAGTGACACTACATTTCAGTAATCTGAATATACTAGCTATATGATGCACGTTTCCCCTGCTCAATGTGTCTTAAAAAATAATAATTAAAAAAAACACTATGTATAGATCTTCCGTACTTGTGTGCATTCAGAAATCACTGTTGGGGTTTCCCAGCCATCTGTACAGGATCCGAACGTAAAGGAAGTATACATTCTATTCTAAAAAATGCTTGCATGCACAACTGCTACAGACTTTCAGCTTACTGAGCAGAAAGGTTAAGAGTCTATCCATCTCTGTGGAGCTTTCTGTAACTTAAGCAATGACAAGTGGCTGCAGAGTCCAGCAATAAAAAATGTATTCTAAAAAATTAAATACATGTCCCCAAAATGAAAGATTATTGCTGTTGTGAGAGCTGTTTTTCTCTGATGCACCTGTTTCTCTATTGGACACTCAGAAAAGCCAAGATATTCACGCGTACACTTGGAAACGCCCCCATCCCTTCCTTCTTCCCCGTTTTTCACATCCTAGGTCAGTCTCTGTCCTTTCACTTGAGCCGCTCAGGTTGGAGGCTATCGGTCAGACATTTAAGCTGCTCTTCCCCCAGCTTGATCTTGTCCTCAAGCTCTCGCTGCTCAATGATGAGGGCCGACTTCATTTTCACAAAGTGCTCGTAGTCCGCTAAATTCTCCTCACTCAGGTAGTTCGCCAGAATGTCAAAGACAATGCGCTCTCGGCGATCCAGGTTCTCCTTCAGTTCTTTTGCATCTTCATGTTGCTGGGTCAGCAGCTTCTGCTTCTCCACCAACGTCCGCTTAGGAGAGAAGAAAAACAGTTAAAAATTCACGGGGTTCACCGGCTTGAGGCAACAGCTTCAGTGTTAAAGTTGTACGTCTGTTTTAATCGCAAGGACAAAGATTTTCCTAAACGCACAGAGAGGCGGAATAAAGGACTTACAGACAATTATTTTGTGGACTACAGAAACTGTCTTTTCGAGATGGAAGTATGAGACCAAGAGGGATGCACACCAGCGAGCTGTAATAGATGTATGTCAGCTGCACACGTCCTGTAATGTCTCTTCTTGTACAGAACACTCAGTGCTTAGAACGTAAAACTCTTCTGCTATTAGTATATTGAAAACACGCAGACTAGATTAGCTCAAGGTTCAAGATAACCACTGAAAACAACAGACAGAAATTATACAGTTCAGTCTTCCCTTTAGTGTATGCCAGGGGAAAATAAACAAAACAAAAACGTCACAAAAAAACATTTTGATTCATTTGCAAGCAGAGCTATCTGCTGCAAAGAGATGGAAAGACTCTTCTCCAAAATTCACAGGCAGCCAAGCCCAGACCTGGGAGCAGAACACCTCTGCTGTTTTTACACATGGAGAGATCAGAATTTGATGGACACAAAAGGTCACATATCAACCAGCTGCTAGCTCAGCTGTGTAGTGATGTGCCTAGTTCTGTGGTGGGACCTTTAGTCCTTTGAAAAATCCCTGAGCTTTAAGTTGCACCATTTCTTCTTACTGTACCAGTCTCATGACTCAAACAAGGGGAGGCAGAAAGGCAGAAGGCAAGAGGTACATCTCAAATTTGATTTCACCTCTATCAAAAATGACTGACACTAGAAAGCTTGTTTTGAAGGGTAAAGAGATACACCGGTAGGCTCAAGATGACATTTTTGAGAGATTCTTTAAGTAATGCCTAAATGGTCCACCAGGCCTACAAGCACGACTGCTTGTACGCACCACTCTGTCAGGTGTGTTAGTGGCAGGTATTTTTGACTCTTCCTACTGAGAGCCTTTCTCAGTAATTGCTGTTTTGAATCACAGCCATATGAAAAAGGACTTTCTCCATGTACGTGACTTCCCAGCTCCTAAACTGCTATCCTTGCCACTTGCCCTTGGTCTAGCAGCCACAGGTCTTGTGAGCTTACACACCTGATCAAATCTGTGAACTGCTCATTCAGCACGTTGGGGTTCTCACTGCATTCTGACTTCGGTTGATAGGGAAAGTAACGGGAACGCATTGGTCTAGTTGTGTGGAATAAAGGGGGCCGGTAGCTATTCCAGATTAAATCACTACCAGCAGCTAAAGCTGAAACATCTGATGCTGTTTCTCATAGCAACCCATGACAGACCACCTAATAGATACAATATTAATTCAACAGTGATCGTTTGCTTGCTTGCACCGTTCATTTACAAGTCCGCCGAGCTGTTTGCTTGTTCCTAGAATGTGCAAAACTACCAGAGAAATGTTTAATAGACACCATCAGTTTAACCCCAAAAAAACAGCGATTACTAGGGACACGATCCCAGGATGGAAGTAATCTCCCCTATATTTTATTCACATGATATATTAGCAGTGCACCAAATATAATCCTGTGATCTACAAAATCACAAATCTAAAGAAGCCGCACATGCCAGCCTAAGTTCAAAGATACACATATGTACCTCTGCACAAATTATATTTCCAGTCACACGTAGCTGGGGACATAATTCATCAGAGAAGCATCTCTGACAACTCGGACATCTACTTGACTTCACTATGGCAAAACTACGGTGTCAGCGCATGAGAAGGCAAATTGGGATTGGAATACATCAGGGGTTTGGATTTCTGTCGGTCTACATTTGATAGCAGAAAACACAGACAATTTCTGACCGCCTTTACTACCCCTCCCTACTTACCTTCTTTTTCCATATCTAGTTAAGTAAGTTATTTTTATCAGCTCTCAACTTGTGTTTCCTATGTGCTTATGTTATCTGGTAACTCTTTCCCCAGCTTACACTCCCATCTTTGAACCCATTAGGCAACTGCAACCACATTTAGAAAAAATCTGTCTAAAAGAAGATTAAATTTCTCTTAAGTTTCAGCAGCTTTGATCTGCCCTCTAATAAGCTGCCAAATACCTTCCCTTTGCGTCTATCGGAAAGGGGTCTGGACAGCCATTAAACAAGTATGCTTGGCAGCAGCTAGAGCCAAACAGCACAAGCACAGCTCCAAACTAGTCGCAGCACTTACTGAGGAGACAATGGAGTATGCTGAGGAAACAACATAAATCCACAGCACGCAGACAAAAAAATTGATACAATGCTGCTGGCACTTCAACTCTCAGCTACGAGCCACAAATCCCACTCTACATTCATTTAACTGCAGAGGCTAAACTCACTTGACACGTAACCCCTCCTACACTTATTGTGACCTGTAATTTTCCCACGTCTAAATCTCTCTTTCTCCTTCAGTGCTCCTTCGGTATCCCTAAATATCTGCTTCCCAGCTAAGGCCTGCTGGCATCTGAAACTAAATGAAGTGGTCCACCACATTCATAGGTAGGGTCCAACAAGTAAGAGTATCATGAGTATCTACGAAATTTTCACACCTCTTGGGTCTCCTTGATTACCTTGATTGGGTAAAAGATGTTCTGCACTGAAAAATTCTTTTTGCAGTGCTTCCCTATCCCCTTATTTTATTTATTTTTAAGACTAGTCCTTTCTTGCCAGGCATTGTAGAGGAATCCGGAGCACACAAGAAACTTCTCTGTCACAATCTGAAAAACTTTCCTTTAAATCACAATCCTTGCTGAGCATAAAGAAATCTGTAAGCTTTCTGTATTTCAACACAAAGTCACACTTACTCCTTTTCCCATCTCTTGCATCGTCAGAGAGAGCAGTATTTTTATCTCATTAGTTATGCTCTCATCAGAAGCTTTCTTCTTCCGTTAATATTTTTCTGAGGAGCTTCTTTTCCAGTTACGTTGCCACCCAAAACACTGCTTTGTCTGCCAAGCCCCTTGTAGTTTTAATATTCCAAGCAAAAGCAAAACAAAGAGGTAAGTTTTAAGAAATCGAAGGAAAATGACGTTATGAGACGTACCCGTTCATCATCCCTTTGTATTTTAGATGAACACAAGGAAAAAACCTCATCGGATTCATTAAGTGCGGCTACATTACTATTGTACTTTCTTACCCGTTCTTCAGGAGAGGTGTTTTCATCCAGGTTATTAAGAGCATTTTCCACCCGGGCCAGACGACCTGAAAGCGACAGCAGGAGGTTGACTACTTTGTCCAGGTCTCCGATAAACATCTTGAATTTGTCGAACTCATTTGGTTTGCAGACTTCTTTCACAATGGCCTCCACCTCCTCCCCCAGTATATTGTTAGCTTGGATGTCTTCCAGAAGTGTCTCCCGAGCTTCCCTCAGCACTTGCAGCTTCCTACTTATGCTGTCAATAAGTTCTTGCTGTGGAAGATAAAAGGCGGCGAGAATTTATTAGCGCTACTCAATTTCTCCCCGCTTCCAATTGTGAAAGTCGCATCAGAAATCTAGCACTGCGATGTGACATTTTGTAATACACTGAAACTCCCATGTGGCTTGGACAACGAGTGCATTATTCATAAATACGTGTCTAAGGCAACTATAGCATTGCTGGATTCAAAGCTTCAGAATGTACATCTATAATGCTCAGCTTGAGACCTGTGTTACAGCAATTCACCTCTGTGGAAAGAAAGATGAAAGATGTTTTTTTTTTTAAGTGAGCATTACTGCTGCTCCTTTGAACGCCTTCAAAGCATACTATGGAGCAGCACGAAGAACAGCGCATCCTCTTTCTAAACACCGTGCCCATAGTACCTTTCTGAAGAGCTACATACACTTCAAGAAGGTAAATAGCACCAGAAAAACAATCCTTTATTTCCACACGGCAGTTAAAACTAGGGCACCACTAAGCTTTTTATTCCTTTCTCTAGAATATTAACGTCCTCCCCCAAACAGCCATCCTTCCACTCTCAGAAAATGTGAAGAGTTATCACTGCCATACAGCATTTCTGTAGGGAATCCATAATCCCTGTGGCACAGAACAGGAAACAAAACGTAATTCTACAGCGTACAAAGCCGCCCCGTGCAAAGTGACTCCCACAGAGGACCACACTAAAGCCATCTGGACTAGCACTGTCCTATGCCAATCAAATATTCTATCCAATTTGCAGCTTGACAGTTTCTCCAGCGTGATTTCCCATTGTCTGGAATGTGCATGCCTTAGGCTTGGAAAAATCATTCTAGGTGGGACACCGGTAGAGTCAGAGCAAGGATCCAAATGTCCTCCCTTAATGACTGGGCTCCACCCAAGCTGCCTCTCTGCATTTGGGTGGGAGGGCCTTGCCTCACATAGCCCCAATTAACTTCCAGTAGTGAGTGAGGGTGGAGCTGCTTACAGTTAGGTGTCTACCCTAACGTGATGTGAATCACACTCCAAAAATACCCCATTAATTTAAATATATACGCACGTTCAGTATCTAGCTGATTTCAGGTATGAACATATCCCCCAAAGCGTTCTTTAAACGTACACCTATTACTGCCATTTATAAATGAAAATGGCATGGTTTAAAAAAGTCATTACCCTTTCTTTTTTTCTTTTTTTTTTGCAAAAAAAATTGCTCGTTACATTCTTTAGGAACTCTTTCTATATAAAAATATGATTGCAAGCCTTAGTGATTACAGAGAAATATACCGGTGGCAGCTATTGCTTTCAGATGTCGTGGAACAGTCATTGCCAGCTTATTCTGGGAACAAAGAAGTGTCTGCCATCTTAACCAAAGGCAGCTACACTCCAAGTAACGAAGCAGCCTTTTTGAAGGTAGAAATTCAAACACACGGATTATCTGAGCTGGTATTCTCCTTTTTGATTTAATATAATAGGCCAGGTTAATCTGGTTTTGGGTTATCTGTTAGTCTGGGTGTCCAAAAGATTAAGGTAGTAAGCAGTTCTACAGATGCCTGCTTTACTGACTGATTAATCTGCAGGATTTGATTTTCCCCCCCCCCTCTCTTCTTTCAATGCAAATGCACAGTTTGATTTAGATTATGTAGGTCACAGTGCCATGCTCTTATTTCCCTCAGATGCCACGCACATGCACTGCTGCTGCTGTACCGTACGGAACAGAATACTCTCTACTCTATGTTACTATCTCCATTTCTTCATTTCAGCAGCTGTTCTGTGACTTCCATTATCTAAAAAAGATTGTCTACGTGCTCAGTATTTACCAGTCTGTACTGACAGTCCGGATCAGGAATCCAACCAGGTTTCTTTCTTAAAAACATAAGAATAAAATTAAATATTTAAATAATAGGAAAAACCACCTTCACAGAAGCATCCTAATTACACATCTAGCTGAAACTTGGCTCTCATGGAACGCTTCTGCAGGTGAGGATATTTAACCCCTCTTTAAGACCGTTAAATCTTTTAAGATTTGGTTTATGATTACTGACTGCTTCCTGCCCGGATAAAGCAGTCGTAAAAGCTACATGCTTTTCCTAACCAGCAGAAAACCTGCATGATGCTCAGTGAGCCAAAAGATCTCCAATCTACATCTGAAAACTGGCAGATGAATAATTTACTCCTGTGAGTTCTGCACTACTGAACAAGAAAACAACAAAACCTAATCTTTTCCCAGTGACTGCTGCTGATCTGACTAGCAGCACACGAAGTTGCAGAGCAGAGCGCTTCTCAGGTGGTTCACTCAGGTGCTGCTTAGCATCTTTTACATAAATTATTCTCCTTTTAGCTCCTCGCTCCATTTCGCATACACCTCAGGCCTAAAAAAGAATCTAGCTTTTCTTCTGTTAATGCTGAGACTCTTCAGGAGTTGCTGATGCTTTCCTGAAGGCAGAGGGGAGCCTTCCTACTCAGCCACACGTGGATTTCTGTAAGTACTAAGAACTGTCCCGGTATGTCTGCAATCTCTGTTCAAAGTTGTGCAATTGTGGTGAACCGACTTTAAATACAGCATGAGGTGCAAACACTGTTCATGATAGGGATCACCCCAAATATATATTCTTTAGTTTTGGAACATCTGTATATGGAATTCCAGCACGCTTTTCAAAGTCATACCATCACTATAGCTGATAAAAGACAAAAATAAACAGGCAAAAAAACCAACAAACATTTCTGGTTTGCAGAGCAGAGAATCATTCCACAGTTGACTGAAATGAAGATATAACAGAACAGATTGATTTATAGGAATCAAGAAAAAAGTTCTAGCTGTGCACCTCCTCTAAAAGAACTGAAGTCAACATAAAGTGTGCTCTTGAAGTGTTCAGGTCCTTAACGACCCTTTGTTACGCTCTTGCTAAGATGGGCCAAGCTGCATATCCTGGCTGTTTAATAACGATGCCCTGACCCACTTACCACGAGTTATACGTGTTTTCTGACAAGATCCAAGCTGAAAGCCCACTGAACTGAGTCCTCGCATCCTACTGCATGCGGAGGAGAAGGGAGAGAAGTAAACAGCAACGTGTGACTGTGTATAGACTGAGAAGATGGCAGAGCTCTGCTAAAAGCTCTTCGTGAAGTATGTCCCTTCTCATATGGCTAGTGGTGTATACCGAAACTGAAGGGCAGAGGGAGGAAAATATAAAGGGGAAATTGCTTTTCTTGTTTACAGACACAAAGAGTGGTTTTGCTTACAACTCCTTAATGTCTTGTTTGTTGGGCACACAAGAAAGGCTTAATTTTACCTTCAGCTCACCCCTGTTACATATTTAATGAGAAGGAAACTAATTACAGCAAAAGCGATAAACATGGCCCACACACGCAGCAGCAGGCAAAAATGAATTATTCCAAATGCAGTGAAATCCTCAATTTGTCAAAGTAGAACAGCTGTCGGATGCAGGGTCCCTGGCGATGGGGCAGCTCTCCAGCAGCAGCCATGTCGTGCCCCTGGCAGAACACGCTGTACCGAGCTGTGCGATGTGGTGGGGGCAGAGGGAGGGAGGGAAAGACAAGAGTGGTCACAGAAAACACTGCAGCAGAAAACACAGAAAGCTCCTCAAATTCAGTGCAGGAGTTGGATTGGGCTACTGAGGCAGGGATGGGAGTCTCCTACGGAACGTCTCAGTCCCAGTGACTAAATACATTCCTAATGTTTAATTCAAAGATGCTTCTTTGGGACTGGATCACAAAACTGGAAGTTGATTATTAAGCAGAAGGGTGACTTTAATGCATTACTGGCTCAGGCAAACAGAGTTAAAATACATCACTTTAATTGAACAAACCAACCATTTGTTCCAGCTTATCTGTTCTGAGAAGTACATTAAAATATTTTGTGCCAAATCACAAATGAGGCGAGGGTGATGATTTTAAGATAGAGCAGCACTTTCTCAAACCACCGAAATGCCGGTATGTTGTTATTTTCAGACCCAGCATACTGTGTGGACCTTAGAGCACAAACACCCAAGGATGGGAGTGAGGGTGGGGATGAGCAAGAGTCGAGAAGACTCCTTCCCTTGTGATGAGCAACTTCCACGGCATCCGCCAACCTGATCAGCTCTCTCACCACTGCTGCTTCTGTTTGGAGAGGTAGGAGAAACCGAGAGCAAAGTCGTTTGCTGCTCATAAAAACAAAGGAGAAAAAAAGCAAGGGGCCAGGAGGAGGAGGGAGACACCTTCCCTCTCATGAGGCACTGAAATCCCTGACCTAAATTTCAGAAATGTAGAGCGACTAAAATCACCGCTAATTACAGTGAGATTCATGAGCATTCATGTTTCTTTGTGCGCAGCAAGCAAGAGAAATGACTAATATCTCTAATGAGAAACAATAATTGAAAATAAACCCCACTGAAGTTCTCCTCAAAAATGTGCATCAAGCACCTAACATGAAAGTCCTAAATTCACAGTTGGACACATCCTCTCCTCCCTATCCACTTCCCCTGCCTTTCCAGTTCCCGGTAAAAACAGACTGATTTTTCAGGTGCCTCTGTACGACTGAAAGACCTTCTATTTAGAGTTCTTTAGCTATCAAATTCCTGCTTAATGAAGTGCGTGTGACTTTAAGATCACATTAACCATTCAGAAACGTCTTTTACCTTCTTTTCTGACAAATCATGATCCAGCTCATCTTCAGAATCATCTTCACTCTGTTGCTGTTGCTGCTGTTCTTGCATGTCCTTCATTTTAATCAGCAGTTCAGCCTTTGGCGCAGATGTGCTGTAGTAAGTAGAATTGGTTGTCAGGGAGATGGCAGAGGGTGTGTTCTGCTCTTCTTTTCTGGTAAAAAAAATGAAAACTCTCATTAAGTGCCTTGACATCCTAATCACTGGAAAGAAAGGACAATGTTCTTCAGTACAAACAAGCAGAGGGTTCAAACAGAAAGCAATTATGTATGAAAACAGGATAAATACTGTCTGTGAATAAAATCTGTGTGAATTCAACACATACCAACTAGAAAAGAAAACTGAAATCACAAAGAAGAGCTTTCACTGTTACAATGAGGGACATGAAACTAAGACGTGTCAAATGGAATTCATAAAATCACAGAATCAGCAAGGTTGGAAAAGACCTCCAAGATCATCCAGTCCATTCATCCACCTATCACCAACAGCTCCCACTAAACCACATCCCTGAGAACAACATTAAACATTTATTGAACACCTCCAGGGTCGGTGACTCCACCACCTCCTGGGGCAGCCTGTTCCAGTGCCTGAGCACTCCTTCAGAGAAGAAGTATTTCCTAACGTCCAACCCAAATCTCCCCTGGCACAGCTTGAGGCCATTCTCTCTAGCCCTATCACTAGTTGCACGGGAGAAGAGGCCAACCCCCACCTCACCACAGCCTCCCTTCAGGTTGTTGTAGTGAGCAGTAAGGCCTGCCCAAAGCCCTCTCTTCTCCAGACTGAACAATCCCAGTTCCCTCAGTCACTCCTCATAAGACTTGTGCTCCAGACCCACACAGCTTCGTTGCCCTTCTCAGGACATGCTCCAGAGTCTCAATGACTTTCTTGTAGTGAGGGCCCCAAACTGAACACAGTACTCGAGGTGCGGCCTCACCAGGGGTGGGTAACAGGGGACGGTCACTTCCCTGCTCTGCTGGCAACACTATTTCTGATACAAGCCAGGATACCATCGGCCTTCTTGGCCACCTGGGCACACTGCTGGCTCATGTTCAGCTGTGCATCCACCAATACCCCCAGGTCTGTTTCCTCTACACAGTCTTTCAGCCACTCTGCCCCAAGCCTGTAGTGCTGCCTGGGGTTGTTGTGGCCAAAGTGCAGGACTTGGCACTTGGTGTTGCTGAACTTCATCCCACTGGCATCTGCCCAGCTA
Organism: Oreortyx pictus; assembly: GCA_036925125.1. Taxonomy (NCBI): domain Eukaryota; kingdom Metazoa; phylum Chordata; class Aves; order Galliformes; family Odontophoridae; genus Oreortyx; species Oreortyx pictus. Next base: position 66,771,322 of record JAUPFR010000001.1, on the reverse strand, counting down.
TCCAGCCTGTCCAGATCCTTCTGTAGGGCCTTCCAGGACCCCCAGGCAGATGGACTCTTCCTGCCAACTTGGTGTCATGAAATGTAAAGTTCTAATTTAATAAATAGTGCAGAGACTTCCGTGTCAGACAGGTATCCTTTCAAGCTGCCAAAAGTACGACAGCTATTACAGTTGAATCTTTTTGGCTGTGGAACTACACATGAACTTTTCAATAAAGCTACAACTTAATTTGATAACTTAGTTCAGGAAAACAAAAGACCCATAGAACATAAACATCTTTCTATGGAATTTTACATCTTTAAGTTGTCTTTGTAAATTTTCATCACATAATAACTACTAAAATACTGATCCTTTTCTATCAAGTTACTAAACTGGGTGACCGTGGTAAAATATCTAACTACTATGACAGGGAGGCAATAAATTATTCCTTAAATTGTCACATGAATAGTTTTCAGCCAAGTGTCGATTAGTATTCTAATGGTAAACTCTTATGAAAGCTGCAAGGTTAAACAGGGAGATTTTCATCCCTCCAGGAATATTCATGCACCTTGGAGAGCAGTTTGCAAGGAACTACTGGCCTACAGAAAGTGATACTCACTTTTCTTCTGCAGTTTTTGGAGAAGGAACTTTTGGAAGGAGTTTCCTCCGCTGCTGAGCTTCTTCTAGGAGGTGTTCGTCTTTAGGGAATATTCCAACCATCAGATCCATTGCTGTTTTTATTTTCACATTAGGATCTAGAATGTCTGCTAGAGATTTATCTCTTCCCACAATCTCTCTGGCTAGTTCCTCCGATTTCCAGTCTTCCAAGGTCTTCTCTTTGGCCTTTACATAGCTGACTGCTGGCACAGCAGCACTGCTGTCCTTCAAGTTGTTCCTAGGTTCTTCAGCAGGTGGAGGGTCAGTTGGTTTGGTTTTAGTTTCTGGTTCTGTCTCTACACCTTGCCTGGTGTAAGCACAGAATCGTGAATAGGATTGCTCTGAAGTGCTGAGTGTTTTAATTTGGTCCTTTTCCAAACCACTGGGTAAAGCAGGCGGCTCCATTGTACTCACAAGACTTTGCCGACTCTCCTTTTCTGCACTGCTCTCTGAATGAACTATCTTGATGGGAACCATTTTCACTGTAGTGTTGTTGTCTATAACTCTTTCAATTCTAGAAAATGAGGAAAATTAATGAGAAACTTAAGAACCTCGTATCTTAGTTCTTGTCTACAAATCAGGGGAAGCCCAAATATAATGACAGGCAGATGAAGGATCGAAGTCATGGAACACTACTTGTACCACATCTCAAACCCTAAATTTGTGTGTTCTCCTTTCTGCCTATACATTCTTAATAGCATTAGTTCATATGTAAGTAATTCTAATATCAGCTTGGCACGATACTCACCGAACAGGACTTCTGTTCATTTCTGTGAACACAAGGGTCCAGCCTCAGGCCCTAGTTCTCAAATGGTGCTGTTGAACAACCCTTTGCTGTCACACATTCAGATGACAACATGCCTTGAGCTCGAACTCATTGGCTTGCAGATTCAACAGCAGCCTCAGCTTTTGGCCTGATGGGTTATTTAGCTGCCTGGGTAGTTTCTGTTGCTCTCACATTAATTCCTAGGTCATCCAAGGGAAAAGACAACAGACCAGATGGAAGCACCCTGCACACCAGGCCTTTGCTGAGCTGTAGTAGTCACAAATGGAAACCCAGAAATCATTCGAAACATAACTAAATGATTTTAAAAAAAAATCTGTATTTGTAAGATTTTATAAGAAATACAGAAGTTTAATAATTAGATCCCACTGTTGAATCCTAGTTTTTTACCTAAAGGACAAAAATCAGCCACATGAAAGGGTAACACACAGCTCTGCATATTCCTTTTAAAGGAAGCTTATAGCCAAAACCGGGCACTGTGCAGTACAAAGGGCCACCTTGGACATTCAAGAAAGCAAGCTTCTTAAAGAGGTGGCTAAGATTTTAAATTGGACAGTAACATGTTAAATAGCATTACTAACACATTTGTACTGTATGCAAACCATATAAGAAACTAAAGTCTAGTTTGGTGGTTTTGAGTTTGCAGAAAGTTTAAAATTATTGTCATAATGTGGGTTTGGAAGCTCTACAGCAAGTAAAGGAACATTGCCTACTAGCTAAAATATCTAGTTTCATCTGGCTTGCTTGCTTGCTGCCTTCCATATAAGTGACCAACACTTACTACAGCTTGCTTCCTCTAAACATGGGTGTGTCACTTCTCTTAAATATACACTTATACTTTTCCATGCCATACTTTTCTTTTGCAAAGAACAGAAAAATCCATTTGTCTTCTCCAGAAGAAGCATCTTGTATTTTAGAAGTGTGTTTGCTTCTAATAGCCTCCAAGTAGGCATTTATTTTCCCCAAGTGCTTTGGATCTTTGGATGCACGCTTTTATGTCAACTTATTTGTGTTTTTTTTTTTTAATAAAGCCTACACTTTTCAGACCCAGCAAGACTCCAAGAGGAATGAATTTTTGAATTTGAGGGAATTCTAAGATCTGTGCCTAAGTGTGGGAGGGGCAGCGGGAAGAAAACAGATTAGTTGATGGCAATTCTTTACCTAAAATGTTCAGCATCTCTTCTGGGACACTAGGTACTTTCCTCTCAGCCGAGCATAAGATCTGCCAGATTTTTAACACATCATCAGATCAACTGATTTCAGTCAGAGCAAAGACAGTGCAAAACAGGGTGTTTCTGCAACCAGCATTTTGCATTTGTGGGAAGCTGTTGTGAAAAATTTACAGCAGCTCTGGCTGTGGCTATTGGGAAGCTTTATTCCACCCATAAGCACAGCCACTGCTCTGAGTGTACGTTTACTGGAAGATTGACCAGCGCACTCTTTTCATCTTAATTACTGCCAAATATTCTTCCCTGAAAACAACTGGGGTCTAAACACAGCCAGTACTTCCCCACACTGCACTGTCTGCCGAAAACATTGCAGGAAATCTTGCACGCTGGCTCAGTTTACCTTGTTAATAAAGAAGATACCTCCCTCAAAGAACAGTAAGCAGCTACATGCTGCTGCCATCAAATGCTGACTGCTTACAGCGTGCAAATTCACTTCAACTCAGGGCCTCCAGCTTTCTTACCCAGGCAAAACCAGAATGAGAACTGATGTTGGCTTAAAGAGATTTGTTAAAAGCCAAATTAAGTCACCTTCTGCTACTGAAAATATCCAGGAAAGAAAGAAAGAAAAAAAAAAAAGATTTATGCTTTCCATGTCACAAAGCATTAGAAAACAGGATGACTGAGTTTATTCAATCATTCGCACTGCAGTTAAAGAAAAGCAACTCTGACTGCTTTTGCACAGAGAAACAACTTCAGCATTCAGATAGCTTGGACTTTTACTTTCATTCCTTTACCATGGATTATAGTGCTGAAAGGTTTATGAAAACTAATATTCTTGAGCTCCATGGACAAGTTCTTTATCTGGCAGGAGAATGGCCTTTTATGATTTGAGCAGCATATGACAATCACAGAAACCAGTTCATTTCAGCTGGCTTGTCTAATCCTCAGTTTCTCTACACTGATACCCTCCTGCAGAACCTTCAGCCCACTTCTATATGACCAGCACTGCAGTCCCCTCAGCAGACTACTTGGAATGCCAGATTTCATTGTAACAGGAACATGAAAACAGTCATAATTTGGCCGTACACCTTACTGCGTGAGCTTTCAAACCGCATGTTCTCACAAAGGATTACAGCTTCCCATCCCGTATCTGCTTTGTCCCTTCACTGATTTGTATTCATACAGAGCCTGAGATAGAGGAAATGACAACAGTAAGCAAACGTTCTGATTCTACCCAGATGTACATTGGAAAATCTATTTGAATGCAACCTTCTGTTTTCTGCTATCTACCAGCTTAAACTCCCGAGCAGCATCCCTCATTATTAAGCATCAGCCGACTAAAACCACAGACCAGCTGAAGGATTTTAGTGGAATTTCACAGAAGTCTTAGGGCTTTTTAGGATAAACTGGAAAGTTTTATGCTTAATGAACCCAAAGGATGTGCTTTTAGCAAAGACACAGAGCAGCCAACCATTAATAATGCCTAAGTGGGCATAAGGGCCTTAAAATAAAGGAATTCAGGCTAGTACCTGGCTGGGTTGTCATCCTGTACAGACACAGGAGGTTTATCAGTGAGCTTCTGTGGTGCAAACTGAGGAGAAGGGGACCTTGATGTCTCCATGTCAGGTTTCTGAAGGTACCGATACTTGCTGGATGTTAACACGGATTCGGACTTCAGGTACTTTTTCTCTTCTAAGTGCTGACAAACATTCTCTGTAGATGATACTTGCTGAAGTTCCTGCGGATTATCACTCTTTAGTTTTCCACTGAAAACTGCAGGACTCTGACAGAGAGACGAGTGACTCGTAAACACTTCGGCAGGGGAAGAGGACAGAAAGGGGCGGCCAGCTGCTGGCAGCAAGGATTCAGAAGAGGCACGAAGCGATGGTGCAGAATTATCTGGTCGCCTGTATTTATCTCTCTTAGGGGGTGGAGGCCTCTGAGGAGCAGGTCCACGTTTCTTATTGAGCAACCCTGCCTCTGTTCTGTGGTTTTCCTCTCCGGTGCCCTGGGACAGACGAGAGTGGTTCTCGTTCAAGGTCTGTGGCTCAGAAGATGTGAGATGAGGCAAACTGCAGTCCTTGCTCTTCTCATTCACGTTTTCCTGAGAGTATCTGTAATCACTAGGCAATGTCCCAGCTCTCCCACGGCTTTTGTGAGACAAAACTGTCGGCTCTCTTGCATGCAGAGGTCTGACAGATGCCTTCCACTTGTGGCCTATATTCTGGTCCAGCTGATCCCTTTTTTCCCGTGGGTTTTCTCTTAGGGCCCCGATACCAGCTTGCCTAGGGAGAAGAAAACATCATTAGCATGCTGCTGTTTAATTTCTGTGAGGCCACAGATGACCTAGGAAGCCTGAAAGCTTGAATACCGAGATCACACCAAACATTCAATACCAACTCCCGCCATTCAGAGTAAGTATACAGCACAAAAACATTCTCTGTGTACTTAATCTAACACGATGAGTCAAAGCATAATGTCATGCTAAATTAGGGTATGTAGCGTCACAGGATGCGACCCAACCTTGAGTTAACCTGGGGCACTGCAGTGTACATGCAGAGCAAAGCTGAAGCACTAATGCGTGTGGCACGGCCAAACGTGCAAGTGTTATTCTTCCATTTCTGTTCTAAATGTAATTCGAAAATGTAATTCTGATTCAGAGTCACCAAGTGAAGAGCAGAACACGTGTTTCTTCTCTACGTGCAAAATTAATACTTTGGTGACACTTTAAATTAAAGAACTGAATACTGTGAATTTTAATTATGAACTTCCAAGGTTGAATTTTTCAGATATGCATAACTGGAGAAAAATAAAGTAAAAGCACAAACAAGATAAATGTCAGCATAAATGACAAATGGTGGCCAAAAAGGTTTGATTCTACACAGAAATATTTTTTTATTTTATTCCAATTGTGTACTCCCTGTGTAGCCAGGAAATAGGCTTTCGCAGCTCCAGGCTTGTGCTCAGCCACAGGAAATGTATTTCATTTGACTCTGACAAATAGAGACAGACTGAGAAAGAAAGACAAGAGAGAAAAAACAAAGTACCTCTGGAGCCCTGAAAGGAGACAGGTTCGCTCTCTGCTAAAGGAAGCTGAAGAGACACTGAGAGATTAGAAAAGAAGCTGCTTAGGAAAAGCAAAAAGCTTCAGAGAATTACTGATGTCACTTGTGCTACCGACAGCTCTGGACTCTGCATTTTGATGTGTTCATCTTTCAGATGTGCACTGCCCAAGCTGTCCTCTGAGGGGAATGTGAAAGAGTCATCTTTCCCAGCCTATTTGTAAAGGAAGGCTGACTACAATTTTCAATATAAGCAAGTTACCGAGCTTACCATACCAGTTTTGAAAGTAAGTATGTAGGTGGTTAACTTCGGGATATATGAAAATGACATCTGAGACTAGAGGATTCCAAATAAGTAATAGGTTAGGGTCGTGAATTTAAAAGAAGGAAGAGAGAATTAAACGCTGTGTAACTATTTTAATAAAATTAAAAAAATAAACCTAAAAAGAAAAGGTTGTTTTTAGAAATACTATGAATTAAAAGTTCTATTTTTCACTTCTGTATGATCAAATTGCATTCAAATTGTTATTTTTAGTCCTTTGGGTCTGTGATGTTTTAGCCGTTACGGAAAACAGTTCTGAAATTAAAAAAAAAAAAAAAAAAAAAAAACTGGACATTTTCATTAAGCTGTCTGATGTGTGGGAATTTGAAAAATCACAATTCACATGGATTTTTGTGTGTCAGTAATAAAATAGCATGGTCCTTCTAAGAGAGATGGCTTGTTCTCAGTTTACTTCCCAAACAGTCTCTCTCATGCGGTGTTAATTTTTTAAATTCAATTTCAGCATGTGCATTTTTGATTTAACACAAATTAAGAGATGAATGTTGTTTCAAGTTAGATCTCGTCATACTTAACTAAGTGCAGCTAGTTCAGAAAACTTCAAGTTGTCTGACAAATTCTGAGTCAGTCTTATTTTATAGACAGTATTTATTGACTCTCATTTTAATGTCAGACTAAGGATCGTGTTGTTAAATAAAATGTTTTAAAGCCAGAAGGACCAAGGCCCAAGCCTGGCCACTGCTATTCAGATTTGGTTATGTGGCATCTCTGGAGTCAGCTGGTTTTCCCCCTAGGGAGTTCAGTGTAAGCCTGTAAATGGTTTCCCTAATTTTAATGGAAATATTTACCAAATGAAGTCTTCAGGCCTTAAGTATGAAGCACTGTGTTTAAATCAGCATTCTTCCTTGTCTTGATAACCTACGCACAGCATAATTTTCTTCTAGTTAACCTGCGCCAAAAAAAAATCATGCCTCCCTATTCATCTTCACATACATAAGCCATATTATTACACAGTACGATAGCTGCACTTAGGTGCACATAAAAATCAAGGGCATGGCACAAAATGTTGCAAAGACAAATGGCATGCACTACCTCGGCCAGTCTGCTAAGTACACACTGAGTTTAACATGCACATCAGAAGTGGGTGTGCTGGTGGGAGCAAACACAAACTGATCCGACACGTTTAGGTACCCAAAGCAAGTAGCAAAATTTGTTAACTGTTACCCTGGCTCACAAGCAATGAGTGCCTTGGTAGTCCTGTCACCTTACAAAAATGAAGCGCAAGGAAATAAGGAGTCACAGCACAGATGTATTTAGAGACACTATGCTTGCAAACGTGGAGATAAAATGAAGTGATCCCACACTTTCATAAGTGTTCCAGAAAATTAATCAAACGTTATGCAGTGCCACAGAAAATGGGTTTGGGAAAAGTCAGCTACATTACAACACTGAGGCTAGTGTGCATTCGGTGTGGGTGGATCTTCATGCAAAACATGCTTATCACCTTACTTCGGAAAGATTTGAGCTTACTGTTCAGATAGGAGGAAAAGAAAGCAAGCTTCAAGCCCCAGGAGAACACAGTGCCAAGAACCTGCAAAGGTGTTAAATTATCATCAATAGAAAGAAGTCCACTGAGCTACTCAGAATCTGACTGTGCTTCATGTAATGGCATGCCCAAAATACAGCCACTTCAGAAATGAGGCCTACAGAGTTACTTAGGGATGGCATACCACTGAAACAACCTCATCTACAAGCAAGCATCACAAAGCAAGAGGTGCAGTGAGAACGTGACCACTGACTTACTTACAGTTTTTATTCTAGATAACAAAATGTTCATAGTAAAAACCTTTAAGGTATCTTTAAACCCAAAGCTTCCCCAGTCCCCATGACACAATGCCACAGCATCCAAGTGCCAGAGTCCTTCCAACACAACGAAGATGGGATGACTATCACCATGTTCCTCAGCCTTGGCAGGCTTGGTGTTCCAGGTTTGATAGCCAGGCTTCTCACACTGTGCACTTACCCTGAACTGTAAAGGAAGTGTAATCAACAGATTTATGCTGATGATACTCAGCGGTATTCAGTAAGAGTGAGTCCAGCACAGAGGGCTAACACACACCTCTCCTACTGTACCTGCTTTGGGTATTTAAGGCACGCAAGTGCCCAAGGTAATTAAGTACAGGAAAGTATGCTGAAAAGCCACGGAAATTCTCAGGGAAACCAAGCAAGCCTCCTCCTCAATCCTGCCACCTCCAGTAATAATATAACAACAATGTACAAGATACACATGCACGTGCTAACATGAGCATGCTGGTGAAGTCAACGAGCAATTACCAAAATGAATCATTAACTATAGATACTTATCGGATGGATAACATTTCTGGTTGCCATGAAAAAAACCCAAACTCACTGTGATTTGACTGAATCAGGATGTAAACACAGAGTGATCTGATTGAATGTGGTATCTCAGTGAATGAGAATCAATCCAGTCAATTCAACTTAGACATCTGAGTTTTAGCTATCTTTATAGTTTCTTGAGAATGCTTGAGGTCAAGCCAAATCGTGCCACAGGATGGTCCAACTTGAAAATCCCAGACTAATTTACCTTGGCAAAAATTGATCAGCTAACATTTTAAAAACATATTGTTTGTTAAAGACCTCAACGACGTGCAAAAGTGTAAACTATAAAGCTTAAGAGTGGTTATGTAAGCAGCAAAGCGCACTCCAGTACCTTAACTGGCAAAGAAAGCAAATAGAGCGGCTGTTTCTGTTTCAGCTTAAATTCCTCCTAAAACCCCACGAGCTACCCTAGAAAAAAGGCCTTCCTACCTGAGCACAAATCCTCCTCATTCTATGCCAGCTCCCTCATACTCAGCGCCGCAGTTCTGCATTCCCTTCAAGCGGATCTAAATGCAGACATTTTGCATAGAGGCAGTCTCAGTCTACTCCAATCCTGTCTTCCTGCTCTCTTCATTGTATTAACAGCAGAAATTTTACAGCCCCGCAGAAAATTGGATCAAGGAACTGACCTGGCTCAAAACAGATAATTATGTGGCTTACAGCACTTGTGAAACAGTCTTTGCTTATGCCAAAACCCCGTTCATAGGCAGAGTCTTTGCCGTCATGCTGCTTTTTCAGCTGTGAACTTTATGTACTGAAACTATGCTTTCATTGTGTATTTGCATAGCACTTAACACAGTGGGATCCCAAAGCACTTGTGCAATAGCCTGCAAAGAAAAAGTAGTTTCTCCTACCCAGTACGGTTCTGCCTGAGCCCTCAACAAGGTGCTACAAAGTTAGAACAGGACGCGCAAGAAAAAGTTAAGGGTCTAGCTGCGAGCCAGATGCGTAATGTCACATTTCAGTCCATACTGATACCGTCAATGCCATCTAAGAGATTCAACTCACACTAAAGTAGACTATAAGCAAATTTTCCATTGGTAGGAGATCAATTTAGTTACCCAAAGGTTTCGTAAGCCTTAATCACTGAAAGATGTGACCCCATAAGAGCTGGCAGCTTCAAACCAAGTGAGACATGCTAGGCCAACTCAGGTCTTTCCAGACACCTGTGTTTCTCCAACTCAATCAAGCTTGAGATTTCTATGGATTATACCTGCAGTAGGCACTTCACTTTCACACAGATATCTACTTAGATTAGGGACTTAAATCCCCATCTGAGTCCCACACACCTTTTCTTTCAGAGGCTCATCAGCAACAGCCAATAAGGCTCTGACACCCTTAAACTGGTTTTACTGTAACAATGGAGGCAGTGACACTACAGCACCACGGTCTGAATGTCCAGAGCAAGGGAATTTCCTACTTGTGGTCCATTTTTCTGACAAGCACTGTGTCTGCTATCAAGACTCTACTGTAGAGTACACACTATATCCTACGCAGTGGATATGAAAAAAACTCCTGAGACAACAAATCAGACCTTGGAGTATGAAGCGACACAGAAATTTTTAACAAATTCACAGAATAGAGGATCCTCTAGAAAATATGTAGTTCAATGGCCATGATGATGATTGTACCACAACAACCACTTCTAAGAGAGGCACAACACGAAAGTCACTGCAAGGAAGGAGTGCTCTTCACTGCCTTGGTCTGAGGAGAGAGATGATGGCAACTAGCATCCCAGAAACAATAGCCATGCAGAAGGTCTTAAAATGAAAGCATGCCTTGAGATGAAAAGAATAATGAATGCTGATCTCTTGTTCTTTCTCAAAGAAAAGACGCCCTGATCCACAGCAAAAGACAACACAAGGTACAAAACCAGCAAGACATTGCACAAAGTTCATCCCACAGCACATCACTGTTAAGCTACAACCCACTTATCATGATGTGCCCTGGTTTTCCAATTCCTTTTTACAATGCCTGTTAACGTTATCTGCGTCTGGTGGTAGCTATCTGCTCAGTCACACTAGATACTGCTTAGCTGTTGTACCCAACGTGATAAAACAAAATGTCACTCTAGCTTAACAACCCCTATTTAATCACCTGTCTTTATCACAGAAATATCATAACGGGTCCTGCTCATCACTCTCTGTCCTACCAGAATTTCGCTCATTTGCTGCCTGCATGGCATCATACACAACAATGGATTTTTATTTCATGTCCTTTCTAAAAGCATTACGCCTCTCCCCACGAAAATCAGATCTAAATTTAACAGACCTATGGTAATTCTGCAGCCCTTAAGCAAAGACACGATATCGATGAGTGAAATGTAGGCCAGTCAGTCAGGGATAACAGCACAATGCATAGGTCCACAGGAGAAAAAAAAAAAAAATCAAATGTGATCAAAATGAATTCTCATGCAGCACAGGATTCTTTATGCAGCAGGGAAGAATATTGTGGGAAAGGGTAGAGGGAGAGATGTTTTCCTTTCATTAGCTCAGAAAATAGCAGCCCCTCCTCCATTTTGCAGCACATCAAATATCACTGATAAAAAAAAAAAATCACGTTTTTATGGCTGTTTTCTTACTTCCTTTATCTATTGCATGTCTGCCCTAGCACACAGTGGATTGCCTGCACGCATTTAAAATGACTTCTGCTCCCTTGAGCAAACCAGTTAATATTTTCTGTACTTACACACCGAATTCAGACACTAGAATACCCCCAACAGTATAACCAGAGCCATCACATTACAGAAATGGCAACCACTGCAGAGACAAAAGGCAATACTTAAAAGAATGCCAACAAGGAAATCACATTCATGTGAAAAACAGCTGAAAGAAGAACCGATTTTTTTTTGTTAGTTTATTCAAAAAAAAGCTGCATTCCAGTTGCCATTCTTACGATTTTTTTTAAACCTCCGGTGTTTTTTTTTTTCCTGCCATGGTGTTGCTATTTTCTTGTTTGTATTACTACTGAAAACAGCTGCTTGCAGCTGAACAAAAATGCAGTAACAGGAGCTATAAAATGAAACACTTTGTGAATAATAGCTAGGTCACCTGGGCTCCTCAGTCAGGCGTCAAAACGAACACACAGCTCACCTCTAAAGACAAAAATCCCAAAGAGTTACTGACATTAATTAGCATGCACGTGCACCCATTTCAATAGCCACCTTTCACTCAGCGCTGCTGCACTCACCGCTTGCTTCCAGCAGTCACATCCACTTCTGTTCTCCCAGTCACTATCTCCCTCTGCTATGAAGCAGTCTCCGGGTGAGCCTGCGCCTACAGCTTGCCAGGAAAGTGATGGGTTGGGAAGCTCCCGTACCACCCCTCGCCGGGAGGAACCCCGAGCCTGGCACCCTCAGCCAGAGCAGCAGCTCTGCAGCTCGCTGCAGAAAACAAACGTTTCTGAAAGGCACGGCCGTCTAATTCCAGGGTGCGTTATGCCAACTGTGAAAACAAAAGCTGCTAAAAACAGCGCGTGTGCAGGGACACATGCACACAGAGCATCTTGGCTGGAATCAGCTCACATTTTCTCCCCTGTTCTCCTGAAACATCAGTCAACGCAAAAGGCATTTACACTGAGCGAAATAAAATCCTGCACCGAGCACTGCATCATTCCTAGTTTGTTACTGTAGCTTCTGCTGATAGAGACAGAAGACACAGCGTGTTCTCAGAGAACAAAAGAAATACTGTATGAATCCATACTGCAATATTCTGCCCAGAAGAGAGGGAAAAAGCTCCCCAAGGCTCGTGCTTCTTGCTGTCTCTCTAGCACTCAAGCATCAAACATAAGGCAGCCTTACCAGGATTACAGATGTTTACCCGCATTCACTGGAGATGGGAGCTTTGCATCCCTGCAAATGCGCCAGTCAGCTCGAATAGCTTCCCAGAGCTGAATGCGTCTCAACCTCTGCGTCTCATTTACTGTAACACAGAGGATTTTCAAAGCCATGCCTCACAACAGCTGGCTTGTTTTTGCCTGCTTCCTATGATTGACAAGTTCATACAAGCTCCGTCAACTTTAACCTTGATAAGTGAAGGCTTGGTCTGTATTGTATGTTACATCATCAGAAACTTCTGACCTCAGGGAAAAGATCTCAGAGACTTCAAAGCTTTTCCCTTCCCCCACTTCCCCACCCTCATCTCCTGGTTTTGGTTATAAAAGAAAAAAAAAGATTCTAAAAGTCCTTTAATTTTTCAAGGGTTTTTCATCCCATTTGTGAAAACCACGGTCTGCGCTTCAGCAATAACAGCTCCGCCAATGTTAAATACTTAAAACGAGGATAGAAGATCGGCATAGCACCGGGTTCCTTTCTGAGCAACAGCCATATAAGCAAGTCTTTAATTTTAGAAGAAAGTCTTCATTAGCCGCCCTCCAGCCTGATTTTTTTTTGCACGCGCTGTGTGTACAGGCGTTCTTCTAGCAGGAGGTTCTGCAGGGAAAGAACTCAGCGCGTTCATGCGCATTCCCACCCCCATGCTCTGTCTTCAGAAAGCAAATGCACCACAACCTTCATGAGAACAAAGCTCCAGTTCTGTTCAGTTCTTCTGGAAGAACACCTTAAAGACTCAGGAAAGCTGTGGATAAGGCTTTAATACGCATTATAAGGTCATTTTAGAGGATGACTATTTGAAGAGGAAGGACGTGACTTAAGCTGTACATAAAATCACATACAGTGGTTTGATATTATTACACAACATGAAGACACAGCAGCTGTCCCGCTAATTTGTTTTGTTTCCCAGTGCTGCTGATTTGATTTCAATACACAGAAAGAAAGACTTCAAGAGATCTCATTCTGTCTTCACTGTTTACATAAAGCAAAGCAACCGGTTAACAGACAGTAACTGTTGTCCCACACAGAGAAATGAAAAGTAGAAATGTTACCTTACTTTTACACAAAGCTTTGCTGAACTGTCTCATGTGTGATAGCAAATCACAGCCCATGCTGCCTGAGGGCTTACTCAGAGAAGGTGAACATCTCACAGGCTAACTCCTACTGCAAGGACACTGAGTCGCTCCGTGTGTTCTGTCACACTGAAGAGTCTCCAAATGTTTTCCCCCAAGTCACTGAAGGGAGAATTAAATCTTTAACACATCAGTTTATGATGCTTTTATAGGTATAAGCGCTAGAGAGTACCTCTGATCTTTCTGATTCAACTTGTATTATTAGAATAGCTGCTAGAAGATAGCTGGACATCAAGCGATGCAACAAAGTCTCAGTCTTGGGGTAGTCTTCATTCTAATTCTCGTTCCAGGAAAAGCACTAAAACCACACCAGAATAACAGTAAAAGGAATGAAAGCTTACAAAATGATCTCTGTACCTCTCTCCAGGAACTTTCTTGTATGACAGTTCTCTTGATCACACCCAGTTTTAGTGCATCCATAACGACATCTTGGGCTTCTCCAGCTTCTACCACTTGTCAACACTCACTGTGGAATCACAGAATCCCTAGAATTGGAAGGGGACCTTTGAAGACCATCTAGTCCAACTCCCCAGCAATGAACAGGGGCATCTACAGCTAGATCAGGTCACCCAGGGCCTGATCCAGCCTCTCCCTGGAAGCCTGCAGGGATTGGGGCATCAACCACATCTCTGGGCAACCTGTTCCACTGCCTCACCACCCTCACTGTAAAAACTTTTTCCTTATATCCAAGCTAAATCTACCCTCTTGATGCTTGAAACCATTTCCCCTTGTTCTATTACTGCAGACACTGCTAACGAGTCTGTCCCCTTCTTTCCTAAAGCTCTCCTTTAGATACTGAAAGGCCATCAAGTCACCTCACAACCTTCTCCCAGCTGAATATTCCCAGCTCTCAGCCTGTGCTCATAGGAGGTGTTCATTCCTTTGGGCCATTTTTGTGGCCTTTCTCCAGACACAGTCCAACAGCTCTGCCTCTTCTGTACTGAGGACTCCACATCTGGACGCAGCAGTCCAGGTGAGGCCTCACCAGTGCAGAGCAGAGGGGCAGGATCACGCCCCTCACGCTGCTAGCCACGCTTCTGTTACTGCAGCTCAGGATACGATTAGCTTTCTGTACTGCAAGAGCACATTGCTGCCTCTTGTCCAGCTTCCCATCCACTGGTACCCCCAGGTCTTTTTCAGCAGGGCTGCACTCAATCCTTTAATCTCCAAATTTGTATTGGTAGTGGGGATTGCCTCGACCCAGGTGCAAGAGATCTGCATTTGGATTTGTTGAAGCTCATGAAGTTCTCCTGGACCCTCTGCTCAAGCCTCTCTAAGTCTCTCTGGATGGCATCCCATCCCTCTCGTGTGTCAACCGTAGCCTCCAGCTTGGAATCATCAGCAAATCTGCTGGGGGTGCACTTGACCCCACTGTCAATGTCACTGGTGAAGTTATTAAAAAGTATCGGTCCCAGAACTGATCCCTGGGGGACACCACTCATCACCAATCTCCATCCAGACATGGAGTCATGGATCACTACTCCCTGGACTCAATCCTGCAGCCAGTTCTTTGTCCACTGAACATTCTGCCCATCAAATCCATGTTTTCCTAATTTGGAGAGAAGGATATTGTGGGGTACCGCGTCAAAGGCCTTACTGAAGTCCAGATAGATGAAATCAGTGGCTCTTCCCTTGTCCATTGATGCAGTGACACCACTGTAAAAGGCCACCAGGTTGATCAAGCAGGATTTGTCCTTGGTGAAGCCATGCTAGTTCTCCTGTATCAGCTCACTGTCTTCCATGCGCCTTAGCACAGCTTCCAGGAGGATCTGCTCCACGCTCTTTCTTGGCACAGAGGTGAGACTGACAGAGGTCAGTAGTTCCCAGGGTCATCATTTTCACCCCTCTTAAGAATGGGTGTGATGTTGCCTTTTGTCCAGTCACCAGGGACTTTACCTGATTGCCATGACTTTTCAGATATCATTAAGAGTGGCTTGGAGACTACATTGGCTAATTCCCTCAGGACTCTGAGATGCAACTCATCAGGACCTATAGACCTGTGGATGTGGATTCATAGTGTCCCAGTACACTAGGACACACACCTGACAACTTCCCGAGCATTACTGGGAGAGTTAATGGGAAGGCAATGGGAGTAGCCTGTAAGGTTTAGGGATGGAAAGCTGTCTGGATTGCAAAACTAACTCATCCTGTAAGATGGAAAGAAAGGATGGATGCATCTTGCAAGACAGTGTGGGAGGGTAAATACAGGAAACAAGAAGTAACAGTGACAGAAAGCATCTTCCTTAGCACTCTCACTGAGCCACAACCAATCCTAGATCACAAAATAATGAATTTGGCCTACTCTTGGGCTGCAGATCTCTGGACTCAAGAAGCCCTGAAAGTTTTAAAATGGAAAACGAATGGAAGGAACAGACTACTACAGCGGGACAATTCAGCATGCATCTCCTGACTTGAAAATAATCTGGTTCAAAACTTTGCCACTGAAGAGTTACCCTGTGCCAACGGCCATATGTACTTAGATTAATCATTCTTGAAAGAGTAAGAATCCACACTGTGGTATTTAATTTTGAAAAGGGCATCTACATAACAGAGAGGAATATTTTTAAAAGGAACAAACCAGATGGTGTAATGCTAAGAGATAACATGCGACTGAAGAAACATGAAACTCAGAGAAAATGCACAATACCTACCCAAAGGAGCAGACCACATTTTTTCCCCCCCTTCCTCTCACTCTTCCCCTCAAAAGACTGAATTAAAAAAATAATTAAAATGAACACCCATTCAAATGAGATTCATTCAATCAGAACTGCTCTAGCAAAACAGAGTGACAAACAAGAGACTGTGTTAAAATTTCTTAAAGGTTTTAGGATTAAAAATAAAAAACACCTAACAAATGCACTCAAAAACATGAGTAGTAGTAAAGAGTAGTAAAAATAAACCCATAGGATAAAATGTACTTGACTCTCTTCACATTTGTGTGAGTAAAGAATAGCTCATATAGGCATTATTTTCAGCTGGGAAGGTACTAACGGATGCTGTCCACAATTAAGTGGGTTACCAGGTCCAGACAATGATTATCTTAAACTCACAGACAAAATTGCTAAAACAGTATCTGCGATGCATTCATATGATACTTTGACAACTGTTTGAGCAAAGTGATGTTTGTGGAAGGAAGATATGAAGGTGGTAAGAAGAGTAAAAGGAAGAGAACAAGAGTTAAAAAAAAAATCTAGTTAAAAAAATCTGGAGAATTTCAGATCTGTAAGCTTAATGCCTAAATTAACCGAAGTAGAAGAAATTATATTAAGAGATTCAGTAGATGTACTAACTAGCATATTAAAATGACTACTATTCATATCAGTCTGTGCAGAAAATCTATGCCTCAGATGTGTTACTCTTCAGAGAAAGGTTACCTATATTTGCTGACAACAGCGACCTTCCACGACAGACTACTCAGATTTCTAAAAGATTCTTATCACCAGAGGCCATGGGACACTGCACTGGCTGGACTTCATGAGGGGCTCGCTTCTTAAGCTTACCAAGGTCCCTCTGGATGGCATCCCTTCCCTCCAACAAATTGGCCACACTACACAGTTTATCATCAATGACAATAAAATATTATAGAATCACAGAATTATCAAGGATGGAAAAGATCTCTAAGATCGCCCAGTCCAACTGTCCACCTATCACCAATATTTCCCCACTAAACCACCTCCAGGGACAGTGACTCCTTGGGCAGCCCGTTCCAGTGCCTGAGCACTCTCCCAGAGAAGTATTTCCTAACATCCAATCTGAATATCCCCTGGTGCAACTTGAGACCATTCTCTCTAGTCCTATTGCTAGTTACACAGGAGAAGAGGCTGATCCCTGCCCTCACCACAACTTCCCTTCAGGTAGTTGTAGAGAGAGACAAAGGTCTCCCCTGAGCCCTCTCTTCTTTAAACTAAACAATCCCAGCTCCCTCAGTCACTCGTCATAAGACTTGTGCCCCAGATGCCCCACAGCTTCACTGCCCTTCTCTGGTCACACTCCGGGGCCTCAATGTCTTTCTTGTAGTGAGGGCCTAAAACTGAACACAATACTTGAGGTGCAGCCTCACTATGGCTGAATACAGAGGGATGATCACTTCCCTGCTCCTGCTAGCTGCACTATTTCTGATTCAAGGCAGGATGCCATTGGCCTTTTTGGCCACCTGGGCACACTGCCGGCTCATGTTCAGCTGTGCATCCACCAATACCCCCAGGTCAGTTTCCTCTACACAGTCTTCCAGCCACACTGCCCCAAGCCTGTAGTGCTGCCTGGGGTTGTTGTTACCTTATGAATTCACAGTGCACCCTAAAGTTGTTGCAGTTCTCCCACAGTTCCAAAAGGAACATGGAAGGCTGTGGAAAGAGAGAGTGGAGGACAATAAAGATGGGAAAAAATCATACATTAGTTTGCAAAGAGGAGATAGACACACTTCCCCCTGCAAAAATAGATGCTTTTCCTCACGTCATTACAAAAAACTACTTATGGATGTCAAAAGTCAATATGTTTCCAAAACCAGTTAGTTACTTTTCTGAAAGACAAATTTATCAAGTGCTGTTAACCACGAATACTTAGGATTGCGTCTCTTAGATGCAGGTCACCAGAGGCTGGGCAAGGATCCCCAGAAGCATAGCTCCATGTCGGCCTTGTTTTTATTTTCTCTGAGCATCTGCTACTGTTCAGTCAGACAAAGGAAACTGAAATGGGGAAATGTTTGGCCTGCTAATCTACTTCCATCAACTTCTTTCACGCACCAGCACTTTTACATTACAGTATCTTAAGAGTGTGATAATTATTTAGCTATTGTTAGTCAGCCACATACATTAGTATACTGGAAGGGCATAGCAGTTTATGGCAATGAAAACTGTAATAATTGTTGGTATTTATAGGTAACTAGGGAAAACAAAAGATGGTTGGGAACATGAATACATGAATACACACTGCTGGTTGCTCACTCCCTTGTTGTCTCTACAACGCATGAACCACAGAACTGTTTTTTCAAGATTGGGAAAATACATACTTTAGAACAGCTCGAGACAGTACTGGACCTTTAATTAGACCATATCATCAGTGGCAAAAAGGTGGCCTAGCAGATGTATTACCAAACCATATCTTAAAGAAATGCTAGCGTAAACAGAAAGGGCTTCAGCAGCTCACATTCTTAGAATCCTGTCAGCAGCTAAGAGTCTGTGAGGAGGATAAGCATCTTGGCTCTCCTTCACTTCCTCCAAATGATGACAAAGAACTGCACACAATCTGTGGGTAGGGGAAAGCTGCTTATTTATATATCTTACTTCCTCAAAGTCATGGATCCAGACATATGAAGCATTACTTCATTCAAACAGGTATGTTCGGGCTGTATGAAAAGCATGTCTTCTCACTTTAATTCAAACCAATTTCTGTCAAAAAAGAGCACTTAAACCTTTATCAAAGTCCTCATTATACTTAAAACTGATTTTAAAAAGAGGACACTTCACAAGCTCTTGAATGATTACACAGAAATTGTTCTCACACTGTACATTAGATCAGAAAGTAATTGCGTATATATTCTTTTTTCCTCTGAATTACTACATGTTAGGTAATTTCATACTCAGCAAACTGATAAGGAGTATTTATTTTCTTTAGAAGATTTCATGTGAAAAATAACAGCAGCTGTGAGTAGCGCATAAGGCAGAGAACTTGGATCTTTTGCACCATAAAATATTGAGACCCATTATTCCATGCAAGAGATGTTTACCACAGCCATTTTTCACTGATGTCTAAGGAACCCGTTATTCAATATCACACTGTTTTTTTCCTTAAGAGGAAAAGATAGGAGGGCGAAAATATTCTGCTTTTACAGGTGATGTCCTGATAAGCCCTCCAATGACTGAGATGCATTCATCCCACAATTCATTCCACTTGATTCTAGCAATGCATGGGCAGCAAAACATTCTTTATTTGACAGAATGCCTGCAAGCGGAGTTCTGCGTAACTATTTAATCAAACGGCCCTTTTGCTATATATAAGAAGGAAACTCCTTTCAGGATTTCTTGCATTTCAATCCCTAAAATTAATGGTTCAGTAGATATTACTGTTGTATATTGCTACTTCTTGTTTGACAGTGGAGTAAAAAAAAAAAAAACTAACAAAACACACCAGTCTTAAAATTAGTGAAGCTTCAAAAAAACTGGGTAGTTCCTAAGAATATTTCCAGCGTCTAATTCATCTTCCAGGGTCTAACTTACATTGTTTTTCCACTGTAAACATGAAATTACATGGGAACTACAGTTGTCCAAATGCGTCATGTTGATTTTTCTTCTGCTAGCCAGCTCTTACAGCTACGTAGTCCCAACCCCTATAACGGACATAAAACAGAACAAGCTCAGAGAAAATGATGACAGCACACATGCATGTTCCACAAGTGTGCGCAGCATAAGCATATGCTTCACATATAAACACATCAGTGAACTATCATCCCTTTGTAAATCCTTTTCCATCTGATTTGAGTCAGAAGACGTGAGATTATTCACATTCCTGTCTACCAAAGATCCTTCAAGGACACAAGGGCAGAGTACAAGGGTTGCTCCAAAAGTAATGTTTCTTATTTTACTGTATTGGCGCACAACATCAGATGTGGATGTTGGTGGTACGGCAGTGAAGGTTGAACCCTCCTACCAATATTGTGTTACACACTGTTGTCATATGACAGATGGCAGCAGAGGGGCAGCCTGACAAAAGAGCATCTGAAATGGAAGTGCATAAGAAGAAAAGGTGTGCCACTGAATTCCTCCATGTAGAAAAAATGGCACCCACTGACATTCACTGACAATTGCTGAATGTTTATGGAGTGGATGTGAGTACAGTGAGGGGTGGGTCGTACACTTAGCAGTGGTGACTGTGACATGAAAGACAAACCGTGTTCCAGACAGCCATGCACAGCTGTCACATACAAAATGAAGAGTGTCTCCATCAGCTCATCCACTCAAATCAGCTAATGGTGGTGACAGTGTTGAAAAATAAGTGTTTCATAGCTGAGAATTTGCTCTATCAAACAGAGTCATTGAGCTCTTGTACTGTTTCCCTGGTAACCAATAGGAGGCATTACTTTCTGAGTTATCTAATTTTCATTTGCATTGCCCAATAAGCATTGAGGCTCCTGAAAAATGAGATTCCTTATGAAGCATCTGGTATTGAACTGGAGAACCTCTCTGTCAGTTGTTTCTTAATGGTTCCTTGTCAAAGATTTTATTCTTGCTTTTTCAGAATATTAAACTTGGGCATTTAGTCAACTTTGGCATCAAGAAATGACTTTTATTCTGTTTTATTCTGGGTAAAGGCTGTTCCTCTGCCTTGAAGAGTTCAGGTAGGAACAACTACTAAGGCATGCAAAGTCAAAAAGAAACTTCTTACAGTGTAATTAGAGTTGAGTCATGCTTTGGTCCTGTACTCGACATGTAGGTGTTCCTTTACTTGTCACTTATTAAGTGTTGAAAGACTTTTCTGTGAACTGTGACCTCAGAAACCCTTTCTCAGTTTCTGAAATGATCTAATTTTTATAGACACTATGGACACATCAATAGAGGAATAAAAGTCAAATGTTGTCATAAAGTAAATATAAGGAATGGCTGTGAATATCTCTAGCAGGTGAGAACCCTAAGAATTAAATCACTAAGTACTGCTCTATTGATGCAGACCCACTCTATGTGTGCCATGTCATTCTGCAGGAAGACACAGACTACAGGCCAGATTACACATTTCTATCCTTAACCTCTTGAAGGACTACGCTGGTGTTGAAATTCTGGAGTCTTACAGGGAAGTCAGTTGGATAAGCAGCTTATGTCATTCGACAGAGTGAGATCTGCTTAAAAAAGGAGGACAGCCTTCATGCGTTAGAAGCAAAACTTTGGTAACTGGCTTGCATCATTAAAAATATAAAATTTTCTTTTACAGACCAGCAGAATCATGCTCTACTTCTAGAGCAGTCCTCAACTTAAAAGCATACTTAACAATGCATCAAGCTACGGCATAAAAAACTTCAGCTCATGCCAGATGACTGACTGCACACCTACAAGTTTATAACAAGAGTGATTTGGTTCCAGCCTGAGTGATAATAATGACTGCCATGGACCACTGGTGGTGATTCCTATAAAACTAATATTACAAGCCATTAAATACTATAATTCAGAAGATCATGCTGCAGCTTTCCCAAAAAGGGAGATGAAACAATCTGATTTCACTGGAAGCACTCAGCAATCTCACAGGGGAAACATACAGCCCAAGCATGAAAGGAGTTCACAGATCACCATTTTAAAAAAAGAAAAGAAAAATTTTAAAAAGAAAGAAAAAAAAAAGAAAAAAAATCTTTCAGAAGTAATGCTAATTTACATTTTGCAACTACATGCTAAAAAAAAAAATAAAAGGACACTAGGAAAGCACTGTAGCAAAATGAACCAGTCCAGGAGAAAAAAACATGCTTAGAAAGCTATTTTAATTTTTTTTTTTTTTTTTTTAATTTTCACTTTAGGCATTGG
This sequence comes from Oreortyx pictus, assembly GCA_036925125.1. Classification (NCBI taxonomy): domain Eukaryota; kingdom Metazoa; phylum Chordata; class Aves; order Galliformes; family Odontophoridae; genus Oreortyx; species Oreortyx pictus. Next base: position 66,749,528 of record JAUPFR010000001.1, on the reverse strand, counting down.
ATGTTACAATACTATGGCCCTTTCTTTAGTCTAGATCTAATGTATGAGGAAAGGCTTGTATTTCTCTGGAAAATAAGCAGGAATGCTGCAATGGCATACTTTCAGAGTTCGTTTAAAAATCAAATTATTCATTTTCTTTCCAGTGCCCCGAGGGGGAGGGAGGCCAGAGGCATCTTGCAGTGCTGGATAGTCTCTAACCCACAGAATGCATCCATGAATTCCAAGTCTGTCTCTCAGCTTAGGTCCCTGTGCGTGTAACACAAACACTGAAGGGCTGCTCCTGTGTCCAGCACAGTCACGTTGTCTCTAGAAACACAAAGGCAACTGTAGTACACTGGCCTCAGCAGCACAAAGTGAGGGACGTTAGCAATATAATCCAAACTAAAATATTCGAGGGAAGTATTAAGTACACCCATTAGAAAGATTTTTAGTTTGGTTAACATTCGTGTTCAAGAAATGTATCACAGATTGGGTCAGTTTGCTAGCTGTCTGCAGATTTTTAGCTTTTAAAAAATATGGAACTAAATGCTTTTAGAGCATCTCAGAAAAAAAAAAAAGTCACACAAAAGTATTACAAAATCCATTCATTCAGATTTAATCTGGTTCCTTTCTATCAGGCCTGATCTAGTGGTTGGGCAGCCCCGCCCACGGCAAGGGGTTGAAGCTTGACGATTTTTAAGGTCCCTTCCAACCTAAGCCATTCTATGATTCTACCACAGAACTACCATGTTAAAAAAAAGAAGAAAAAATGACACAGAAACACACGTTTTTCCATAGTACAGCTATGCATCATCATTCAGTGCCAGGTCACAACAGGAGTTAAAAGTCCGACTAAGAGATTTCATGGTTTTGTTTGTTTTAAGCACAGAAGGCTCATAACCCTCTGCACAGCACAAGTACTGAGGGACAGACTGTGTCAGAGCCCATTTTACAACCCCCCCCCATAAGGCACTGAAGTGGCCAAAGCCTACATCTGAAATCGCATGTCAAAATAGGCTTCGGCTCGCAGAAAACAAGTTGCTGCAGCTGGTGCCCAGTCATGTGATATTCACAGATTCCATGGCTATAAAGCAAGAATTGTGCTGCACAAACGCTGTTAAAATGCTGGCGTAGGTGTATTATGCACACGCTTTTGTGACCGGTTCAGCAGTGCAGGACGGGGCCGTTCCACTCGCACAGAGATGCTGCCCGCTCTCGGCTCATTGTGCTGCTTCTCCCCCTCACCCTCCCTCCTTCCCCACCTCCCTCCGCACACGCGTGCGCTCACACCCTCACGTGCTCCTTGTTTGGAAATCGCTACGCTAAGTACAAAGGGCTACAAAGAATTAGAAATAGCAGATGGGCTCTTCAGCTGGGCAGTACGCAGTGCAAAATGTCGCTTTACCAAAAACACAAATGCTATTTTTACTCGCAAGCTTTTACAGTCACGCCTAGAGCCCCAGCATTTGCTACAGTTCTTTTCTCTCCCCTCGAGAATTCACACCACTTAGAGAATGAAGGAAAGCAGTAATTTTTCCAGTACACGAGATGAGATATAAAACCCGGTGACTGCAGGACGTGAGCAGTCCCACTTGGGCTGCCACACATCAGCTGCAGTATCAGCATTGCTGAAATCATCGGATACATTACAACAGCTCCAGCACACTGCTGGCCAGAACGAGGCCACCCTGCCACACGCAAGAACTTGAGGATTATAACTCTGCTCTGCGTTTGACAGACATGTGCCTGAAGAAGGTCTAAAAAAAATTACGCAGTGTAATTAGAACACGAATTAACAGAGAAGCAGAGCTGATCAAACGGGAAAACAACTTCTGAGCGCTTCTGTTCACGTACTCTGCTCTGTAAAGGCACAAAACAGTCAAGCCCAATTTGCAGCGCTACTGTGCTCCAGTAGCACACCGACTCTGCCAAATACAATACTGGAAGGCTTCTGGGAAATCTCAAGCATTTCCCCCCCCCACCCCGCCAAAAAAACCTGTTACTGATAAATACAAAACATAAAAATCTGAACTGTTTCATGCACACTAATAGGAATCATCTGACTCTGAACTGTAATGCACTCAACACTTGACAATTTCTTCAAGCTCACTCCAGGGTCCCCCAAAATCTCGGTCCCAAGATTGACTACATGAAGCATGTAGGAAAGATGCGGGAAATAAAGGTAAAGAGGTACTGTAAAAGCTCTGAACACATCACAGCAACATCCAACCTTCCCATCTGGGTCAGGGAAATATCAGATCAGAGGAGCTGTCACAAGAAATGCTTTTTAAGCCAGAAATCAAGGAACACACTTACCTTACAGAGTTGTTCCTTTCATCCAGATTGTTAGTTTTAGAAAAAATACGCTCCCCATCTTCCTTTAAATCCTCAGCTTGCCTCCTTACTTCAACTGGGACTTCCTAAAAGAGGTTTATAGCACAAGTAAGACAGCAAGTCATCATGTTACAGACTCCTGAAAAATCTGTCATTATGGAACCTCTTATTTGTGGCTTTGCCCTGTTTGAATATACATGAAGTCAACAGCATAGCATGCCTCGAGCTTGTTTGGTTTTAAGTGGAGCAGCGTGCTATGTGACCTCTTGCACAGCACTACAGACCTGGCTGTACTCGAGTTTCTAGCTTAGTTTGCTCAACTACTGAAGGGTTTCACATTTATAAACCTTTGCAGCTTCCATTTAACGAAGACAAAACTGCAGCAAAGAACTGACAGAAGACTTGCTGGAGTGTCAGAAGAGGCAAGTATACACCGGCTTTTGAATCCCCAAGTGCGTACTTTAGTTTCTTAGCACAACACACAGCACTGCTGTTCCAGAAATTATCTCACTATCTTCAAACAACCGCGCCCAAAGTATAGCACTGCGTTACAAACACCGAACCTACAGGAAATCTAATTGCACATTAGCTCTGAAATCATCTGAAACATATATGCGAAGCAACACCTTCATTTACTTCAGCCTGCCGTAAGCATCTTCAGCGCCCTTATCACCCATGCTTTCCAGGTGCCTGAACAGGTGTCTGCATTTTGCCCCAGGAGGCCAATACTGAACTTAAAGGCACTGACTAATAAACCAGAAATGCATACATGGAATAGATTATATGATGATTTTCTGCTGGGTAGGCAATTATTTAATAATGTAGTTAATTTAATTTTCAAAATAACTTCCAGCTGAGTATTTCCAGGGCTGGAATCTCCACTCTTCTAAATTATCTGCACAGTTGAGTCTGCCTGCAAAGTTCAAAAATAACTTTTGCAAAACCTGAAGAAAAAAAAAATACAAGGAGTTCACAAGTTTAGAAACCAACGTATTTTCTTTCTTCTGAAGCTATTCTCATTCTACACTTAGTAAATGCAAATGTGCTACGTGTACGTATGTATGCATGCAATATTTTCAATGAGAGAAAAGCAGGAAAGCACAGTATGCCTCCATTTTTTCCTTGCAGAAGGTAAAGTTCAGCCCAGGTCTTACACACTTCAACTCAGACAATCTTGCAGCAGCTTCAACACATTTTAAGCAGAGAACTGAAAAGACTAGGTTTCTCTGTTTACTTTCCTTGCCACCTGCCAGCCGTTCCCTGGCCCTGCTCTGTTAAAAATTAACTTAATATTTACTTGCAAGTAGAACAGATATTTGGCATCTCTCTGTGGAATACATTTATAGTTCTTAAATCAAGCAAGCTGACAAAAAATAAAACACAGAGCAGTTTCATTTTTTCTTTCCTTTAGTGTAGCTTTAACATTAACAGATCCATTTCTTTTCAATCTCTAAACTTAAGCAGGCTGAAGCTCTGTTCTGTGTAGCTTCTGTACCAAGTGAGTTTAGAAGGAAAGAGAAGATGCATAGAAAATGAGCAGGCCATCAATAAAAGTGGGAAAATGTACGTATTATTTCCCCTTGGAGTATTTTCCTCTTACTTCCAGAGAACAGCATTAAGAACGAAGATGGGGAAGGGGGGAGGCAGCCACAATAATGAAGCGCTCCAAGTGCAAGATTGCTTTGATCCTCTTTCTGTGTAATAGAGCATATTATCAAATCAACCTGTTTTTTTCTTCCAGTTGGCTACGATATACAAGAAATGATTTTATCCAGTTGTTCTTTGCTACACTCATTTCCTTGGCTACATGTAATGTCTGTTCTATTACAGAGGAAAGGCTAACATCACATTACATGTGTTCCTAAACTGGAAATTTTCACAAAGATTATCTTGCACTCCCCCTCACCTCCTCGTGCCTCTCATAGGCAATAAAAAGATAACACAAAAGCCACTTGTACCTGTTTGTAGAAATCAGTCGAAGGGGATGACCTAGACCTCTCGTGGGTGTACTGGGGCTTCTCATTCTGTTCGTGGCTGACATCAAGGATGTTATCTGCTGAATGGTACCTTCCTGAGCTCCTTGCCTCTATGGGCTTCCGCTGCTCTTTCCATGATGCCTGATACTCTGCAAACGTTCCCAGACGCTGCGGCTGTTCAGATTTCACAGTCCTACCAGCAGCCTTAGTGCTGCTGCCGTGCTGGATGCTACCTTTTGGAGCATGTGCAGTTTCAAGTCCAACAGAGGCTGCCCGACCTCTTCTCTCGTGCCAGGACTCGTCTCCCTCTTGCCCGCCGTAAGCTTTCCTGTCTGCCCTCTCAGGCTGTCCCTCAGGTAGGCTGTGGGGAGTTGGTTTCTGTGCAGGTTTTCTGCATGCAGGCTTACTTGTTTCTTCAAAAAATTTCCACCTGTCTGCAAATGAGCCCAGGGCTTCTTCAGAAGTTTCTGGATGGCACTGGGCACGACACTCATCCTCTGACATCCCTACTTCATTCATCTTCTCCGGTTCAGAGTAAGACTTCAGTTTTTGCTCTGTTGTGAACCTCCTCCTGGCTCCAATGCGAGAAACATGATGAGTGCCACTCCCTGTAGGGTTCGGTTTAGCTTGCGTAGCCTCAAGGAATCCAGACACATCTTCAGAAACCAAAGCCAACATTGAAGAGTTGTAACTACCAGTTTTCCATTCTGGTGACCTGGGGGGATATTCAGCGGGGCCGGGCTCCAAGTCCCGCCGTTTGAAGGAAGTTGCCCGCAGAACTCTGGCCTGTGCTTCCTTCAGGTGATCTTTGTAGGTGCTAGTAAAGCTCGTATCTGGGGAGGCGTTCACATTTTCTGCTGCATCTGGCTTCCCGTTCTCGTTGCACTCTTCCGTCTCAGATGACCCTATTAAAGTAGCCGTGCTTCTACTTTTCTGCAGCTTTGCTCTTCTCATTTGGATCTCATTTCTCAGCGTTGTTGCAAAACGGTCGCTCCTTCGTGCCTGTTTAGACAAGTGATAGTCAAACGGGGGCTGACGCTCTGTTACAGCTTCTTGGCTGCCATCAGAGTGTTTTTTGCCTTCCTGAGCTAAAGAGTGCAACATTGGGGTCCTCTGAGGGGAGATCTTGCTACTCTCATCTTTTCCCCACCTGAAGTCTTTCTGAGCAGGCCTATTTTCAGCGGTAAGGGCACAGGCCTTTACATACTCCTGTTGACAGTACCTCATTTCATTTTCCTCAAAGCTGCTCTCAAAGTTTTTCTTTTGCCCAGACTTCTCAGCATTATTTGTTTTTTTAGCCTCTTCTACTACGGCAAACCTAACATCCCCCTCTCTGTCAACTGTGTAATGACTACTGTTCTCGCACCCTTCCAGAGAAGATTCAACAGACTGTTGAGGTAGATAGCATTTTGGTTTCTGGACCACTGTGACAACTGCAGGATTTTCATAAGGTCCAAGAGAAACATCAGCCCCCACTGCAGGTTTCCAGTTGTCATCCTTGAGCTGCAGTGGCTTTGAATTCCCCTGAGCAGGCTGTTTTGCTGTCACGCAGTAATAGCGACTCTGTCCAGTGTTGTCTGCCTTCTGTTCAGCAGCGCTGTTAGAAGAAGAGCAAGTGCTGAGCAGCCTGGTGTGGTTTAGATTGTATCCATGAAAACGATCAGCAGGCAACTCTTGAATACCACCGTAGGAGAGAAAAGGTTGCTGATCTTTAGGCACAGCTAACATTCTTGCGTGGTGAAAAAAAGTGCTTTCATCGCTGTACTGGTGCTGGTGGTGGTAACTGTAAGCAGGCTGTGCAAACCGAACATCAGTGCTGGACAAGGATGACTGCAGCTTGTTCACAGTTCCTGCATTACTATTGTACCTTTCACCGACTGCAGAAAAAGCATGTTCCGAACTGAGATCTAATTTATAATTTGAGCCACTGACCTTCCTGTCGCATGCTCTGGAAGGCCGCCGTTGCTGCTCCACAGTTTCTGAGTTCCAGTCATTCCTGGTCTGAGATCGGTTCAGGGCTGTAAAGTGCTGCGTGCTGGCACTCTCTGAGTACACAGGGCCCTGGGCTTTCTCATGGCCTTTGGTAGCAGCAAAGCTGTCACTACGGAGAGGTGGAGGTGGTGGGGGAGGAGAGGAAGACTTCCTCTTCTCTGGAACATACCAGACAGGCCCAAAACTGGATCTTCCAGAGCCAGTGAGCTTGACATCAGGGTGTTCCTCTATTCTGGGACTTCTATTATTCTCATACTGGATGGGAGCTGGCAAATATCCAGGTTTGTCCTCTATCCCACTGTAATCATTCAAAAGCTGTCCAGACTTGTTTCCATGTTTAGATGTCTCCCAGTGGCCTACTTTATACAGCATATTCTCTGTTGAAGAAGTATCTGCAGTGGATAGAGTGTGGTCAGGGGTGCTAGAACTTGTGGAGAAAGACCCATAGGCTGAATCCCGCTTATTCTGGCTTCCTAGATGGTCAATGCTACTATTAGATCTTGCAGAAGAAAGTCTTCCGTACTGGGCTACTTGTGGAGTTTGGTCCCAGCTGTCCATACTACCCAAAGAGCTGAACTGGTCAGATGCTCGATGGAGACTTGACTGATCCCATGAGTTTGACAGGTCATGAGAAGAACAGCTGTGGTAGGAAACAAACAAAAAAAGACCTGGTATAAATAAAACGGTCAAAAAATCCCACGATGCAATTACAAACACTGATCACCAATTTTATTAATGCTGGTGAAAGTAATATAGTTGTTACTTTGGACAATCTAATAAAATGAGAGTACAGACACAAGTCAGTGCTTTACTTTTACATTCTGCCACCAATCCAAAGCTTGAAACTTCAAAAACTAATTGATAGCTCCCTTCTACCTATACCACTAAGTAATATTTATCACCTTCAAAGGTCTCCTTTCCCTATCCAAACTGTTGATTTTGCTGACTTTTAGACAAATTCAGTTTCATCTCCCTTAGCTCTCTTTTTCTCAAGACAAACATCAACTTATTTTGCAGCTTATATTCCAATGCTTCCAACTACCAATCTTGTGTACTTCCCTGTTCACCTTCAATAAACTCACTCTAAACACAAAGTTAATCCTTTGTCTCGATTTTCCAAATCTGCCCATTCATACAATATTTTTATTTCAAAATGAAGGTTTACAAAAAGCATTTGCTCCAAATTCCTCCACATGAACCTCGCCAATGTGCTTTCAAACCACTCTTAGTTTGACGTTCTTACAAAAAAAAGTCATTCAATTCCATCCAGTTACACACCATTGACAGGAATCTCATGCAATTTAATTTCTGCACGGACAAAATGACCTTCCTTCAACAATCCTTATCATCACCTCTCTGTCACTCCTTCTAGTACAGAAATGCCATCTTTGACATAGTACTTTCTTGTTTGTCTAGGTACTACTTCAAAATCTTGCTTCTTGTGTTCTCTCCTTCACCACAACCAGCTTTGTTTCTTTCAACTTCTTTTCATCGTTATTTTCCACAGCAGCCACCTCCTGTCAATCCAACACACTGATGCTGAGACAGCCGTCTTTCCAATTACTCTCACATCTTCTCTGCCAGCTCCCCCCCGCCCAATTTATATATCAATTCAGATTCGTGTCTTCGCACGCAAAGCCCCTTGGTAGAAATCCCAGAACTGTTCCAATTCCCTGTAGCTATAATTATATGAAGCATCTATCAAATCTTGCGCAGCAAAGGAAGCATCTATTCAATCTTGTGCAGTAAAGAAATCTGTGAACACTGCTACTGAAATAAGATTAGTCCACATAAAAAAATTCAAAGAGTGATACAGGTCGTCTTCTTTTTTTTGTCTGTCAAAAATACTGTAAAAAGACACTTGTTTGATATTCAGTTTTAACATGGGAATGACAGGGTTTTTATATTACTACAGATTTGCAATTTTTTTTACACGATCAAAAACAAAAAAGACAGGGATCTCCTTGAAAGAGACCCACAGAAGGCTACAAAGATGATGAAGGGTGTGGAACACCTCCTTTAAGAGGAAAGGCTGAGAGACCTGGGTCTGTTCAGCCTTGAGAAAAGAAGATTCAGAGGGGATCTGATCCACATCTATAAATATCTAAAGAGTGGGAGGCACAAGGCTGGACTCTTCTCAGTGGTGTGTGATGATAGGATGAGGGGAAATGGCCACAAACTGAAGCATAGGAAGTTCCGCACAAACGTGTGTGGGAAGTTCTTCATAGTGCAGCAACGGAGCACTGGCACAGGCTGCACAGAGAGGTGGTGGAGTCTCCTTCTCTGGAGATGTTCAAGACCCACCTGGACACCTACCTGTGCAACCTGGGCTAGGGAGCTGCTTTGGCAGGGGGTTGGACTCAGTGATCTCCAGAGGTCCCTTCCAACCCCTACAATTCTGTGATTAACTTACATGAAGTAAGGGAAAGCATAGTTTCCCTTTATTCTCTAAAAGCAATTTTTTTCACAAGTTGACCCAGCAGTGACCTCATCTTGTGTTTTTGTTTGTTCTTTCATTCTTTCATTTTCAGCATTTCAAAGCATTTCACTGGATACTTAAAAAGGTCTTAATTTATCTCTTAAGCAGATACTATAGTTCATGTAAACAGTGTCTCAGCCATTAGGATCTCTGTTGTTAATAAAGAATTTAAGCTAGATATAGGTATGAATTGCTGTGGTTTTGAATTACACTTTTCTTCCGCTTTTCCAGCACTAAGAAGATACATGGCATTGACTGAAATAAAGATGACACTTCTGCATCTATTTCCAGCTTACAGATCTGTTGATATCAAATGTGAAGCAGAGACAATCAGCGTAAGAGCTCAGAGGTCTGCTAGAAAACACTTAATGGAAACCTCATAAACGCAATAAAAATGTCATAGAAAGGACAGCAAAGTTTCTAATGATGTGTTATCGAAAAGCACAGCCTCCCATGGTCCTCACTTGAGAGGTGATCCTCCCACACACTCAGTCACAGAATGTAGTCCAGGAGCCATTTCTATTGCCATTCCAGACTACCCTCCTCTCAATTTTTTATTTTTATTTTTATTTTTTTTCAGTGGATTCACAAAAGTATCTATTGAAGACTGGGAGATAAATGCCAAGAATAATCTACAAACATTTTCCTTTCTGTCCACTTTGGCCAACAAGCCCATCCCAAACCTGAGGATAAGTTTCGGCTTCTGGGTCCTCCCAAAAATAATACCATCTCAGTGGATCAGGCAGCATTCAGGCCACAGGGACTTACGGATCAGGTGTACATGATCCTCATTTTCCTCAAGATCTCAGTTTAAGCAGCCTTCTCAAAGTTTACTAGCCTAACACTCACACTTTCAAGGCTGTAACAAAGTAAAGGAGATAACTGGTTTCAGCTACACACCCAGGCAGAACGAAAAAAACTATATATGACCCTCTTCTATAGCATATCCTAAGGGAAGAAAACGTGGAATCTAAACTTTTAGCAACTTGAGACACCCAGAAAAGTGCTGTCAGCCATAGTCTAAGGTGGACTAAGAAAAAAGTCTGCATCCACTTCGTGAAGGCATTTCTTAATGGGAAATTAAGGCACTGAAGCCTGACAAGATCTGACTCACTTGCCCTGCCACTGAAGTGTCTGAAGCTCCCACACTCAGCCCAGCACTCCCAATATCATTTACAGCTTTAGCACAAAAGTCACATGACAGAAAACACACAGAATGATGGATGTGGACATGAGGGCTCCGGAACTACTCCCTCTCCTATTTATACAATTTATTAACCTATTTACACAAGTCTCTTCTGCTCTTTCTTTCTCTAGCACCTTTATCAAAGAATTTGCCCTTTTTATTAAAATTCATGTCTACCAGCAGTTGTTGATATTCTTCATACGCAGGAAGAAGGAAATGCAGCAGTCCCCTCCCCCTTTTCCTTTAGGCTGACACACGCTGAAAACTGCACGCAAACCAAATTAAAAACAAACAGATACTTTAAATATTGCCAGCTCCGACAAAATCACACTTTCAGAGGTGTGTCTCATAGCATGTTACTTTCACAAGGTACAAGGACAACCATAAAGAAGAACAGGAAGCATGTATCAACGTACATCTCAGCCAAAAGATTCAGTAGGCTCAAAGTAGAAATATTCTTAAGTTAGTATTGCAACTCAGAAGGCTAACGATTTTAGGAACTGTTAAATTTTGTCACCCAAAAGCAGAAATCACACAAGAACCTGCAACCATATGCAAACAGGCATTATTAAAATTTCACAACTAGAACTGCCCAGGTGCTGCTTTTCTTCCACAGAGCTGAATGAGACCTAACAAATATCAAGGTGCTTTAAACAATAGCCACAACAACCTTCAGTGTTTATCTCTCTCGACATGCAAGAACAGCCGTAGGAAAGATCAGATTACAGAAAGATACTTTAACTAATAAAACCAGTAACACTTTAAAAGTCCAACAGGAAAATATTCTGTACCCTCCCTTTAGAAAAAGGCCTTTTAGTATTCTGTAACAGTGTTTTTCTATTTGTCCTCCCTTTGCTATTTCATTTTAAGTATGTTAATTTTGATGGTTTCTTTTTGTTTAGAAAGGTTCAGGATTTTGCACTGCACATGAAAACAAAATGCAGAACTACAAACACAACTTTTTGACTGCGTTTAAAACTAGCTTCTTACCTTTTAGTCACATGCACTTATCACATATTGTTTCTAAAAATATCCACGTGTAAATCTTCCAGTGCTCCTTCTTCAAGCATCGAGAGGACAGGGAATAGTAAAGAAGTAAAACGCCATGCTGCATTCAGGGTTTAAAGAACACTCAACATGACCCACACTAATTGTGCCTACCCGTCAGAGCTTAACGCACGTTAACTTGAGCAGAGTCTCACCTTGCATGATACCGTGAGTGCCAGGAAGTGCAGGCATTGGATGAAGGAAGGTGTGACGTGGCTGTCTCAGGTTGACTTTCTGTAAACTTGGTTGCGTGCCAGGAGTGAGGCCTGCAAGCTAGGTCATTTCTTCTGAAAAGAGAGAGGAAGAGTGCACGAGTTTAATGCAAACAGTTCAGCGAGGTGACATGAAGCCATAAAACATCCAAAAAAAAAAAAAAAATCCTGTCAGGGAAGTAGTCACATAGCACAGAACTACAATAACTTCAAGTGACAATGAACTAGGTAATGTTCTACATGCATGCCAGTTTTGAAAAGCTAACCAACATTCCTTTAGAATGCCTGAGGCAGTGAAATACCAATATTCTCCAACGTTGGTGTTAGTGCGGGCTTTATTGCAGTTTTTATTATGGATGAGAGGCAGGTTTTTTTCTGAGTGACCAAGACAAACACAAATTTTGGAGTAACTGAAATGTGTACAGAGCTTTAACACCTCAAGCTAATAGTGAGCTTCAGTGACTCTTAGAACATGACAACAGTATAGTAAGGCTATGGTAAGGTTGCTCCACCTGTGCTTGTGGGAGACGGGAAGGATTCCACACTGCTTCATACAAGTTACTAAGAATGATGTAATAATTCAAATAGTAAGCTCTCGGAGCATACATTACAAACCTTTCTGCAAAGCTGTTCTAAGCCTCTCTGCCCCTTTTCCCGTGGTTAGAAACTAATATCAAGAGCTTTCATTTCCTTCTCCAAGGTCTTTGTAAAGCCTTTCAATGCTCTTGAAAGAAGCGCATTCTCCTTCCCCAGCATTATATAAACTTTCTGGATGGGATTCACCTATTTCTGTCTCAGTGAACGCATGCTCTGCACAAGCCATTAGTCTAGACTCTCTCAATAGCCTTGAGAATAAAACAGAAACCTCCTGAAAATCATTCATCCTGTCCTTCCCTTTGTCTCTTCCTGGGAAAAGTGTAAGCTAAAATTTAGATCACATTTAAGATAAGACAAACCCCGTCCTTCAAAGTCACAGTCTGAACCTAAAGCTTGTAAGACCTTAACTTTTAAGGTTTTTTTCAATGTACTTATGTATTTCACTTGTGTAATTGTGATTATTTTTTCATCAGTAATTTATCTAAGTTAAAAAAATCATTCACAAAGCATAGAAAGTGTTCCCAACTCTCAATTTACACCCTAAAGAAAGTTCTACATTTTTAAATTCATCTCTCTTTTTAAAATTTGGGTTATCAGACAGCCAGTATGAATCAAAACCAAAGCTCATTATAAGCCCAGTATCTTCAAAACAGATCCAATTTGATCACATGGGTTTTTGGAGTACATTCAGGAACATCTGATGAATTCGATGATGAATTGCCTTTCCAAACTCTGCATGCATGGTTATAAAAGGAGAATAATAATTCTACAGGGAAACTGTAATTTCACTAAGAAGTGTGGCATCATTACTGTCACTAGAAAAAGAAGTAATTGTTTCCGTAAACAAAGGCCTACTCTTCCACACATGACAGAAGAGAAAACAGCTGAGCAGAGTGTCAGTATGTTCCTCCTTGGTAGGAATACGAAACTAAGAGAGTGGATGGAGAAGACAAAATATCCTCTGTGAAAACAAGTGAAGATTCCTCACTTCAGCCACGTGGTGCTCAGCTCCAGACAGTCCTTACATATTCCAAGGACCTAAAGTTTATATTCAGGTATGGGGAAGAAGTGTTCCATCATTCAGCTGCACAGAGCACTGAAGGGCTTCCTTGCCACCTCTCACTCTACTGTTACTGATAGCAGCGAGGCAAACAGTAAATACAGATTTAGGCAAGTTCAATATACATTTCAAGCATCGATTCAGCAAAAAAGCTTGTTATGAGACAATTACTTTAGCACAGTGAACAAAGGAAACACAAGACTAGAAAACTAGCACAACACAAAAGACGTTTAGAGCATGAGGAGACGAAGGTTAGGTAAGGAGGATTTCTGCAATGGTTTGCTATGGATTTGGTATATGGTGGGAGGAGTTGAGTCAGGGGGAAGGAACAAAAAGGATGCACTTGTAAAGTCAGTACTGTACCTCATGGAACTTCTCAAGATCTTCATAAGATAATTTCTTGCCTCATTAACATCATTTTCAGATGGCATTTCCTGTGCTACAATGTCCACCACCACTTTCATCTTCCTGAGTGGCCAAGCAAGGGGAGGAACAAACTGGACTGAGTTGTGACGTGAAGCAAGTCAAGTGGACTAGAACTATTAAGTTCTTCTCCATTTTGGTATCAGTGGACACTTTTTCTTTTTTTTTTTTTTTTTTTTTTTTGGCGTGAATGGTCTGAAAATACTCATGGAATACCTGCAGGGTGCAATCAACTAGACACCTGCTTTTGATGAAGTCTGCAACATGACTAAAAACTAATTTACTATGCATAATCAACATTGCTTTCTGTTGGACTTGCATCATTTAATTACATTTAGCATTTCCTGCACTCCAAGAAACCGCTTTTTTTAACAATAAACAGAGCAGTACTTGAATATAGATATCAAACCTCAGCACAAATGAGTAGGAGAACTGGAAGTAAAAGATTAAAAGACTCAAAATCAGAATATTTTGCAGACAACTGAAGATGCTGGAAGCAGAGCATTTATACTCTCACGTAATATCTCTGTATTAATTCTGAGTGACAGAATGAGATCATCTGAACCTACAACACAGAAAACCTCTAGCATAAATGGAAGCATTAATAAAAGCGTTTCACTGACAGTGTGTTTCTACCAATACATATGCAAGAACTGCTGGAAGGAAAACACCAATAAGTAGCAAAGATACAATACAAAGGGAAAACCAGTTTCCATCAGCTATCAATGACATGTGGTGTGCAAATAGTTGAGCAATAAACCAACCTTTCCTCTATTGTTCTTCAGAATAAATCTGTCCTTTTACAGTTACTGTTCGGAAGTCATTAAAACATCCTGAATTTCACAGGGTATAGAGATTAGAAATAGTGGCTTGGATTACAGTAGCAATACTGATTTGATATGAGAAGGAAAAAAGAGAGAGAGAGAAAAAATAAACTTCTTTGACCAACAAAGAAAACATAACTAGACTGGGCAAGCATGGGGAAAATAACCAAAGTCAGAATATATTTGATTAAGTCAAGATTTAAAAATTCAGATAATTTTTACTTTCAGTTCATAGAACCATGGAATCACCAAGGTTGGAAAAGACCTCCAAGATCATCCAGTCCAACCATCCACCTGTCACCAGTATTTCCACACTAAACCACGTCCTTCAGTACAACACCTAAATATTTGTCACCTCTAAGGGTGGTGAATCCACCACCTCGCTGGGCACACTATTCCAGCACTTGACCACTCTTTCAGAAATTTTTTTAAACTTTCAATCTGAATCTCCTCTGGTGCAATTTGAGGCCATTCCCTTTCGGATACTGCTAGTTACATGGGAGAAGAGACGAAACCACACCTCGTCACAACCTCCTTTTAGGTATTAATACCTAAAACAGTTCAGTGTAATTTTAGCTGCCAACCACCTAACAGCCTAGCCTGAGAATTCACAAGTAGAACAGGGCAATCACCTTCTGAACAATTTAGATGTTCTATGGAATGAACACTTATTTGGTTAAAATGTCTTCTTTCTTCCCCATCTTCAACAGGCAGATCACATTCCTTTTTTGTAGAGTATTTAAGCAGCTGACACCCTCTGCAGACAAAGACATCAGGTATTTTCTCTCTCAAGAAACCATGTTTGTAGAATTCAGATTGCTTCACGTTAATTTAGTCACTAGTGGCAGATCTACCTGCCAGGATAACAGAAGAATGAAGTACCTAAGTTTTATAAAAAAGAAAAATGGCCAGCAGCAAATCCATATAAGGAAAATGAATGCTTCTTGTGTTATTCTCAACAATTCAATACATCCGTGGATTATTCTAATCTAGGTTCAAACAGTTGTTCTCAATTTCATAACAAAGCTTTAGGATAAATATAATGTCCTCCTCCCCCCTTATCATTTTCAGTGTTTTTCTGACTCCTTGTATACCCGCCTGTATCTCTGTATGTAACAGAAAATCAAACAATGAGAAAATGCCATTTTAAAAGGAGGACAAAGCACACAAAACATGATATTGGACATCTTGCCTAAATGCAGTTTCTCTCTCACTTTATCTCTTCCTCTCTTTCTCTGGAAACGGGGAGAGGAAGGGTGTGTTTGTGTGTGGGAAGAAGAAAAGGAAGAAAAACATAGAAAGGCTCTGAAAATTTTCATTCAGCAACCCTGTATTAAAGGACCAGGACACACACAACTAAAGAACTCCTGTAATATAGTCTGAACCAAATGTGTCACTGTCTGTCATTCATCAGCAATACAGTTAATTCAAATCTTATTCCTCACTCTTATTTGTTCTGTCATACATGCAAAGTCACTTTCTACGCTTTTCAGTGTACCATGACTTCTCTGTCCAGATTGATGGCTTTGTACTTCTAACACCTGGTTTTGGTCTTCCCAACAAACTTAGTCCCTGATAAACCTGACCCAAATTCAACTTCTGAATTTGTATCCCTGCTTGCTTGCTACAGCAGATTTGAGTTGCTCTCCTCTATAAGGCTGCCCACTGTCTTTCACTCAGATTCAATCCTGGATGCCCTAAATCCCTGCTGTCCTGAGACCTGGCATCAGCAATCGCAGTGCTTTTTATTTATTTTTATTTATTTTTTTCCCCTAGTACGCCTTACATCAGTGTTTACATCATCCACAGAGGAGAATCTTAAAGGTCCCTTTCAACACATGATGGTAAGCACAGTCTTTGTTTGGGCAGGCCATACCAGTAACTGCCTAAATCCCCCCTCAAAGCAAAAAGTGCATCTTCTGAGCCAAGGCACACAGATCATACCCTCCCTTATATAGAGACTGAACTGGAAATGTACAAAACGCATTTTGTACATTTTGTCCTGGTGAAAAGTATACCTGAAAAAACTAATGGTAAACATCTACTTGCTACGTATTCTAAGATAATGCCTTTCAGCTTTCTTCTGAGCTTCAAAAAAAAAAAAAGACAATACTTCTCTTTTGTACTCCCTTACATAGAGAAAGCCTGAATGAGACTTTTTTTTTAGGATCATTTCACAATGATTAAATGCAAATGCTCTGATGTCATAACTGACCAAGTGCTGCTAAGATGAGATTAAAAAAGCTACTCTATTCTGCCAGCAAGATAGCATTAAAAAAGTGATGTGAAAGATGACTCTTTTAATATTAAAAATAAATAAATAAATAAATCAGAAATTCTCAACAGCAATTTTAATGTTAGATTACCATCTACGCACTGGGATGACATGTATGAATCCAAATTACTACTGAAAACACTCAAAACCATACCAGGGTGTTTCATTTCAAGACTCTGCTTTCCTCCATTAAGAGCAGCATGTAACCCATCTGCTTGTTACAGCACACTCTGCTGGAATATTAGCATTTTTCTATTCTGTCAGGAAAATCCCCTGTGACATATTTCATTGGTATGGGATGAATCACTGATGAAAACTTATCAGCCTGGTATATGAGAAAACTCTCCTCTGACTACATGCAGCTGAGCCCTGCTGCACACATCCCCTTGTCTTTTGACAGCTGGATTAGCCACAGGCTAATCCCAATATCCGACACTGTGCACTCCACGCACAGACACAAGCTGCAGTCGGTGATCAGCTGAGAGAGCAAGCAGCTGGGAATCTCATGCAACACAGAAACCCATGAATAGGAATAAAAAATAAACACTTTTCATGCAAAGAAAGTCACTAAAAGCTTTGTTGTCCTAAGATAAGATAAATCTACCACCTACTTGATGCGCTCAGTCCTTTTCAAAGTCAAAGCGTACTGCAAAAAACTTAAGTTAGGCTCCATAGATTCATAAGGTTGGAAAGGACCTACAAGATCATCTAGTCCAACCATCCTCACACCACCATCCCTACCCTTCGAGCTACTAAATCAAATCCCTTAGCACCTCATCTAAACGCTTCTTGAAGAGCGCTAGGGACGGAGCCTCAACCACCTCCCTAGGCAGGCCATTCCAGTGCCTGACCACTCTCTCAGAGAAAAAATTTTTCCTCAAATCTAATCTAAATCTTCCCCGGCGCAACTTGTGGCCAATGAATCCCTCTATCTTACCAAATACTAAGTTATCATCCTTCCTGGTTAAAACATACTGAAAAGATACTATTATTAGAAGATTGTATCTTAATTAAGCAAGCTGTTAGCAACTCGATAACCATGAAGAAGTAATGAACAAGACTTAAGAGCAGCCTATTCAACTCCTGGTCCCTGCAGCTACAGAAGTTCCTCACAGGACACCTTCATCCTCATAGGGAGGACAGCTCTGCCACCTCTCTGCCCAGAGCCATCAGGGATGGTCCTTCCCTGTCACCGTGTGCACCCGCCTCAGCCTTTGCCTCCTTTTTTATCCCACAACCCACAGCCCTGCCCAGTGTCCTCCTGTCCACATTTAGTTGCCGTGAGCTGTCCCTACCTCTCCAAGAGTGTAGCCCACGTCCTCATTCCAGCAGTCATACATGCTTGTTTGCAGATCTGCTTGCAGGGTCAGACGGAAAGTTGCAATGATAGAAGATGGCACTGCCGACACTTAATAACCCAGTAAAAATACAACTAGGATCTGATAAAAAATATGAGGGAGATGGTTTAGCCTAGCAGCCAGAGAACTCACCCAGTGCAGCTTTTGTGGAACAAATGACTTGTGTTCAAGTCCTAGGTTCTGCATTCTCATTTATGCCTCTTTTAAATTGTGCCATGGGAGGTTCAGGTTGGATATTAGGAAATACTTCTTCTCATAAAGACCAGTGAGGCATTTGGAACAGACCGCCCAGGGAAGTGGTGGTGTCACCATCCCTGGAGATGTTCAAGAAATGTGTGGATGTGGCACTGAGAGTCACGGTCAGTGGGCATGGCAGGGATGGGATGGTGGTTGGACTAGGTAATCTCAGAGGTCTTTTCCAACCTTAGTGATTCTATGATTCTGAAAATGTAGTAAATTTGGTTTATCAGTCTACTTAATTATTCTGGATTGATGAGCTCAGTTAAGAACCGTTTAATGGTTTATCTAAACTGCTTTCAAAATTTATTTGGTTAAGGACAATCTGCAGGGGTGAATTCACACTAGGCTTCAGAACAGAATTTTCCAACAACTGAAATTTCCATATATCTGCATTCAAAAATATCACATTATATACAAGCTAAGAATAATCAACACAATATGGTTAAAAAGCTGTAACCCACAGACCACGTGTGGATGTGCGTGTGTTAACTGACTGATGTATGCATGATTAAATAA
Source organism: Oreortyx pictus (assembly GCA_036925125.1). NCBI lineage: Eukaryota > Metazoa > Chordata > Aves > Galliformes > Odontophoridae > Oreortyx > Oreortyx pictus. The sequence goes on along the minus strand of JAUPFR010000001.1, from coordinate 66,731,030 downwards.
AACACAGTAAGTCCAGAATTTGCCTCTTTAACTCACAAAACATGTCAGTGACAACATGGATCAGAAGAGCCATGGCAGAACAAGTGAACTGACACCATGTTTAAATGGGAAGAGAGAACTCAGCTGAAAATCAGAACAAGTGGCCCAGCAGCAATCTGTCCTCACCCTTGAGAATCCCCACTGCTATGGATTTATCAACACATCCCTCAGCAGCATAGCATCTAGTAAGGTAAGCAGCTCACTGAAAATTACATTTTGTTTTTCTCAGGTCACAGCAGAGACATTTAAGCCATATGTACTGTGTACTGACAAGTTTATTCTCACAAGGACCAAGCTTCTCAAACGATCTTCCAAACAAATTCTGGCCACACCACACAGCATCCAAGACCCATTTAATCCAGCTTAGCCACAACTGAGACAAAGGATAAGTGCAATACTGTTGAAAAAATTACAATATATCTCACTTTAATAAGTAACTGAATAAGGTCATTTATTTATTTATTTATTTTTCTGCAGAAAGTGTCCCTCAAGGCATCTTGATCTCAGAAGGGCGACAGATTTGAAAGGAAAACATCGCTGTGCTAGAGGAGAAAAACACTCAGATAGAAAACCACTTCTGCAGGACCCCCTCGAGACTGCACAGTAAACATTTATAGTACTTCCACTGCATATGGTATTTGGAGGTAGCTGTGCAACTGTAAATCACTAAGAAATATAGGGAACTTCCTTTAAAATGGGATTTTTACTGTTGTAATGACTGTTTTCAGATTAAAACAGACATCAGACCTAAATCTTGGCATATTAGGTTGTTCATAATTTGAGCATGCAGTCTCAGCTGTCCTAACACGCTGGAAACTTAAGGCATAAGGTAGTTATAATTGCACAATTGCCTTCTGAGTTAATCTTCTCCTTCCTTACCTCCCAGGCGTAGCTCAGATTTCAGATGGAGGAGCTAATTGTTCAATTCCAAGTTATATCCTCTTTTTGTCTCCAATGGATAACCGTGGCCATAACAGCATTATAACAAAAAGCAGGACAATTTGAAACACTTATCCATTTATGCTTCCTCCATTGGCAAAAGACGCATTTATTACTGTAGCTTCTTGAACTACCAGCTCCTCTTGCCTATGTGCATATTAATCTGGGCCCAGTTTCTTCAACATATTGTGTAGACACTTTTTACTGAAGTAGCAGGGCTCTCTCTAAGGGAGGCAGGGCCACCATTTCCATCTCTGAGGGCAGAGGGGGACTGCAGGGCATTGGCTGAAAGCAACTGACACCTCTGCTGTGGCTGCTCAACATCCCACTACATTCCTTGCAACTTCATTCTGTCAGGAACAGAGCTGGACTCCAGCTTCAGCCCTCCCTGCTACAGGACAGTGCAGTTAAGGACACAGTGGTTAGGCAAGACTAAGATCCAGCTGATGGCCACAGAAGCAAGAATGGGTAAGAACGACTCCTTTTTCCTCACATGATCCTTTTTGGATGAGTATCTGGGTCATCCAGACAAATCATAATATCACAGAATCAGCAAGGTTGGAAAAGACCTACAAGATCATCCAGTCCAGCCATCCACCTATCACCAATAGTTCTCTCTAAACCACGTCCCTCAACACAATGTCTAAATATTCTGTAAATACCCCCAGGATTGGTGACTCCACCACCTTCCTGGGCAGCCCATTCCAGCAGGAAAGAAGTGTTTCCTAGCATCCAGTCTGATCAAAAGACATGGAAACATTAGCTCCTAATTCTTCAAAGGGGTGCTCTTCCTCCTATGGCTCTGGTGGAGAAGGACTCAGCAGCTGTGCTTGGAAAAGCTGGATCCCCTTGCTATCCTGCACACAGTGCCATATTTACAGGATCAGAGAATTCTCCATGCGTCCACCCATATAAAACCTACTCCCTCCATCACACTTCACAAAAAGGGAATGCCGTGAATGTAAAAACACTAATCTGTCAATACATCTGCCAATGCATCAACTACTACAGCCACCTTACTACACACTGTGACAGGACAAGTAGATGCAGACAAGTCGCCAGGCTGAGCTGCTGGTCTGGGTGAGGAATCAATCTGAGTACAAACACACTCAAGACATCAGTAAGTTTATGGTGACCAAAACCCCCAAATCCTACTTAATCTATTAACAGCAATGCTGTTTCCTATGATTTGGATGCCTGACAGACGTGCCTCAGTTTGAACAGACATATGGCAACCTTAACACATTTAAAATCCATTAGAGCTGGAAGTTTAAAAGTTATCAGGAAACTCTGATTTTTCTGAGATTCCTGGAGTAGGGCTGATATTGTTTAGTGGATAACATTCTTGCAGACTTTGAGGCCTATTTTGCAGAAACTGAATGTGCCAAGATATCACCCAATTTAGCATCATTAGACTTGAAAGCTGGGTTAAGTAACTTCATAGCAAAATAAAAGCTGTTTTCCAAGTAAGACTGGAAACAGAATCACCACACTAGAGTAACACCACAAATCTCCAATGTGTTATATCTCTTCTATCCCACATCACACCACCCCTTTGGATCTCAATCTTTAGTCACCCTAATTACCACTAAATTTTACAAGAGAGTCAAACTGGCAAAAAATAAAACAACAAAAAAAAAAACAAACCCAACTACAGTCTAAACATCTGTTTGGGTACAAAAAATCGGACAAATTAGAAACCACATTCATGATTTTCCAGGGCCAGATCAGTTACAGTGGATGATGAAATTAAATAAATAAATAAAACCTGTAACTAATATTTGTAAATACTCCCTCTGCTGAAAACTGTATTAAAAAGAAGCAGCAAGGGTTATCAGCATCCCTTTACATGACTGAGTATTTTACTAACTGAATTCATCTGTACGCTCCTGCAGAAACCAAGGTACGGATCCTGATGCAAGGCATTTGTGGAAAATCTCACAATAAATAATGACACTATATCCACTTTGCAAGTCATGACTACATCACCACTTTTAAATCTGAATACCGCGTATATCCTTCAAGTGACTAAAGAAAGTTCAATATTTTATAGCTTCACATGAAGTTCAGTGAGATTAGCAGAAAGGTGTAACGCGTTTCTATGTGCCAATCTCTACCACGCATTATCACAACTTACTATAAAACAATGGGAACCCACCACAGAAGTTAACCTTAACTCTGCTGGAATCGTTTCCCACAAATGCAATGGGCAGTTCCTACCTGAGCAATTAATGCTGGAGGGAAGCTCCATTAGCCTCATGAGATTAATGGTTTTTCTAATGGAGCTGTCTGGTTACCACTAAGCAGATCGACAGAAGCACACCCTGAGCCCCTGCTCTGGCACCCCACCTTCACAGCATATGTTCTTGAAGAGCAGGAAGCAGTGACGGTCCTGGCAGCAATAAATGATAAATCTGGCAGAGCAGGATTTTGTTAATATCTCCCTTCCCCAAAACTGCAGGTGTGTTAACATTTTTCTTTTTTCCAGTGTTCCTCACTATCACACCCTTTCTTTAGATGTTCAGGCAGAATACAAAAACAACTTCTCACGTCTCACACCATGTGCATGCACACTAATTTCCTCCTGCACGGTACCGTAAAAATCCCTGTGTATCCCTGTGTGACCTCGACTTGAGCTGTGCCCATAGCTGACAGCACACAGCCAGAGAAATTTTTTCCATTGGATTTCCTTTTCACATCGGTAAAAGCTAAAGACTGAACAACTCCCAGCCTTAACACTTCAGGTTTCCCCAGCAGACTGACTGCTACTCTGCTCGTCCTGATGATCAGCACTGGCACACTGGGATGAAGAGAGCAGTCCAAGATGGGCTGCAAACCTCTTAGATTCTCAAGTAGGAGCCATGAACCAGCCTCACTGTGTGGTGAGTGGTTCTGCTCGGTGACAAGGAGCACTGAGACACTAGGTCTGTCAGAAACAGGAGGCAAACAGGCAAAGAGACAACAAAACGCTCCTCTCAGAATTACCCCTCTTTTTCTGCATGTACCCACTCTCCTTCAGTGACCCTTCAAGACAATGCAGTGTGGCTTTTCTTCTTCCCACACAGCAAACAAGCCACAAAATGCCAACCAAGGTGCATCCCAAGCACTTGCGCTCCCCCGGTTCAACCACCAGCCACAGGGCTGGAGAACTCTGGAGCTCCATTCCTGCCAGCCCAGCACAGCCCTGTCCCCTGGTACCTACCCACAGCCCTGACTCAGGCAGCGGCTCCTCCTCAGGGCCCAAGTACAGCTCCTGACCCCACAGGGCTGCCTCAGGCCTGCACCGTACACATGGGTGCACGCCTGGACCCCAGCCCCCAGCCAAAGCAGAGCAGAGCCGGGACCCCTGCCGCCCTCCAGACAAAGACAGTCCTCCTCTCCTCCTCCTCCTGCACTAATCCGTGCTGCTGCATCGGCTTAGAGGCTATAATTAGATTTGTGAAGGAGCCTTGTTGCGGCTCCACGCCAGGGGGCAGAGCAGTTTTGGTTAGTCACACCGGGCACTCCACCAGTTTGGCCCCAGTATGCACTGCCTGCCCTGCTCATCTGGGAGCGCTGAGGAAGGCCAGGAAATCAAACCAGTGCCTCTCAGTGAGCAGCACTTCCCCAAAGGGAGCGGCAGCCAGTGATCTCCCTAGAAATTAATAACCCAGAAAGGCACTGGGAATCACCTCTGCCTATGGAGAAAAGTCACAGCTATGTCCTCCCATTCCATAGGGAGACTGACTATAAAAAATTCAGAGGAACTCTTCCAAAGGGTAATCTATTTTCACACCTTCTGAAAACAGCAACTTTGTTCCATATTCATATTCCTAGTCCCCTGTAACTGGGCCTTTTGTATGTATATGCTTGTTACAGTTGCTGACTACCATCATACCTGAGGATGTAGTAACAGGCTGCACAGAGGTTGTTCGGGAGAAGGTTAAAGAAATATATTTATTTCTACTGTGTCCTTATGGACCAGTTCAGGAGGAAGAGAAAGAGAAACATTCTTCTTATTCACTGGAATGTGTTCAGACTAGGTTTTCCTTAGGTTCAAGCAGGACCATGCATTTGTATCAGTTCTGCACTATAATGTACCAGTGATTGCCACATGAAACTTGCTTCACCACAGCATTCTTAACCAACTGCCAGACCCACTTCCTAAGTATGCAAAACTAACTTCTTTCTACAGGTCACAGGCAAAAGTGCTTATGATTGCAAAGGAAATGTTGGAAGTAACATTGATTTCCCTAAATCTCAAAATTCAGGAGGGAGGAGAAGGTGGGCAAAAAGGACAAGAAGTGATCTTATTTTATGAAAGAATATTTGCATTTCAGTCAGAGACCTAGATAAAACAGCATATGGCAAAAATAAACAATTACAAAATCATCCTGTATCTCCACTGTGTGAACTTGCTGGAAACTAGACAACGTAGGGCTAACACTTTCTCAGCCAGATTGCAATATTTTATTATCTAAAGGTGAAGGTATGACATTCATCCAGATGATAACACTATTACAGTGAGCTGCTCTACTGAGTTACCTGAATGAGGGTAACTTAACATGATCCCTTGATTATCAACATCAGTACACTTCCACACTCACTGGAGTCCAGAGAGAGACAGACTTTCATTTCGTGCTCACTTTTCCAACATTGTTTCTAAAAGTTTAAGATCTACATAATTATTATCATGTGCACAAGGATACGCAGTGACAAATACTATTCTATACTTGGGAACTACTCAGCAAAAGAGAAATGTAAAACCATGCAGAAAAAGGGATTGTTTCTGGAATTTCCAGCAAGAGGCCCATCTTCACTCAGCCTAGCAGAATAATAAATTGTATACTGTGAGTACTATTGAGTGCACTATCTGAAGAGTTAATAGTATTAGAATTCCATTGTTAAAATGTCAAAAAGAGGAAAGACAAGTGAAAAAAAAGCAAGTGTCTCCATAACATTAAAGGAAAACCTCATCCCCTAAACATAGCTGGCTAATAGGATTTTTAATTTGTCTTTCAGAAGCTTTTTTTCAGACAAATACCATGCACAAGGATTTAAATATACTAAAAAAACAGAGAATTTTCAGTATTTTGAGGGGGGAAAGCCCTCTCACTCAAGGTCTTATCTCAGTTATGATCCTGCTCCTCTCCGAGAGAGCTAAGGAAGTAACCTGGGATCTCTTTTTTTAGTATTACAGTGTAGAAAGAAAAGGAGTCTACAGCCAACTTCACACACTTGGTATTAATTCTGGCATGACAATAATGTTCTGACACTGGATTTATAATCATGATGGTATTCAGTCTATGCAGTAACAAATTAAACTTTTCATTAAAAACAACCTTTTTCTTAAGGCAGGAAACAAGATTCCTTGCTCAATGAAAATTCCTGCATGCCACAGTCTGAGCTGCTATAAAGCTTGAGCTCCTTACTGAGAATTAAAATTCTTTTAACTTGAAAACAGAACTGACCAAGAATTACCTCCAGCTTCACTGACATCCCCAGAATTAGAAAACTGTGATTCATTCTGAAAAACCTTTACCAGGAACATGCTTATCAGTTTCACTGATAAGGGTTTCTCAGGTCCATATTTTGCCTGTTTTAACAACCAAAGTTACAGCAAACGATGTGCTCATCATGGGGATCAGAGGCACAGACCAAGCAGCATCTGCTTTCCAGTGTGTTGCTGATGGTGGCGGCCCCAGTCCCTCTGCTGCCTGTCTGTGGGTGTCAACACTAACCCCTTGGCCAGCTTTCCTCAGGGATATAGCTTGCCACTAGAAATACAAAGACAAAAAACAGTTAAGAACCCGAACAGGCAGTAGGCATTCTCTCCCTCTAAGATCGCTTGGGAAGCAGGTTATGGATGCTTTTCTCTACACTGACCTTTCTGAATCATTAAAATATACATTATCCTATTTAATTTAGGAACTCTTATCCAAAAGAGATCATATTCTAAGGAAGAGATCTCTAACTTAACACGTTTATCTCTAAAACGCTTTTTAAATCGTTTAATGAAAACAGCCACAAGAGAGCGCTAACAGCAAAGAATTAAATCATGGGGAAAAGTAAGGACTTTCACCTACTCAGACAATAAAAATAACTCTTTGGTTGCGGTCAGGCAGCCTTATTTGCACATTCAGCTCCTCAGACACTTAACTGCTATTGGCACAATCTTCAGAAGTCAGCAGAGGTTCTAGGTGTCTTGGCTCTTGAATGGTGACTTTGAGACACATTGCTCTTTGTTTTCAAAGGAAGATTACTCAGCAGTTTTTTCATTTTATGCGCCTTTAAAATGGCTCACTTAAATTGTGACTCCTGAAATTAACAGGCCGTTTTCTGATACCACCATATGTTTTTCCTGAACATTTCCATCTCACTAAAACTCAGAGCAATGAGCTAAAACATCAAAACTTTGTCAAAACTGTTTTTGCTCTCTACACCCCAAGTAGCTGAATACCTCACACTCCCTTCTTGGTTGCCCTTTCCAAGAAAAGCATTGATAAATTCTAACCACACCAAAAAAAAAAAAGAAAAAAAGAAAAAAAGAAGAGTCAGCTTCCATTTCTGGAAGCAGCAAATGGAACCGCAGCATGTTTTCCATGCAAAGCAAGAGGAGTTCCTGTTTTTGTATTTTCTGCTCCTACTATCTTATCATAAAAGGAAATGGACCCAAAATTTGAGAACAGAAAAATAAAATAAGACTGTGCTTAGCTTTCGGACTTCTGGTGGAAGTCATGGGAATGTAAAGAAAGTGCAGAGTAATAACATTAGTCTATTATTATTGAGATATCTTTAAATGGAAAATTGAACGAGTATTTCGACAAATTACTGACAGATTTCTACGACAAAGGTATCTGTCCCAAAACCTAACATTTCAGCAGAGACTCATATCGTACCTTAAACACATATTCACACCTCCTAAACTCACACAAAGACTAACGCAATTGTTCTTGACCACAGCAGGACATGCAGCACTGCTGTTTGCTGCCTTCTCCACATGCATCAGGTAGCCAATCCATCTGAACCCTGGCCTGCTAGTAACAGTGTCTGAAAACGGAGCAAAGAAGCCAAGCTGGAAAGAGAATTATCTTGTTGCAGCAGAGGAGAGTAGCTTTTTGTCTTTCCCATGACCTAGGAAGTGGCATTTAACATAAAAAGAATTTGAAGTGATATGTAAAATCCTCTGCTTCAAACTGTGAGAACAAATAAACACAAATACATTATGAAGTCTTACTGCCCTTACAAATAATGGGAGTTCAGTTGTTAACTTGAGCAAATCGGGATTTAACCACCATAGCTTCCTTCAGTCTTTTTTGTACTTCAGTTCAACAGTACAGGCTCGAGCAGGATGGAACAGCAATTTCATTTCTAAGTTAGATATGCACTGCTGACAACAAGGTATTAAGTTGTATGAGGTATGAAATCATCAATCTTCCTGCCTGGTAAATTCACAATAGACTACCACGATAAAACTTTCATATTCTGGAATGGTTCCTCCTAACTCTGCCTTGGGGAACTAGACAGGCACAACTGAATGTCTGAGATAAAAGTGTTGATCGTGGGATTTATGTTATATCATATATTTAATGACATAAATACTTTTTTTGTCATTAATTTGTGTATATTCTGCTACCTTTTGATGTCTAGATAGCACTGAACTCCTGACACCATTCTTTTACCTCAGTTTTTGCCATGATTTGTCAGAATTTATCCAAAACACAATAAGAAAAAAAAAATAGTAAGTCTTTATCATCTGGAAACATCTAAAAGGCTTCACATATTGAATAACTGGCTCCAAATGCTGCCTCAAGTAGGGTTTACTTTCAAATATTTTGGAAAATATCATGCTATGTAAGCAAGGGGCTAAAGAAATTAACCTTTAACGTGAATACAAAAAAAGGCTTCATGCACCAGTAATGCTCAAGTAAAATGCAGCCTCTCACAGGGCAAGATGTAGCAACAGCGGAAGGAATCAAAATGCACAGGGAATTTCCGTCCGTCTCACTGTGACCAAGGTGAAAGAGCAGGAGCCAGAAGCAGGCAGCGGAGCAGCCTTTGGACTTCACTGTCCACCACTGCCTTTGTCCAAGAGAGTTAGCAAGCAGCAGTGTGCAGCCACCTGTGCCAGCCCAACTTGGTGCCTTCAGCAAAAAGGAACTTGTCACCTTCTTGGAGCACGTGACCATGGAAACTCTGCTTTGCTCATGGCCAGAAGGTATGGCAATCTGTTACCTCAGAGCTACCTACCGCAACAGGTTTACTGTTCCATGGATAGCTCAGATGAACTGAACTTCCTTAGAAACCACATTACCAATATCGGTGCTCCTATGCAGATGTGGAGCTTTCCCACACTACTTTCAGCTATGATTTATTTAACCATGTCCAAGGTTATCAAAAAATGTGAGTGGGGAAGGAGAGTTCCTCCATTCCCAGGGCACTTCAGGAGACAGCTCGACCTCAGTTTGTCTCGTTCCTAGTTGAAACCCTATGGCCACATAATGCAAATTATTGAGTCTCCACTAAGAGCAATGCCACAAGCTAAGATGCTTCAAGTTTTATTTGGGAAAAGTATTTTGCTCAGACATGCTCTGGGCCAGATCGTATTTAGAGGACACTACCAACCCTTTTTCTTCCCCATCACATGTCATGCTTCAGCTTGGCTCCCTTCCTGCCAGCAAGGCTACTCTGTGAGCCAGACCAGTGAACGTATCATGATTTGAATCGCAAGCTAGCCAAAATTTCCCCAAACCCTGAAAATGCAGTGGAGTAGAAATACTAGGGACATACAACACAATGGTACAGTGCTGCAGCTGTGTCTCTGTAAACAGAGACCTTGCTGTGCCAGGTAAACCAGTATTATGCAAATTCAGCAACCATGACCATAAAAAAATGGTGTCTTGTTTAAGAGATGAGATGAAACTTTGCTCAGTAATTCAGTAACTACAGTTGCAATACTCTCATATTCATGCCCTTCTTTTAAGTGGTCCTATTTCTGGAGTTAAGTTGGATTCAGAACTTTTAAAGAAATCTTCTAAGAACTTTGCAAATTGGAAGGTGATACATGTAGTAACACAACCAAGCACAGAAGAAAATCTCTACACTTAACTTCAACATACACTTAACACTGGGCATTAAAACATTTAAGAAAGCATACAAATTTTCAATGCAGTCAGTCATTTATCTCCAGGAAGTGAAATATGTAATCTAAAATCAAAGTAGCACAAGGATAACTTCAACATATTGGGACAGAAGCACTACTATCCTACTGAAGGTTAAGCTCTTTGACACGCACGTGCTCAAGTAGGATTTAAAAAGCAAAAACAACAAAACAACACCAACCAACCAGACCTCTTCAGTGCTTAAAAGCAACCTCAATTAAATATTCCAAAATGCATACAGCATACATAGAAGCATTCACTTCAAACGCAAAGAAGATTCCTGGAATAGAAAACTACTCTTTTAGTCTTTCATGGATGGGGTTATGACTGGTAAAGTCAGGAGACAAAAAGAGATCTACAGTGTTTGCTGCTATCCAGCACAGTTAAATTCTTTGTGCTCATTATTACGTGAAATTAAGTCTCCAGACCCACAAATTTTTGACTGCGTGCCTGCTTCCCTTCTTACCCAAGGGGCTACATATTACAGTCTGTACTGCTTGAACTGGAATTCACCTGGAGAAAGTAATGTTCAGAACAAATTTGACGGTATAAATTTTCGGTTAAATCATGTAAGTGTTTGTACACATCATCTTCAGTAAGCTGAGCACTCTCACTAAAGTCAGTGGGACTACTCATGCTCCAAATTAACCATTTCAACAAGTGCAGGCAGGACTGGAGGAAGAAAAAAATTGTGACTTACAGGTTGTTACTGTCTGAAGCATATTCTATTCCACAAAAAAAGTAGTATTCAATTTCAGTAATTGCTTCACAAAACTGAATATCATTGCCACAAGTAACTTTTTGAGTAAGCACATAAATACCATACAGGATTCCTTAATCCCCACAAATAAATTTCTGTGCCTTTTCTACGACTCCAAGTATCTCCCTGGCAGAGATGACTTAGGAAAAAATACAGTGCTGTCTGTCATATTTTTGGCTTTCTCTTATTCGAGCTTGACGCGAATTTTTTCAGATTTGTGAAGAATGAGATTATGAAAGTAATCACAACATAAAAACACGTCAGCCACAACATATGTATCAAGAGAGTCCTGACAGTTGTACAAGGCAAACATTCAAAAACACTAAACAATGACTTGCTCTTTGAAACCTGGGACAACACCTCCAATTCGAGGAACTGAAGCTTATGTTCACTTAAAGCGTCAACTGGTATGTCACTAAAAAATCATGTTAAGACAACTGAGAAACTAATCAGCCAAAAAAAAATAAGAAATAAAAGTGCTTTTTTTAGCTACGCACCCCACCAAAAAGACAGTTGGCATGGGAAGCACCCAAACACCTGAGTCGTATTGCTAGGATGGAGACGAAGGGAACATAGATTTGCACCAATGTTGTGTATGCATAATTAAGTGACCGTGCCAACAGTTAGACAAGCAGGTGAAATGGTCTGCATCAGGAGACTTGTGGTGTATGATTTGCTGAAAACATGAAGGTACATGTACAGTCTATTCTTATGTCCATGTCTTACTGTTAATAGCACAGGGTCAGACAGTTGGAGGAGCAGTGGAAGAAGGGCGAAGGCAGTCTGGTCAGCCCCAGGCTTGCCCACATAGCCAGTCATAGACATGCTGGAGCATGAGAAGGGCTCTTTGCCAGCAATTCCACAGTGTCCTCCTGAGTACACAAAGCACACAGGTTTTTTCAGCTGTCTCTCAGAGCTCCTTTATAGTCCTCATACAAGCCCCTTCAGATGTGAGACATACTTGGAAGTGCTTCTGAGATAAGCCTATATGCATTGTGCCATTGAGAGGACAAGTTTCCTTTGCATTCATCTGGTTCCTGCCTCCACTTCATCCTTGGTAACTCGCCTGCAGCACCATAGGAGAGACTAGAAAACATGACCCTAAGCTGGAGACTGGGACAGGGATGTGCCCTGTTAGAACACCTGACATACATATCTTGCTCCTCTTTCAATTACACAAAGTGAAAAAGAATTCCAAACTTTCATGGCTTTGTGGCATTTGCTTATGTCCAGCATGTACAAAGCTATGGAGAATATATTTAATAACCAGAAGAGAATTTAAGTTAGAAGTGTACACAGAACAACTAATTACTGAGGATATAATAACTACCTCAGTATCGACACAGGGCAAATTTTACATGTTTATGTATAGACACGTACATATCTATTCTGAAAGAAAAGAAATTCTCCTCTCCTGTAAGAAATGTCCTAAGCATACTCTGTTATCTTCCTAGAAAAGGAATCTACTCAAGAAATGACTCAGTACTACACTGAAGAACAAGTATGCAATTAAGATGCGCTGTTTTGACAAATCCCCTTGAGAAAACAACACAAAGACTCCGGAGTCCTCTATTAATCCAAGACCAAAGGTATACTACATTTGTTCGATCATCAGTATTTGTAAGCTCTTTAAACGTTGCATTTGTTGTTAAGCCTGTTGCAAAGTCCTGATTTGGCTCAGAATGCAAGTATGCAAAGTTCAAAATGTTAAAATAAAATAAAATAAAGCGAAGCATGTGTGCTGGTAGGAAGCAAACCTATGCTTAGTATTTGGTACTACAGGCAATTTCACTTAGAATAAAAGTGTTTTCACCTCCTATACAGTTCAGTGCATAAAAACAGTTTTGTGGAAGCCAGGAACCACTGCTGAACCACAACAAACACATCAGAAAGATTTGCTACAGTCACAAGCTAATAATGTGAATGAAATGTGCTACTTAATGAAGCAACACTTTTTCACTTGGTGTTAGCTTTGTGTAAATTAGACTTCTAAAACAGAAACAGCATGCCTGATTACTTCTCAGGTATAGAAATAGATCAATAAAAGAACGGGACTTGACATTACTGCATGAAATGGTGACATGCACAGTGGAATTTCACACAGATGTTCACTTGAGCAGTGCTGAATAAAAACTTGGTATTCCAGATATCAAGAATTTCTCTATATTCAAGAAAAATTATGTTAAAAAGTAATATTGTTACAACTTTTTTTTTTTCCCCACTTTTGGATGAGTTGAGAAATAGTTCATACAAACAATCCTAGACAAAAAGTTTTCAACATTAGCCTTCTCAGGGTCATTCCTACCAATATCCAGGACAAATGTGGTTAAAAGTAAGATTCTTTTAACCTCCAGGCCTGTGTTGCTGAGACGAAAACCACTTATCAGCTTTGTGCTTCAGATTATCACACTGGCATCCACAGGAAATGTTAAATTAGTGCTACAGAAAAACATCACAGTGTTAGACAAAGGACAGAGGACAAGTAAACAAAAAGAAGATACGGTAAAGATTAATACATCGTCTTACATTTAAGTCAGTGAAAAGGAATGGTGGGATTTTTTCCATTCTCCAAAGAGAACAGTAATAGTGGATCTAAAGAAAACAGAGTTTAAAAATGCTAAGGCAGCCAGCCATTTCAAGATCACTGTAAGTAATTAATGTGCAGACTGCCTCCTAAAGCAGTGGTCCTATCCAGCTGAAAACCTGCTTCCCCAAGTCATTTTGCAGTCAGATCAGTTCCCCGATCCAATTCAATCCAGATCTGCAGGAGTGCTCATACAAATACTACACAACTGGCTTGCTTAAAGACAAGACTGTTTAAAGCACTCATAAAAATTCAGCCTAAGATTTAGAGCAAACAACACGAAACAATACTGTTGTTCAAACCATAACTTCTGCAACAGGACTTTTATAAAAACCTGCATCATTTGAACTTCCAACAGGAGAAGAAAAGCTGTTTCGGCACACAGACAGCAGTGCATGAGAACAAGTTGGCCAGGAATAAAATGAGTCTGGGTGTTTAAAGGTTTCTGACCGTCAAAGGACTGATGTCCTAAGGCAACTTTCCAACAGAAAGAGCAAAGTTGAAAACCCCCAAACAAAAACCCCAGCTAATTTCATTCAGTACTTTTTATTAAATTTGATCTAATATTATGCAGGCTTGCCAATGACCCAAAAAGCTCTCGCCTGTTTGGGGAGCTTTAGAATTCTTCACGAATTTAGGACAAAAATGTTTTCCCTAACAGCCACTAAATCAGCCTCTTGGCCAGAACAACTAGGTTGACTGTGCCCGCTGCGCATGGACTGAGGAGAGAAAAAGAGGAGCGACGAGAGAGGAGTGATGAAAATCCACCAGCTTTGCACCAAACCGCACGCAGGCGTGCATAGCAATGGCGCTCTGCTGCCTGTGAGGTGCAGCCACAAATCCCTACACACAAATGAGTGCTTGACTGAAAGCTCTCCATAAGCATGTGCACAGAGGAAGTACTGATGAACGACGAGAATGGTTTAGGTGTGCCTACTGCTAGGTAATTTCAGGAATAAGCTTTCGGCCATTTCCAAGGATAGATCAGAATTCTCAGATTTTGAGCAAATTACAATCACACAACTGAAAAAGCATTACAAAAGAGGGAATCTTTTCACTTGATCTGAAGTTATTCATCCTAATTAAGACTTGCTGTCTTGGCAGATTCTTCAGTGTCTATAAAGCTTCTAACTCTGAAGTTCTCAATTTCGTTGACAGAAGCAGCTGCCGCAACCTTCACACAGAACATTTTTTCTACAGGAATAACCAGCATAAGTTGGAAATGCTGAACATCAATATGATTTCTAAGTTGCAAGCATTTTATTAGCCTAAGATGACAAACATCTGGGGCAAGCTTCTGGAAACAGCTATTTCTGAGGACAAGCTCTGTTTAACTGCAAAAGAAATCCAGACTCCCAAGATTGCTTCTATCAAAAACACCTTAAACCACAGGTGAAAAGCATGCTTACATACCTGTCCTCTATCAGTGCTTTTTCTCAAAATATGGTCCCCATATGAGATGATTTCAGAACACTCATTATATTTACAGACTGCCTTATCACACATGTCAAACACAATTCTCAGCAATTTCATCGCTGCAACAAAATTCTTTTTTTATTCTAACCAAGACATCAAAAATACACATGAAAAACTCCTTTCTATATTTTGACAAAATTAGAAAGTTCATATTGACTAGTGGGAAAGACTGTTTCTTGTTCAGTTCACCCATTTTCATTTTTTTTCAGCAATTATTTGATTTAACCTAATTTTAGCACCTGCCCATAATGCTGGAGACCCCAAACATTCTCACAAAGTGGGGAAACACTTTTCCAGAACCTTGATTCACGACCCGCTCCTCAGAGTCAAACTGGCCTATATAGTAACTGTGTTAAAACCATTACCAGTGTCAGCTCACAAATACAGAGGAAGCAGGGCAGGGAGGACAGTATGCTTCAGTTCCTGGATTTCAAGAGGGCAGAATGGAACAGAGTCCCTTCTCCTTCTGTTACAGCAGTATTCACACAAAACACTGCCTCAGTTCAGGCTACCTCCTCTACCCACGTCTTCTGTAACAATCCTGTGTTCAAGGAAGTAATGCTACTCAATATGAACACTAACAACACTAAACCAGTCAAGACAAGTCTTGGCAAATTTAGTTGTTCAACAGAAGAGAGACTGAAATACATCTGGTTTTCCAGCTGACTGTCACAAGCTTACCTTTTTACTACAAGCTTCAGTGTCTTGTGCGAACCTTTCACCAGACAGATTGCTTCTTGTCGGAAACCAGACAGGCCCACATCATTGATGCCAACAATTTCATCCCCAGCCAGCAACTTGTCCACAGAAGCAGCTTTGCTCCCATCTTCAATCTGAACAACATCAAAACAAATGTACAGGATTACTGAGGTTACACAGTGACATGTTTAAAATAAGCTAACAGAGTTTCAATATTGGCTACATGCAATAATTAGGACAGTAATTAAGTGGCTAAACTACCTGAAAAAAAGTTACAAACGCTATAAAGAAAGAATAATGGTACAGAGAAAATCAGAACAGGAAAGAAAAATAGGGTGAAACTTCCTGAGAAAATCAGAAAACTCAATAGAAAGTAGGGAGTCAAAAGAACATATGATCTGGAGATCTGTTCAATACAGTACAGGTGATTACACTTGGAAATTGTGTTCTGGGCAGGCATTTTAAAATCTAGTTCTCCAGAAATGGTAACTAATTATATTAACCATATAGTGAATAATATTAACCCATACAGTCTACTCCAAAAATCCAACATCCTGTGAGACCTCAAAATATTGCACAAACATCTTGTTTGGAAAATAAGCTCATTTTCATCAGACACATAACATTTTGTAAAATACCTGAGAATTTACAGTCCGTACAGGTACAGATAACTAATAGCTCTAGCTAGAAGAACAGATTATGATCTGAGATCTAAACCATTAAAATAGCATGTTGCACTACCAAAGAACACAGCCACACTAAGGGATACACACTGGAAGATCATTTTGCTTCCATGAACATCTATTATATGCACTGAATTTTTACTGAACTATTGATAATATGCAGTGAAACACGTACACAACAAATTGAAGAGTCACTTTTTGGCAATTCCCAAGAAGAAAGTGTGCCCACTAAGAGTTGTCCTTTTTTAAGATTCAAAAGAAATTCCAAAAGCTCAATCTGCCGGACTAACAAGTACTGACACTTTAAACTGATTTCAAATGTAGCTATAGATGTTGAAGACTTTGCAATTCAGCCCCCCAGTTTGATTGGTTTGCTCCTTTCTCTTTTGCGGTCAAACACAGCTACTGGCCTCTCAGTTGCTTGGAATCATGACCTATGTATTTAGGTTTCTTTATTCCTCCCTCACTTGCTCATAATCTATATCTCATCTCTTACAGACATGACACTTCGTGTTCAAAGCAAAGATTTTAATTTATGTCTTCATTTTATTTTGCCTCCATTACAGAATCTCCAAGTCCCTTATTACTAAATGCCAGGGAATCTACAAAGAAAAATTCCTTGTAATTGCCCCAACTACAGAAAGCTTCATAAAGAACAGCCAAAGTCAATCATTGACAAGATAAACCCAGAGGAAGCCTAACTTCATGAAATCCAAAGCTTACGGTACAGGTTTTAGGGATACTCCAGCAACAATATTCTAAATTAAATAACCTAATAAAATAAGCAATATCTCTTGATGAAAGTACATTAGGATGATCTCATGCACCACAGCAATCTCATTTCATGCACATAAAAGGTCTCTATGTAATTTCAGGATAGACGTTCTTAAAAATCTTCAGACCTTTAAATCTAAGCCAAAAAAGAATGCCACGTAAATGCTTGGTCTTATATACCATTGCAAAACACCCATTATTAATACTAATCGAGTAGATGAATTTTCAAAACTTCTTACCTTAATAGAAACACAGGTAATTAAAGACAGAGTAACTTCCTACATCCTGATACATCTAGCTTTCAAGCTATGACCTGCCTGTGACCTGCTTGCATCTTCTGAACATCAAGAATTAACAAAATATTCAATATCAAATATCAAATCTACAGTGAAGTTAAAAGCTGGAGAGCAGCAGAGAAAATCACTTAAATGCAGGAGAAGATTTGAAATCGGGGCTGTTGAGAACGGAGTGGCTGCCATACAAGAAACACCAAAGCCAGGCAGAGCTAAATGAGACAACAAGCAACAGGGGACTCATGAATCACAACCCTCCTCCAAACAGGCCATCTCCAGTCCTTCAGCTGTCCAGATTCATTTCTGGGTTGCCCCTAAATAAACTGCATTTGGAGGCATAAAGCCCAGCAGGTCAGAAAAGCAGAGGGAAAATGCTAATGAAAGGCAGACTTGAATCACTAGAAATGTAAGGAGAAGGTCAAACAGAGGTGAAAATAAAGGAAAATATGTTGCCGTAGCACACATTGCAAACTGCAGAATGCAGATGCCAACTCACTGCAGCTCAGTGAAGTACCAAGTTAATGAGAAGGGGTGAGAAGTCCATGTGCCACATAGACGTCAACAGTTCAGAAGTCTGGGCTTGAAGACCCTGACAGGGTCTTTTTTCACCTTAAAAAATAATAACGATAATAAAAAAAATCTGTCTCCTAGGGTTTCAAGGAATGTTCATTGTTCTCTGTAAGCATGTTTGTTTTTTCTTTAGGCTGGCAATGCACTGACTGCAGGGAGTATTCAGTTACCTCCTCTGGAGTTTTCATTTCAGCAGGAGGCTACACATTCCACACAGTGTAAGCTTTCCAAACAGACTCTGACTGTCCAAAACATTAACCACCCCCACAAATAATAAAAAATAAAAAAAATAAAAACAACAATAACACACACACACACAAAAAAAAAACCAACAAAACACTAAAATCCACATAAAGACATGTCATAACCAAAGCACAATCTTGAAGCAGACCTCCATGCTTTAGCAGAATTTAAGCCCAAACTTGAAGAGTTAGGCTCATACTGTTTATTTAACCAATAATCAACATCTTTCTGGTATTGAGTGCCCAGGAAGATCATCAGGAAAGAGCTGAACAAAGTCT
Organism: Oreortyx pictus; assembly: GCA_036925125.1. Lineage (NCBI taxonomy): Eukaryota > Metazoa > Chordata > Aves > Galliformes > Odontophoridae > Oreortyx > Oreortyx pictus. The sequence goes on along the minus strand of JAUPFR010000001.1, from coordinate 66,712,552 downwards.
TTAGGGAGGTTTTAAAATGAAGTCTTCAACAAAAAGCCACAAAAAAGTCACTGCCAGCAGGCAGATGTGATGGGGGGACAGCCCTGAGCAAGACACAACCAAGAAAACCAATGCTTTATTTTCTGATAAATACGAGACCTAAGGCTTTAAAAAACAAGCACAGCTCTACTGCCCACCTTGGGTGAGTAAGAAAGAGTTCTAGAAATCCCCTCAAACCATCTTTTCAATATGTATTAACAAATCACATTCCTCTTATGCTAAATGAACGAGAATAAACAGCATGACTTCCTATCCTTAGCAGGGACGCTGATATTGCAACAAAAAAGTGTTTTCAAGAAGAGAGGAAGAGGATGTTTGCTGATGGAAAGCATCTGTTTAGATAGCCTCCAACTCTCACTCTTCAGTCCTTGATGACCTCCTATGGCCAAGAACAAAGGCAAATTTTGGGTCCTTGAATGAGTGAGGGTTGAGACCACAGCTTTCTGCTGTCATAGTGGTATGGACATTAAATGCTGCATCCCCGAAGTTATTCTTGGCTACAAAATATCCTGCCCCCCAAAAGAAGAAAAGACACTGATACAAGTAGCAGAAGCAGGTAATGGTTAGGACAACACTGGCATGAATGAAAAATTAAAAAAACAAACATACTGCAGCACATGCAGTTCTTTCAGTGGAGAGAGGGTTTCAAACGGCAGTGGAGACACACGAACACATTCCAGGGACACTTAGGGTCTGGATTCCCACTGTTAGTAACACATGTGAAAGGAAAAATAAAAACCTACGTCTCCAGCTTTAAAACGTGGCAGTGTTGAGGGGGTACACCACTGCTAGAATGCGACCCATTAACTTCTGTGTTTACCAGGGCTGATGCTTTGCTTTAAATACCCGCATTCCTCTATAGGCACCTGTATAAACAAGCAGGAGCCAGGTTGGGGAAGTGCAGTGTCACACCAGATATCTTGTTTCGTTTACCATGACGACATCAGGACAGGCTTGTCCAGGCTCTGTGGGCAGGGTGGGAGACGGGATGGAAACCCAAGCCCAGAGACAAACACAGGAAAAAACAGCTCCACTTATCAACATTCTGCTATCAGCTGTGATAAACTATTTTATCATAACTCACTTCTTCAGCCAAGAAATAGTTTTGTGATCGTTTGTCTTTGAGCATCTAATATGGATTAAAAAAAAAACAACAACTAATAAACTTCATATGAGATCTTCAGAACCAGTGAAACGTAAGGAAGCATTAGCTATTTTGAGTTGCATGGAGTTAAGCAATGGAGAAATACCTTTACAGCTAAAACTTGCCATCTGTGTAACTTGGAGGAAACAACAGAAGTACAGCACAAAGCTCAGCAAATCCACTCTGAGTGCTTCACTGGCAGGATTCATGGGTCAAGCTGGGACAGGATAAAGTGAGGCTGCAAACTGCACTGGGACCAAATTGAAGGGAAGGGAGCTGGTGCACATATGAATTGCCACACAAAGGCATGCACGCAAGGCCAGCACGCATAACTATAAATTCTTTCATATCGTCACCGTCCCTCTTCAGATTTAGTACTCGAACAGTAAAAGAGAGTGCTGGAAGGACACCTGAGCAGGGAACTACCTGTGGCCCCATTTGCAGATGAGTTCAGAAGCCAAACTGGAAAAAAACGCCCCAGTGTGGTCTGTTTCAAAGCAAGGAATTCACACACGCCTTCAGGCCACCAGCTGGTTATCTCTCACCCAGCAACCGCTCCTCAAGGCTATCAGTGCTATGCTCTGCATCAGCCACCAGACATGTGCTTGGAGGCACAGCTCCCAAAGAAGAAAGCCTAACTATGTGGTACCAACTTGCAAAGAGCAGGTCTACCTACCTCCAGCCATTGCTGTCAATCTGGTGATGGCTGTACTGTTACCAGCCAAACATGATCCTCTTTGGTGGCACTCCCTGTCAGCAAAGAAGCCTGAGATTCACTGTTGCTTGGTGTCAGCACTTTACATCCCACTACCTATTGCCTGTGCTTCTTCTTGCTTGGATTAGCAGTAAATTTCACAGCAAACTGGGTTGGATTTTAGAGCTGTTTGGATTGAGACATTGTGCTTCTCTAAAGGCAGCTTCTTTCTCCCTAGAACTTGGGAGCTAGGGCAGGCCTGAAACTCAGGCAGGGCAATGTTCTCAAAGTTCTCAGCATTGAATGGCACTGTTCGACCCTGGCCTGGCAGGAATGCTGCCTTCTGACGATGGTGCTGCTTCACAACCAGGCTGGAAACAGTCTTTAAAGGGCAGGGTTCAGCAGTAGGGCACTGTCTTTCATAGCCATTTCTAATTGCTTTTTATTTGGCGTATTTAAACAACTGGATATTTGCCCAGCAATTCTGTATTTGCTCGGCGTTTTTCTTGATTTTTTTTCTATTTTGAAAAGCTGTCACTTGGTACAGTTCTTAAGTATTTGTTCAAGCCTTGCAATGGTGTCCACTCCGCTGTTTGGATTAAGGGCCTGCTGTCACTTCCCCTCTAACAGGCCACTCTTGCAGAGTATTAATTACAGCTGTAAGAAGAACCGACTCCAGGCTGTAACATGACTTCAGAGCTCCTCAAACCAGAAGTGTTTGAGGAGTATGGCAAAAACTCTAACACTACTCTTTTTAAAAATTAATGGACAGATTAATGCTTCAGTCCAACACTCGGTTCAAAACAATAACTGCTATTCTGCTGTGAGAAATCCTGAAGGATTTTGTTACTGTGTCTTTTTGTGTCTGAATCACAGGCCTATTACAGACCCTGCAAATTAAAGAGGATGAACTCAAAGTAAAAAATTTAACGAATCTTTGCTCCCAGAAGACAATGATCACATTTTACAGATGTAAAAATATCCGGAAGAGACTTCATATAGATTTGCAAGTTTGAAAACATGTACAATGAAGGTTTTTTTGAAAGATGCTTTTTTTTCCAAACTGATTCTGTTCTTACAGCAGCATCCCATCGATGCCCAACTGTAGTGCAAACAAACAAACAAACCTAAACAATCAAAAAAAAAAAAAACAAAACAAAACAAAACCAAAAACCAGTCCATCTCATTGTCTTGATAGCATAGAGTTAATATATCAGGAGAAGGAAGTGGAGCTGCCCAGTGTCAGGGATGCCTGATTTGCCATTAGCACCTCAGATTTGCAGAACAAATTTTACAGCTTCTAAATAAATTTCCTTTTTCCAGTTCAGTGTGATTTATCACAACAGCACGTAGAAAGCATATCCAGGCCTCTACATCCCCACATCACACACCCCAGCAGGCCTGCCATATACAACATTTCCGCAGAGTAAATATATACATACAAACCCAAGGTTTTAAGGGGATCTTCCTATAAAAGAGCCCCTCTAAGGCAGTGCACATCAAAAAGGGGAGCTTCCAAGCTCTGCAGTGGTAACAGCTCAAGTTTTAATTTATTTTTCTAGCACCTCATCCAGATATTCTCCTACTGCTGTTAATTGGAGCAGCATTAGTCCAGACAAGCTGTGCATGCCGTGTTTAAGAATCACTCGAGAAATGTTAACTCACTTATTTTCAGCCAGCAGCTTGGTCTTGTGTTTTACAGAAGACAATGACACTTGAACTATGGGAACCTATCTGAACTTACGGGTACATAACAATTTTTAAAATGCATTTCCATCTTTTTTCCAAAGCGATGAAATGTAAGAAAGGAGCTACATGTCTATGCTGTGGAAGACATACATCTTGGCAGAAAGCCAAAGCAGGACTTCTTTCACCATGTAGGGTTCACTTATTCTCACACACCTTCCATCAGAGAAGTTTGAAAGGGTTAGCTTATAGGTATTTTCTTTTGCAAATTTACTTACAGATGATTATATATAGACTGTTAATGTATGTAATCTCTGCAGTTAACATTAAGCATTCTTTATAGGCCTACATTTTTGTACTTACAGCTACCATGAACAATGATAAGAACAGATAAAAAAAAAAAAAGAGGTTACGCATAGAAACAGCTTGCATTTTATCTTTGCAAACTGATAACAAGAACAGAATTCCAAGAGGAAAAATACAACCTGACAAAGTAATCTTTACGATCAGAAGGTTCAAGGCTTTTTTACTTTGCAACAACTGTATACTTCCACAAGGTTGACTTTGCTTTTTGCCTTCCTGTGCATCCCAGGAAAATAACGTCACAGCTTTCCAATGTGCCCTTGACAATAACATGCTGAATGCAATCCAACAGCCTGTGCGACGCCACTGCATAACTAGGGAAAAGGCATGACTTACTGACATATTAAAAAAAAATAATTATGGAGCGTCCGTGCAGTCATGCAGGTATGACTGTGCAATAATTACAAAGGAAGAGTCCAGTTTCACTGACATTACAGCCTGTGAAGAACTCCAACAGGCCTCAGCAGAAGCCTTTGAAATATCTACTGGGCAGCAACTAAATACTTACTGAAAAATGCACCTATCTTATCCAGTCAGCAAGTCTAAATGTTAACCTTCTACTTAAATTTTAAGTTGCATCTACACCATCTTACTGACTGCAGTGTCTTCCAGACAAAGGTAGCACTAAATAAGACAAAGCAACAACAAAAACCGCCTTATTCCCTGTTAGTTTCAAAAAGTATTGTGAGGAGTTTGCCAAAATCCACAGCAATTTTAGAAACAGCACAAGGTTTGCATTCTGAATGCCTTGTCTCACACAGCCCATTTTTAACAGAATACATGCTTTGGTACACTCGTGTTTTGTTTGCCTATGAGTCACATCCATGACCTGCCACTTTCATCATAAGAGTTGCTCATTTTTCAGATGGTCAACAACTGTAACACTTCCAAGAAATTTTTCCAATAATCAACTCCTGAAAACCTGACTTTAATCAGAAAAGTAGAAGTAATTTTTAGCAGTTACCACTGAAGCCTAGTGAGAACAATACAGTATTTCTAAGCAACAACGAAGTAGGCTTAAGCATCAATGAGGAAGATGACCTGCTCATATAAGAACAGAGATAGCAACTTCTTGAACAAGAATTTCCCTTTGAACTATTGCTCTTTTTTTTCTTTTAAAGTCTCACTAAGATGCTGACTCTCAAAACATGCCTTATTTTTTTATTCCTCCGCCCATTCTTCTGCCAAGAAAAGTCCCAAAGGAAGGGTCAAGCTCTTCCTAAAATGTGAGTTGGCTGACAACAAATTTTGTTCTCTGCATTAGCTTTTGCTCACTGATCAGAAGCGGTATTCAGTCAGACTCACAAAGTACCCAAATTACAGACTGAAGCCATACTTTGCCACTATCTCCCTCAACAATTCTAACATTTAAAGCCAAGCTGAAACAAGATAAGACAACTCCTCCCTCCCCAGTGCTCTAAGGTCCCTTCCAACCTAAGCCATTCTATGACTCTAAGAAATAGAATCTGTCCTAGTTCATCATTACACAATCTGTTCAACCCCACTCATTACAAGTACACAGTAGTTCAAACTGCACAGACATGAGAATTTGTTCCATCAGATCCACCCATTTGCTGTTCATTCAATATGCAACCTCCATTCTCCTTTCCTAAGGAAATAAAAAAATGGAAGCCAGTGGAAAGAGTCTCAAGAAAACAAAAATAACAATTATTACAGAAGCAAAGGAGGTTAGGGTAACCTTGCCCTTAATTTCTCCTCTGTTCATGTTTATTCTGTTTGCAGCCCAGTAAAGGAAGAGAACTTCACCTATTTCACTTTCACCCAGCGTTCAAAAATGAAAAGGCGAAGTAAGCAAACACTATAGATGACAGAAAACTTATTTTTCTAGGGCACAAACAGTCACACTTCTGCTTCCAAAATTAGGATAAAAGGTTCAGAAAGCAAATTTTGGAAAGGACTGCATGGCAGTTTCTGCTCAAGTTGTTTCCCTTTCTTAATTTGCAGTATCTGAACATTCTGGTGTGGACACCACACAGTTGCTCTCAGAGACTGCTAACACAGCCCATGTAAATCTCTCACGACACCATGGCAATAAAAGCCGAAAAGCATAACAGTAAAAAGCTAGGGAGTGTTTTTATTCAGTTTATCAAGAAGATATTTCATGGTACCCAACTACCAAACCTAAGGCATACACTCATTTGAGCAGTGTATGAAACAGCCATCATGCATCTACAGCTAATCACCAACTTCTTAAGCACACTCTGAGTCACAAACCATACACATGCAAAATCCAGCTCTGCAGGGAGGGATTCATCTACAGCAATCTGTACCCCAAAACATCACTCACATTGTAGTATCCTACCCTTTTCACCTACCTATGAGCATTCCTTTGGCATGTATTTCAGCTCTGAAAGATATCCTATTAAAAACAAATAAATTCCCTCCCCCCCTCCTTTTTTCTTATTTAAACAGACCTAGTTACTCACTATTTCAGGATCTTCAGATTGTATGGCTGTTATGTAACAGAGTTACAACTCTGCTACTCAGTGTCATCATAGAACATCAAAAGAAATTCCTACCTCACAGAAAATTTACTGTAGAAATCAGATATTCAAGCATTTTTGACATCTCTGAGAGCATCCTGCCACTTTCTGTTTTAGAGGTTTAATTCTTCCTAGGACAAATGAAAGATAATTAACTAATTAAATAATTATGCTGGGGCATTTAATTCATACTCACTTGAGAAAGGTGATTTTTTTAAAAAAAAAACTCTGGCATTGTGCTGCGAATTTGCAATTAACGCATTAAAATCACCATAGAGTAACAACTTTACAGAAAATATACAAATAAGCACTTCATGAAGCTGCAAGTATTTAGCAGTAAATCTTGATGGAACACAGGAGAATTTTTATGTTCTGAAATCGGAGTATGCTTACTACTCTACATGGACGTTTTCCAAATTGGCTTTCACTTGTAGTTCTCCTTCAAAAGCTTCACCATATAGCAGATGTTGATGACATAATTAGCTTTAAGAGCAAGTATTTCAGTTAAAAATAAAAAGTTTTAGAGAAATACCAAAACTTCACACACTCATGCAATTAGCTGCTCTTCCTGATTAAGAGAGTATGTACTTCATTACATCAGAACTCCTCATTTTGTCAAATACCTTCAGTTCTATTTGGCAAAAGTATTCATCGTACGTGCATACACACTAATGTAGCTCAACACTCACAAACCCACCACACAGCACTTGCAGAAGCATGAATGGAATTTCAGGGAAGAATGTTTGTACAGCAGTTCTTGGACTAAAGGAAAAAGCTTGTAATTATACTTCTATTTTTCTCATGCAGTGATCCCACCATCTATATATGCACATGTGCATATCATATGTATGGCTTATGTCACACACTGCTTCCTGTGTCGGTGAACAAGAATACTTCTCAGACTCGTGAATCCCAGCAGTATGTAATGATCTTGATTAAAAAAGAAATGTTCATGTCTTAGCATGCCAGATTAGAATGTCAGCATTGCCAGGACTGTTTTAAATACTGTACTGAACAGGAAATTTTGAACTTGTACATCCTGGTAACTGACAGACAATTAAAGACTGTTTGTACTAGTGCCTTGAAATGAGTCTGACACTGTTAAGGAAACTGAGAATATTGTGGAACCCAGAAGATACTGTCTGTATTATTTATGAACACCATGGAACAGCTGTTTTCCTTTGAGACAAGACGGGTCTTAAAAGCTTGAGCCAAAGTATGCAGAGAGCTGGCAGCAAAGCAGTACTTTTTCCTCTAGAAAATTTCTCTAAAGTCAAATTCTTGTGACCACCTTCACAGAAAAGCCACGCACTCTTCTGAAGGGCCACAGCGGGCTTAACACCCAAAACTTGCCTTTCATTCCCAAGATTGCCACCATAAACTCTTTTCCTCAAAAAGGATATCCTGAATGTATCCTAATTCTACAAATGGCAAAGTGCAAACAAAGGATTTCCGAGTTGAAAATACTGGATTTTGTTTTATGTGAAAGATCTCTGCAGCTAGGAGGAGATTCAATAGCAAAGTAGTATTTTTGTAAACACAGGCTCAGAGGCTGGAATTTAAAAGTCAAACTCAACTGTGAAGATCACTAAGTCAAAGTGTCATAGGTCTCAGATACATTTTGATTTGACTAAACTTTTTGCTTCCCGATGAAAAACAAAGCAGGTTTCTGTATTATTTGCTTTGAGAAAAGGGGTTGACCAGCTTTTTTACGGAGTAGTAGGGCCTCGTAAACATTGTTATGGATCTAAGAATACAATCAGCATTGCATTAGTTGCAGTGCAAACTCAATCATAAGAATGAAAATAGTTTACTATTATTTTTGTAAGTAAAAACTGTACTGAGAGGCATGTAATTTCAGTAATACTTAGGTTTCAGAAATGCTGCCTGCTTTGCCCCACGTATGCCCTTCTTCTGGATCACTGACAGTACAGGTTTAAGCTTCATGAATACAAAGCTACCCTTACCCTTGGCCAGTGTGGTCTTAGGCCAAAACATGCCTCTTCCAGACACTCAAGTGTTCCATCATTCTTAGGTAAATCCATCACACAAGTGGTCTTCCACCATTTCCAAGCTGAAGCTTAAAATCTACAGCTCATGCTTACTTCAGACTCTCTAACAACCTTTCTAACAGCAAATGTTTCTGCTTTGTTATAATCAGAAAAATCTTTCTCAACACTGCCTCAGAATTTTCACTGTGTGAATTAATTCTCAGCCAAATAAACCATAGCCAATTCTTCCTAGGACTCTTCGTTTGTAGGTGCTTACATAATAAGTTGGTGTACTTTAAGATAAAAAAATAAAAATTTGAGATTTTTTCATCATATGGTAGAGAAAGTGGCATGCACACTGCTAAGTGGATCTATCCCTCAGTAGTGATGAGAGCAGAGCAGCAGCTGAGCACGTTTGCTTTTTTGGAAAGAGCTCCTTCAATTGCTAACGTCATGGTTATATGTTTTAGACTCAGCTTACTAGGAAGGGACCTACTTTTCAGCTTTGTCTTTATAGAGAGTGCAATCTGTACTTCTCAACTCTGAAAGGAGACGAAAGAAATGGGAGGTGAAAAAAGAATCAAGGGTTCACTCTTGTGGTCTGCAAATTCATTTTGCTACTGCAGTCTCGACTCTGCCTTTTCAGTCAGTTGGGGAGAAGGCTGACTTTCTCTGCACAGATGTTCATGCTGGGCTACTTCTATAAGAAACTCCTTGTTGAACTGAGAAGTTTCTGATTCTGACCTATTTTAAGCACTTTGGTACTATAAACTCTAGGCACTAAAAGTCAATGAGCAGCTTGGAAGTTGTTAGAAGCTTTTTGTTTGTTTGAGTTATCTATGCCTCTAAAGATAGGTTATTGTAAATTTTTTAGTATTTGTTAGCTCCTGAAGATGAACCTTGCTTCCTTGCTAAGAACTACAATTCCACTTTTAACAGACAAAACCAACGTCATACTTCAAAAGCAGACCTGGGGCTTTTGCCTGTTTAATATTAAAAGAGTATATTATTGCTATGGATCAAAATTCAAGGTTGTTGAAACTAAGAATATATTAGAAACCTCTTACAAAGTAAACAGGTTGATGATTTCCTTTTGTTAGAGTTGCCTCTACTTTCCATGTTTTGTTAGCTTCTTTATCACAAAAACAGCTAAGGACTATAGGAAGCATGAATTCACATGACTTGCTTCCTCCTGCATGTGTACAGCTAATATTTCATAAATAAAAGTCTGTAGTTCCAAAGGCACCTTTGGAGGGGAAAAATGCTACACAAACACACCCGAATGGCATACAGCCCCAGGAAACTGAAGGAAAGTTGCACTGCTGTCCTTGTGGGGTTTTTGTATGTTTCCAGAGTTGCCTGCTGGGAGTACATCCCAAAGCTTCCTGGTAAGCTGAATGAGCTCTGCACTGAGGAAAAAAAACATAAGGAGGCAGAGATAGGGTAACAAGAGTTCATTTCAGTTGGCTGAGATCCATATCACATTGCAGGTAAAGCAGCCAAGGTATTGTACCAGTGTGGTCTGTAGTTGGTGCTTCCTCGCACACTCCACAGAAGGAAGAACTGCAGCTTTTCACATTGGGGGTTTCCAAGAGATGAGTAAGGATGAAGTACAGGAAGTCAGATAACTGTGCTATGAAAGACCTAAAATTCCCATTCATTTATCTGAGGAAAGCTGCAAGGACTCCTCCTGTGTTCATATTCTTTATTTTCCAAGTTATACAAAATAACTGTAAGAGGAAACATTTCATTAAACTCCTTCAAGTACATGGATTTGTACTACTTAAATAAAGCACAGAGTATCTACAATACCTCTCATTTCCTTTTCTTACCTGTTGGTTTCTGCTTTTGTACAGAAAAAGCAGGGATTTCCTTACTCCAGTATATTAATTACATGAAGCTAGACAGACTGTGTGGCTACAGATAGGATTTTAGAGCTACAGCAACAGATCTGTAACAGTTATCGGTCACTGGTCTTTTATTTTCTACACAACACACAATTTAAATCTCCCCGCATCTTCCACATGGTTATCCAAGCCACAAGTTTGTTTTTATCTTCTAGTCATAGTTTCCTCACTACAAACAAAAACCCACTACATGTTGTTGCTGTGCAACAGGTGGCAGCCCTCAGATGGTAAAGCAATGTGCACTGTCTTTTGTGACAGCAAAGAGGTAATGATTCTGGATTTCCTGGAACCCAGACAAACCACCAACTGTGGCCACTACATTGCAACGCTGACTAAGCTGAAGGCTCAAACTTCCAGAGTCAGGCCAGAGGAAACAACAGTATTTCTCCTGCAATATAGTAATGCTATGCTTTGTACCAGTTTGAAGACCATGAAGCATATTGCCAATCTTGGCTGGACTGTCCTGCCACATCCACAGTATAGTCTGGATTTTGCACCTCCTGAGTTTCACTTTTTCGCACCAATGAAAGACAGACTGAGCGAGCAACGTTTTCCTATCAGTACCACCATCACAGCAGCAGATCCCCTCCACTGGTGTAGATTTTTTTTTTTTACAAGCACAGCACACAGGTTCTTGTTCATCGCTGGCAAAAATTCATAGCTAATGGTGGTGACTGCTGAGAAACAGTGTTTAGTAGTTGAGTATTTGCTCTATCATATAGTATTACAGGGCTCTCTGTATCTGCTGCAGTTGCCATGAAAATAAGCAGGAAGCATTATTTTCAGAGCAGCCAATGTACTATAGTTATTATTTGTATACAAACATTGAATCTGAAAGCACAGTCATTTTCAATACACATCCCCCAAATACTTCACATCTTTACTATTCATATTTTCAAACTTTTTTTGGACAGTGGTCCTCCCACAAAGTTTAAACTCTTCTGTGACCCATCATATCCACTCTCTCTCTTTATATATATACACATATACATATTCTATATACTCTTCCTGGAACACTGCTATACTTCATCTAATTCTGCATTACCACATTTCATATTTACCTGCAAGGCACAAGATGTAAAGAACAGGCCTCTTAGTTGACTAGTTTAGTTATTAACAGAAGTGACTTTAGTACTTTTGGAGTCCAACACACAGCCATGCTGCACAGCAGTTTAACCAGGAATAAAAAAGCAAGTCTACAAGGAGTCCATTTGTTCTGCTTCAGAGGTTTATCTTCCCAGTCCTACACGCACATAGCCAATACAGTGATGATTGTATTAAAGGCTACCAGTTTTCTCCCTTCACTGCTTCACTGTAAGCAAATCTCCAAGAGCCAAGTACTTTAAGCACCACTCATGCGACGCTCTCCACAGTGATCTAACAGATACATGACCAGACAGTCTGCTGCCATAGAGCCAGCAATATCATCTGATATTGTAACTACGGCTGGATAGCTCAGTATTAATTTTTCAAGAGCTGAGCACAAAGCGGTGAATAAACAGGTAACTTAGCATACTCACTAATGTTATCATTTGCTTGCTAATATTGCTTAAAACTGTAAAAACGAAGTTGGGAAAAGAAAAAAAGGAAAACTTCCTACAAGCAGGAAACCAAAAATGTTGCTTACTTCACCCTAAATCCAAATGTGCATTTTCAGGATTCTTACAGAGAGCCTGTCAAGTGCATACAAGGAAAAAATGGCTGAGCTTTCAAACTTGTGCAATTTAAAAAATGGTCTCCTGATAAGAACTCAAGCCTCCTCCTCTGTCAATACTTGGTAATGCTATTCCTCCATGCTGGTATTACATTGCACCTCTCCAGCCTTTCCTTCTTTTCTCTCTTTGCAAATTGAAAACACTTTTCTTCAGGATGATAAGCTAGATTAGGAGGCAATACAAGCAAGCTTATTAATTATACATACGCACAAGGAGTGCAACAGTTGCTCTGCTTGTCAAGAGGATTTAAAATATAAGCAGCACGGAGCCAGAAACACACCCAGCGAGCAGTGAGTCTTCTGTCACAAGGCCACAAGTAAAAGAGTGCAGATCTTTTACTGACAACAAGCCCTAGGTAAGACTCATCAGCACATCTTTAAATTCTGTGCAAAAGGAGGAAGAGAGTCACACTGTAATCAAGCTGAACATGAAAGAAGTTTTTATCATTCAGTGTACAGAAAGCATTTTTTTTTTTAAATGCACACTTAACACAAGTCCATTTTGCAATGTGTCAATTTTATAAGAACAAACTACCAAACTCCATCAGCCTTCTTCATAGAGGAGCATCATCCATAACCTCTAAGGCTGTATCAACTTTTTCAAAGGTATAAGCTTTATCCAAATTCAAAGAAAAGAAAACAAAGAAAGAGAAGAAGAACGTAAACAGGAAAAAGAACACAAACCTAAACAAAGATACATCCTTAAAGAAATCCAGTTGTGACAAAGCCTGATTTTTTGCTGTGTTACCACTGAACAGGGAAAAACCAAAGAGTAATTCCGTGACTGGAGCACAGCAGCTGAGAGCAGCCCCTGCCACCGCAATAGCCAGCAGAGGAGCACGGACACTGGTGAGGACAGCCCACTGCCACGGCTGCTGGCCTCACAGCATCACAAGTCTCCTTGCCTCGAGCTCTCTGCTCACCCACAGGCACAACGGGTCACCTTGCAGTACTGCACATGTGTTACACTGTATAACATTTGAGCTAAGGATTTCTTCTGCTGTTTTGCAGCTGATAAATTCAGAGCCATTTCTAACAGGCTGCGCATTGCTTGTGGATGGTCCCACCCCCAACACTAGACAAACCCACACAAGCAAGAGGCAAAGCACAGAACCACCCTACAGTAGTACTTCTAAACCCACTCTTCAGCACAGTCAATAGCAATGTTTTAAGGAACTGCCTTAAGGAAATTTGTAGAAGTTAATACTTATTTTGGTGTGCATGAGAAGACATGCAGCAAAGCATTCTGCATGAGTTACTGTACTGCAATTTGACTGAAGTATTGTACCCAGCAAAATAGCGATCCGAATCAAGTAGTTAACTGGGGAGGAGGAAACAAAGGAAGAGAGTCTAAAATCAAAGGAGGTGTATTCCTCAGAGGTTATAAAAATAGTTCTGTGGCTGAAGAGACAGAACACCTCTCTGTAAAATGGGCACACTGGCAACATTTGAGAGCATTAAGGTAGTATCTAAACACACTGAAATTTAATAAGTTCTCCCCAAGATTTATGGAAACTGTCACACAATACCAGCCACTAAAAGCTTCATTTTTTTGGTGTTTGCTTTTAAAAAAGAAAGGTACAGGTTGTCTGTCTATCTTGTGTCATCACAACACTGATAGAAAAGGTATATCAAGCTCTGGCTCACAAGTACCTACTTCAGCATTAAAGAAATATTGCAATTTACTTGCTATTTCTTTATTGGATTGAGCAACACCAAAACAGGATTGTTTCCAAAGTGTTTAATCCTAAAGCGCATTTCTATTAAAATCAGTTTGCTAAGATGCTGAGCAGGCAGACTCGAGACACAGTAAGCCTTTACCAGCTCATTTCTCTGACTAGAGGGGAGCTTTAAGGGAATGCTTGCAGAATGACTAGGCTAGATAAGAAACTCCTCGGCTAAGTTTGGCTAGCTCCCAAACTGCAATAGCTCTAACGTAGTAGTTAGGATCTGGAGAGTGATTAAAAAAAATAAGTTATCTGGATTGTGACATTTAACATCTGACTAGTAGAAAGAAGAGAAAAATATCACTCTGTTAAATATTTTCACTTTTAAGACAGAACATATTAACTAAGGGAAGAAAAGGACAAATGAAATGGCTTGGACTCTCCAGCAATGTACGTACAGCTCACGGTTAAAGTACAACTGACCCCACACAGAGCCATTTGAACAACTGCCAAATGCATGCAGCAAGTTAGGAAGTTTCATGCTCTGCTAAGGCAACTTTCACATCACTCACTGGTTTCACCTCAGATCAAAAGCACCAAAAGAAAAACTGCAAAGAATCTGATCGCAGATGGCTTTTACTGATGTTTTCTACTTAATCTCCTCTGGAACGCAAGGTCACGGCCCTCTCGTATTTTAAAACGGATCTATATACCACACGCATGCTCTATTACTGTCACTGTAAAACTAATATTTTGTTTTCTCAACTGAGCAAGATAACTAAAGGAGTCCACTGGAGCCCAGATTACTGCTCATAAACCATGCACGTGGCTGTTGCTTCAGGTGTGATAGGACTTTCCATGCTGCTTACTGCTGCATAAATAAAAACAAGCATTTAGTATTTTTTAGTTATCTCCGTGTCTGTCACAGCCATACAGGTGCAAGAGCTGGAGCAGTACCCTCAGAGTACTGTAAAAGGAACATCCCACTCCTGCCCATGCAGAAGGTACATACCCATGCAATGAAGGTGCACTCATTGTTCATGCCTCCTTCTTTTTTGGCCATGGAACAAGTCTATCTTCACACATCCTGGCTTCATGCTATGCACCAAGTTTCAATTGACAAAATCAAGGGAATCCAAGTCTATTCATTTTGCAGAACAGACCTAGTCTTCTATCAGGTTTACAGCTTCCAAACATTTAAGAAAAAATAAGACTAAGTCTTCTTTAATCTCTCAATTCTTCCAGAGATATTCTCCCTACTAAGAAGCTCCTTTTGTCACACGTTCAAACAAAGACTCTGAACTTTCCATTCGAGATTTATTTTGACATTTATTGCTGGATATGCCCTTCTGTTGGCAAAGAGAAGATTGCGTATCATAATTACTGAACAAAAAGCTGATGATTCAAAATCTGTGTTCTGCTTGTCATTAGGAAGCTCTGCAACTGTGAGAGCACAGAACTGAAGCTAGCTAAAACATTTCACTTGAAAATAAGTTAAACCAAATACTCTTTGAAAATAAAAACTCCCGTAAATCTCATTTGAAAATCTCCCTTGACATGCTTAATGTTGACCCTCTCCCTTTTTAAGTTCTCAAAAGTGGTGAATAGAGAGGGAAAGTTTTTTACTTTTCTGTTTTCAAACTTCAAATAAGCTAATTTTTCAAATTTTTGTAAGTGGTTTGTGTCTTAGAATCAGCACTTTCTAACTCACAAACAATTTATTTTATAACGACCAAGTAAATTGTACCAAACAACATTTATTGTATTTCTCAGAGCTATGTGCAGATTATACAAGGCACAGTGCCAACTCTGAATAATATTTAAACTGTAGACAGGGTTATGTCTGTATGAAAAGCATTACACAGGGTGAAATGAGATCAACAACCCTAAAAAGGCCTGTTACATCACCATTCCCTTCCTTCATTTTTGAAGAAGTCAGACTTCTGGACTTTAAGATCTCATGTTTTTACATTCCGAGCTTATTTGGCTAGAACTCCCCCCTCCAAGTAACAGATTCATTCTCAACTAGAAACATGAAAGGACGATGAAGACATTCATTTGAAGGTCATCTCATAGTGGAGTTTCTCCCCCATTTCATAACACGTACATGCATACACTTGTGTGCACCCAACATGCAGCAAACAAGTAATAATAGCTTCAGATTCAAAAGTTGGCTCCCCAGAAGACGAGGAAATGCAAAACTACAGTTAACCTGTACAAACAGTGAAAAGCTTCCACTACCATGGTCTTTTAAAGCCGCAGTCAAGCACAAGAACTCAGCATACTAAACACTCCATTGCTATACCTGAAGAGACTGTTTCTTCGTTCAGAAAAAATATACAGTTGAAACACACAAGAAGTTACAACACAATTAAACAGAAAACTAAGTACCAATTCAATCCTCTACAGGGAGCATCTGGTACCATGGAAGTACAAAGGGAACAAACATTTTTTGCTCAAACTTTGAGTGTGCATGCAGCTGAAATTAAAACTGTGGATGAATAAGAAGCTGAAGTCATATCTCAGTAACAGGTGAGAGAAGATAAGCTGACAACCTTTCACTCAAGAGCTGAGCCAAAGGAGGTACGTAGGAAGGTAGTCTCAAATCAAAGCAAGAATTGTTTCAGCTAGCTTACATCCCTCCTGACCTACTCCATGGATGAACCACTCATCAGCATGTCCAACTCTTAGACTTTCTGTATGGATAACGTTCAAGATTTCCTCTGCTGCAACATCAGCCATGAAAACACTACCAGGCATGGATGCACTTATGTGATGAAGGTAAGAAGTCACACTCCTGCTCTCAGGTCAGGGACTTAGAGCATAACCTAGCTACGACTTCAGGCATTCCTTCTTCTGCTCTAGTTCCAGATGAGTGCTTGCAGAGAAAGAACCCTCACTTCTTCAACTCTAAGTGTTTTCTACTGATTGCATACAAACTGTGGCATTTCAGAAGAGGTTAGTTTTGTAGAAATATGAAAATTTTCAGGAGGAAAGAGGCACAGTTTCCTTGGGCAGCTGTTCTAACAGCTGACTGCCTTTACAGTAAAACAGGTCTTCCTTAGATCCACTCTGAACATCTGTGGCTTCAACTTACACTTTTTGGTTTTCTCCTCTAATCTCAATTGGCCAAAATAGGGTCGTCATCCATATTTTGAGGAACCACTTCCTTAAATAACGCCGTGCTTTCCTTATTTGGATATTAAGTATATTGCCTCTAAGTTCAAATTTTTAGAACATCATCAGGAAGGCAAAACTGTGGTAGCCAGCAGGAAAAGCAAAATGGCTCTGACGCTGTGGAGAAAGCAATGCTTTTATCTCCCAGTGCTGTCAAAATAATTAACAGATCACCTTGTTCATGATTCTTTGAATCACAGCCCATCCACTGAATGTAAGCAATTCTCTCTGGTTTAGGGGCCTTCTAGAGCTCTTCAAGTGATGCTCTGCAGTCCAAAAATCACAGGAGGTACCACAGCAGCCCATAGCCAACTTCAGTCCAACTGAGTACAAGTTGCTAGCTTGAGTCGCTTCCTTTCCTCTTACTCCAAACTAATTCTGGCCAGAGTTTCTGTCCTCCACAATCTTTTGCATGTGGGCAGAGGGGAAACAGAACAGTAAGACAGCTTTCCTTCAGAATACCTAATCCTAACAGTCAGGTTTCCATGCACTGCTTTCCTGTTTCAAAGTAAGCAAAGCTGTCAATATTATTTGCATGTACTGCTGGTGAATCTCCGGAAATTAGGATAAAGTAGAACTACCTGACAAATGTTTTCACATAAAAGCATGTTTACTGCTACAGGATTGCCCTGAGAGTCCAAGTAAAAACCCCACTAAAATGGCTTGGGAGAAACACAAACAAAATAACCTAAACACATTCACACTAGGGAACAAGTATCTCGTGCTCTGATATGGATCTCATGATCCATAACCACTGAAAGGAAAGATTTAGGGGACTTTTCAGCCAAGTATTTAACTTTGCAGTAAATAAAAACAATAATGCAGGGCCAGTTGAGAAAATCATTGCAAACAGTCCAAGCCATTAAAAATACCCAGTCTCTCCTTGCCCTGATGATTACAAGTGCAGGTGGACAGTAGAAATTAAAATTCCTCCATTCTCAGCTGCCTTGAGTCAATTAGTCCTACAGTAATCAGATTAACTCCAGAAGGATGTTGCTGTGTTATCACTACAAAGCGCCTCCTCTGCAAGAAACATTATTAGTAAGCATTTCTAGCACTCTGAACACAGAGGCCAAGAAGTCAGCAGGTTTGAAAGCAGAAATCCAGCAGTCCCACACCTTTGAGACATCTCTTGGGGCCAGGCTCAGGACATCTGTAGATGCACTGCATGAAGAAGTCTGACAGCTCCCTATTTTGTTGCTATAGATAGTGGACCAAACACCAAAGTTGTCAAAACAGCAATTTCTTCACAAATTCTGATTTCATCCATGAATGGATAAAGCAAAATTGAGATGCTAAGGTATGCAGATCAATTCCAAAATCTTTTCCCTCAACAAGCAGACCAGAGGCTTGTCCCAGTACCCAGAGATACACGCCAGCACAATATTACAGGTTAGGGGGCTTTTTAGTTTGGCAAGTAGAGAGGGGTAAAAAGAGAAGTGTGTAAATGAAACATTAAAGCTAACCCAAGCCTGCAGTGCAGCTGTTAAGACACAGCAGGAGGGATCTGGATATTGTACTTACTGGATCAGCTAAAGAGGTCTAAGCAAACTGACTTTCATAATGAGAGCTGCAGAATTCCATTTATACAATGGGTGGCAACTGGCCAAGGATAATGTGCTAAAAATAAGAGATCTAGAAAGATTAGAAGGCAAAAATGTTTCTTACATTATAGAACTAGAAAAGGCCTAGATACTCCTGCATATATAGCTATAAAGCCACTCCTTCTTCAACAAGGGCATTTCAAGAATATATCCATCCAAAGACAAAATTGGGAACAAATGGGATAATCCTTTGCAAATGGATGAAAAAAAAAAAAAAAAAAGATTGACAGTCTAGAAATCCTAGGAAAAATGGCAAAAAAAAACTCCTCTTACATTAAGACTCCACAAGTATCACTACTCAATAAAACTACATAAAAGGGACAACATGAGCAAGTTTTTAACCTAACACAAATACTAAATAAAAATAATACTGTTCCTATGAAGTTTGATTTCCCTGATGTTTCTTTTTGCTTTTTTTAATGTTAAAAGATCAAAATGATGAAGACTCAAAATCAGCGTTCACAGAACAGACCAGACTACTTTTTTAATTACAACTCCATGGGTAGGAGTTTGCAGAGATTCTGTTTTCCAGCATCCTTCATCCCCACAGGGAAGTTACTGTTTCAGTAATGGTGCAAGATGAAGTAACAGATGATAGAAATAAAAAGACACGCTCTCATCAACAGAAGATTGTTTGCTTGAGCATGAAAAGTAGTTCCTTGCTATTTGCTGCATTGAAGAGGACTTTGCTGTTAGCAAAGAAAGCATCCTCCTCCTTCCCCTCCCTGCCTCCCCACTCAAGAGCTAAAATCCCATTGACAATGGACACTCTGGGTGGAGTAACCTAACTTCTTCAACAAAGAAACCTTCCTTTTTTCCCAGGCAAATTACTTGGCTGAACTTAAAAAAATCTCCTTTGGCTAGTAAAAAAAAAAAAAAAAAAAAAAAAAAAATCGCTATAACTGCAGTTTCAAAAACAATCCCAGAATCTGGAGTGAAAAAACCCTACTGAATTAGACTTCCAAGAGTCAGCAACTCCTTAAGTTTATTTAAACAGAATTGTCACTCAAGTATCAGCAAACTGCACAGACCACACCGAAAGGGAACTGAGCAACATAAATCAGGTGACTATTGTAGCTTCCCCAACAAAATCCAAACTCCAGCTTTTTACAAAATGTCAAGACAGCTGAATCTCAGCCAAGTTGTTAAAAACGGCTGCATGCATTTAATTAAGTCAAAAATTGAAGCCAGATGGCACATGCTGCTTTTCCAATCGACTGAATGCTGTCACAAGAGGCACTGCTTAAGAATTCCTTGATGATTCCTGGCACCAGTGGCTACAATCTCTTCCTATCCTCTGCCATATAACTTCTTATTTCTTTTTTTCCAGTCACCAAACCTTTAAGGAGGGTGGGGAGGAAGAAAAAGAGAGCCCCTGAGATAAATTGACTCAGTGTGCGGAATGCGAGGCAAACATTCCTGTACAAATTCAGATCTGATTTATTTTCTTTAGAAAACTCCAGTTGCAGGAGAACCCCTCCAACTGCTGGTTTTTGCCTTATACCCTCCAGGGTCATCATCTGTCTTACAGAGAGAAAATGAAAACGGATAACCATACATTCAAGGCACTGTGCAGCTGAAGATGTCAATACTTCAGCCAGCAATAAATGCAAGTGAACTGGTTAAAAAAGTTCTTAAGAATTTGGAAGAGTACATCTAGAAGAAAGCATTAACATTTTGTCTCTGGTCTGCATACGTTCTTGGTTAATAATGACTGTAGGCTTTTGTGGTCAGCATGCAGGCAATGAACTCCTCCTCATCAGAGAGACTAACAGGTTATTGCTTGGTTGCAATAAGAAGAGCTATATCAGACTGGGACAGAATCAAGTGGAGATGCTGCATTTCACTTCCCTGGTTGCACGGAGCCGAACAGAGGGTATGAGCCATAATGCTGGTCATGCTTCTCAGTGCTTGCACAAGGCACACACAGGGCCTGGAGAAGTGGGTATGAAAGGGGACAGAGATAAGGAAAAAGCATCAGCAGAAGTAAACCGATTACATGTACGAAAAACACTCTACTGACAGAACACCTCTGCTTAATTTTTACTTGCAGATTTTCCTGTGTCCAAATTACTTATGCAGCTGCCATATTGCTCCCAGAAGAACTCCTGAAGATAATTAGAGAAAAAGGTGGGAACCATTTTGCCTCTAGAACAGACAAGAAGGAAGGCTAAGAGGCTATGCCTTGTATTCTCTTTCTATATCTCCATCAAGTTACTTGGAAAAATGAACCACAGACAGGGTATCTCATTGCTGAATAATCTAACATATCGCATATGTATAAACAAAGGCATAGGACTATAATTTTGAATTCTCTAACTGAACAACCCCCTCCTGAGTACCAATATTGTCCATAGTTTACTTAAGATCTTAATTGTAATTTCTGCTTCCATGCATATCCAAACTCATTTCCCATTTAAAAGAAAAAAAAAAAAAAAAAGAATTATGCACTGAACATCTCACTGTTAAAAACTGACTTCCAGCACTACTGAGAACAAAAACATATCTGCTGAAAGGGGTGGATGTGTTTAACAATTCCAGCAGAACAATCCTCCTCTCTTAGTTAGTTTAAAGCTCCATTAATCTTAATGCAAAACAAAACAGTTTCATTTACCAGCCAGATTCTTGACCTTGAGCTGTTCCGGTGCTGCAGTGGGGGGTTGGGGTAAAAAGGACATGGACCAACCACAAGTCAGAGCTGTAAGTAAAACTATACAGAGTAGCCAGTAGAAAGGAAAATAATACATATCATTATGAAAGATTACCACGTCCACTGCTGGCATGGAAACCACAATAACATTACCTCAAATTTTTTGTCACTCATTTCTGTATTAAATGCAAGAGATGAATAATGAAAAAGATTGAGAGAAAACCAAAAACGTATAGGCTAACAGCCTCCAAGTCACCCACCCCAGCACTGACCCACATCAATAGCCATTACAGTATTCATTAGTGCACTCCTGCAAATCAGATCCATTCTACTAGGGAGCATTACCTTCAGTGGGAAAAAAATTAGAGCTACAGCTGTTTTCTTTATGAATGCTGCTAGTATGCATTATTTACATCATTTAATGTTTTTGACAAGACAGGTGTGCTCAAAACATCATTCCTATACAAATCCAGCTGATGTGGATAACGTAAGAGATTTGCATTTTAAAGTTATTATCAGTCAGCATTCACAGGGATTCTTATATACTTGCTTTTATACACTCCTACCCACTGATTTTCCATCACTGTAGCTGTTTACATCACTGAACAAATGCTCAGCACGGCACAGCGAGTAAAATCTGACCTCGTTACCAGGAGGTAACCAAGTGACAGCCTCAGGTGGCAGAATGCATCTGAGCTGCCTCTAAAATGGTATTAAATCGCCTGTGATTTATGTTAATACCTTAAAATGCATTAAAGCATGATTTCCTCATTAGATCTTGCAAGGGGCAGATTCAATCACTCAACAGCATTTGCTCAACATTACCTGTGGCTAGGAGGGCACGAGCTAGTTTCTACAGACGGATTTGTAAGTCTCACCACCTCACCCTAAAGACCAGTTCTCTCTGAGGCAGCTTTTAACTGAAATACTGCCAGGGATGGCTTCCTAAAATGGACCACATATTGGCAAGTACTTCTGCATCAGAGCTTACAAACATTTAGAAGCCCTTTCCTACAGGATTTTGACTAGACTTAGGTAAGAACTATTTCTGCTTATGAACACTGGAAGTTCCCATTTGATTGAGCTGCTAAGAGTCAAAGATCTGTTGTAAAGCAGAGAGAGAATGCTGCCTGCTATCTGGATTAGGTACACCAGTCCAACTTGCTGTCTAAAATTACAGGCAGTATGAAGAGCACTGTCCTTTCAGCACAAATAAATTCCTTCCTTTTTTGCATGAGACTAAGGAATATTTTAGACCATCTTCTGTGCTGACTCAGATGCTTTTTGGCCAAAGAAACCACTGTTTACTATACAGTACTACATGGTTTATTTAAAGTTTCATGCCAAAGTGCTTTTTATTTCTGTAAGAAAAGCTACATGAAGACACGTTTAAAGCCTGAACAATTTATTATTCATAACTTGTTCATTAACCATCAGTACTCCTGGAAGCAAAAGGACAGAAGTAGCTTCATATGCTTCATATGTAATCTTCCATGCTTATTTCAGCGTTAAAACCCAAGCATAACTCCTGATACGCACAGGAAATGGCAGCCTCACAAAGTCCTCATTTCATGAGAAATGGAAACAACTCAGTCTCGGTTCAGCTGTCTGTGGACCCCCCTTGATTTGACCAGGTATCACTTTTCATAAGATTTCCACCCCAAGACATTTGTCTAAAACTTCTTGTTCCAACACCAAGGAAGTGGCGACCAGAAAAGACTTAATTCCAAGCAGTACTTTAACCACCCAGTAGCATCCTCAGTTTGCTACAAAGAAATAACAGAGCAATTTGAGCAGCAGACATGGCAGGTGGTCCCGTCTTAGAAGACTTCCACCACTGGATTTTGAAATTTTACACTTATCCTGGTATGCACCCAAATACATTAAAGAGACTAAAATGTTAAACAACAAAGGCAAACCAAGCATTTATAAAATACTGGGTCTATTATTTTGGACAAGCCCTGCTGCAATCACAGAGGAATGTTTCCTTTGGCTGCTATTGTGCTCACTTCCATTTATTTATACAGAGCAAAAGCAAACAATATTTTCTTACCTTGCTCTTTTAATTGTCTACAGATTGTACAAAATGGTAGAACAATAAGGCTGAAGACCAGACCAGATTTTTCTTTCCTACTTAACAGATGGAACTTGGCCTGACAATTCAGCTGCCTCGCTTTGCTACAGGAGAGTGGCTCTAAACTCCAAAGTTCTTGTCACTCAACCAAATGGAAAGGAAAAAAAAAAAAACATAAATATATACACTTGAAGGGATCCTACAAGAAAGCTGGGGAGGCACTTTTAAGAAGGGCAAGTAGCAATGGGACAAGGGAAAATGGTTCTAAAACTGGAAAAGGATAGACTAGATATACTAGATATAAGGAAGAAATTCTTTACTATGAGGATGGTGAGACACTGGAACAGGTTGCCCAGAGAGGCTGTACACGCCCCCTCCCTGGAAGCATCCAAGGCCAGGCTGGATGGGGCTTTGAACAACCTGGTCTGGAGGGAGGTGTCCCTGCCTATAGCAGGGGGTTGGTAATACATGATCTTAAAGGTCCCTTCCAAATCAAACCACTCTATGATTCAGTATTGTTTTTGCAAGGACAGCCTTAAGATGGCCTCATTTATCTCATAGATAGTAATACCATAGACCACTGCTCTACGTTTTGTTTGTAAGTACTAGAAGGCTGTAGTTGCCAAATACCTCTGCGTGAAAGGACTAAGCAGCAGAAACCCTGCATAGATCGGTCTGTGCTAAGACTACTCAGAACAATCATAAAAACAGATCACAAATTCCTTCTTATTTAACAACACAATACAAAAATCCAAGTAAGGCTTATACTTGGAAAAGATGTGGGAATGCTGAGAACAAACAACAAGTTTTTGCCTACTTCTGTACATTATATTTCACCTTCTGTTATGCCAGCATCAACTCCTTATATTCAAACATGGAAAAAAAAAAAAAAAATCAACTGATAGAAACGGATAGGAAACCATCTGCAAGTAACTCAGCCTAAGTGCTGCATAGCTTTTTTGCACACAAACACGGGCAGTTTGGCATCTTGCAGTTAATTAGCAGATTTTCAGTAAACCAAACCCACAGCTTGGCTAACAAGCCAGTCTGCTGGATTTTCCCATCAGCCAGCCTACACAGTACAGTGGGAGTCACGGTATTTTCACTTAAGTAAAGCACAGCTGAGCTCAGACAGATGTAAGTGAACAAGGGTGTGACAAAATAACAAAGGTGATTGCAAAGGAAGTCTGAGCCTGACAATGAAGTTTCTTTTGCCAAAATGAGATCTGAAGAGAGAAGCGCTTTCTTTTTTCAAATCCTGAGAGCATGATCCAGGTCCCCAGGTAAAACCTAGTTCACAACATTACCTCATGTGCTCTGATTTTCCAGTAATCCCACTTGTGACACAAGAAAAAAAGAAACTTATCCAAAGACTTGGTATTTCAGAAAGATCACTCCAACTTGAGGTCTTTTCGGTAAATAAAGGAAGGGGAATAACATTATAATGCTATGACTTTATTACAGAACAAAAGCTTCCCAGAACCTGAGAAAAGCAAATGACATACACACGTGGACGATGCTGGGTAAGTGAACTGTATTGTTGAAGCACTTGGAGAAATGGAACAAAAGAAATATAAGCAGATAATGTTGCAGTAAGGGACAGGAAAAAAAAGAGCACAAGCATTATTAATGCATGAAAATAGTTTTGAGCACAGTCATCCTCATCTATCAGAGCCTCAGAAACAGAAGCAGAACTGAATAATCTCTGAAGATCAGCAAGTTGGGACTGTCCAGAGAATCCAGAAAGTGACTGGATGGCCTGGAGCCCAACAAATACGACTGTCTCACTGAGAAACAGCTGCCTTCTGAAGAAAAGACAGGGTCAATTATCTTATTAAGCAACAATTTAAAGAATGCTTAATTTACAGAAATAATTGGGTTGTTCCTGTGTGTGTGCTTGTGTGTATAGTCTTGCACAAAGTAAAATATGTTCAAACTTTTCCAGTAATTATCCCAACTGGAAAACGGGATCAGGTTTTTGACTTATAAACAAAGTTTAGGAGCACTGTGGTATAAAAAAATACAGCTGCTTGTTTAAAGCTGCCTTTGTCAAGGTGTCTGCGAGATCAAGCACATCACTCACACTGCAAATCAGCTTTTATTTCAAGTAATTCTCTGAACAGCAATAGGACCGCATGGTTTTATTTTGTATACAGTTCTTCCTGCTAACTTAAAATCACAATGCTGTTATTCTAACAAATTCCAAGAACTCAACTAGAAACTTTCAGAGATCAAAAAAGGTGCCTCTGCATTTTATCTGGGAAATTGAAAATCAGTAATTTGGAGCAGCAGCAACAAGCTTTGTAACCATCTGTGCGTTATGCGGGCACAGAGTCATTACATTAATACTAATGGTTAAGTGAAACAGTCTGCAAAGCTTTCAATGAAAAGAAGTTTCAAAAAAAAAAAAAAATCTGCAAAACCCCCACATACCAAAGCAATTTATTACAAAAGAAGCATCAACAGAATAATCACGAATTGAAGCATCAGCAAGAGTGAGAAAGGCAAAAACACCTTCAACAAATCAAGACTAGACTATCCACTAAAGCAATTAATACCACAGAACATGACCTCTCATTTACAAACTTGGAACCTCACAAAGTGAAGGAGGTATATAAAATTAATCTTTACAGCAGGCCCCACGTGACCACCATGAGAACTGCAGGAAGCTGTAAGACCACTGTACTTTCTACCAACTTGCTGATAACATCTTTTCTGTCTGCTGTAGAAACCCACAGAATCTGTACTGTCTTCTAGCTCACAGTTGTATTAAAATTCTTTGAAGGAACCAACATGGGGAAAAATTACCCAAGCAATACAACATACTTTTTTTTTTTTTAATCCCAAAACTACTGAAGAAAAATATACTTAAAGTTCTCTCAAATACCCAGTTAGGAGTCAGGAGTCATATAATCACCAAGGTTAGAAAAGACCTACAAGAACATCCAGTCTAACCATCCACGTCTAAACCATGTTCCTCAACAAAATGTCTAAATGTTCTTTAAATACCTCCAGGGTCGGTGACTCCACTACGCCCCTGAGCAGCCCATTCCAGTGTCTGAGCACTCTTTTGGGGAAGAATATTTATAGAGAGCAATAACATCTCCTCTTCCCTAGACAGAACAATCCCAGCTCCCTCAACCGCTCCTCATGAGGCCTGAGCTCCAGACTCCTCACAGCATCACTGCCCTTCTCTGGACGCACTCCAGGGCCTTGATGTCTTTCTTGTGTGAAAGAAAATAAGTCATCCAGTTTCTACACTATAGCTAACACAGTTCCACACACATTTATTTTCTTTTAAATAAATGATCAGCAACATGATGAACAATCAAAGTTCACTCACGATGAAAGATTATTTGGGTTAGACAAAATTCTGCTGGCTGCAAAGAGCCATGCAAGAAAATACTGCATTGCTTAAAGTCACTGCAGATAAGTTAAAACAGACAAAATAAAACTACACGCCAACAAGCAGTAAACACAGAACCACAGGTAATGATGAGAATGCCAGAGACTTGGTATCATGTTGGACCACACTCAGTTCAGTGTGAAGCAACGGACAGGTAAACAAACATTTTGAATTATGCAAAAGAGAATGGCTTTCCCTACCAACTTGGACACTATGGTATTAATGCCAATGCTTCACGGCATTATAAACAGAAAATTGTGTACAGTTGTCATCATCCCACCCAAGCAAGAATCCAGCTGAACTGAGAAAGTGACAAAGATGACAGCCTACTCAGGGATACTGACTGACATCTACAGGAAAATAATTTAATTCGGGCAGATCTGAGAAAAGATGTGGAGAGAATTATCACAAACTCAGTGTATAAAATATATCATTATGAATACACAAAAATGGAGATGGGCAGTTACTTTTCAGAAATACAATGAAGTCATTTAACAGACACGTGTAAAATAGTACCTTTTTCTTAAATGCAAGTATAAATCATATTGCCTGTGGAGGGCAAAGTATAAAAACAATCAAATGAAAAAATTTTTGAACAGATTCTCCATCAATTTGGCTGTTAGCCGAATTTAAACAAAAATGCTTCAGATAGCTCTAACTTGCTATTTAAAGACAGTCTCAGAAGGATGGGAAACAGTTAAAGTAAATTACATCATGTTTCACCTGCTTCTTAAAGGCATTCCTCAATTATTAACTACCAGGTACTTGGAAAAACAGAAAACCAGATTGACTAGACTTTGTCCTTGCTCACTATGGCTGCCCTCACATTCTTAGATACAGCAGGCACGAATGCCCTGACAATATCCCTGTTACACCACGCTGAGGAGGAAGAAGGGGAAGAAAGGGGGAAATCCAGACATAAAAACAAAGAGCACTCAGAAGTGGAAATACAGTAGAATGCATAAAGCTAGCAAAGACTTTTTTTTTTTTTTTTTTTAAACTTAGAAGTGAAGGATACAATTATAGGTATTTTTTAGAGAGGTGAATGTCCATTTTGCATCTAAGCAATACCTTATAGTTAGGAGTAACAGATGTTGTTTCCAAAAGCAACCAGATTTTCAAAAACAGCACTGGAAAGCTGTATCTATAAAATAGATATTCAAAGAAAGACTACCCCAAGTCAAAGAGCTACAAAATCAGAGCTCTAACTCCGGAGACAAGGACATTTATGGAAGTATACAAATGCAGCCAATGTCAAAGGAAAAGAGATATGGGAATATAGTTATCCTATTACAAACTTTTAACTGTGTGCTGTGCCATTTAGCTTTTAAGATCCAAGCCAACACTGCATATGGAGCATGAAGACTATTTTGAGTCTATTTAAATGACAAAGTTTAACAGAAGCTTTTTTTAAAAAATGCAAGAGACTGATACAAATCTGTATCTTTATCCATTGTATTTACTAAAATGAAATGTTACTGGCTTGAAAGTAACAGCTGGTTCATCCAGTCTGAACTGAACAGTAGATTAATCTCTACAAAGAAAGTCTATACTGACAGAGGCTTATTACTGACAGATTCATCACTAACCCCAGTTATCATCTATGAAATAAAAGAATCTGAGCCATGAACTTTAAATCTGCATGAGGAAATTGCATGTCTAGACTCTAACTAAGGCTGGTCAACACTGGTTTGACAAAAGCTCAGAATGCCAAGGTCAAATCCTGACCAAATAAAATCCTTCCAATTGCATTTCTTTACAACTAAACAAAAACAGTTCACAGAAATTTTCTTCTCACTTTGCAGTGACTCTGTAAGCGGTCACTTAAATAAAATGAATCTTTCTAAGCAATAGAACTTCAATTGAAATTAGTGTTCCCCTAAGCTTTACAGAGTTAACAACTATTTATTCCCTATCTGAACCAGCAGGATGTGTACGCTCAACACCATAATGGTCCTCTCAAAATGTCTGAAATTTAAAATGTACAATAAATTAGATGCTGCTCTGAGAATATACAGAATTTTTCTGTAAGTCATTATACAGTGACTCCAGCAAATCAAGAAATAAAAAAACTATGCCTAGCCTTCGATGGAAATCTTTACATTGGCAAGATGTTTTCCTCATCAGTGGGATGCCCAGTATATCACCAGGTGCCTGACCTGCTTAAATGTATTTGCCACATTTATTTCCTGCAGTTCTTTCCCTCTGAAACTACAAAGTAACAAGAAACAATGTCTTAATCTATCTCCCGGGCTCACAGAGTCACAAAGCTGACTCCAGCCAAGTTATGACAGAGCAACTGTACATCAGCATGACGTAGGCTCCTTCAGGACGTTTTCCTTGTGAGAAATAGAAGCATGCAACTGATACAGCCTCTGAGATAACTACAAAGTGCTGCTATTTTGATCTTTCTTTTGCAATTAAGGATTGCACCTCCAAGCAAGTCACAGGATTGTCTCAAAACATGGAATACCAAATCCCACAGCCGTGTGGTGAGCATTTCAAACATGACAGTACAAGTTTCTACCTTCCAGAAGTTAAATATTCATAAAATTTCAGGAAGTTTTTTACTACATTCTTCAGGCAGCTTCAAGCGTGTTGCTGGTCTGGCAGAGTGAAAAGCAGATTCCTCAGAAGTAAAGGGAAGGTGATACTGAAATCCTCTCAGAAGAACAAATTGAAGTTAGTGGTACAATGAAGCACAAATAAATCTGAAGAAATGTACACTTCAAGTTTCGAAACACATATGAAGGGAACTACGTACTTCAACTTTTTCTGCAAGCACTTAACTTTCAATGCGAAGCTAAAAGACTACAGGGTATGTTGCTCAAAGCAAGTCCAAGTGGGCAACCTTAAGCTTTAATCCCTTCTTGCTGGCCCTACAGTGAGTGCAGGCTATCCATAAGGGTGGAGAAGCTACATCTTGTTTTGCTACAGGGAAGTAGATTTCAAGTCACCAGAAAACATGTAGCGTATCCACATATTTTATTGCTAGACTACCATTTTTTACAACATGCCTTATGCTGTGTAGTTAGTTGCTTATTGTACATTTCTGATGAAAACGAGGAGCCACCACCAGTGGAGATGGTCACTAGTAGTAGAAGGCACAAGAGTCCAAATTCATAACTAAGGCTGCTGCTTACATCGCTACCATCTGCAATGAAATCCCACTGGTAGATCAACACTTGCAGGCTAATTAACGTAATGTGTTACAGATCACTTAACACACATTTTTGGCCTTTTTGCTAAGTGATGGAAGCCAGAAAGTGGCTGGCCATCAGTATTAAGTAAAGGGTTGCAGAGAGAAAATATACTGTGAAAAGAAAAGACAGATATTGCCTGACACAAAGTACACGTGAATCGGAATGTAAATGCTCTACTTCTACTACTCAGTTCCCTCTTCAGCGTTTATTTAGCTTACCTTTGAGCAGCACACGCTATGTGTTGACTGCTTCAAATATTTCTGTCTACCTCCATGTCACTACTTGCAGTATCTATCTTCCTGACAGAACTGCCTGCCAACATGCTTCAAGGAGAAAGACAAAGTTGCTCTACAGGTGAAAAAGGAATCAGCAGGAGTTCAACCTACACAAGCTCATTCTCTCGTACACTGTTCCACTGTTTTCAGCGCGCAATGAGCACTTGCAATTTTACTAAGGAGCACAAGCAGATAAATAAGAAACAACACTACAGAAAAATCCTGCAGCTGACTAAAGTCTTAGAGATAGACACATTTAAATCTCTTTTGAGATAATAGATTTTATTTGGCTCAGTATCCAGGAAAAAAAAAAATCCACATTTTTTTAGACACTTGTTTTTCAAAGGGAATTCACATTGATAATTTCCTAGATTCTGGAAATAATCCAAACTCAAAAGCAGAAATGAAATGATGACAGATAGGAACATGTGGGTGTGCACAAACAGAATTTGACAAAACTCTAGCCCCCTCCATCAACAGAGGTATCTCTGGATATCTGGAATCTTGGAATGGTCTGTATATATATATATATATATATATATATGAATCTGTATCTTGGAATGGTCACTGAGGTTTGCTATACTAACTTTGTACCAAAGAACCTGGAATACGTTCCTACCTACTGTACAGCAACCTTTGCTTTTCATTAAAAACAGGATGTGATTCATATATATTTACACATCATTAAGGGTGGTAGGACAAAATCCGTTTGTCAACTCTAACTATTTTAAGGAGCATTTATTTTCACTGTTAAGATGGGCTCTTTGAAAAGAGAATGAGAAGATTTAGACTTTTCTGCAGTTCAGAGAAAAACCTACAAAGGATGCTTTACCTCTAAATAATAACATAATGTTGAATACAAGGTTAAAATCACTGGAACAAACAGAAAACAGTACAGATACAGCAACATTATACAGGAATAGGGCATTAGGTAAAACTGTTTAGCTACATCTATCTAGGTAGTTTCACTGATATTTCAAGAACTACTGAAGAAATCCTAGTCCTTTAAAAAACAGACAAAGAATGTCAGAATAATGCAGAATGACTGAAGAAATTCACAGCTCTACCCACTCTACTCCCAAAAGTCATCTAGAGTTTAATTTATGAATGAAAATACTGTACAATTTTAGAGTATGAACTGATTTCATATCTTATATAAACAACCTCATAATCATGGAAAAACAGGGATTACAAAGCTGTGTTTGAACACCAACAAAGCCGCATATTTTCATTCAAGTATCCTGCAAACATGATGTAATACAAAACAAAACCTGTTCCTTCCTGTACTTAACCTGAATGGTATCAGTCAAAAGTTTCACTGTTCAGTTCCCCTGTGACTAACCAACGTATCTTAAAGAATACAGATCTTCAGATTTGCTGTTCACTTTGCCTCCATACAATTCAAAGCATTTTGGCTTAGAATCCCAAAGCGTGCTCCTGTTTTTTAACAGATGCAGTATCAAGAGGGTCTACTAAATCAAGACTCAACTTAATTTGCAATCTACCCTCCTGGTACTGAGTCCAATCACTAGTTTTACGTAAAGCAAGTAGCTTTGCAAAGACAAGCAAAAGAAACAAACAATAAGCAACACACAAAAATCAAATAAGCTCGCCATGGAACCTTACTCTTAAGATTAGCAACTACTACTGTGATTTCAGTAAAAGTTGGCAAATCTTCATGTCTTCTAGTTAAAAATCCACTGAACTTTGGTCTGTGCTTCAACTTCCTCGAGCAAAATATATTTTGTCAGTTTTCAAGGAATTATGCCTCTTTCCAGCACCTTACAGAATTTTCAGCATCCTCTTAATAAACTGAAATTCTATGTCAACAGTCAGGGCAATAAGCTCCAGAAGCTGAAAAAAAGGACTTATTATTTATGGTGACTGCATCCTTGTTTATGAAGCCCAAGACAATGCTCTCCCTGTTCTCAACAGGGATGCATCACAAACTTTAGATGGCTGCTTCTTAAAATCTTAAGCTCTTCCTTTTTCCATCATCGTAATTTTGGTCAGTTCAGGAAAACGATTTGTGAATTTACACCAGATAAAAACAAGACACGTTTGAAACTCACTACTATGTATACATAAACTAAAAAAGAAAACACTAGAATATGCTAGAGGTCATAAGGTGTTGCTGCTTTCCTTCCGCAACTGCAAGCTTTGAATAATGCCCGCACAAGAATGGAAAATTGCTTTCAGTGTCAACTGTATGTTAAACCAGTTCGCTACTTTGTTATTCTCTGGCCCCAATTTTGACACTAACTGGAAAGAGAAGTTAAGTCACAGTGTAACTCCAAAGCCTCATTCCTCTGGCACTTCACTATGCTGCAGTCACCACCTGAAAACTATCAGCAACCACTACAAAACATCCACTAACCTTGCTACACAATATTTTCTCCAAAACTAAGGCTAGATGTGACGTCTTAGTTGCATGAGTCACAACAGTAGCAAAAACTGATGCGCCCTATTGCATACCAATAGTCAGGATACTTTTCCACGTCCCAGTTTGCTGTATGTCCTCTGGCTTCAAATTCTAAATGCAGACTGATTAAATTCAAATACAAGTACAAAAAAGTCATTGTTATTCCCTGTTCCTGACTACCTCTTCATTCAGAATGTGCATGTTATGTGTACATGCCTTCTGTTGCTTGAGTCAAAGAAATACAAATGTGCACAGCTGTCTGAAGACAATCAACCACAAGTCCTGTGAGGAGATCCTTCACACAAAACATTCGGTAGGGTTGGTGCTTTAAACAGAGTTGCCAAGGAAAACAAAAGAGGACATGTAGCTCAACCTGGAGACAGATCAATCAAGTGAAAATGTTTGGATCTACAGATAGAAACAGCAAACCAAGAGAAATTAATAAAGATTTTGTCTGTTCACCTGAGTCCAGAACCAATCAGGTTGGGAAAACAATACGGAAACGGGACTTCTAGGTAACAAGCAGAGAAAACTGGAACAGGTTAAAGGAAATCAGACCAAGACTGAACGTTGGAAAGGAGCAACAACTACAATACACTTCTTCCAGAATCTGGAGACAGAATTCTTGAATACAAACAAAGAGAAACCCGAACTTGGACTCAAGTAACCCCAACCCCTCTAGCAGTACTGATCTCCAACAGGAAACAACAAGCTATCACTACTCCTATTGGTTTGGAAAACAGCAATTCAGAAGATAAACAACATGGATGCCACATGTCCTTCGTGTTCCCTAAGAAAAAAAAAAAAAGAGCAAAAGCAAATAACTATACAAAAACAATCAGGAGAGTATCACATTTGCAGCACCTTTCACTCTGAAAAACGACCAGATTTCCATAATGAAGTGTTACACATACAATCCTAGCCCACCATCCTCACAAGTGCACACCATAACATTTCAGATCCCACGGCCATATAGGACGTGTTTTCCTCCCTCCCACCAATGTAGGGCAAAAGCAATAGAACGTCCAGTGCCTGAAGCCTTTACATTGTTTTGGGTGTGGTTTCTTTTTTTGTTGTCATTTTGGGAGTTGGAGAGGAGCTGATGTTCAGGACACTGACTTCAGTTGTAAATTGAAGCTTTACAAGGTGGAAGCTATTCTCACCATGAACAGTGAAATACATCCCTGTAGAATTTTCCTAGAAATGTTTTGAAATAGTCCAGATCTAGACATAACTTTCCAAGAAGAATTTAAGTTAGGACTGGAACTGATACAAAGAAACAAATCAGAAATTCAAAAGAAAACTTCTCAGTCCAAAGCCCAGAAGCTTTTAACTAGGCAATACTCCCTACTACTATTAATAGACCAACTGTTACTACTTGTGAAATTAATTTTTTTTTAATTGCATATCAAAACAAGCTGCACAAGGAAGGCCATACATAAACTTCCCTAAAGCACAATAAAAAAGCATTCTGAACTGCAGTAGGCATCTGTCAGATAACAGAAAATTCCAATGATTTAGACAGAGATACCCGCAGCAGATGCAGACCTAGCTGTAATATGGCATTACTTAATTTAGTGTTGATTTAGTGAACATATTCTCCTAAAAGTTCATACTAGAGCCGGTACTTTCTGCAATTAGAAATTAAAGCAAACAAAAATGTTTTCTTTTTACCAGGATTTTATTAGCAGCATCCATTTTATGTTCAGAAGATGGCTGAATGCACTTGTTGAAATTGTGAAATGAAAGAAATGGATTCGAATGGCTCCCAAACGAAGATTGAAAAGTTCGAAGCACTGATCTAGTGTTCTCTAAAGCAATTTCCACAGTTCAAATGGATTTTCACTGCAAGACAGCCAGACTACAGTCTGCAAGTCAGTGCTGGGTGTGTGACTGCACACCACCACGTTGCCACTCCCTGCTACTCATCTCCACTCCCTCTAATCGGTTAATTAAGTGCTCATGCAATTTCCCCGTCAGTTTCCACCAAAATAAATGAGGTTGCTTAAGACCTTCTGTCTGCAGCACTGGATTTATAATGCAAAATCTGTGCTAGCCCAACACCTTTAGTGCTAGGGCGTGATGGGGTGATTGTACCAATCACTGATACAACACACCAGAGAGAACTGCAACCTCCAGTTAGCACTGGCCATGTGCCAGTGAAGAAATATTTTTAGGTTTGACTGCAAAACATGCACATGCTCCCTTCGTTCTGCTGAAACTTGTATCCCATGTTATCACCTTAGATTGTGACGGTGAGCCATAAATTCACTACCAATCTTCCAGGGACCAACAGTATATTGTTTCCACCAAGGAACAGTGAAGTAGATCATAGTCCCCAGAAAAGGAAGGAAATTCAAGCGGTCAGCAAGGACGTGAGTTTTGGCTACAAAACCTATTAACTCAAGCTTTATTACTAGCAAGTGTCCCAAATCTCACAGATTCAAATGCCTGGTTGAGCTTTTATGTAAGAAAATATTAGTTGTTCTGTTTTCTCAGCACTCAAGTAACGACAACCTATATCCCATTAATCTCTTCCACTTTTCTGAGGCATTGAGAACATCTGTGTAGGTAGTGGGATTTAATTTTGTAAAAAGACAACTAATTGTACACTTTCATACATAATTTATGAAGATACTGGAGATACACAAGCACAAGGCATCAGTTTCTATTGTGAAGGATTTGTTCCTCATTAAATTGCAGGATTACAGCCTTTTGAGACAAACCATCTTACTTTTTCTATATTGTAGAATGGTTTGGGTTGGGAAGGGACCTTTAAGATCATGTAGTTCCATCCCTCTGCTACAAGCAGGGACACCTCTCCCTAGATCAGGTTTGCTCACAAGTCCCATCCAGCCTGGCTCTGAATGCTTCCAGGGAAGGGGCATCCACAGCCTCTCTGCTCCAGTGTCTCACCACCTTCATGTAAAGAATTTCTTCCCAAAATTTAGTCTAAATCCACCCTCTTCCAGTTTAAAGCCTATATTCAGGCACACTGCTTTACTAGAAAGATTCTGAAGTCTTTGTCGCTGTAGCATTTCAGTGTCATGTCTGTTTCACAAGAAACAGAGCTTTATGAAGAAAATACTGTTTTTCCGAGTCAGCACCTGAGATGCCATACAACCATGCACAGCACACAAGTAATTTGTGCTGAAACTGGCAACTCATTCAAAAACTCTCCCTGTTTCTAACATTTGCTTCTCTGTGTTGCAGCTTTGTAAGCTCAGACTCATCACTTGCTTCATGGAATCAAAATGGTACCGAAGCCACACACTTCTCCACCCTCACACTTTAATCATATTTGACATAATAGGTCATGTCTGTGCTGTTTTTAAGATGAGGATTCCTTAATCAACCAGAAGAAATTCAGTTGTGCAACAAAAGACTTGCCTTACACCTCTCCCTAACAGCAGATTAAGCAATCAGAGAAACTCCTCAGGTCTCCAGGTGTCAGGACAGGCACAGCCCTCCTCCCTGCTCCGGACAGCAATCTCCCCCACAGCCCAGAAAAACAAGATGCTTTCAGTTGGCAGACTATAGAAATAAAATTTCTATCACTAACAGTCACTGTAATTTAAATTTTATCAGTAGGGCAGCAAACTGTTGGCTTCTACCTTTCACAAAACAGAGGAAAAGAAAAGGAACAGGAAATATAAGAAGTCTTGCACATTCTACCAATATATAATTTAAGTAGAAATAACTTTATATCATTAGAGCAGAATTCAAGTGAATTCAGAAATTTTACATTTTAAATAACCATTTCTATTTAAAAATGAAGGCATTTACCAAAATATTGTTATGTAAGAAATAGATTACAAATTATTTATGAGAAGGGTAGGTTTCTCTAAAGCCCTGACATAACTATTATAAACTTTAAGCTTTATGTGTCTGTTAAATATAATTAAAGCTTTCCCTGTTAAGATGATAACATTCTTTCCACATATAAACACCCAACAAAACACTACCTTATGTCAGCACAGTATGTTTACATCTTTCTTCTACATAATTTAACGATTGCAAATGGAATGCTTTGCTACACCATAAAAAAGGCAACGGCAAACACCTCATAATAATATCTAATGTCCTCCTTCTTTCCAGATCTCCAAAATATGTATTTGTAGAGGAAAGAAAACATTTACAATACCGTAATGATTTCATTCTCCTGAATCCAACTAATTAGCAGGAGTTGGAGCGTTGGTTACATCAGATATCAGCCAGTTGGACACCCACAACTCATTTTTGCATCTTATTTGTTTAAGAAAATTAACACAGTGATGACTAACTGATACTGTGTAGGATGTGTTTCATTTCCTTTACCATGAAATCATGTTTCTATGATACTATCCTAAATGCTTAGCATTTTTACTGAAAAATATGCAGCTTCCAAATATCGTTACCCCAAACAGTAACTTTTTACAGTGCCCACTGCACAAAATCAGACTTATTTCCAGTAGGATTTCAAACAGTTTTAGACCTATTTGAGAAACTGGGAGATAACTGCTTTGTTTCACAAAGCTTTGTTGGGAGCTTTCAAAGTAAGCGTATAAAAAGGATGTTTTATCTCAAGAGACAAAAAAAAAAAAAAAATCCAAAACAGCCTGTTTGTAAAGCCTGGTAATGGAATTTGAGAACATTTGTTTTACTGAAGAGGAAAAGTACTGAAGCTGCAATTTTGAATACAACACTACGACATTAAGTATTTATGTTTCAGTTAGAACCAAATTTATTGTGCTCTCATTCCCCATTAATAGCTCTCTCTACTTCAGCTATTCAGACTTCAGTGCAAGTCTATTACAGAGGGAGTACAACAGAAGGACCAAGAGAACTCACTCTAAAGCAAAATCCAGTCTTTTATTGCAAGTTTCACTTACACTAGGATCTCTTTCTGTGGAAAAAAATAAAAACTACTTCAAGTTGATATACTTCCATTTCTTAAAAAATGTTACACTTTAAACAAAGCCAAACTTAACAGGCTGTTGCTGTAGATGACATGCAAAGGGCTACACTCAAGTCTGTACAACAGAGTCTTGATTTCAGCAATAAAATTGGCAGAACAGTTAGGAGACTGAAGCAAGGGAAGTAGCAGAAATAAAGCCACCTAAATCCACAATCCAAATGAGGACCCTTCATCACAATCTATCTGATTCAGTTTGGAAAGTAACTGCAAGAAGGGATGAAACAGCATGTTACTCAGCAAAGGGACACGGCCTTGAAGAGAACCCTGTGTTTTCCCAATTTCCAGCTTGCAATCACTACTTTCTACATTTTTGTGCTGCACTTGAACATGGGGTACCCTCTGCCTTTCAAACACTCTTCTCCTAGTACAATTCTTTAGAAACCCCATATCAAAGAAACACCATAATAGCCTTCCTAATTCATTTATCAGAGATAAAGATGTGGCTTAGCAAGCAGAAGAATTAAATCAGTCAAAAAATGAAGATGAAGATTTAAGGGAGCTGATGGCAGAGGGGAAGGCTCCGTTTCTTCCAATAAAGAGCGAGGCAGAAGTATAAGAACGTATTTCACAAAGCCTTCCCCTCAGTGCCAGTGCTATCATACCTTTTTTTCTAAAAGGTTCAGAGCATTCAGTTGATTTTGGTGCTTCACCAGGGCTCAGAAGAACCTGGAAATACTCAGCTCCATTTTTTCATCAAACATTCTCCCTCACGTGTTTCTACTCGAAGATCTAACAACTGTGTACCCAACAAAACCCATTTATTTTCCCAATGAAGTAATCAGTTGCCTCTCCAGCATTTACCAAGCAGTAGGCTCAGTCTTTCTGGAGAGTTGGACTACATGCAAAAAGCCACTGAAAATATCCCCCAACAACTTGTTACACTGCAGAAACCATTTTCTTATCTTCCTGACCTGACCTGTGCTTGCCACAAATGCTCTGAATTGCTCAGACTGAACACTGACACTTTAAGGGTGGGGGCGAGGGGAAAGAAACTATCTCCTAACTGCACAAGTGTCCTTGCTAGCTTACCCTTTTCCTTAACCGCTTGATGAATCAGTCTGAAAAACTACATTCCTGTGATGTTCAGAAAAAGTACCATCAGAGAAAAAGAATTTCTCAACGTTTTTGGGTATGGTTCCCATTCCTTTCATTACATAAAAAATAATAAAATAAAAAACCTAAGTTTTGGAGGATGGCATTGGCATTTTTATTTAGAGATGTGTAAAAAAAAAAAAAGCCATTATGTCAAACAGACTCAAAATACCGGCAACACAACACAAAGCAATTCTGAACAGATTAAGTGGATGGATGATGCCTCAACATAACTGCGTCAGTTTTTACTTCACCTCTCCTGGAAAGCTTTTCAAGCACCGTATCACTAGATGTACAGGAAAAAAAACTTGCTTGACGTATGGGACCTGTCTTATACTCCTGTAATAAAATGAACCATGGAGCAAGATCCACATAAAACTGAGTATTTTCTGTACAGATTACAGATTTATAAGAAAACCAAACTCAAATGGCTTTCCCCAAGAAAAAAAGATGCTCAGGTATGTGATGCTACATTGGCTTGGTTACCTCTACCGAGTTGTTTTCTCTAATGTATTCATGAGTAGGTTTCATTCCCCATTTACTGTGCTCTTTCCACACCACTGTACTTTAAATATTCATTAAGCAGGAGAATACAAAATGAATCAAGTTCTACTGGAAAAAATACAATCTATTGAGTAAAGCACAGTCATAAACATCACACAGGCCCACACTGTATTTTCCTCTTAAAAAAAAATAAACAAACATGACGGGTAACTAAGTAATAAATAGCATTACTGGCAGCCCTCTTACAGGGCTAGATATTCATTGCACTAAAAACAAAAGGCGTTTAATCTATAAATAGATTATACTAATAAACATTCAGATAGGTTCCCATTGTGCTAACTGTTCTCACAAACCCACCAATTCTGCTAGACTCAGAAGACACGAATGTTTCTGTTTGCAACTGAAAAACAAGATACATTTGAGAGATTTTGTCTATGAAGCTAGCAGTGGGAAAAGCAATGGAGAGAAAAGCAGTGTGGAAGCAACCAGTGTATCCAAATGCAACAAGTGTGCTTTTATTCTAAGGGAGCTTCTTAGTGCTGCTTTTGAAGACAGCATTCTTACTCCCCTGTGTCCCGTGAGGCAGTGCGAATTGTAAAGGAAAGCTGCAGCTTGAGCACTGCAAGCACATCAACCATCTCTTAAATCTCACACAGCTGACTTCTAAGCACGTAACTAAACCAACTTGAAGCTTTGCACGCCTTTTACCTTATTCACTCATTTCAAGCCCCTGTGCAGTTTGCAGACCATGTGCAGCAGTAGCCAACAAAGCTTTGAAAGGGAGCCTCCAACACCAGTGCCATTTCAAGCCTTGATGCTCCTGCCAAGACAACTCTCTCCGAGCTTTGGACTTCCAAAGCTGGATCACTGGCAGTGCAAGAGCAAGGTGAGCACCAATCTGCCAGTACATAAACTGCCCTAACAGGGAGCTCACTCAACAGCCCAAGTGCTAAATTTGAGAGCAGTTCCTTCATCAGTCAGTTTGTAGAAGTGAAAAGCGGTACCTTCCTGCAAAGCAAACTCCTCTCTTCCCATAATCAAGACCTGGGATCCAGCAGTCAGACAAATGTAAGCACCACTCGAGCTTGAACAGTTTCTGTAGTGCTGAAGAAAAACCACAAACTTGTTGGGTATCAGAAAAGGAGAAAAGATAGATGGCATTATGCTATTTTACTCCTAAACCTCTTCTAACATATAACCTTCTTCTAAAATTGCTCAACTATCAAACTAAGCACCAGAAAGAAAAGGCCCAGGTCTTACCAAAGGACAGACCTCTTTAATCAATTAAGAAGCTGAGCGGAGGTTTAAACAGAAATAATGAATGTGATTTGATGTACTTTTTAATTGCTAGCTAATATATGTGTTCAGAATATTTCCCACACCGCTAGGTAATTCTGCTTGTTGATGTTGTTCACCATGGGAATATGGATAGAAAAAAAATGCACTGAAGATGCTTTCATATACTATCTTTTTTTAGAACTGAACAAAGAAATGACTGAACATTTTGTAGGATATGGAAGACTTGATCAGAGCTCGATTTCTCAGCCACAGCATAATAGATCCTAATAACTTACATGTCAGTTATTCACACAATTGACTGCACTTCTGCTGAAGGAGTTAGTAATTTCCAAACTTCACAGTCAAGTTTAAAAATTGTTTACAAGTACACAGCTAACTTGAGGGAGGCAACTGGTGTTTATTTTAGAAAACATTTTGTTTCATCTGTTTGCAGCACCATTAAGACTCCTTCCCCCCCCCCCAAAGAAAAAAAAAAAAAAAAACACTGTAGTACAATGCAAGTGCCTGCTCTTGAGGCTAAAGGGTAAATAATTACTTTATATGTAATTACTCAGATGAGAATAGTAATAATTTCACTCACTGCTAGAAAAATAAATCGATACAAATCGCATGGAGAGGTCCTGCACCCAAGTAATAAAGAAACATTCCTGTCAACAATTTAAACAATTAGGTTAAACAAACTACCATTCACACCTAACCATACACATTAGGAAAGTATAATGGAATTAAGAGAAATAAACAAGTCTGCCTGATACTGCTGCTTCTGGAAAGACAGCACCTCCAGCTGGGGCATGAATTCAGCACTGATTCAGGAGACAAGAACTCTTATCTACTAAATCAACAACACAACTTCTTGCAACAGTCCAGGTTTCACTTGGAAATCTTGCCGAAATACCAGCCAAGCCCAGCCTAGATTAGACTGCAATGAGATCATGGCTTGAGGAGGTATGGCTGTAGGCCCTTGTAAAGCTGATATTAAACAGGAATTTATTCAAATGATACATCATTCTTTCTTGAAATGCATACACTAACAAATATGAAAAAGTGGTAATGTGACAAGGATATCGTTGACTGAAGAGTAACTTTGGAGTTCTCCAACCTACTGCCAGCACAAGCAGCGAAACGACTTTCTGTCCATCACTCACAATCAATGCCTTGATTGACAATACAAGTTGGGCATCAAAGATAAGAGTCATTTGAAAGTAAAAGCATTCAAGATAACACAAGGTATGGGAGACTTTCACAAGATTCACAGCCGAGCACCCTGACTTTTCATTTCCACGAGTTCCAGACAGACCTTCCTATTCAGAGTTTGTTTCTTTCAAGAGAGGGAAAAACAAAGCGAGAGCCACAGCCTGCGAAACTTCTAATTAAACTCCTCAGAGCAGTCATTTCACCTTCCATAGAAGCACACACTTTACTAGACAAAGCAGGTCTTTTCTTTCAAGACGTCAAATTAGGCAAGAACAAGTTGCCTTTGGGCAATTTTTTAGAACGTTATCGCACAGACGCAAAGATCATAAAAAATGTAAAGCATTTTTAAGGGACATTATAAAAACAGCTGTAAGTAACACGATGACAATGTTACAAGCTTTTTTTTTTTTTCTTTTTAACTAAATATCAGTGGCACATGGGTGGGGCAAGCATTAGGACCAGCTCTGTTTAAAAGACTGAGCAAGCCATATCATGTACCCCTTCTCCTCTGTGCCTCTGCAGCAGCA
The DNA here is from genome assembly GCA_036925125.1 of Oreortyx pictus. NCBI lineage: Eukaryota > Metazoa > Chordata > Aves > Galliformes > Odontophoridae > Oreortyx > Oreortyx pictus. The sequence continues at coordinate 66,670,459 of JAUPFR010000001.1, read as the reverse complement.
ACAACAAAAAAAGGTAAGGAAATAAAACACGGAGAAAGGCTCTTGGCTGGCAGGTGAACTCGAAATTCTACCTACCTGGCTCAGGATACCCCTCCAGGCCCCATTTCAGCCACAGAGCTCCCAGGAGCCAGGGACGCCTGCTCCTGCTGCCTGGTACCCAGCACAGCAGCGTGACTCCAGGCTGACCTCTCCACACACTGCGTGCGCACAGCGTTTTTTGTCCCAACATTCCAGTGGCTGCACACATGCTTATCTCCCCGCTGAGACTGAAAACATAGAGTCTCTCCTGCTTAGCGTGCCTTTCCCTCAGCGATTATTGGTAGTTTGGTGGATCAAAGGACGCTATGAGCTTGAAATCTACTCAATTAAAACAAGAAATTCCCAAACAGCTTTTACAGCTCTTGGAGCCTTACAGCCCCCCACGATACTTGTTATAAAAACAGTTCCCTTCCTGTTAGCTAGTAAAATAGCCACACAAGCAGGGAAACAAATATCAAAGTTTGGTGCACAGAAAGTGCTGCAAAATGAACAGTCAAAGCTTTTCCATTAATTTTTCAGCTACCCCATTTTCTGGAGCTATTTCTCAGGCGGCTCTGTTAGTTGTCCCACAGAGGGCAAAGACAGCAGAAAACATCTACTTCCAACATTTACATAAAGGTGCAAACTTCTTCAAAGGCTGACCTCACTTTCAAGACGGCAGTGAGAAAGGAAACAGGCAGAATTCTAGAAATCCCCCTTAAGTAGCTGCTATCTGAAACTCCATTCACACCTTGCCACATTCCTCTCCTTAAAAAGTGGCATTTCGCATCATATGCCTTCCCTTCCCCAGAACAGCCCTGGATATCTGAGAGATGAGCTCAGTGTCCAGCTCACACTCAGACATGGTTCAAACAAACAAAATCAGAGTTTTTTCACTGAGGTTTTGAAGGATTCAGACCAGTATTACCACCAGCCTACTCAACAAGGGATTAAACTTGCCACAGGAGAGGAGTACGCAGCAATGAAGTGGCATTCCCCTTTTCTGTGGTGGCCTAGTGATCCGCCCTTCAGCTCAGGAAAACGCAAGTTGAGGGCCTGCTTTAATCACCTGCTACAAGTTATTCTTCCCAGTGGTTTTCCACCACTAGAAGCTGTGCAGAAGAAACAAAACACACACCAACATGGGTGGGCAAAACTAAGTGGAAGATTTTGCACTTTAAAGGCTTCGGAGTCCCCAGGATGCAGGAGGCACAAGCTTCAGCCAGCAGCTTCACACCTAGCTTGTTACACTTACTTGCTTCCAAAAACCGCAAATAAAAATCCACTCCAAAAACTGAGACACAAGGATAGGACCCAGGCTGTCTCTCTGCCTGAGGTCAGTAGGGAAGGTTTCAGGAGGCAAGAGGGCTGTGGTGCCCCTTCATTATTACCTGGGTAACAGACCCAGTTGAAAAGGTTCCCGTCCCCAGACACTTCTTCCTGCATACCACAGCCACATCCTCATGCCACAAATATTTAAAGCCTGTTACTTAATACCTAAGCAACATTACGAATAAGTATCACTGATCGGTCTTCAGATGTCACGCCAGTTAGCCCTCACCAGAATGGAGGAACCATTGGATTTAGCACTTGATAGCTTCTAGACACAGTAAGTTGGTCTTCTCTCCTTTTCTCAAGTGCCTGCAGTTTTGATATTCTATAATTCAGGATATCAGTAAGCGGCCAACAGATGCAGAGTCACCTCTTATCACACACATTCACCGATGCAGACTTGTTTCGTGGAGAACAGCAGTAGGGGGGGAGGGGGTGGGATCTAGAAATGATCTGAAGAGACCTAACTTGAAAAGTCCTTTGTAAAGTAACGCCAAGAGTGGAAGAAAGTAACCAGCTGGAAAAACCCTCAATGAAACAAGCCGAAAAATAAAAACAGTAATTTCTGCTGTGGATAAGACATGACTTGTTAGAAGTATGTGAAAAGTGTCAGAGGTCAACAGGACTTGCAGACCAAGAGCATACATTTCTTTCCTACAGATCTAGAGCCAAATGTTTTTCTAATGTGGATTTTTTTAAATTCCGTATGGATCCATTTCAATGTGTTTCTGATTGTGTGACAAGAAAGCTGTCGTAACAGGAAAACGCAGCAGTTAACTGGGGACGAGGATTCTGCAGGCAGATGAAAATCATTTTCCAGAAAATGTTATTTAATTATTGTTTTTTTTTTTTTTAAACTTACGCCCAATACACTGGGATTAAAGCTGTAAGCATAGAAAGGCTTAGGAAAAAAAAAATAAGACAAGAAAGAAGCCAAAAATCGCCTACAAACCTCCCCCCTCCCCCTGCCTTCGGAGAATGGATTTGGTCACTATCCACAGACCTTTTGTTTAGAGAAGGAGGGAGACGCAAAAGGTCACCCTAACAGTTTTCCACGTGCCAGGGGGGGCGGGGGCAAAGAAAGCCCGGTGTCGGCACGGCGCCTTCTCTCCTTCAGCAGCCGGGCCTCTCCAGCCCGGCTGCCAGCGCTCGCACCTACTTCACCGCCGGTGTTAATGAGAAATCAGCTGCAAGGCGGCAGACCGTGCCCTCGGAGCTCCGAGCGAGCTGCAGGCGGACGCTGCGCAACAACCTGTTGTCCCACAGCCAGCCCGGGCTCGGCAGCCGGCGCTCCCCGGGCCAGGCGCTAACGGGGACGCGCTCCCTCCGCCGCACCTGCGCCGCCGGGAGGCAGCCCGGGAGCGGGCGGCAGCGCCCAACATGGAGCCGCGCCTCCCTCCGCCGCCCGCCTCCTCACCTTGGTGATGATGAGGGGCTCGCCGTGCTCCCGTCCGCCCTTCAGCGTGAAGCCCCAGGGCGCGCCGCCGGTCAGCAGCACCTCCACCAGCCTGTAGCCTTCGGCCGCCCGCTGCTCCACCATCAGCACCACCGGCTCCACCAGCACGGCGCCGGGCAGCCGCTCCCGCCCGCTCCGCAGCCCCACGTCTTCCATGGCGCCCCCGCGCCGCCCGTCGGGGCCGGGACTCTGCCTCCGCCGGCCCGCCCCGCCGCGCCGGCCGGAGAGCCGTCCCCTCCCTCCTTCCCCGCCCTCGCCTCCTCCCTCTGCCCGGGGTATTGTTTCACGAGGGAAGGAGGTGCTTTCCGCCGCGGTGCTGGCTGGGCGCTGGAGCCGGGCAACGTGTAGGGCAGCGCAGCGCGGACGGGGCCGAAGGGGGCGGCCGCGGGCGGTGCTTCCGTACGGCCCCTCCCTATTGCTGCCCGCTCCGCCACCTGCGGGGCGGCGGGAGGACGGAGTCGGGCAACGGAGCCCCTCCGAGACCCTCTAGCGGCGGCTGCGGGGCGGGGAGAGCTGAGCAGAGAGCGCGGTTCGGGGGGTTGTGGGATTTGGGTCGGCCGTGGGATCGGGATGGGACAGGTGAAGGGAGCCGGTGAGAAACCTGCAGCGAGAATATCGGCAGCCTAAACTGAAACACTCGGCTCTGTCTGTTTCCTTAGAGTTTCGGAGCACCAGTGCGCAGCTGTCGTGTACCAGAAACACGCAGCGAAAGCTGTGTGTTATTTTCTGTGAGACTTGCGCGTGTGAGAAATAGTCTCAGGAGGCTGCACAGCATGAAGAGTGGGATTTCAGGGTTCTGTATGTATGTTCGCGCACACTGCTTCTAGAAGTGGCCATCGTGATCGTGGAACCAGTAATGCTGAAAAAGACCTCTAAGATCGCCTCATCCAACCACCACCCCTTCTCCACCACACCCACTAACCGTGTTCCTCAGTGCCACATCTCCACGTTTCTTGAACACCTTATTCCAATGCATTGCCACTCTTTCTGAGGATAATTTTTGCCTCACATCCAATCTGAACCTCTCCTGGCACAACTTGAGGCCATTCCCTCTTGCGCTGTCTCTGTTACTGGGGATGAGAAGCCAACCCCCACCTCACTACAACTTCCTTCCAGGTCACTGTAGAGAGTGATAAGGTCTCCCCTGAGCCTGCTCTTCTCCAAACTGAACAATTGCAGTGATGATGTATGCTGACCTGCTAGCTGCTGTTTCGGGTTATTTATTACTGTGGTGGCTTTAGGTAAGCCCAGTAAAATTCCTCAGAAAACATCCAGCCTTGCTCTAAAGGCAGCAATTTGTTTCTCAAATGCCTTCTGTTATTACCTATTGATACCCAAAGAAAAAAACAGTTTCAGAGCCAAGAAGCAGCAGATTGGAGGATATATGGATGGGAGAGAGTGACTGACTATGGAGAAGGTCACCCAGATGGCCCCAACTTACACCTAGTTCCCGCTAAGTCCAAACTTTACACCAAACCCTATGTTCTGCATGAAAAGGCCTTGACTTGCAGATCTTCATTCAGATTTATTCTCTAATTCTTTTCTGCTATATAGACAACTGCTGTTTATAAGAAAACAAACAAACAAACAAACAAAAAACAACCCAATACAGGTAATGGGAGATACAGTTTTCTCTGCATCCTGCCTCCAGTTCTTTCATCGTCTTCTATTATGTCTGCATAAGGCATATCAGATTGTCCATGCAGCAATTTGTATACACAGCAATCCATAGCTAGAAGTTTTAAAGAGCTGCATGTACAACTCGGTTGCTGCTGATGAAAGAATCACAGGATCACAGAGTTGGAGGGGTTGGAAGGGACCTGTAGAGACGTACAACAATAATTTGAAATTTAATGTATCCCAAGTTATGCACACTGAAATGAAACTGAAATATAGTAGCATAGATCATGGACGAAAAGAGCAAACTGTGCTTCCACAAAAAATGCCTTCCTTGCTCGTATCCCCTCCTCATGAACTGCCAAACATTAGTTCTTCTTCATCTGGAACTTTTTATTGTCTGCAAGAAGTTACAGAGTTCATTACTGTAGTACCTTTTGGACTTGATCTGATAAAGCCAGTAACGAAGGATGATAAATAAATCTAGAGCAGATTTTAAAACTGGAGCATCAAGAGCCTGGAACCAGTATCCGTACTGAAGATTCCAAAGAAGAACATTCAAACACTGGGTTTGGGTTGGTTCTGGTTTTGGTTTTACTTCTCTCTTTTAATGTTATAAATGGAAAGCCAAGAAACTTTCATATAAGATTCCTCATAGATGCAAGTTTTGCCAGAGTTAAGGCAAGGTGTGTTCTCTTGTTATATCAGTCACATTTTTCTTCACATCTTTTATGTCCTCCTTCTCTTTGGGATTTGAAGCTTGTTCAGAACCCAGCTGGAGAGCAGTACTTGCAGTTTTCTTAAAATATTGCTATAAATGTAGCACTTGAATTTCTGTAGCTTCTGCCAGCCTTCATAGGTCTTCATTTAGTCATAAAGAACAAAGGATTTAGTAAATACGTACTAAAATCATAGTTTTCAATTATATATCAATGGCAATGGTAGCTATGTTTGTCTAATAAAAACCTCAAAGTCCATAAACTTTCTGACTTAAATCTTGTTTTCATTTGTCAGGTGTTGCCTGACTGTACCAGCAGTAGCAATACAAGGTAAGGGAACATGAATGTGTAGAGGAATGTAGTGGTCTTTTTTCTGCTGAGGACAGAGCAATGACCAATATCGCATAACCAGTACTCCCTTCTGTAATCACCTGTGCTATTATTATTACCAAAGCTACTTTATAGTGATTGAAAGAAACTTACCAAATGCCTCCTCCTCTTACTATGCACAAGGAGCTATCAAACTTTATTAAGCCATGCACAAGCTCAGTTTGTGAGTCCTTCTTTTATAACAAGCTTTCTGCTATAAACTCCTCCCACAGTACTTCTGTGTTCAGACTATGAAGTTTAATCTATATTCAGAGCTCGGTATTTGAAGTTTAATTAACAATTTCAAGTGAAGTTTTGTTACACAGAGTTTAATAAACTTTCTTTCTTTCTGTTGCACAGATTGCATACCTATTCCCTGTTTAGTCCTTGAGCCTGCCAAAACTGTGAATAGATTCCTCTATGCTAGGTTTTTGTGTTAACAGCCTCAAACACCGTATAGTGTTAAGACGCAGCCTATTTCACCTTTATGGCTATAAACCACATATCTTTTCCTTAAGGCATTGAATTGTGCAGGATACTTGCCGAATGACTCTGGAATAGCTATTATACTCTCCATCATTGTGCTGGAGCCTACAGTACCAGCTGATTTTGGTTTGGGTTGCTTTGTTTCCCCCCCCCCAAGCAGTGGAGACATCTGAAAGCATCAGAGGCTTCTACTTCATACTCAACAGAGTAAAGACCTGAGGTGAGTTAAGCCTTTACAATTACCCACTGTTTGTTACCACTGGTTCCTTGGAGCTTACCGCCAAACATTACAGCTGGGTAAGGAGACAAAGCACCTCTGCATCAGCCATTTGCAATAGAAAACTGATGCCTGAGGACATGCACAGTTCATCCACAGTTCAAGTTGAGAGACTAGGCAATGAAATAGAGCACATGAGCCGCAACGTGGTTTCCAACAGCTCCTTTAAAGGGGTTGCAGCCTCCAGCAGAGGGTCTGAGCAGACTTGTGCACACTGGACTAGATGATCTTTGAAGCTCCCCTCCAATCCCTGATATTCTGTGATTCAGTGAAATTGTCAGTGGCATTTGCCAAAATGACCTCTGTTTGCTAATTGCGTCAACACATCTTATTCCGTGTAATCAGCTACAAGTTTGCTTTAGTCACCAGCAGAGGAAGAAAGGTTGGTGCTTAGACAACACATACCTATACTGTGATACCTACAATGAAGATGAAAAGATTAGAAAACCCTTTTTTCTAGGGGCTAGAATTTTGTGAGCATACTGTGAATCCAGCAAGAGGGCTGGCAGCTTAAGGGGGAAAATGGATCACAGGGTTTGAGTTACAGACTTACCTTATTCCCCAAGAGTTCTCTGTAGTTGTTGATTCCTCTTGCACAACAGTCTGTAATGTAACTGTTGAATCTGTAGGGTTTGTATGCATATGCTGTACATGAAGCAGAAATGAATTCTTTGTAATGTTGATGGGACGTTCTGTGAAACATACAGTGAAACTTGAGTGTCTTTGAAAATAGCCATCACAAAGACCAAAGTAGCTGAAATAGTGGCAGAAGTTCCGGCATAAAAGTGGATGTAGTTTTTGTGAAGTACTTCAAGGGGTGGCAAGCTGCTGGCAGTTTACTCTGGAGTCTGAAAGTCCTGAAACCTGGAGAAACAGGTTGTGTAGCAGCCCAAGAGACAGACAGACATCCTGGCATAGCTGGAAACCAGGAGGGTTTACTCTGGAAACCTGCCATCTTCCTCCTGATGAATTCAACATAATCATGCTCTTCTGCTGAACACTTCTAATTTCAACAGGTGATCTGTTTTCCCAGAATGAAAAATACCGCGTTGAAAAACTCCTGCTGGATGTCTCCTTTATGATTTAGACACTTTAACAAGTTTTCCCAAGTGCATCTCGTTTCTCTTGTATTGCAAATAAGGCTTCATCAGCTCATAATTAATGTTGGATAAACCTTTAGAAGTTCTTAATCTTTCAGAGAAGTATTCAAATATATGTTGGTTTCTTTAGCTCTTCTTCTTAAAAGAAGAAGAAAAACATACAGTTCTGTGTTCTTTTTATGGGACTTTTTATAAAGGTAGAATTTGTGAAAGAATAGTATTTCTTACGGAATTCTGGTGTGTCCATCCTCTGAAGGTTTTGATTCAAACTTTTTTCAGTTCTTCCTCTAAGTACTGGATCTTGAGACAAGGACAACTTCCATATTAAAGCAAACCATAAATTTAGCAACATCTAGGTCTTAGCTGCAGGGTTGAACCTAGGACAGGAAAGTCTCCATGTTCCTACCTGCAATGCTGAATCAGTGAGAGCTAAGGTGACGAGAATTAACTCATATTTGCCTGGATTTACTCTGTTCACGTGACTAAATTCAGCTGCAACAGACTTGTCTTGGAAAGAGTTGACTTAGACAGAGCAGGCACAGCCAGCGTGTGAGCTACAAAGAACACAGGCAGGCAAAAGCACAGGTTGAGCTTACTCTCTGAACTCCTTTTGTTTATCACTGTATCCTCAGATTGCATCAACACAGTCCTGCTGTCAAAGATCCTCAGCCTGGTTTCACCATAGGGAAGAAACCTTTGCTGGACTCCAGTGATGCACACAAGCAGCGTGTACAGAACACCAGAAGGGATTCAAAGAAATTTCATACCTAACAAGGGCATACCTGGTACACAAGACCACTGATGATACACTCTTCATGTTGACAGTGTCTTAGCTTTCAAGCACTGGAGCATTATCAGGAAGCCATGCGGTACTGCCTTTTATATACACTTCCAGGATAACTTATAACTGCTCTCTGTATACCTCTTCCAGCTCCTGCATAAGGGCCCTTTGTCAAATCATACTGCATGATATCGAGCTACAATTCTGCAAAGAAATCGAACAGCAGGGTAAGAGCATGCAGGTTCAAGTATGGCTACATGGCATCCTGTGCTGTCTGTGCTGTCATTGTTAGCATGCTAACAGGGCAATGCCTGGACACATTTTGAGGGATAACATGGAGCAGTGACTGTTACACTGTGGGGGAAGCCACCCTTTTTCAGTTGTGGATGAGATTCATCAGTATGTGCATATATACATGCATGATATAGCTATTTTATATGTATTTTCCCTATATATATATTTGTTATGTGGTCATTTCAGTGAAGTACCACCATTTACTCTTACTGCTGCATTTCTGTCTTTGTGCTTTAGGAAATGTTTTTCATTGTCCATCCTCCTTGACAACACGTGCAATAACATTCTCTATACAAACGGTGCTGTGCCATCTTGTCCTTATGCAGCAAAAAAAAAAATGTCACTGTCCCATTTGAATTACTTGAGCAGTGTAGCCTCAGAGGCAGACAAGCAGCCTTTAATGCATTTAAACTCTGATACTGGGGCATCGCATATCTAAATACTAGTGAATTTGAAGTAATACAAATAGTAATGTGCTATTTGTTAGAAGTGGCTAGTAAGAATTCATTGTGGAATCTCCAATTAATAGATAGAATTTGATTTTCATTACTACTATTAAAAAGCACCTCCTTTGTGTTGTTTTCATTTCACTGTGGTACCATAATCTTTTTCATTTAGACCTGCCTTATGTTTTAAGCAATGGAACTGAAGTGTGGCTAGGAGCTTCGAGGCTGAAATGAAAACCACTGGAAATTGAAAATATTCTGATAGACTCAAAAGAATTTTATTCAACTTTTTGTTAACTTTGTGAAAATTCTGATGTTAATGGGATGACAGTTATCAAATTAGAAACAGCCATCTTTGCACAGTTTTCAAGGCCAGGCTGGATGGGGCTTTGAACAACCTGGTCTGGTGGGAGGCATCCTTCCAATGGCAGGGAGTTGGAACTAAATGATCTCTAATGTCTCTTCAAACCCAAACCATTCTATGATTCTATAAAAACTGAAGCAGAGATGATCAGGCAAAATGCCAGGGGGAGAGTTTCAAGAGTTCTGTCCGCAGCAAATGCTGTGCAATAGGCTTTTAAAAGGGTAAATAATAGCAAGAGGCCGGAGTATGCATGAGAGGAGGCAAAGACCTTGTAATCTCCAATTTTCCACTTGGACTTTGTCTTCATTTGCTAGCAAACACCAAACGGACCTTCCCTTTTTTTCCTATCAGTCATATGTAAATAAATCTCTGGGTGCACACTATATATAGCCACGATTCCTTCATTACAAGTGGCCTTTTTGCTCTCAGCATGGTTACACAGAACCTGAACCTTGTCCAGGTGGAAGTCATAGCATCTTGTGAGCGTACATCTGAACACGGGTGCAGCATGAGGTCGTTGATAGCAGCACTATAGCAGGGTGCCCTAAAACATCAAGCGTGCATGAGAATCTAGGTTCTAAATTTAGGAATTTAGAAATATCACAGAAATGTAAGGCAAATTTGAGTATGCCTGGGAGCACACAAGGGCAGGAACTTCTTCTGTGCATGCCACCTCGCCATGCTGTGACCTCTTATACTAAAGGAATAGAAATGCTCTCCTCTTATTGGAGTCTAAGGCAGAAAAGTATTAGCAGCTGATGGGAGATCTGAGGAAATCCTGCTGAGTCATACAAAAGAGAAAAATTGTCAGCATTCAGGTTAACTTCCCTGGTATAAGCCTTTCTAAGTTGAAAGGTTAAAGCTGCTGTGGGAGGTACTGCTTCATTAACCTGGATTTTGTCTACAGGATAGAGTTTACTCAGGACAGGGAGGCATTGTTATTAACATCCTGAGGAAACAGGATGGTGTTTTTTTTTTTATTGCCCATCTTCTGTGAGAACTCAGCTCCTATTACAACTCCAAAGGTTAGCTTCTTTTGAGAGTCTGAATTACAGAGTAGTAAAGGTACACAGATGTTTTCTTTCATGACAGTGCATTTTCTGAAGCAGTTCCAGGACCAACCAACTTCTTGTGGTTGTGGTCCCAGGAAGGTGACCGCAGGAGATCCTGAGGCAGCCAGATTGTTATGTAAATTTACTGAGTAGCCCTGCTGCTCACCAGATGAGCATACCCAGTAAGGTAATTGGGTGCTGAGGAGCTGATCTCATTGCTTTTCCCCCTCTGGGCTGGGAAAGTCATCTCTGACATGGGAGTAATGATCTTCAGAATGGAAGAGTCAAGAGTGATTCCTGCACTATCACATTTCTGTTCTTACTGTTGAACTTCTCGTTTCCCTGTGCCAGCTAAAGCATGCTTTTGAGCTTCTATTGAGTTACTTTTTTTTTTTTTCAGCCATCTAAACCTTATTTATTAAGTTAGTACAAAAGAGGCACAGTATCCATAACAAATTTGTGTGTGCTTGTCCACAGAAGTAAAGTAGGATAACATTCTCTTGGAGAATAAGAAGTCAGTAGAATATATGTAACATGATTCCTTTTGTCAAATATGCACACTTATTAGCTGTTCAAATGTACACTCATTTTGTGTATTTATGTTTTTTATTCTTAATGGAAACAAACAAACAAACAAACAAACAAAACATTAGGCAGTGGAGATACATTCACATTTATCCTTTTATATTAACGTTCACCATCCTTAAATGTAAATTAATAATTTACACCCATATACTTACATTCAAATCTCACAGGAAAAGGAGGTGATACAACTGTTTTTCTTCTAATTCCATCAGTGTAATCTCTAGCTGCTACAATCGTGACAGATGTTACACTCAGTATGACTGTTTTGATATTTATGCCTAAATTTACAGAAAACTTAAGCAGAAATAATCAAGTATGGATTTACCAATTCATTTCATTTATGCATTGAGGGAACTGCCAGTTTAGAAACTAGGTCTAAAAATCTGTAGTGGCACCAATGGGAAGGACTGCAAAAAATGTTGTAAAAAGTAGTCTACTTTCCTATAAGAAAAATCTAGTTGCTGGAGGCCTCTGCAGATAAAATGAACTGTGCTGAGCATACAGAATATTTATAAGTTCAGAGAGCGTATTGCAGAATCTGTTGGGAAGATCACAACTGGTTTATTGCATCCGTTCATCTTGCAGACAGGCCCACCTTTCATCAGTGTAGGAAATGTTATGCCAGGTAATGTTTCTGAGACCAGTAAAGGCTCAAGATCAAGACTGATAAAATAGAGTTTTTGCATTTTCAGAGTAACAAAGATCTTTATTGGGAACTTTAAATGGAGGGAGAGATGCACTGAATTGTACACATGGACAAATAATGTCTCTATATCCATAAATTTTCTTTTGCTTTCTCTACCTTAATGAAGTCCCAGATTTAATTAAAACAGTGATTAAAATATCTGTGACTGCTTGCTCAAGCACAAGCTGTACCACACTCCTCAAGAGCAGAAACACATGCCTGTCATATTTTTGTAACCTGTTTTCCTTTTGAGCCAGACAAGGCAGTGTTTCATCTTAACGATGCACACAGACTGTACCTCAGAAGTGCTATTTCCTGGGTCCAAGGGGAGCATGAGTGGGTGTTTCTGAAAGCTGAGCATATGGAGTATGCGCTTGTTTTCCTTGCAAGGAGTGCAGTATTTCTTTCTCATTCTTGGACACATTGCTGCAAATCTGTAAAAACAGGACTGAAACTTTCAGTATTGGGTAATGTATTTGTTCCACACATCTGTTTGATTATTTTTTAAAATGACCACTTTTAATTTAATGATTCATGCATCTCTGCTAATGTTTGTCTTCAAGTTACTGCATTCACTTATTTGAGATGTTGACTTGGTGCAGAAATGAGGGTCTGTTTGGTACCACTAAGGTCAGAGGGAACTATGTCCAAAATTTCCAAGGAAAGGGATCTAGGAACAATGGTTTAAACTCTATCAAATACCAAAAAACGTTCCTTAACCAGGCAACATAATTCTTCCCTTTCTTCCTGCTCATTCTTTTCTGTTTCTTTTGCAGTTGGCCCCAGCTTTTATCCTCTCATTTTCATAATCATGTGAAGCCAAAGTAATCTCAGGTATAAGGCTGCCAAACCAGCTTTGGATTTCCGTGACTGTTGTGACTCTTTACACTTTGAGTGCAGCAGTGAAGGCCAGACTAGCTCATTCTTACCAGCTGAGATGCTGGGCGGCTCATTAGTTTGGCTGATCCGTCTCCTATTTAGCCTCAGATGTCCCTGTGTAAAGGACACGTCTACTTACATCATGGCAGATATCCATTTACTCATTAATCACTTTATTTTCTTTTCATATCCGTTCTGACACAGGTCATACTCCTTGTTTCCAACTGCAAATGTGCAGGGAAAGAATCACATAACTTCTCTGGATGAAAATGTGAGATCAAGTGCTGAGAGAATAGGAGAGAAGGGACCTAGAAGAAGCGGTTAAAAACCAGTTGCCCACTCAGAGAGGTGAAGAATAAAATTAGGGTGCTCAGCTGGAATAACTGTGAAGAGAAAAGGGGAACCAGATATAAAATATTACCTCCATGGCATAAGTCTACAGCTGAGTAATGCAAGTGAGTTTGAGGGGGACAAACAAAAGGAGCAGAGAAGTTAAAATAATTAAGTGGTAAATCTATATGGGCAATCTGGAAAGCCACAGTCAGGAACAGTGGAAACAAACGATAAGCAGGAAAAAAAGCAAAATACATTAAACATTCCTGCCTGGAGCCAGAACAAATGGTCAGGGCAACAACTCGACACACTTTCAAACATTTAAAAGAAGGAGAAGGAAAACAGGAATAGTGAGGGAAACAAGAAAATCATAGTAGCAATGAAAGTCTTCTATGAAACGGTTTCACTTTCTGCCTAATAATCTAGAAGTAATAGATCAGGCAAACTAAAGCAATCTTCCAATGAGAGCAAGCATCATTTATTTTAATTTATGTGTATTTGCATTGTATACGTGGTATACAATGGCTTTATTTTAAGTAATAATGTCTCTGTGGGATGTTTTTAATTTTCTGGGTTTTTTTTTAGTAGCACGGGAACTGGTTCCTTTCTAATCATTTTCTTCCAGACCGGTGTTTATTGTGAATTTACCAGAATCTGCATGAAAATGAAACTGCAGTCATAGTCTTCCAGGCAGTGATTTGTAGAAAAAAAAGGAGAGCATTTTGTTATACTTACTGGTGTCACAGCTAGCTTGGTGATTGCATTGCGATATCATGACAGCATGGTCTGCTGCTTTGTCTGAGATGAAACAACATCCAAGGAGCCTCATTTTAACAGAGCATAGATATTCTTCGCCTCAGCAAGAAGATGTGTTTTGGAGCAGGGCAATCTGTTTCTCAACTTTGCTGTTTCCAGTATAAGTTTTTGTGTGCATGGTAGTAGCAGCACATAGGATGATAATGCCTGGATCACTCACCTATCCTCATCCACAGATGAACACTAAAATCAGTGTGCTGGAAAGCAGCAAAAAGATCCAAAGATCATTCAGCTTCTAGCTCAGCTACTGTAACAGGCAATAAGTATGCCGCAGTCTCTGTTATGGAGCTGAGCCTACTCAGTCATGCAGCTCATTGTGCACACTGGTGGTAGGAAGAGCTGAGCAGCTGTAGGCTAAGCCTAGGCTCTAGACTTGGTGGCTAGAGATCTTTATGGGCTGTGCTGGGAGCAGAGGCACTAGCTGATGTGTGGACACCTGGATCTCTAAGCCAACATCCTGCTCTTTGGATGCTGCAAGGTGGGCAGGGCTGGGGCATTTAGTCTGACTTCTCTGCTGCAGGCAAGCTTACTGGCTGAAGCCTGTGTTTCATAATGACTGTATACACAGCATCCACCTGTCGTTCATTCAGGTGTCGTAATTGCTGCTAACACATAAACTAGGGCATTAGAAGATAAGAAAAATAAGATTAGGTCATTTGTTCTTATAGGGACTAATTGTAATACCCACAACTGTTATTTAGCATCCAGTTCACTTCACCCATGCTTCCTTTTGTATTTCCTCAGTGTGTTCCTATAAACACAGTTTACAGAAGTGCGGGGACTGACACAGGGCATTTGAAATTTGTCTGAGAGGGGAGAGTTAATTTTTATATTTGTAATCGCATTTTCTGCTACATCTAACAGGACTCCTGACTAAAGGATATTGTTAGCTTATGAAGAAAAAACAAACATTTCAGGTCAAATTCCTATTTTCATATTAAAGCTTAACCAAAAAGATAAAAAGAAAACAAAAAAAGAAAACAAAAAGAAAACAAAAGAAAAAAAGAAAATAAAGAAAGAAGAATATTCTTGTGAAAGCAGAAGTCCTGGACTTTTCCACCTCTGATCTAACACAGACTGAAGAGAAGACTCTGTGCTTGCAGTTTAAATAGGATCAGGTTAACATGGCTTCCTGAAGGTAACTGCTTTCTACAGTGATCGGATGTAGTGTTTCTCTTTTTAATTTGAGAGGCGGATGGGTTGGATCCCTAAAATTTGAATTTGGATTTGGGTGTGGATTTGTAGACCTGTTCCTCCCAGCAAAAGCTGGGACTGATTGTGTCTTGGCCCATCCTTTGAATTAATTTTCAGTAATTAAGCTGCAATGTGTGGGACGGGGCTAAAATGAAATACAATTAAATTGTAATGCTCCTTCTTTGGTATCCCCATCCTTATTCATTTTAAACCATCTCCAGTGCTCTGATGGGTTTAAGGCTTCCTGTATCACACACTGTGCAAGCAGAAATGTTTGAGTGAACTCTTGCCAATGGCTCTGAGCAAGCATGGGGCATGTTTCAGATTACACTGTGTGTTGTTGTTCTGATCTGATCTCCTTGCTAGGAGAGGCTGAGAAAGGCCGCTCTAGGGGATTTACTTCCAGCAGCAGCAGCACATGATCCCTCAATCGCGTGATTCTCACCGCCAAGGTCTAATGGGGAGGGTGAAGAAAAAGCTCACGCTGCCTTTTGGAAGCAACAGCAGCGGCTTCTGCTCGCAGACCCCCTCCGTCAGCCGGATGCTTCATGGCCTCTCCCAGGTTAGAAACCTACTGCTGCCCCAACCGGGATGCAGCCACGCAGCTCGTGATGAACTTCCAGCCCCAGGTCTTCTGTGGGGTCTGCATCGGCAGCGCTTCCGTCGGCCTGCTGCTGACCATCCTGCAGCTCCTGCCGAAGAAGGGGCAGAGCCTGCGGAAGATGCCCAAAGCCTCCTCCTCCTCCACCATTCTTCTTCTTATCTCGGTGTGTGACATCCTCGGTGGCTCAGGTAAGCGCCATCTTGGCGTTCCTCGGCCGTGCTGCAGCAGGCCCTGCCGGCAGATGGTCGGGAGTGTGCTGCGTGTGTTCAGGGGAAGGTCCGGGCTGAGCGAGATGAGAAAAGGGCAGGCCTTGAGGGGAGAAAGGTCTTGCTTAATAGCTAAGTTCTAAAAATAAAAGTTCTTGGCAGATCTACACCAAAATCTCTACTTCAAATTAAAATCCTGCTCTGGCTGGCGCGCAGGGGAAGGTGTAGAAGCAGAGGCAAGGGAGCACATGATTAACTAAAGCTGACTTCCACAACTTAGCTGATCCTTAGGACTGCACTCGGAAAATACTTACACGTGTCTCTAAATCCTCTCAAACAGAGTTGGTGCCGCTGTTCACATACCAACCCACAACTGGGAACAGCAGGCTGGCGGCATGGTGCGTGGAACTGCAGCTGTGCACAGGTTGAGCACTGTGCCAGCATGGGGAAGGGGAGAGAATCTTAGCAGGGAGCCCTGCCCCCAGTGATGGGCTGTGTAAATCTGCCCTGGAATTTACTGCCAAGCGAGACAGAAATTACCATGACACGTGCAGGGGAAATAAAAGCTGAGTTTTAACCACATTAGCATCTTTTCTCTCATGTCAGATAACTGGGGTAGTACTGTTGCGTAAGTCTCTCTGGTTGCCTATGAAAGAAATAGGGTTTTACATGTTTTCCACTTTCACACCTAGGTGAGTCTTCTCGTGGTGCATGAGAAGTAATAATATTAAAACAGATGATGGACAGGAAAATAGAGTAAAACATGGAAAGAGCACCTGGAAAAGTGTGAGAATAGAATTGTAGAATCATAGAACTGTAGAGTCACCAAAGTTGGAAAAGACCTCCAAGATCATCTAGTCTGGCTGTCCACATACCACCAGTATTTCCCACTAACCTTGCCCCTTAGTACAACTTTTAAATGTCCCTTAAACATCTCCAGGGATGGTGACCCCACCAACTCTCTAAGCAGCCCATTCCAGTGCCTTCCTACTCTTTTGGAGAATAAACTTTTCCTAATCCCAGTCAGAGGAGGCCAGCAGTATATAATGTTATTTTTCTCCTTTCACAGGCAAAAGAAAACTATTTATCCGTGATTGTCCTTGAATTGGATTCACCTTGATGGGTGTGAGGTACAATGTGCTGGTGATGTGTGTCGGTGCCATAGGGCCTATTTTGAGCAAACCCACTAAATCTCAGCAGCAAACTGAGTTCATTCAAAAAGTCAGTATTGTTCTTCCCTAATTGTGAAGTCATGCTTTGTTCAGCACCTTGACAGAGAGGAAAAGAGCTGTTTGTAAAAATGAAGACAGTGAAAACTGTTAAATAACATTTTTCTGAAACAAGGAGTTGTAGAGAAATAACCATTAGAAATATGAATAGCTGCAAGTTAAATTCTGAGTTGTTAGTTGTTGGTAAATGCCAATCTGTTAAATGCCACTGGATTCCTCTTAGGGAAATATAAGACAGTGTCTGTAGGAAAGTGAGATTTAGATCTCTGTGACGTGACATGGTAAATCCCCCAGGCTCTCAAGGCTGCTTCCCCCAGCATCCGTTTTGCACTGCACTCCCCAAGAGCTCCAGCCCTGTGAGCACAACATGCGACTGGCAGCAACCATGTGACTTCAACCGTGCTGACAGCAAAGAGCACTCGTGCATTTCTCTTTAGGTGTGATCTTCAGATCGAGCATCTGGTTGGGCTTCCCGAGCTTTGTCGCCAACATCTCAGTGGCCAACGGGACCGATGTGTGGCCTTCCGCCTTCTGTGTGGGCAGTGCGGTAGGTTCAGGGGTACACTCGTGCTTTCCTTACCTACACAGGATCCAAAAGGCAACGTACTGTGTCCCAAAGAGGGTTTGAGATTTCTTAAATCCCTGATGTGCATTCTGGATCGAGGAACATAGAATAAGGAAATGTAAATGCATTACAGAAGTGCAAATTTTAAATAATACGATCACATTACTGCCTGAGATATAAAATCTGAGCTTACTCTACAAGAAAAATGTCACTTTTTTTTTACCAAAACACAGATAATTATGCCAGTTTGCCTCAGCTCAGTAGGAATGTAGGGCAGCCTAAGAATTCACCCACGAGCAATAATGGTAGTAGCTTAAAAATTCAAGGTTTACGACCTAGAAAAGGATACGCCGTATATAAATATAACTATACCATTCCTGTAATTTTTTAAATGAAATAAGATGTGCCAAAATGCAACTTGCTGTGTTTCATATGCCTAAATAATGACAATTTCAGATATAATGGCAGAAGGGAGTATCAGTTGTGAACACCTATCAGTTTGCAATTTTCCATCCATACATGTTTGATTTTTGCTTATGAGATACAAAAGTTTATTTTTTGTCTTATAGGAAGGTGAAACTGCCAACATCAATATCTTGCAGTGGGAATGCCTTATTTGAAAACCACCTTTCCATATGCCTTAAGTTTCACTTTCTGGCCCTTACCACAAAAAGTAATATTTTTAAGCAGTGACAGAGATGCTGTATGCAGTCTGTTTATTTTTCATTTTGATCTCAGGTTAAATGCTGAGCAGCATAGCGGTCTACCGCAATTTTTATTTTCCCTTTCTTGGGCTCCAGGAAAGTGCTGCAGTTTGAGTCGCTTGCTAAATTTAAATTTAATTATATTGGAATGAAAAATGACCCTGCTTCCCCTAACATATCCTCAAGTGAGTTAATAAAATGTTTCTGGTTCTATTTTAGGTTTCTTCTGGTGCTATTGTTTTATTTCATTTACCCACAAGTCAATGAAACTCCAAATAGTGAGGCCCTGAAGCATCTCCTTGCAATGAGACCCTCTGATCTGTAGATGGATACTCCCTCTCTATAGCAAGATGTGTTATTTTGCAAGAAGCTAGACAGCATATGAAAATTTTGTTTTTTAGATGCATCTGCTTTTTATTATTTTTGGCGACTGTCTAGTCTATGTTGGAATTCATGTGTGGAAAGACTTCACAGTTTATTTTTGTATGCATGTGTTTATGTATAGTAAATACTGCATTTCTTAACTGCAGCAAATATGTAATAGTGCAGATTAAGTTACATACTGAGTGCTATGAACTAAGTGCACTAGCGAGAAGAATGGAATTTTATTTTCTGACCCATGTATTATTAAAATGTCATAGCATTTTGATTAAATACCGAATAGTTCATGTCACAAATAACTAGGAACTATATCCATGTTGTAAGGACGTTATTCCCAGCTTGATTTACCCTCGGAGAAAGGAATATAGAACTCAAGTCACTGATGTCTGGCTCAGTAACAAGTATGTTGGTTTCCAGGTGTAAAAGGATGCTATTGTAGAGTTGTGAGAAAGGATATTTAGATAAGAGCTGAAAGCAGAGCTCAAAGGGAAGGTAATCTGAATATTAAAATAGTCCCAGACCATCACAAGTAGACAGCTCCTGTCTGGAAGAGATTTGGGATTTATAAACAGAGCCTCAGTTATCTTCTGTAGGCTCATGGGAAAAATGTATGGGGTCAACTCAAAAATGTGGTGGAATTTAAGTTGACTTGAACTTGTTTCCTTTGGATTTTTGTAAAAAATATATATATATATTAGCTGTGTAGTTCAGAATGGACTGTGTTAGGTATTTTTCTGCACATCGTCTTCATCGGTAGTAACACCAACTCAAGTTCCTGAATGTGGATAAAATACCCACCACCCATGATACAGAGGCACACTGTGGTGATGGCAGACCTCAGTTCTATTTTCATTCCTCAGCTACTGAAAAATGAAATTTGACTAAAACGTTATACTAATTTTTTAAAATAAAAAGTTCATTACTAATCTTAATTTGAAGTTAAAACATTGTTTGATAGTTTACTTTAGACTTCACTCACACCATTCAGGGTTAAGACTGGAGAGGTAAACAGACAGCAGGTTTTGTAAACAACTGAACAAGCTATGAGGGCAAACGACTCGGTTTACCTAGGAGCAGATCCCTTGGCTGCAGTTTTGAGTAAGAATTCATACCTCACAAATCTTGGTTGGAAAATGCACACATTTAATGAACAAATCCCCAGGAAAAACTTCTGAGTCTCCGTTCACCTCCAGCAGCATTTGAAAAGCAGCTGTGACATTGCCTTTTTTTCTTGCAGATGTGGATCCAGCTGCTATATAGTGCTGGCTTCTGGTGGTTGTTCTGCTATGCCGTAGATTCTTACTTGGTGGTAAGAAGATCAGCGGGACTGAGGTACTAGAATAAAAGCTCTGAATGTCTTATTTTACCTCTAATGCTGTATGTCCGTGTTTGCATGCAGCTATCTGAGAATATAAATGAAGTTTGTGCAAACATGTGATGTTCACATGGTTGCCCGATAATGATCTGAGTGAGTGGTGTTCTAAGTGCTTCAATTGCCAGGGCACTGCTCAGATATAGATTTGTTTGTGCCCAACTGCTGCTTAAATGTAACCAAATTTATTTAACTTTCAGAAAAATAGAGTGAAAATTGGGCATTATAACACTTAACTGCAACAAGACGCTATTTTTATCTCTGCTCTGTACTTGAAATTGTCTTTTGTGGCAGAAGGGTTAACCTTTAAATATAAAACACCAATGAAGGATTTTTTTAAGCACGTAGATGTGAACCTCCCTCAGATGGGATCAGTGTCTGACTCTCCAAGTCAAACAGTTCGCTGCAGCATTCAGAAGGATACTTGGTTTGCTGTTTGGCTGCCTTCTTCAGATTTTAATTACTGAATGTGCTGTCCACAAGATCAATGAAGGACGCAGGGTATCCTTCAGGAGATCTGGGAACAGGGGGGAGGCATCTGGCCTCTGTCCAGAGGACATGACACTTCTGGTGCAAGCCTGCCAGCCACCAGGACTCCTCTTTTTTTCTGGAAGGCCCCTATCCCTCCTGCTCTCCTCAGTGTGATGTGCTGCCAGTGTTGTTCACCTCGCGCCTGTCCCAAGCTATCACTGCCACGTGAGAATGATGAGAGTTACTGTCTTTAATAACCTGTGTCCTGCTTCCTCCTCCAGTACAATCGTGCTGTACCATATGATGGCCTGGGGGCTGGCAGTTCTGCTCTGCGTGGAGGGCGTTGCACTGCTTTACTACCCATCCCTCTCCAGGTGAGCAGGCCTCTGGAAGCAAAAAGCCGGCCTCTGGTGCCCTGTGGTCATTCGAATACCTTTTCATCAGTGTTAGAGAAAGACATCCAAAGACTGGAGGGTTTTTTTTTTTTTTTTTTTGATCTTTGAGTAGTGTGTCCTACCGAGTCCATGCAACCTGGGTTTCAGTGGGCCCTGAAGATATCTCCCACACATTTCATGCCCTGTGATGCATTTCAGTGCTGTGGTGCAGCTCCTGCTGCGAGCCCCTGTAGGGTCATGAGGCCCACGAGGGTGACACAGTGCACGGGGCTGCTGCAGGCAGGGTGTGCTGGTCCACTCCTGTTCTCCTGGTTTCAGCTTTGCATTTACTCCTTTAAATTTGAGGAAAATTCATGGTGCCAGTTAATAATCAACTTTGTGTCCCATGTAAATTGATTGTGGAAATTTGAGAATTAAAAGTTTAGCACCTGTTTGCTTAATTCCTTCTGTGCTTGTTTTTTTTTTTTTGTTTGTTTGCTTTTGGTTTTAGTTAAAGGTGACACTGGTGATATAGCCAAAACTGTCAGATGTGAAAAGATAATAATGCATAATGTGTTAATGATTCCTTCTCAGCTGTGAAAGAGGCCTGGAGCATGCAATCCCACATTACATCACAACCTACGCCCCGCTCCTGCTGGTGCTGGTGGTCAACCCAGTCCTGTTCAGAAGGACAGTGACTGCAGGTACGTTCCTAATGGCCAGCATGAATGAGTATATATCATTTAGCAAAATAGAAATGATGCAAAAAGCCATGCCTGTGTATCCAGGTATGTGGGATGGCTCGTCATTTAATCAAAACGGATGTAGCTGAGGATAGAACAGTATTGCCTACCAAAATGAAGACACTATCTCAATAGAAAATTTGCCTTAGAGGTAAACTGATCACATACTGAAGTTAAGCTGTTTTGGATCTCTACTACTGCAGATTGGCAAAGTTATTTCTATGTTACTAAATTACTTTTGATTCTAAAGTATTTTTGGCAGTGTGTGGTGGATATTTGATGCTACTGTAATATTGGTTCCAACGTATATTTTGGAATGCAGTTAATTCTTTTTTAAGGATAATGATGGTGATATCTGATAGTTGGTTTACCTTCTTTGCAGCTGAGTATTTAAAAAACCAAAACAACAAGGGTCAGAATTTTGTTACTCCTGATTCTGAGATTATGAAACAAGTGGGAATTGTATACAACTCAACTGAGATCTTGAAGCTCCTGTTTAATTTGGTATCTAGTACTTTGAAGAAATGTGACTGGAAAAAAAAGGAACAAGTTCAATGAATTCTTTTAATGTAACATGATCAGCACTAGATGCTTTCAGTGCCTGAATTCATACTTATAATCTACACATTCTATGTATAAGAGCAGCAACAGAAGACTTTGTATTTTGAGTCCAGTCTTCATCCCATCTGCACTGCATTCCTCAGTAATGCCCATTATCAAAGGAAGAACCGACAAAATCCATGGAATATTTTTAATATATTTATGTGGCTTAACTGCCTATTTTTACTGATGTTACACTGCCAAGTTTTACAGGTGTAGACAACGCTGTACCAATTGCATACTGAAATACAGCTAATTACCTTTATTGAAGTACCTTCTATTTTTTTTTTTTCCCACTTATCTCAAAGTCCCAGAGTGCTACATACATGGAACAGAAGACAAACCATATTTGCATCATTATATTATCTCAGACTTCTAACCTGCATTTCTGAGATAGCACTCAGCATGCTTCTCCTTCATTATACAGGATAATGGTTTTTTTTGTTTTTAATTTAGAATAATATCTCTATGCATGAGCAAACAGAAAACAAGCATTACCTCCAAAGGCTGGGACCAAAATGCTCTATAGGGAAAAGATAAGCTTTAGCTTAGTGGTTTTAAATTATCAAAAATACCTGTAATTGATATTTTGCAGTCTGTAAAAGCAGTCAGTACACTGACTCCTCCACTCTGCATCAACAGTTGAGAAAATGGTAAACCTATGTCCCATAGCATGTCCTTTGGAAGAGGGAACAACACATTTTCTACAGACAGCAGCAGAGGTCTTCAAAGAGAACATAAATACTGAATGTTTGTGCTTGTACACGATGTGCACCCTTGTGTGTTTATATATGTGTGCATTTTGTGTGTGCATTTCATAATTAGCGCATGTATGTTCATATGTCTCTGTCAGACTATGTGGCTGAAGTATCTATCGGTACAGCTGCTTTAATATTTGCACGTGTTCCTCTGCTACCTGTCCGTGTAGACAGTAAGGATCAAATTTTGTTTCCTACCTTCAGAAATACACAATGCTCAAGATGATGCCTTGTGTCTCCTTGTTCTGAAGTCTTGTCAGTGCAGTTTTCTCAAGCAGCCTGCAGTTTCTCTTCATTGTCTAATGGTCTCATGAAAGTAATGAAGAAAAGCTACAAGGAAAAAAAAGATTTGCACAATGAGATCTGTAGAATATAATGATATGGGAATTTAGCTATTTCTTAAAAACAGAATAAAAACAGAATAGTAAAAGAAGAATTAAGCTTCAACATAAAGGCTATTGAAGTAGGAAGGCAGCAAAAAATGTTATGTTATAGACAAATGGAGCACTAGAATCACTTGGCTGAAGAATTCTTTGAGTGTTCCTGATTTTTCAGCAAGTTTGCTGAGACTGCACACAGCCATACCTGAATACAATTGCAGTGTTTAGGGCCTGAGAATCAATTGGATAACCTCTCAAAGTTTTTCTTTTATGGAAAATACACAGTGAGTATGTTTGTGTTAGTACATATGTTGATTCCTTGTGATATCTGAACAGTATGTGGCTTAACTGTCTATTATTGTTGGCATTACTGCTTCAGGTTTTAGAGATGCAGTAGCCCATGCTGTATTCAAAGCGCAATTATATACAAAGTATATAATAGTGTTGTCTGAACTCTGTTTTTGTCTGAGCATTGCATAGTAAATACTTCCTCATGTCATGCGTATCTTAGAGAAGTTGTAAGCACTACCTTTTTAGCATGAAAGTGTGCATACCATACTACTTTCTGTTTCAATGGGAGTGAGAGAAGAGAAAGCTGCTAGCGGGATACCACCTACTTCAGGAATCCTTAGCAGATATACTTCTTTTCCTTCAGGATTAAGCTATGTATGAGGTTTGCTGCTGGAGACAAGCCCATTTGTTCCTTTGGTCCCTCTTTACAGACATCTGTTTTCTGTATCCTTGTACCTATAAATAAGGAGATGTACATATATTAATGAATGCAACTTTATACTTTCCAGTTGCCTCTTTGCTGAAAGGGAGACAAGGGATTTACACGGAGAATGAGAGACGGCTGGGGACAGAGATCCAGATGCGCTTTTTCAAAATCATGCTGGTATTCATTGTTTGGTAAGAGGTGCATTTTTTTTTGTTTTAACCTGCCTTTTCCCAGCTGAAGACAACTGGAGACAAGAGCAGAATCTGATGGGTTACTTCATTTGCTTGTCCTTACGGTTGGAAGGGAAAGTTTCTAAGGAAGACATAGTTCTAAACTAGTTCATAAACTAGCTGAATCACTCATGGAGAATCACAAAGCTGCAAGGAAATGATAAAAATGTTCAACCAACAGGAAAACAGTGACACTGAGAAACAATAGCAAAAAAAAATAAAGGTGGCTGGGTACAACCTAAAGCTGTCTGAAACTGCAGCAAGATTCCCTAGAGCCCACTCTGCGCTCTTGTCATCAAACACACCACTGAAAGCTTCCAATAAATACACTCCTAGGGCATGCTTCATGACCACAGTTATGATTATATGATGTATCACCTCTATGGTCTGCAGATCTCAAGTGTGTGAAACACGTATGGAGTATTGCCTGGAAATACAGGCTTACACACCAGAAGGGAAATCTGTGTGTTGTGTGTGAAATTTCTTATCCTTTAATCTTTTTTCCAATATTCCATCTTCCTCCATGAAAATAGCAGTCTGTGAAAGGGCAGGGAGGGGAAGAAGAAGCTCATGAGGGAGGAGGGGAAGGAGGATGCACTCCTCGTCCCCAAATCCCTTGCATCTCTGTTCTAGCAGCACCATCCAGAGTGAATGATGCTGCAGTAGCGGATGCTGGTGTTGGATGCACTCAGCAAAACTGAGATGAAAGAAGTCCTGCATTAGGAGCAGTCTTGCAATTGTTACACAGCAGTAAATGCACCAGATACGGGAGTGATCCATGTTACATGGGTCTCTGCAGTGAGGTATCCAATACGTGGATAACACAAGCAATGGAAGAAGCAGCCTAGGAGTAGTGAAAAAACTTGTCCAAATTTCACAGTCTGTGCAAGTGTTTGATTATTTTATACATGGGCATGTTAGTGCATGTTGCATTGCTTTAAAAGGCTGAACGGGGAGAAAGTCTGCCTTTTTATCTTGTCCTTGCTGCTGTCTACTTGAGTGTTCTGGAAGGAAACTGTGTCCATTTCTCAGGAAAGAAGTTTCTTCTGGGAAGGGTGGGGTAGCCAGTGGGAGCAGGAACACTGACAGCACCAAAGCAGCCTGAAGCACACTGGAAAATGCTGTAAATAACAGGGAGAAGAGATTTATCTAGGCTTCCAGGGTTACAGAAAGAAAGAACATAATACTGGAGCCCAGAGGCACCACAGAAGAGCATTACAATCTCAGGAACTGTGGCCAGCTTGCTAGTTTGGGAGCAAGCATGAAAGAAAGAAGCAGTTCCTTATGGACGCAGTGGCCTTGACTGTTTATTTCCATTTTGTCCAAGTTTTCCTATTACAAAATCGAAACAAAACAAAACAAAACAACAAAAAAAAAAAACCCCACATGGTTCTAGTTTCGTTTTGTTTTGGTTTTCTTCTGATAATGCATAAGCTTTAGAGTGTAAAAACTCTTTCAGTGGTTACTGTACAGAAAGTCTGAGACAGTACCATCTTAGAAGCTTAAGAGAGATGCTGACCTATACCATAGGTAAAAATGAAGATAAATTTGTCAAGGAAATTTTGGGCAACATGGGGTAGAATTGAAGCCTGCATACTTGGGAGGGATGAGCAGAAGGTTTTAGACTGTGAAAAAGCAGAGGATCTGTATAAACCCCTTCAGAAAATATGGCATGGTTGGTGGTGGTTTCCTTCTTGAAGCTCCAGTAGAAATATGCAGGAAAACTGTTCTGACTGCTAAGAAATCATAAGAAATTACAACTATTGACTATAACCTGTACTATCATATTCTCCTTTTTCTAACCCCGAAATTATAGGGATGCTGGAGTTTCTACAGCCTTTTATAGTGCATAAGCATACATTTGCTTTCCTTTAACTGTATTATATTTTTAAGACACACTTACTGTCTGTAATGTTCCCAATGTGCATCACAGTTGTTCAAAATCTCAGTGTGATAAGGTCACATGATCAGGTTTAGTTCAGTTTGGGTACACTGATCTCTTTGTCTAGGCCTGGGATAGGAGATAGGATTCTGGTTTTTGATCATGGGCTCAGGGAGCTAAGGGCTCTCTACACAGAGACTTAATGTTAAAAAAAAAATCTCACTCTCCTTATTAAGGTTCCTAATTCCTATTATTGTAATTTATATTTTACATAAGCCTACATATATCACTGTTTTGTTCTCTTTGTCCTTATTATTCCTGCAACAGCTGGTCATCAAATATCATCAACGAAAGCCTTTTGTTCTATCTGGAAATGCAGCCAGATATCAATGAAACACCTTTGAAAAACATTAGAAGTGCTGCACTCATCACATGGATTATAATGGTAGGTCAACCATGGCATTTCTTAGTCTTTGGAATCACTTTTGTAAGACTGGTGGAACAGCACCAATGTAGTGTGTTTTGGGGAAACACTCAGGAAATCAAGGAAGAAAAGTCAAAGGTAAGAGAGAGGAAGGAGTGGTCACTGGGAGTGCCCCTCAAGTGTAAAATCTGCCAAAATGGTACCAAAGGCCAAGATTTTCTCCCATTTACTGAAGTATTAAGAGTAGTGGAGTTAAGCAATGCAAATGATTTGTTGCAGCCTTCTCCACGACAAAGACTGAACACGTTTGTGTGACAGGGACCTTACTCTTGTTCACGGGGAGAGCACACGTCCAGCTCTAGCAACTGAGCTATCATTTAAACAGGCTGTAAAAATGTTCTGATTTTCCTGTGAGAAGAATGAGAACCACTAAAACCATTTACTTGTCAAACATCCTGGAGCAGTGAGAACAGAAGATTTTTTGGAAATCACTGGGGATTTTCTTTTGCACTATCTCTCCCTGGTTTTCCATTCCACTTTGATGGACATTTTCACTGGCTTAGAAATCTGCAACAGTTCCAGACAGTTCATTTGCTGCTATTTTAAGAAATTTGCCTGCATGCGCTAATGTCCATTCTCATAGATTTGATTTGGCTTCCAGTGAAGAGTACAATATTTGCTTTTCTGAATTAAAAAATGTAGAACTTGTAAGGAATGTTAAAAACACACTGGGGGCTGACCAGTTAAAATGCATGCTGGAAAACCACTTGGTGCCTCCTGTTCACAAGGAAGACCTTAGCATTCAGAAAGAACAGGTTGTAGTTTCTCACTCTGCTTTGTATCTGCAGTGGGAAGAGTGTACATGCAAATATCATCTACTAAAGACAGCAGCTGTTCAGTGTAAGGGTTGTTAATGCATACTGAAGGTTCTGTTGGAGTTCATAATGAAGCCTTGCTGATGTAACTTGTGTTGCACTGCTTTTTCATAGGGGGTGCTTAATCCGATGCAAGGCTTCCTCTTCACATTAGCTTTCTATGGCTGGACAGGATGGAGAGTGGACCTGAAATGGCAGAAGAGAGAAATACCGTGGGAATCGATGTCCTCATCGACGGTGGGTGACAATGACTATCCCTCACCAGTGAACTACCAAAGCAACGTCCATGATTCAAAGAAGATATCGACCACTGATAGCCAGCAGACTGATGAGGCTATAAGCATGTTGTCTGAAGGTAACACTAGCGGTGATGACAGGTTGACCAGGAGCTCTCCCATCTACCAAGGCTGGTAGCTTATGGTGGAGAGCTGAATCTCACTTCTCCCATCGTCAAGACTCACAAAACCATGGCTTGGTGTGAAACGTTGCTCACTCTGGAATTTGGTTTGTGCCTAATGGCTCAATGTATTTTCCTGTAGCTTTTGTTTGTGTCTGAGACTGTGTAAGATGCAGAGAAATTATGGTTGATGTCTTCACTTGCCTTACAGGACATGTGTAGTAAGGTACAAAGGCCTGATTGCTTTTAGGAGGAGTATGTCTCTGCAGGGATCTGTTACTTATGATTTGCCTGTTTTCTTTCAGTCTCTCCTCTAACCTCCATATGGTAGAAGTGTCCTTTGTTTAAATAAACAGACTATTAATATGTTGGCTTTTTTAAAATGTGTTCCTTTGCTTGCCTTGCTCGGCATAAAATTCCCAGAATTACATCTCTGAGATGCAGCTTCTACCCTTGATACTCTAGTAAAACATGAGTGACAGCAAACTTGTCCGTAAGGACAGATTTCCCTGCTTGTGCAGAATCTCACTGTCAGAGTCTTCTTTTAGCTTGTTTATATAAATTTTCAGCTTGCTTTTATCTAGGGTGTCGAATGTCTTTTAAAACAAATTGAGACATGACATGAATTGGAGCTGAGGCTCCACAAGAGCTTCAGAATAATGGCTCCAGTTCACTGCTGCTTCAAGCAAAAACAACTCTTCAGACTATTTTTTTCATTTGAATTCAGTTTGATCCTTACATGTGCCTGTCTAACAGGACTATGACTGATAGCTGTGTTGAGAGAGAGTATTTGCAAAGAACACTGAGATGATCTGAGTGGTCATCAGAAAAGAACGATTGGAGAATCAGTAGTTCTTTCTCAACAAAATAGAATCGATAGAATCAGTAGTTCTTTCTCTGACATGTACTCTATGCCTTTAGCTGCAGAATGGAGAGAGATTACATCTACTCTCCATATCTCCTCAGGTGCAGATCTCAGTTGTTACAGTGCACTAAGTACCCAAACAAAGTTGGTTGAAAAGCATGAAAAAAATTACGATGTCTCCCACAGGCGTTTAACTTGATATCAAAGTTAGAAATGATGTGATTTAAGCGTGGTTGTACTGGAAGCTGATTACCAAACAATATGACCGGCAGCTTGGTGGAAGCCACTCATCCCCAGCTAACCTCTCTCCTTCAGTATGTGGCCAGGTCTGGCTGTAAAACAAAATTTGCTTCTTAAATCCTTTCACATCCTCTTTGACTGAACTTCACAGGCTGTCCACACCTTTCATTTCAAACCCAGTTCAGTCCCAGCTATACAAACATAGCCTGAAAGACAGCTGAAAGGTTTGTGCAATTGTAGCGTGAAGTCTAAGCTGCTGTGTTACTCAGGAAAATCCCAGGATAGCTGGAGAAGCAGACTCGATAGAAACTATGCGGTAAAATATTGATTTGTTATTTAAAATAAGTTGCCTTCTAGAATTAATTATTTAAAATGAAGGTGTGAACCAATGAATGGGTAATTATTTATGCAGGTCATTACAGAACTGTTATTGGTTTATAGTGAATCATTTAAATTGTACCCTGTGGAAACCTTTGTGGCTTTATAGCTTTACATTTCTGTTTTAGTTGTCAGAAATACTGGCAGATCACCACATCTTCATTTTTAAGCATTTGCAGTATTTTCCCTAGAAATTCTGTTCCTCTGCCTATATGGTAATTTCCAGCTAAATGTGCAGAGAAAGCACTGGCACTTGGGAAGCAGAGCATGCTGATCCTTATGAAACAGAGACACATTTTCTGTGCAGTGTTCATCAAAGTGGTTTAAAAGAGCAGGAAAAAGGTGGAGCTGGAATTGTTGGTAAGCCTTTTCAGATGCTAGGGTGTGGGCCAAGCTACCAAACCCGAAAACCAAACAAACAGCCTCTGGCTTCCTGGGAAGAATCCTGTGACACACGAGCACTCAGTAGGTGATGGGCTGTAGAAGGAGGCCCTGCCATAGGGCTGAACAACTGGTATGTTCAGTCCTTCCTTTTGCTGCTGCAGGGTGTATGGGGCGCAAGGAGAGATGTGGCACCCAGCCCTGGGCTGTGCTTTATTCCTTGCCTTTTCTCGTCCTTTCAAGGCTGTTCTTGTGACAAAAATCTGCTAGCGTCGTGAAAGATTAGGGCTCATTCAAGTGCTGAAGACAGACAAGTAACCAAAGTCTCCTCCACTGAGATCTTGATGTGGGGTACAGCAGAGCAAAGCCATGGCATTTTTCTGACATTAAAGAAATGGGTGTCGGGAGAGTTTTCCTATCTGCTGCTCCCAACTTCTTGTGGATACAAGAGGTATGCATTCCTCCACAGCTTAACATGAAGCGATAATCAGTTCTGTTCAGCTGCAACCATTAGCGTGTGTTATTTAACTCCACACAAACCTTGTTCTTGCCTCACCATAGAACAATTTCAGAAAAGCATTGCCTTCTTCAAGCCTTACAGGGGTGCCTGCTTCTTTCCATCTGAAATCTACTTGCAAGGTAAACCTCCTGATTTCCCTCCTAACTGCTTACTTCATGCATGTCATGGGCCAGCCTCTCATGTTTACTCTTGGGTGAAATGAAGTGCCTGCTCCAAAAGTTGGTGAGTGTGCACTGCTACAGAGACCACGACCTGCACAGCAGAGCTGTGGCAACAACACAAGTACTACATTCTTAGGTGTAATCTCTGCTGATAGGAGCCCTGTAGTTAACAGTTTTCCTGTAGAAGATGCTCTGTATCTGCACAGTCAGCATATTAACTTCTGCATCTGGATTTACAATGATACAAAGGATCACTTCAAAGCTGCTTATGTTAGGAGTGTACTGGCAGGCTGCTTCTACTGCCTGTGGGAAGTGCCACTGGCCTGAATATTTGCTTTCTAAGCTGTGTTTCAAAGATGGCTTGGATTAGCAGTGGAATGATCTTGTCAGTACTAAAGTCAATAGATGCATGCAGAGTCTATGGTCCTTACTGCATCCCATCTGTGGGATCAACTCTCTCTGTTATCACAGATCATCAGTTTATGAGCAGGACCAGAGATGTTGCAGAGTATGACTCAGGAGAGAAGTAAATAGGGAATGAGATCAGAAACTGTGCAATAAAATGCTTGTAGCTGAAACATTATGCTTTGGGAGTAGAGAGACGGGCAATTTCAGTTTATTATAGGTATTTTGGACATATATGAGCACAACAAAACCCTCCAGAATTAGCTGAATGAAGAAAAGCTGTATTTTTTTCTTTTAAGTAGAATCTGTGCACTGAAATAAAATTGCACTAGTAGAATCTCGTAAAGAGACTACTTCTGCCTACAGGGCAGTGCAGCTGAATTGCCTCCATTTAGCACTCTCCTTGCCTCACAGCTGTCTTCTCAAATCCTATCATATAGAGGAGGTGTTCTCTGTATTGCCCAAAAGCTATTTTTAAGCTCTTAAAGTTCAGATGAGAACATCAAGAGAAAGCATCCTCCTGTATCCTGTAACAGTCTTGTAAACACTCCTGCCTTTTTTCTGTAGGTGGAAGGCAATGTATGGGCCTGAATGTGGCCTGTGAGTATTCTATTACTGTTCATGTGGTCAGATGTTCAGACTAATTGCAAAGTTGAAACACAAGCACTAGTAAAACTGTAAACTACTTAAATAATAAACTTCTTGAATAGGCAGACTTGTTGCATACCAAAGCTCTGCATTTACGAGGCCCACCACACTGTCTGAATGCTGAACACCTAGCCACGTCTCTCATTAAGCCCTTACTCTGCTCTTGTAGTGGAGAAAACTGGAAAGTGAAATGCTAAACATAGTATTCCTCTTCCCTGTATAACAAGATTTGACTTGTAATTCAGAAGATGTTATCAGTGTATATTCATGGTAAAAACTATACGCAATCTTCCACAAGTCTCTTAATTTTCAGAGATTCCTCAAGTCTACAGTATTTCCAGGTGGAAATCATTAAGCCACACAATAATTAATGTAATTTTAAGAAAGGCCAAATGGTGTCTGGGTCACCTCTTCATTTAGGAGTAAGCATGTATCTGTATGGACACTGAGGCTGTCAGATGAGGAAGATGCTAAGAAAAATGGGAGCACAGTCAGGTCCAGGGTTTTTATTCCCCGAATAATGCTGTCAGCTGTATGAAAAGTTGATTTTCTCACCCTACCCTACTGAACGAACTCCCAAACATTCATAGAGTTTACTCTGTACGTATTTGTAGGTAAGGTTTTTCAGAGCTGAGAAAATACACTGAGTGATAGAAACGTCACTCAGAACAAAAGACCAAAGCAAAATCAAACACTTTCTTCTGAGCAGCTAACAACAGTGGGTATTTCCAGCTCAACCACTGCACGCTCATACTGCACAAGATTGAAAGAGTCCTAGAAAAGAAACCTAGCCATTCCACCTAGAAAGAAAAGTACTGTGACCATCCCCAGTCCTCTGACAGCCTCATGATTTAGGCTGTGTTCCCTTCGCATTCAGGCCAGTTCTATTTATTGGGGCATTAATTAATGTGATTACTGCGTGAGTCTATAATGTTGTTAGGTGCATTTACTTCCCCAGAGCTGCATGTTCAAGCCTACGTTTATCACATTTTTTTCTTTCAAAAAATGCACCTTGTACAGGAAGAATGACAGGTACAAATGCAAAAGTACATTAAAGAGCTCCTAGAAAAAGGTGTCAGTTAGTTATCTATATTATGGTCAGGACCTTTTGTGCCCAAATGACCGTTATTCCCTTAGTTTTAGAAAAAAACATGTACCTGGGAAGCTGGAGTAACATAAAAGCAGTCCATGCAGTTGGAGCTGGAGTTTGTTGAGGTGAAAGCCAGGAAACGAAGTGAGTGATGCAGTGAGAATAGCATAAGTGTGTAGGAAATAGAAATGCCAGCTTGTGTGGGAGTTTACACATGTTTTTTGAAGTTAATATGGACAGGATAATGAAAGAGAATTCCCAGTCAGGGAGGTACCTGTGCATCATGAGGAAACAAGAAACAAAATTTCAGAGTGAAAGTGTCCCAGCTTTCCCTTTCCTCCGTTCAGAGAGAGTTAGCTTCTAATTCAGGAGAAATGAGCAATCCTGCTGAAATGAAGATATCCTATGATGTTAAGAGATGTATTCTGGGTAACAACCAGATAAGATTAGGGTTTTGCAGACAGAAAGTCTCAGCCATAAAGAGCTGGGAGTCCTCTTTCAGTCATTAGGATAACTTGAAGTTATTTCAATCCCTGTCAAGCATGATGTGATCTACCGCAGATAAAGAGTTTGGCCACAGCATGTAGCATTTTGCAGCTACTTAGCAGAGTAACAGTCTAAGTGATTGCTTTTGTCCCTCAGCAGGTCCTCGGTCTCCCCCCAGTCGCGAGTTTCTCATTGTATGTCTTTCTGGAAAACCTTTGGGGAAAAGAACCCAACTTTTACACAGGGAACTGTACAGGGCTGCTTTGAATTCACGTTTCCATTTTGTTTGGTCAAGCATGTTAAAATCCTAATGGATAGACCAGGGACGTGTTCTAATATAAAGACAGTTGTGAATGAGGAAGAGCTTCAGTTCTCATCGTTCCGAATGAAACCAATTTTATGTTGGGGGGAATGGAAACCCATTGTCACTGTGTTGCTTTCTCTGAAAGTCTGCAGTCCTAACCCAGCTCCAGTCATTTAGCAGGAGCTGCCTGGGGGCCACCTTTTCCAGTCCTTGCCTCGGGGGAAGGAGCTGGAAGCACCTGGGCCTGCTTAGCAGGTCACGTCCCACGGTCTTGGGCTGGAGCAGAAGCTCACCAGGTGATCCACCAAGGCCCCTCCAGCTCCATCCCATCTGTGATGCAAACCCGTTAGGGCTCTTGGTCAGGTATAATGGATATTAAAGAAGTCTGTGGTATCCTTTCTGAGCTGGGAGCACGTGTGAGGCATTTTCCAGTCAAAGCCTTTTCAAGACTACGGAGGATGAGTCACTTACTGGAGCGGGTTGGTTTGCTGCACCTCATGCAGTGGCTGTCACTTCAGGAAATGAAGGGAATTCCCACTGGAAGTGTGGGTCTGCTCTGGTCAGAAACTAAAATTTATAATAAATGTGTATGACAGTGTGTCTCTCTGCCTCTGGATGAAAATCATTCTGTTATTATAACTGTGAGTATGTTATGATCTTAGTCTGAATGAAAACTGACAGCAGGTACATTTGTGCTATGAAGCCTGCATAGATGAAATCAGGTATTCTTTAAAAATAACACCACAAGAAAGACACTGTGGCTGGAGCATGTCCAGAGAAGGGCAGTGAAGCTGTGAAGGATCTGGAGCACAAATCTTATGAGGAGTGGCTGAGCGGACTGGGGTTGTTCAGTCTGGAGGAGGTTCAGAGGAGACCTTATTGCTCTCTACAGTGACCTGAAAGGAGGTTGTAGTGAGGTGGGCGTCCATCTCTTCGCACAGGTAACAGCGAGAGGATGAGAGGGAATGGCCTTAGGTTGCACCAAGGGAAGTTCAGATTGAATCAGGAAAAACTTCTTCACGGAATGAGTTGAGAGGCAGTGGCACAGGCTGCCTGGGAAAGCAGTGGAGTCACTGTCCCTGGAAGTTTTCAAGAAATATGTAGGTGTGGCACCGAGAGACATGGTTAGTGGACATGGTGGGAATGGGCTGACGGTTGGACCGGATGACCTTAGTGGCCTTTTCCAACCTTTATGTTTCTTAGTCTCTACGACCCCTTCCTCTGTTGTTTTACGCCCGGGGAGCCCAGGGAGCCTTTGGCTGCCTGGCACAGCTGTGGCCCTGTGCTCAGTGTTCTGCCCACAAGGATGTTGGCTATGGGACTGTACACCTGGCGTTTGCATTTCTGTCGTGGCACCCCAAAGGATATTATTTGCATTAGTACAGAGTGGAGAAAGAAGTTCCAACTGCAAAATGTTTTTTTTTTTTCCTCTCAAGCGCAGCCTCTCAGACTTCCTAGTTCTGTGGGACTGGTCTGCAGCTGCTTCTTCTGGTTATCAGTTATAGCAAATACAGATTTCAGTCTTTGTGATACAAGCAAATAGACAACCTTCGTACTGCAAGGAGCCCAGAAGTACACAAGCTTATCCCTGGATGGTCTCAGTGTCACACTGGCTGGCTGGAAAAGCACTGCTTGTACAAGTAGGCCCCTGCACTCCCATACACACGTATGGCCTAACCACAAGGACACTTCACATACAATAACACTCTACTTAAATGCACAAAGGCACAGGAGAATGCATGGAGAAGCAGAAAAGTTTCACATGAAGTGCTGCATTAGAGAAGAAGCATTGTCATAGTTACATTTCAGTACGCTGATTGTAATTCTTTGCCGTTATTCTGGTATCTTCAGCTAAAAAACTGTGGCTATTTTTCATTTTGTGTGTCTTGCTGCATTACCGGTGCTGAGAGTTTTATGCTCTGTTTCTGTATATTTTATTAAGATAACAAAGTAGACACACGTTTCCTGCATTTGCTTTAATTCCAGGTGAGATTCCAACCAACTGCAGGATTGCCTCTTGTCTTGGTCCTGCTGAGACGTGTGAGAGAAAAGGAGAAACACTCAGGCTCAATTACACAGTCAGCGCATATGTCTGCTATGCAGAGATACGCACATGACTGCTCCTTGATTATTGACATTACAGTATCATCATTTCAGGTGGCGGGTGAACTATGAATTCCATTGTGCAGTAGATGTCTCTTGGTGCTTCTCCCCTAGATGCTGATAACGTTTATTAAGACAACGAGCAGAAGACTCAATTCAAATGATAAGCAAAGCTTCTTGTTTGCCAGAACTTAAATTTTCATAAAAACAACATTTTCTAACAGTCCTTCCAATTATTCAGAAACAACAAACCAACCAACAAAAAGCCAGCAGAAACATATCCAGCAACATTTTCTCACTGCACTGTCACTTCTTTTTCTCCTCAGCATTTTCTCAGGGCTGTTCTCCAGTGACAAGGGTGGTGGTTTTTTTGTTTTGCTTTTGTGCCTGGGGTTTTTGTTTGTTTCAGCCAGCTCGGGGAGCAATCTGTCAGATGGGCCTTCAAGGTGCTGCTGTAGGGAATTTGGTCAGGAAAAGCAAGTCTGAAGAAGTTCATCTCAGACAAACTGCTATTTCTTCAGAAAGGCGTATTCCCCAACCCTAGGCAGACAGAGCATAACAAGGACAAATACTGCACTGATGAATCGGGCCAAATACGAGAGCAGGAAGCAAGGTTTTTTCACTGATTAGTTTCACATTGGGAACTGCTCCACCAAAGACCACAGCTCAGGAGGATGAGCATCAGGCCTTTGTGCTTCAGAAAGTGGAAGAGAGAGGTGAAGTGGTGACAGGTAGTTTTGTTTTCTTTTCTGCTGGAGATGCTGCTGTGAATTCAGTTCCTACTGGAATAAATTTGGCCTTAGAAATAGATCTGGGTGTTCTGTAAAGTCGGGTGGGCATGCTGCTCCCCAGGTAGATGTGGGACAAAGCCCTCGCTTGTGGCTGCCCTTAGGCTCCTTCCTCTCTCCCCACCAGATTCCCTAACATTTCTTCTCCTTCTCTGACACTATGCCAAGGCAAAACGGGCAGGAAGTTGATGTTTTGTTCTGAGAAGAACAATTTTTTGTTGAAATTGGATCTTCAGTGATGTATGCAATTAATCTCCTGTCAGCTTCACTTATCTCAGGAGGACTCCTGGGATTTCCTTCATGATGTGAAACATTGGCTGTTCCCATGACAAGACCTTCATTTTCTGAATTGGCATTTGGAAAAAATACACCTGAACCCATGGATCTTTTGCAGGGCGAGTCCCCTTATTCGTACTAAGGCTATTTTTACATATTGCTCTGTGTAGGAGATTCAGGATTTTCTGTGTCACAGGCTGATCTTTCTTGAATGGG
The DNA here is from genome assembly GCA_036925125.1 of Oreortyx pictus. Classification (NCBI taxonomy): domain Eukaryota; kingdom Metazoa; phylum Chordata; class Aves; order Galliformes; family Odontophoridae; genus Oreortyx; species Oreortyx pictus. The sequence continues at coordinate 66,633,882 of JAUPFR010000001.1, read as the reverse complement.
AGGAGAATGCTGTAGAACTTACCCCAGTCTTCAGAAGTGTCTCCATGCTGAAACAGGCCCCAGTAGGAATGCTGTTCTTTTAAAAATCTGGATGATTATCAAGGTTTGACTTTTAATTGCTTTGATTCATATTGCCTGACTAAGTCATGAGATCTGGCCCTTTAATGTGGCTATGGACAACAGTGGGTGCCTGTGTGGGCTGGCTGCTCCATAGGCTCTCTGCCTGTGTCTTCTTCCGTGGAGGAAGGTGACTGAATGGGTGATCAGATGTGGTTATTTTTTTGGCCTTTAAGTTCTCAGCATTCTCCCCAAACCAGCCTGTGGGAAAAGCTGACAAGCGGCCGTTTTCCGGAACTTACCAGAGTGGTAGAATCACGCTGTGGACTTCTCCCATCAGATTTCTAGTATGCTCAGGAACTGGTGGTCTCAGCCAAAGCCAGAGGAGACACTGAAGGTGTTCTCAGCAGTGACATCTCTTGCAGTCCCTCCGTCACAACACCGCAGCTGTATGGACTGCAGAAAGCCTTGAAAACCCTTCTAAGGGTTTGACCTTTCTGTCTTTTCCTCTGAGATACTGTTGGGAGTTTTTCAGGAACACCACCACTGTGCATGGTCTCTGTTGGTTCTGCTGACATGAAGAAGCACAGGGAAATAATTCTGATTTTGAACAGCAGGACACCAGCACTTCTCAGCTAAAGCCCTTCTTGCTTTTGTAAAACGTTTTTTACTGTGATGAATCACCATTGTGAAGGACCGGGATGTCACATTTGGTCCCAGTTTGTAATGGGAAGGGCTCGGAAAGAGATGAGTAGAATCTTTGTATTGAGGTAAATACTCATGATTCACATGGTGATGTCAAGACTTCTCCCATGAAGGCAGAAGACGCTAGGCCTTGCAACAGGAAAAGAGGCGATAGCTGCTTTCCTGTGGTTATTAGGTTTTGTATTCTTTGGGTTATGTGAATGTATTCTAAAGGAAGTAGAAAAAACTATCTCTAAGGAAGCAAAGGTCTTCCTTCCTGTTGGGAAAAGAGTCAGCGGGAATGATGAATTCCTTGCCAAGTGAGTCATTTCTTCACTTAAGAGACTTCAAAGCTTTAAATACTGCTTTTCAGAATACAAAGCTTCAAGACGAATTTGTGTGGGCTTGTAATGGATGACACTGATCCTTCTCTTTACGGGAAATGATACATAGAAGAATGGCAGGGAAGTAAGTGGTTTTGAGCGCGATGCTGCAATATTGCACCTTCCCTCAACAGGCTTAACAAATGCCCTTTTATTGTGTTGTGCTCTGACAGGAGTGAGAAGCAAGTGCTTGCGACTACTCAATGCTCCAAGTGTTACTTGTCAAATATAGTCTACAGGCTAAGTAATTATTTATAGGATAAATAAAGAAAAGTAAACTGCAGGTTTGGTTTGACAGCAGTACATTTTCTTGAAACGTGACTGCAAATGATGTGACTAAATGTAGGACTGTAGCATAGAATTTATTAAGCAGGTAAAGCGGCAGCTTTTATGGAGTGCTGTGTTAAAGCTTCAGCTCTGCAGTGGCTCCCTCCTTTCCCCTACCTCCTGCATTCCTTTGAGAAGCTGCTGTGAAGACCTCTGGGGGTTTGTGGTCTTGTGAGAGATGAATGTATTTGTACAACTACTTTCAACTCACACGGTTATAGGGAATTCATTGTGTATGAACACTGGAAAATTTCAGGGCATACACTGAGCCAAAAGCAGCATTATTTTCTCTTTTTTTGGGGTATTTAACAGCATGATAATATGCTGATCCTGCCTAAGGGAGTCTAGAGAAAAGACTGCAGCCTTCCAGTGCTTATGGGCCTATGGGACAGCTGGAGAGAGACTGTCAGAGAGCATGGTGATAGGACGAAGGGGAGTGGTTTTTAACTAAGAGTAGACTTACATGTTTGGAGGAAATCCTTTACCCAGAGGGCAGCGAGGTGCTGGCACAGCTGCCCAGAGAAGCTGTGGTGCCCCATCCCTGTAGGCACTCAAGGCCAGGTTGGATGGGGCCCTGGGCAGCCTGAGCTGGTGGGGGGCAGCCCTGCCCATGGCAGGGTTTGGGGCTGGGTGGGCTTTGAGGTCCCTTCCAACCCAAACCATTCTGTGATCCTCTGATTAGCATCACACCAGATTTTCATACAGTTCATTTGTCCCAATCGTTTCATATCAAGTTCTTAAATGCCTAAAAATTGGATACTGTGATATATAAGGCCACGTTTGGTTTTAGTGCTAACTCCTTTTGAAGGCTCTTGATAATCTTTAATCCTTAGCTTAGGCAAATGGTCTTTGTGGTACATGGTCACAAAGCAAAAATCCCACATGCACTGTGACTCCCATTTTGTGGAGTAAAATTCAGCTACAAATCACACACGTAGGCTGCTAAAACCCCACTGTGTCTAAGAGGCATCGGTGCTATGATCCTAGGCCAGCAGAGGAGATCCTATTGGAGGGGACAACTGCAGGAATTATGCCTTCCTCGAGCATCTGGGGGGTGACAGGACGTCCCTCTTTTCGAGATACCTCTGGGAACGGCTGAACTGAAAAATGGAAGCCACAGCACTTGAGCTGGAATACTCTTTCAAAAACTTCCAATTGCTGAAGCAGGACTGATCTAAGGCCTGAACAGATTGAAGAAAAGACTGTGTGTACGTCAAACTAGAGTCCAATGTATTTCATCTGGAGAAATTTCCTTCGGAGAATTTTTTTTAAATGACTTTAACCCAGCCTTACTCAAATTGGTTCCTGACTGTATGGGAACTGCTGAGTCACGGCGTGTACCACTGAGTGAGCACTTGAAGGAAAGATCTGGACAGCTCTGGGAGCACAGGTGAAGGTGATTCACCTTTGTGATTAGAAGGGGTGGAGCCTGGCTCTTAGACCTCATTTAGGGGCTGACTGCCACTGAGGAAGGATCTCTCGTTGGAGATCTTTCCTTTGTGGAGTTCCTTCCCTGCAAACCTAGATCTTCGGAGACGAGTGAGCACTCATTTTCCTTCTTTTGTAGCACCTCCTTGTTCGTGCTGGTCTCTTCACTTGTACAGCCTCTACACCAATGCTCAGTACTGCGGTCTTCTGCACCTTTTAAAATGATGGACTTCCAAAAACTCATCACTGGGGGAAAATAAAACAGAACAATTCAGCCACCCAACCCCGTCTCTTAAACACAGAACTTAAAACAGCCAGGAAAGAATAAGGAACAACACGCACAGAATTCTCTAATATCAAAATATAGCAATTTATTCAAGACACTGAATATGATCTGTTGATTCTCTCCTTAAAACAAATGAGCTACAATACACAAGGTGAATTTGAAGAAAGTGTGGGTGGGGGAGAAACAAAATAAGGGTTGATGCTGTTTCAACAGAACCTGGGAAATGCTGAAATGAGAACCAAGTCTGGCTGCAAGTCTGACACAGACAATAAAAACTGCAGAAGCCAGAATTCAGAATTTCAGTGAGTGGCTGAAAGAACATTTCTGCAATTGACAAAGAACCACATCTTTTAAAAAGGCAAAAGGAGGAAAAAAGGAGGAAAAAATAAAAAGGGAAAAAGAAAAAAGAAACCCAAAAACAAAGCAGACCCTTACATTTGACAAAGTGCACTTCACTTGGCTCTAAAATTAGCTATTTTTTTTCTCATTTTTTTTTTAACAAATTAAAAGGAAATTTCTAAGATGTAGCATGGGGTTAATGTGTGTATAACCCTGTAAGTCAGGCCCGTTAGTGCCCCATAAGGGACCCAGTGTTTTCTACATAAAAGATCCAGTATCCTTCTAGCCCACAGAGCTGAGAGGTTTTTCAAATTGTTTTTTTCCACTTCAAGGCCAGTTCCAGACAGCCAGCAACGACAAAGATCCAATAAACTTCTTGATGGTTTCACAGTCCTGTTTGTCCACTTATTTTTTTTTTTTCTTTTCTTTTTCTTCAATTCTCTCCCACTGTAGAGAACTATACACAAAATCCAAAAATACTGTAGAACATTGCTCAAGTCCTCTGGCCTGTTGCTTCATGCTACTCTGTTCCCGGGCAGCCACAAAATGGCGGTGTTAGCCAAGGGATGTCTCTGCAGTGACAGAGGAAAATGAGAGCTGCCATGAGGGCAGTCCTGATGGCCTAAGTTTAGATTTTGCCTTGAACTGATGCCTGGAGAAGCAGCCTACTGTCCATGTCCTAAAGATACCGTCCTGCTGGGATAGGATTACCCTTTGCAACTACACCTTTGGCCCTCCTTAGTCTCAATAGCTGCACTCATGTTATCTGAAAATGACCTACTGCAGTATCTTGGAGGATTTTCCCAGTCTTAAGGGAGGGGAAGAAAGGAAAGTTTTGTTAGCTTGTCCAGGACAATGCTTGCCAATCTGACGGTTGATTCAGAGATGTCCCAGAAGGGCAGCCTTCCTCACAAGGAGGCTTTGCAAATCTACCCATATCAGAATTTTGTTTCTCTTGGCTTTTTACCTCCATGCAGACTGGCAGAGGAAAGACACCATTCTCGCCAGCAGTTTGGAAAAGAGGAAAAAAAAAAAAGCAGTACACACTGTTGACACTGCTGAGATATCTACAGTATCTATGGTATCTATTCCTGGAACAAGCACAGAACTCGGGCTGTGCAAGAAGGCAGCCATGTGGCACAGCCAAACTCAGATTGAGCAAGACGATGTCTTTGAATCCTGAGGTCTGGCAGAATTCAAGCATTGCACAAGGGCAACAAGAGCCAGCACAGGGTTGAATCCACTCTGCCCTCCACTGTCTGCAGACCAGGAGCTTTTGTGTGATGTTCTCAGAAATGCCACCCAAGAGCAGCTTAGGAAGTTAACTGTGTATACGCAATGATTCAACTCCAATCGTCAACCCGACCGTGCTTTCGAAAACCATATAAAACCTTTGTATTCAAATTCAAGTCTCTCTTCTAATAAGTTTTGTAAATTAGTAGGAGCACACAGTTACTATAAAACAGTGCAAAGCTGTCACGAGATCATCTACAGCCACAGTCTTGGAGCAGAAATCTACAAACTACAGAGACGTGTTTGACACTGAAAATAATCCTCAATACCTTCCAGTGTCCAGTACTATGATACAAATTACAAACAAGGCTAATTGCAATCAATAACCTAAATGCTGTACAGCTGCTTTCCCCTCAGACTAAGAAGCACTTTTTGCAGTTACTTATTTTCCTTACTTTCTCCTTTCCAAATACGTATCCTTAAGGAAAGCAGCTGAAGGTGGCAGTGGCTGGTTCCACAGAAAGGGCTCAGACACTGTAAATATTTAAGTATAAAGAGAGGAAAATACAAGAGAAAAAAGGAAATACAAATTCCACAATGCCGTGATGCCCGGTGGGTCTTGCACCACCAGTTCAGCACTATGGCTCTGGTTCGGTTTTTGCTCAGATCAAATCACCACTTCAGTAGTCGTGGTCAAATCAACGGACACATTCTATGTTACAGAAATAGCGACTCCAGGTGGGAATGTGCTGTGTGACTTTCAGGGGGTTCTGAGTTTCCTTTTCTCTGTCCTACAGACCCTTGCCTTGCCTGTGGGCTAGGGAGGATAGCAGTTCAACTCAGCCAGTTCTGAGGATTTGTCTGAATAACGCAGCCACCACCCCAAGGCTGCCTCAGCATTTACACCACTTCCAGTAAGCTCTGCCGTTGGCTTTCCTGTACCTTCTCTGCATCATTTGCTCTTAAAGAAATCTTCATCTGCAGATGTCTAGCTGGCAGTAAGGAAATCATGTCCAAACTGGATAGGTGGTACTTTGAAATTCTTTATTGCTGTTCTGATCATTTTGCCCACTATAACTTTACCATGATAGAGATGTTAAGAAATTGTTTATATATTGTTTATCATGTCCTCACCAAACTGAGAGCTCTATGTTGTCTTCTGAGCACCACTCAAAGCTAAACCTGTCTGGACAGGCAGCGCTCCTCCACACGCAGTCCCAGAGCCTTTCTTGTCACATGGAGAACGCACAAGGCAGAGGGTGACAGCAGCATGATGCACTGCCAGGTGCAATGGAAGAGCCCGGACTTGGGCATGCGCCGACCACAGACGGTGAGTCCGTTCTTCAACACAGCCACAGTTAATGTATCTTGGTCCAGTTGGTCCCATTAAGTCACTGACTTATTGGAATAGAAACAGCTGATGGGATGAGTTCCAAGAATAGTGGAGGGCAGCACTGCCCAACGAGGCCACAGGCAGCCAGACATATGGTCTGTATGAAACCTCAACTGTCTCTTGAGGAAAGTAGATGGACAATCGTTTTCCTCACGTTACTGAGGATAAACAAAATATGCAGTTCTGAATCTGAGTATTATATTTATGGTCTCAAACCTACAGATTCCTTTCAGTAAGCGTAAATCATCAAACAGCCACAAGAGTGACAAGAGACTTCTAAGTGTCTGGCTGCTGGAAGAGGTCTCTTAGTAAATGACTGGCATTTATGGTATCAAATGGCATTTGGTCTTACAGCACTTTCTGAGAGAGAAGACAAAAAGGATACTGCACCTTTCATGTTCCTTGGATACTGTCATTCTTTTTGCTTGAATTACACAACTGGTCTACATTTGGTGGCCATTTTCTGCTTTTAAAACTGTGTTCAACATAAAAAATATTTTCTTTCCAAAAATACACTGGGTTCTTTCTGTTAAAAGTCATCTTTCTCCTGTAAAAATCTTCCCCAGCACTGCATTCTTATATAAAGCACTTATTACACAATTTGCTGAAAGTGCCCTTGAGACGCTAAGATCTGAAGCATGGAGGATTCTTTTTCTTTTAAACGGAGAGAAAGAAAGAAAAAGAAATAGAGAAGAGAGGAGAAGCAGTCTGTCAAAAATTTTCATTGTCATGTCCACCTGGCTACATCTACTATGGGCGTACAGGGAAAAAAGAAAAAAAAAAATGGGCAAGAAGAAAAAGGAGAAAAGAAAGCAAGAAGCTGGGAGTGGAAGGGAGAAATAAAAGGAAAACAACAAAAGTTCATCCTAAGCCTGGGATCCTCCAGGCTATAATATTCCAGCTGATAGAAAAACCACTGAACAAAAAGAGTAGTCTAGAAAATAGAAAGTGTTGTGATTACAAAGTTGAGCATTTCATCAGTACAAACTGGTCTTTGAACGTCCTTTGGGAGAGCAACTGTAGTGTCCAAATTGGAAGGAAAAAAATACAACACCGCATGGAGGAGGACTTTTTTTTTCCCTTTTGGTTTATCACAGCATTTTTCTTTTTCTTTTTTTTTTTATTAACTTTTTTTTTTTTTTGGCACAGCTTTTTTCCCAGCCATCAGAGCAAGTTCTCAGACGCAAACCGAACAGTGCAATGCCTAGCTGGTGGCTTCATGCTTCCAAGGCTGAATGTTCCAGGTGGAAACCATTCCCTCCCCCTCTGAAGTGACTGTGTTTTTACTCCTTGATGAAGGTTACGGACAGAATACTAGACACCTGTGGCCAGGGAGAGTTGGTTTCACAGTACACTCTAACTTTGTTCAAGTTCGTACAGTTCTGGAGCTGTTAAGAATAGTTTTGAAGAGTGCTTCTCCCCACACATTCACTGCTGGTCCATTTGAAATTTCTTCTAAAACTTCACTTTCACTTCCGCAGATCTAGAACACAAACCTAGAGAGAAGAGACTCAGGATTAAGAAACATTTTTGAGAGTTATTTGGAATTCCTACTTATATACGGCCCAGTATAAAGGCTGATCAGCCAGCTGTGTGCTATACTCCCAAGCTTCAAATCAAGCCTGTCTCAAGAACCTGTTTACATGCACGCAGGCAAGGGAATGAAACAGAAGTAGAAAACATACACTGAAGGTTGAGCAGGGATTGCATGAAATTACAAACAAGCGTTTTAGTGGCACATCCCCTGTAGCACTATAGGATCTATTTAGTTTCTTAAACCCTTCACATTCTGAAGTATATCCAAAATATATGCACAGGTGGTCAGGCATGGCACGAGATGTAGAACAAGTGCCCATTTGGAGCAGCTGTTGGAAGCCAGGCATGGCACTGCTTCAACTCAACTCAACTTCAACTCAAGCAACTGAATCATGTTCTACGTGCACCTTTCATTAAAAACAGTGGAAAAATACTGCTCTACAGTAGAGTTATTCCAGCCAGATGTGTAGAAGAGTCATTTTAGTTGTTGTCTAGCATGTTGTAGTATCTGTGTGTCCTTCACAAGCTGAACGTGCTATAACTGGAATTTTTAACAAATCACCGAAAAAATGTAATGAATAATTAGTTTATCTTCAGCAATAGCTTTCCTTCACCACAGGATGAACCCGTTGGGCATCATACTGAAAAACTGCTCCTTCAGGTACTATTCAAAGGTACATTTCTTCTGTAGAGTAAAATTAGAAAGCCCCAAATCCACGCTGGGAGTTGATGGATGTGATCAATCATTAAAAATTGACATTTAAGATAAATAAATAATGATAGAAGCTACACTACTGCTGTTCCTAGCAAGTATGTATTTAAAATTCATTCCCAACTTCGACAATCTTCACCAATTGCACAAGCACTCTTCATTTTCAATAAAGATATCTATCACCTCTTAGCATTCAAAGCAGGAGCAGTTCCAATATACTCCACAGAAGTACTCATTTCTGTCTGGAGCTGTCTACACCTTGATCTGTGTCCAGAAAAGGCAATATGGCATACATACGTTTCGTTGACACTCTTCAGAAGGGTAACTTCCGCCCAACATTTACAACACGTAAAGCTTCTTACCGATCCGTCTGATGCGCTTGCTCCCACTTTGTCTCCTCTAGCATTCCAACAGACTTCAAAGATGCCTCCGGTGCCTCGGTAGCTATGTACTAGAGTTCCACTCTACAAAGCAAGAGAGCATGCAAACATTCAACACAGAAGTTCCCTTCTTTTTCTCTGTGGTGTATCACAATATTAAAGAGAAGACAGCGGTGGTGCGTGGGAATTATTCACATCACCTAACTACAGCTGTCTTTGTAAGATGCTAAAGTTAAGAATCTGGTCTTTGATACTGAAGAGAAACAGGCTCATCCAGAAAGTAATATACACTGTGATGCTTAAACATCTTTTTTTGTCAGCTCTACATCAGCATAGGCCTGTGGAGTTAAGCTGAAGAGATGTTCCCCTTTAAAATTTATTGTTCAATTCAGTGCTTAGGCATCAATTTTCAAAACCAAATCCCTTTGTATCCTTCATCTCACCACCACAAAGGATAAGCCAGGTGCATCAGATTCACTGCTGAACTCACTTTATTACCAAATGTAAGTATCATTTATTTCTAGTGACTCCACAATTATGCAGGGATTTCTATCAGTACTATTGTACAATCAGGTTAACCCTATCACTGCAGAGGCAAATATATTTTCCATTTAAGTTTTTGCTATTAATGTGTCAACCAAAACAGATGAGCTTCATATGAATTGAAATGGTACCTGAGTATTCCATATATGGACACATTTGTCAAAGGACCCACTGGCTAGATATTTTCCATCGGGACTAAAAGCTACACTGTAGACAGGCTCTTGATGTTTTGTTAAGGTGTGGATGCAGACTCCTCGGTCAACGTCCCACAGCCGAACAGTGGAATCAAATGAAGCACTACAAGAAGCATTCAAACACAAAGCATGTCTTAATTTGGGTGTTAATCCCTTTGGTTTCAAACAAAAAAGCAAAACATTAAAGCTTTTACATTCTTCATGATGAAGACTGTACCTACAGAACGGAATTCTCACACGTAGACCCTCTAACTGAAGAAACTGTACAGTGGACCCGATTGCTAGTCCAAAGATGGCCAAGCTAGGTAAAATACACATTGTCATTCATAGGATAAAGTGTCCTCAGAACTTAAGAATTTGTGCCTTTAATTAATTAGCATTCTGTAATTCCCTAGAATCATGATTTTTTTTTTTTTGTTTCAGTGCTGTTATTTATTTATTTATTTATTGTTACAGATCATCTAAATTGCCAGTTGAGGGCCTAGAGAAAGGCAAGGGAAATAACTGCTACTAAAAATGGTATTAGAAGAACAACTCCAAGAAAGCCAAGTTCTTCCACATCCACTTCCAGACTGGTGGGTAAAATAAATAAAACGTAACACAATTCTTTCCCATAATGAACTGATCTGATAACCTCATGGTATTACCCTTAATTTGGCATTCTACAAGTAAATGTGTTTCCTAAACTCACAGAAGAACTCTGAACAGATTTTTAAGTAGAATTTTGAACATTATCTATTCATTAACAAGACTTTACACATAGTCAGTACCTGCCCAGGTGAGTTGCATGACCCTCATTAGAACACATTCCGACTGGCTTAATGGGCTGCCATCTGTTTCATTTAAGACATGCACTCACAACAGCCAGATGCCGTATATGAAGGTACTAGCCACATTTACAATCTTTTTATCGAGATAACTGAAAAGTTAGAATATCATATGACTCAACTCTTCATTTTCTCTTTCAAATATAATTCCTCTGCCTTTTGTATCCATCCTCCTGATCAACAAACACAGGTACTGTTTACTTTATTCAGCAGATGGCTTATTAGAATTGTAAACAGGAAGAACGACAGCCAAGTAACAGCGGAGTTACGTGTCAGAACAATGACTCTTCCCCTTGGTAGGTAGTAGAAAGAGGCTTATTTTTACCTTGCTAACATGATGTTGGAGTTTGGGTTGCTGGTGCCTGGTCCTGTAGGACTCCATTTGATGGTATAAATCTCTTTGCTGTGAGCCTGAAGGTCATGTACGCAGGTATCTTGCTTCATACTCCAAATCTATGTCAGAGTAATTGTGAAGGGGTGGAAACAGCAACTTTAAAAACCTCAGGAGAATTATTTCAATCTTTTCCATGTTACTCTTGCCGTTTGTTTATTTAGTATCTGGGTATATCAGGCGTATATACACATACGTAACCTAATTTGAGTTTATTAATACAGCAGTTTGACACCTACAAGGCACACTCCAGAACAGTCCCATGAGGGGAAAGTACTATGCATTTAATAGTACTTACTGAATAGATCAGAAGAACTAAATAGTTGCTATACTGGCCACTGCCAAATCATGTATTTTCATACAGAATTTGAAGTCATTCTATTCAGAGGAAGTTTAATTTACGATTTAAGTCATAGAGTGCAATAGCAGTCATCTTAAAGAATAGGAGTAAACTCTGGATAACTGCTTAGAATGTAGCAATTTTCTCAATAGCCAAGATTTTCCTTTTCTTCCTAAACTCCATTTATTTTCCTGGTATTTTTAACAGTATGGGTAATGGAAGATCAGCTACGTATGCAGTGCTATGTGGCCAAATAGTGAAATACAAGATACACAATGAGCAGTAGAGACAGCAGGTAACTTAGCAAATCTTCTCTTCAGATAACTGAGGAAACAAGACTAAGCTAATTCACAGCATGTGCAATAACTCAAAAATAGTCCATTTTGGAAAGATACCAAGAAAAGTAGGAACAATTTAACTCACTTGTTATAACTTGCACTACGAGGGAAATGATAAGCTCTTATGGTGATTTTTCAGCAGCATACCCAAATCTACTTTTGAAAATGTTATACCAAACTTCTATAGAAGCTACATTCTATAGCTAAAAGGCAACGTGTTCCAAGAAGTTGCTGGAGAGGACTTGTTTCCAAAGGAAGAACAAAAATTGCCTGAAAAGGATTTACAGTTTCTATCACTGAAGGAGTGACAGAGGCCTTCGGCTAGGCCAGCGACAGCAAACAGCTTACTTTTGTGCCAAATTCAGTCAGAAATTCAAACTGGTACCAACAATCCACAGCGGTTTTTAAAACACAGTATGGAACTGGGTCACTCTGACCACTGGGTCAGAATGTGTAAGCAGAGCAACACTAGTTACTGCAGTACTGCTCTGTAGTGGAATAACGGATGAGGCGTTCTCTTTACGTCTCCCCTAGCCCTATTTTCTCTAAATTCCAGATTTCTGAACAGTCTAGAATAATGTGTCTAGAATCCAGAGGGAATAAGACTCCAGAGGGTACGTGGCAAAGGCAGAAGAGAATGGAGCAGAACATATTAAATGACTACATATTAAGAGAAAACGTTCCAAGAGACAATGAGATTGAGAAGAGTTTGGGCTGGAAAAGTTCTGTAAGTATTTCTGCAAGCCCAGAGCCTTCCTGTACTAGCAGTACTTTGCTGGTACAGTGCTGTGGCCTAGTTGTGCTGGTAGCCTATGCTGTCTCCAAGACAGAACTTCTGTTGACAGCCAAGCATATGTATATATATATTTGCATTTATGTACATATCTATGTGTACATTTAAACTAAGAATATTCAGAGACAGTGACATATCATCTCTTGACACTTATTTGGATAGTGATAAGTGGACACTTATTTGGATTTCAGTTTTCCCAGGGGCTACTACTCTGTCTTCAACCTTTCACATTGACTTTGAGGAATCTGGGATAAAATGAAACTTGTTCATGAAGAGTATTCAGTCACACAGTATATCACTCTGGAGAAGATTAGAAAACAGAAATAATCTTTGTCTTTACTTTCTGATCAGCAGGTGCAGAAATTATATTACCTTTAATGTCATATCATCGGAACAAGATGCTAGTAGCATGCCAGATGGGTCCCATTTGATAGCATTAACCTCATTCTGAAATAAAGAGTGATTTTATTAAGCGAATATTCATATTACCTGCATTGTACCGGGCGCCCAGCAGAGGGCACTCGTGGTTTATGTCTCCAACAAAATGAACTACAAATTACACCTCTTTGCTCTACCGGTGAACAAAAGAAGCGGTGCCTCCAGAACACAATATTGAAATATCGTTTAGGAATGGAAAACATTTAGTGTTTGTGAAAAATGCACACAATCAGACTTCTGATATGTTTCCTAGTACAAAGACTCTCATACTTGACAAGTGCTAGGATTTAAATACACCCTCACCCAGACGGAATGATAACGCAGCACTGACTGATTTTTAAACTAAAATATTTCTCATGTTAACATTTTGTAGATCTGCCAGAAAATACTGGTGGGGCACAAAGTTTTGTGGACTTCATTATTCTTAGTATTGCAGTTCTACAAACAACACATACCTCTCTAAAAAGGACTACATTTCTTGATGAAATTCAGCATGGAATACTGAACATTTCATGATTTTTTTCCAGATCAATTTTTATAGCGCTTTGCAATTGACTATACCGAACGTATCTCCATGGCAATCAGAAAACTTTCGGTGCTTCTCTGAGGGTCACACATGTGTATTAACAGCGTAAAAGAGCATTTTACAAAATGGGAAAAGACTGTGTTTCTTTAAAGCATAATCCGGCTCAGGGTCTCAGTGAAAATGATCCTGGAAAATATGTTAATTTTGCTTTATCCGTTTTACACGTTCCAACTGACATTAAAAGGAACTGTACAAATTTGAAGATGTGGTCCATGTGCAAAATGGTGCAATTCATATAATCATAAAAACCACCGTTCTGCTAGTAGGAACATACCACTTGTCATAAAGTGTCAGTGTAATGTCAGTTTAACCACAGCCTAGCTAAAGGTCTCAAAAGCATTGCTTTTCCTCTGTGGGGAGATAGCGAGTTCTGGGAGCTGATACCTACATTACATGTGTGTATCTGATAGCAGTTTTCTCGGGAATGAAAGCTAGAAAAACTAGCCTTTGACAGGCACTATACACTAAAAATGAGCTGCAAAATACATCTTAAACAGATATTAGATGAAATTGATTTTAAAACTGTACAACTGGAGGTAAACTGTCCTCTTCTTATTCATCATTCTAATTTACTAAAGGAAATTACACCAGTGGAAAACAAAATCTTATTTATTTACATGCCTTTAGTCCACAGCTCCTGCTACATATAAATAGTGTCACTGTTTAAGTTGCAGGTTTTGCCTCCTACAATGATTTAGAACAGTTTATCCCTTCTCACAGGCAGTGACTCACTCCTGAAGAGTACGTTTTTAGGAAAGCAATGGGATATAACGCCTCTGGGTCTAGAATGCACCCTGCAAACACATCAGCTGTCATCATAGCTGTTACATGCAGCTATGACTTAATCACTAACATTTCAGACTTCTTTAACTTACTGTGTGTCCTTGAAAGGTTTTAACGGGACGATCACAGCCAAGTCTGCATACGTGAATGCACATGTCAGTGCTGCAGGAGGCAAAAGTAGTGTTGTTCTGCCAGTCTACATCCAGAGCAGGAGCTGTGAAGCAGAAACAACAGAAGGAACATTAGGGGACATAGCAAAGAAACATTCATCCCAAATAATTTCCCTTCTGTCACCCACATGGATCAAAGAAATGAAAAACTTCTTGTTGGCCTATCACCTGCTACTAGTTACAGGCAACAGACGCTGTCTGAAGGGCACTATTTTTCCTCCTGTTGTGGGTAACCTAGATGCTTTGTAGAGGACCTATCTGTAAGAATCTTTTGGATAAGAGAGGGCAAAACTATCCTGCTCCTTGCTCATTGCTGAACATCATTCTTGTACCATTCATCTCTGTAGGCCAGTCCAACTGAGCAGCTGGAAGAAGACTGATTCTGAAGAAAGACCATGATCTCAGCTGGGTTACAGTCTGATCAGAACATAGAATGCTCCTGTGAACGTTGGATACAACACATGGCAGGGAGAAGGAGCATGTGGCCATCTTCCCTTATACTCTGTGCAACAACCACTGCAAACCTATCATTCTGTGCAGACGTAAGTGGATCAACAATATCTATACTTAGTTTAATTTGGCTGTGGATAGATTGAAGATTGGTACATTGATCAAACCTATCTGAAATCACAGGATGAGTTCCCGTAGAGGGTTTGGCACTAATGGAGGCTGAGCTACCGAAACTTTGTACACAGACAGCACCTCAGCATGTAACTAGAACTTATGTGCAACACACATGCTGCAAAATTGTAAAAAAAAATCCCCAAACCTTCACAGTGCATGTTTCTATGACTGCTGACTTTTTTTTGTTTGTTTGTTTAATTCAAGAAAGAGTTTAGCTGCCCTCCAGAGGATGATATGGGACTTGCCAATGTATAGAAATTCTCATTTTCTGCACACTGGTGAAAAGTGTATGCATCAGGATGAGATTGGTGTTTAGAAACCAAAGCTGAATCTCTCTCTGGGAACAGTACAGTGTAAGTTTATCATCAAAATGAAAGTAAGAAATGCCTCACTGCAAGGATGCTTAAAGAAACACTTTTCTAATACAGAGGTAAGAAGAAACCCGCTCTGTCAAGACTGTTGTATTTAAATACGTTTTTCCTGTTCTAGTTATCATGAGCTGCAAAATGAGATTGAACCGTGTCACCTTCTGAATCATCTGGTAGCTCTTTAAATGAGAACCAAAGGCTGGAATGGTTTCCAATACAACTATTTGTTTACATTATTAAAGAAAAAGCTTAATAAATCTCTGTGACATGTAAGGAATTCCTGCTTTGCAGAACTGTAAAGGAAATCTCTGTGAGAAAGGCTGATTACTTAGAGATTCCCGATGAAAAGGAATGAGAATCAGGAAACAATAAAAGATTCCATTTCTCTAACTGCCTGTTTGTCTTTTTTTTTTTTTAATTTTTAAGCTGCAAGCTTTGTGTTACTGTTCCAGAGCAAACAAAAGATCTGTCTACATTAACAGCTTTATACCTTCAGGGCTAATATCTAGTATGATACATGAGTTGAAAAGTAATTTTCTGAAAGCCACGGGCACCTAAAGCAATGGATTTGCATTACTGTATAATTTGAATCACTCAGCGTTGATAATTAATACAGATTCATTTATTAGTGTAGTTAATCATATGTTTACTGGATAAATAACTACATGAAACAGTCTAGAAAAAAAATCCAATGTAGTTTTTGATGCAAGTAATTGAACTGTCAGAGTGTCTTCAAAACCACAGGACACTGGACAATTAAAAACACTTAGAATGTTACCTAGTAAAAGCAAGAAACCTGAAGAATCAGAGCTATAATAAATGCCAAGAACAAATTTATTACAATAATTATCAGTTAATTCAGGCATCAAATTTTGGTGTGTTTTAGAATGAGAAGCTCTAATATGGAGTTAATCGTTTTAATGAGTCATTCAGAGCATTTAGATGTCTAAACTGGGGTCTTACAAATACCTTTTTTTGCCTCACTTAAACAATTTGTTCCTGCATGCATAGGGATCAATCCACATCTATCAGCAGATGTGAAGTTTCAGTTATTTCCCTACACTTTAAAGAAACAGGCTTTGTTTTGATCATGTGCCTATGAATGGCTAGTAGCTTTGCAAAAGAACAATTAAACCTTTGATTCAAGCTACCTGAGAGATACAAGCTACCTTCTTACATTTTTGGACCACAAGAACCTTAAAGTCACGTGTAGCATCAGTGATTCAGAGGCCCTCAAGCCCTAGACAAAGGAGTGTTATAGTATAACAGTTTTGTCAGCATGTGTGTAACATAAGCAAGCTGTAGGAGCTGAGTAAAAATTTCGTTGTTCCTGGGCCAACTGCTTCCAGACTTCAAAGACGTGTGCAAAGAAGTATGCCACACAAATATGTGATTAAGCAACTATGTTCCGTATAGACCTGAAGTTTAAATGCCACCTTTAATCTCTGCATTGATAAGATTTTCAGATTCTAGATAGGGTGAGTAATTTGCTGTTAGTTTGTTCTAGTGAACAGGTGAAGCAAGAAGGTCAAGATGAGGTCTCAATGGCTTTAGAATTATCTAAGGACAAAGACCCCTGCTGACTTTAAGGGCCATGCATTTCTTCATATGCTTTTGGCCTATCGATAATTTGTTGTTTTTTACATCCCTATCAAGACATATTTGAAATAATCAATTCAATTCAATCATGTCTGATGGTCCAAAGGCAACACACATAGTAAGAGGTGTTCTTGTATTGCACTGGAACAAATAGTTAAGCTTTCAGCTCGCTAAAAGGAGAATCGTGACGCGTCCCCCGTGTTCACTGCTAAGACATATACACTTCAGTGAACATGACTCTGAAGAGGCAACCGGGTTCTGAATCTGTAACGATTTAGATCAATAGCGAGGGATTAGTAAGCCTAAGAATTTCATTACCTACAACACTGCACAGTGCAAAATGTGGTCTGGTGGAACCGTTTTCATTGATAAATAAATGCCATAATGAGAAAATCTGTCAGCAGACACTGGCTTCTCCAAACTGACAGCTGAATTAATGAACGAGGAGAGCAGAGTACAGATCTGCTGTGTGCATGGACATACTTGCTGCCTTCCACTGAACAACCATTCCTGTTGCAAACAGATGCATTTGAGAATGAGACCAACTAGAAATTGAATTTAGAACTGTGCAAACAAACATCTTAAAATCAGAACTGAAATACGTGTTTTTTTAACACCATTAAGTACCTTCTGTATGACTGCTGTATAAAAAATGGAACCTTTCTAGCATCAGAATCTGAAACGTTTTGGATGGTTTTAATCTCAGTTTGACTATGCCCATTACAAACATTTCATTGTGACAACTTACCAGGTTTGGATTATGAATTCAATCATCTTAAAACAATGATCTCACATGAATTTAAGATTACATCAATGCTGGCTATTACTCAACATTACTCACATTCTGTAACATCTCTTGTCTTCTTGAGAAGGACAAGATCTACAACTGACTGCCCAAGTAAGGCTGGCTGTTGACTTCTGATAATTAGACAAAGCAAATACAAAAGAACTTCAAGTTAAAAGATGAGGAATCCCTGAGGACCTTCGTGCTTGCAGCTGTGAATGCACACTGCTGAGAGATCCACATTTGCTTCTTTCTGAAGTCACCATTTTAACCTTGATACTATTCAAGTACATAGGTAATGATACAATCATTCAGCTGAGCAGGCTTGGCTGGCATGTAAATTGTCTCCTAGAGCTCGGTTTGACTTTCAAAGCTGATTCTCACAGAAGCCCACTCCTCTTAAGAAGGGATAAACCCACAAACCATGCTACTAAGAATAGTTAAAACACAAAAACCCTGCTACAAAGTTTGTTTTTTCTCTGGCAGAGATTTTTACAAAAGCGTAAATCAGACTGACAAAATTAAGATATGTATTTTATGCTACTAACATGAGTTCTGCAAAAATTACCTGAATGGAAAGGAAACTGCTGTTTAGCTTCTCCTGTGTGAGCATCCCAAATTATTGTTGTCTGCATGAGGAAGAAGGAAGAAAAAAGGGTTAGTGACAGTTCAGCTCAGAGAAAACAAATAGAGAGAAGGGTTCTGAGGGCCACGGAGGAGCAATTGTAAAATTACTGACTGTAGAGAGTCTTGTGTGCTGTTCAGCTGAATAAACAGAAATCACTTCCAAATATTACAGAATAATTATCTAAGTGTGGATATAGAGAATCACCCCTGCAGAGGAAGTAATGTAACTGCTAAAAAAAGGCATATTCTCACAGAATAATGCTAGAGGACAGTACAACAAATTTTTAATAAGCATTTTGTTGTAGCTGTTTCAGTTATCAAGTAAGACTTTCTTTTTTCTAAGATGTGAGCTGAATCTGACTGCAAACCTAAGTGATCCTACATTTCTAATAATTAAATCACGAAGTAAAACGTTTAGCAGCAATGTACCTACCACTTTCTTCTACTGTGGCAGGACAGACTAAAGTGCACTTTGCTTACTACAGGTTTAAATCATACTCACAGCACACATAAGCTGTTCCCCAGCTCAAAACTGCCTCCTAGGTGAATTATCAGTTTACTGGGAGTACATACTTCAAGAAAACAAATTAAGGGTACCTCACTTTGGTGGCAACAGATCATATAAAGAATCACTGCTGTTACAGGGTGCTGTTGTTGGGAGACAAATGTAGCTGAATATGGGCCAGTATTAAAAGGAATAAAACTCAAGTTTTCCCAAATTCACCTTCACAACTATGTGAAAATACAGATTAATCTCTCCTACAAATCAGAGTGAGTCTCAGCGAGTTTCCCTTGACTTCCTCTATCAGCAGCTCATGGAGAGGAGTGCAGTCTGTGCACCCCACTGTAACACAGGCCATGCAACTCATCACTTGGAAGTATCATTTTTCTCTCCATATTTTATACAGGAAGCCAAGGATGACACACAAATCTAATTTTTTGGAAATCAAAAGTTAGGCAAGATGAATGCTGTGTTTATTTTCCCGTTTCAATTTTAATGCATTTCTCATCAGCAACAGTCATCTGTTCATTTTAATCTCCAGTATGCACTCAGCTGAAACTACCATGTTTTGCTTGATTTTCAGTTGAGAACCACCATAGTTTGCACATTTGTACAAGAAACCATATATACTTTATTCAAATACAATAGTTTCTATAATTAGATGAGCTAAAAATGCAGTACATGTAAGATAACTTCCCTCTTGAAAATACCTGCAGTTTATAAAACTATAAACTCAAGTAGTGGAAGCAGTTCTTTCTTTTACAGAAATACTTAAGATGCAATTTTAAACGGGGAGCATTTGGAGAACGGAGGGTTTTCTTAAACTTTCACACAAAAATAGTCTTCACACATTTATCTAAAGTCTCAAAAATGTGCTCAGTCACTTCACCCAAAGAAATCCAACACACATTAGAACAAATTAAAGAAACTTCCCAGAACTCCCCATAGCTCCTGGAGCAAAAGAAAATAATCTTATGGAATTCAACAGCACGAGCTCACTGAGACAGCACAACTAGACGTTAGGATTACGCATTTTTAAAACTCACTTTATCAACGCCAGCACTTAAAATATAATTCCCCTTTTTGTTCCACTTCAGGGCAAATATTGGACCTTTATGTTGACCTAAGGTGCTTGCAAGGTTCCCTGGAATAAAGAAGAAGTTCACATTAGAATTTGTTTATGAATTGATCAACTTACTCTTTATTGCTATTAACTGTGTAGGATCACTGATTGTTGTTTGACTTACCATCTTCTGTCCATATTCTTGCAAAACCATCATATGAGCCTGTAGCCAATAGTGTTCCGTCACTCTGTTGGGAAGTACATAAACGTCAAAGGTCAATAATAGATGAAATCTGTTTCAACCAAGATGTTCTTCCCCCCTCAGGTTTGTGCATTGCAATTTATGGGAAATCTGAGTCCACGGAGTAAAACAGACAGCACCATTACTGTATAACCTAAACTAAAGGTATTATTTGGGATTCTTCCAGATAACAAACAGATTACATCTCAGGCATAAGAGCCTAAAAATCATTAACTGATCATGTATAACCTTACTAAATCCCAGTTAAGTGAGTTAGACCATTAGCACCTTGAACGCTGTCTAACACGAAGAAGCTGCTTCCAGTTTGCCCAAACGAAGACTCCCGTATGCGCTCGGAGCCACAGTATCATGATGGGAAGTCTTGGAAAATTTGAACTTAAAGGTTCCAATTACAAGAAAAAGGCCTGGCAACTTTAATTGGCAAATTACATGCATTCTGCTGGAGGCAAATCTTCACTGAAGGATAACTCCTGTGTAGCACAAAATGAAAGATTTTCTGGGACAGAATGAGAGAAATCAAAAGGAACTTGACTCTGGAACCTGCTGAGATGGGTAGGTACTGTTGGCAGTGGGAAATTAGACCTTAAGCATTTAAGTGCCTGGATTAGGTGCGATATTCCACCCATTTATCTCCAGAAGTTCAGAAGTCAGGAGTTAGAATAACAGAATAACCTAGACTCCCTCTAGAACTAACAGCACTAACTGCCTCTGGAGTGTACCTGTCACCGAAGGACGGTGATAATGCAGTAAAAATTAATCAAAAAACTGAAACCATATGTAACTGATGAGAATCCTTCCTGGTGCTTAGTTTTCAATCTGTTTTGCTAAGAAACCATGACTGATGTGATCACTCTGTCTACACTATCATCAACAAAATGGACAGAATGCAAGTGATCTTGAAATTAGTGAAGGTTCCTGCAAGGTTCCGTAAGTTCCTTTTACACTCACTGCTTGGCAGCAGAATGCTGCCCAAAGACACTGCCCAGCCACTGGGGATCCCTAAGAACACCCATTTTATTCTCTCACTTCAGTCACCTCTGTGCAGGACTGCAACATCTAAGATAGATAAAAGATTTTGCAGGATGAAAGTCAATAAGGGATCAGGTAATACGATTCCACCTGGAAGCTGGACGGGTGAAAGAGAATGACTACACAGGCTCCTACCAACAGAGACTACCAGGTGAGCACATTTTGTTATGTACAATGCAATTCAAACACAGTGGGTCTTCACAGTTAATCTCAGAAGAAGCTTCACCGGCGCTTACATCTCCTCATACACCAAAACAGAGTAACTATGAGATGCAAACACGTCATTAACCAGCTTTCATTACCACACAGATTGCTTGTTTAATCTTCACTCTTAAAGTTAGCTGGGTTTATTTTTACTCATTCTCCTAAAAAAAGATACATAAATACATCATCATTAAGTTTGAAGATGGCAACAGTACTGGAAAATTACAGCATACAGGGGAAAGTTCAGTCTATTATGAGTATCTGAAACAAGAGGTCAGTAGGTTAGGACAGAGGTTCTGGTCACTTCAGATATAAAAGATACAGAGCAGCAGCTGTAATTGACTGTGAATTAAATTTAGGCAGTTAAAAACCACGCAGTCTTAGAAACTAGCTTACATTCCAGTCCAATGAAGTCACATCCTTATTGCTGGGGACATCATGTCCTCCTTCTCT
This sequence comes from Oreortyx pictus, assembly GCA_036925125.1. Classification (NCBI taxonomy): domain Eukaryota; kingdom Metazoa; phylum Chordata; class Aves; order Galliformes; family Odontophoridae; genus Oreortyx; species Oreortyx pictus. The sequence continues at coordinate 66,612,206 of JAUPFR010000001.1, read as the reverse complement.
TATGCAGTGCCTCAAAACTAGTTGAGTGGAACCACTGTTGCTGTTCTCATTGAGATTCCATATTCTGGCTGTTGAGTCTCCAGATCTATAAAAGCAATTGTGAAGAGATAAAAATTTCCTTTGGTGGCAACACAGCAAACAAAGTAAAAAAGCCTTCTGTTTCTTTTTTTAATTGCGAGAACATCACAACCTTTCAAAATGTTACTTCCCAATTCTGCTCTGACTGCACTCCCTATACTGGCAAATATATATTTTTAAGTTAATAGATATTAATAGGATATCTATCTAAATGATATCTATCTATCTATATGATATCTATCCACAACAAAGCATCATTTGCTTGACTCCAGAAATAGTTGTACATTTTCTTGCTACACTACCTACACGTTACCTTTACAGAGATGGTCTTGGGGAACTTAACGAACTTAAAGGCAGTCTTTTACACAAAGGCTTGTCCACATGCCTCATACAAAAATGGTGCACAGCCACATTAACCTCCTGATGGCCCTCAGAGCCCCTGGTGCTCCCCAGTAAGGCAGAATGCAGCATCACCATCTACAGAGGTGCAATATCACCTGGCAGCTGCAGTACGGAAGGGGACCTCTCACAGTGTGACAAAGGTGATACAGCGCCTTCTTCCTGGCCCTGCCTGAGGATTTTCATCTACTTTGTAGACAGAGTGTTATCCAGGAAGTCATTTTCATTGCAGACTGAAACCCTGATTTTGTCTAGAAAACGCTGTGAGTAGAAAGCGAAAAGTTGATCATTGTCTGCTCAAAAATTACATAGTTATTTTCACCGGGCGCAGATCTTCCTGCCAATGAAAAATGTCTCTGAGGTCAGAAATCAATTTAGAGCAGGGTGGAAGATATCATGATTTCTGGTTTGCTGGGATTTGCCTCTTGCCCTCCACATCTCCCTTCTCCCTCCCCCTCCTCTTTTTAGATAATCGATAACAACAACAAAAACCAAAACAACCAAGTAAGATGGATGGCTTGCTGTGTCCAGAGGGTAATTTTCATTTACACGCAGTAAGCAGAAACCTGGAGCAGAATCAGGATCTCTCTTGATATTTCCAAGAATTCATACAATCAAAATGAAACAGCACTGCTGATGTATCTGACGTTAAGGAGAAAAAAATATCTATTTGAAGACAAAAATCCTGAGATCCATTTTTGCTTTGATAACCCATGTTTTTACTGAAAAAAGGTATCTATTACAAGAGAAGTCTATATTTTTACTTCTGGCCTACTAACACGACATTCTAATTGTTCATACGAAAAACACCAAGCAAATTTTAAACACTTCATTTTTTTCAGATGCAAATAGTGAGTGGCACAGCAATCAATAAGATTGATTTTTTGTGTATTATCCTATCCGTAATATAGCCAGATTCAATAGTTCAACCACACAAGAAAAATCCTCCTTGCCTGTATCAGTGTCTCTGAGGTCTGTTGGGTCACTGCATGCCTGGGGAATATGCCTCCCATCTCCTCACAACCCTTTGTGTCAAGCTGCGATGTGATCGCAGCCAGGGCTTTGTCACAAGCTACTGCCATTCTCTGCCTACTATGCAGCCATTCTTTAATTGTTGGCACACATCTTTCACATCAGTGATTAAGAAATAATTTGAATCAGGATAATTTCTGTCATCATACAGAGCTATGACTGTAATACAACTTCTTCTTCAGATGTTTAGGAAACTCAACATTTTTGTATGCATTGGCTAAAAAATCCATTAAGTTAAATGTATGACTCAGAAGATAAGGGACATTTTTAGTTGCAATCATTTACAATAGTGGGAACATAAGTCTTTCATAGGCTTGGGTTGCTGGTTAACATGCTAAGTAGGAAATTCCTTCAGTGCTGGCTTCTACACTGCATAAGATTCCTGGCCAGTTCTGCCCTTATTGTAATAATCCAGTTTGCTATCGGACCCTCTGAATAAAATACTCAGCCACTTGGCTATCAAACACAATATCCTATTTGCTAGTTCTAAAAGGGTTACGCTTTGTTTTTCAACAGTTTTATTTAGTCAGTTTTCTGGCTGTGCTTGGGCAATCTTATTTTCCAGTATTTTAATTTTGTTTTTCCATTTTCTTCTTCCTAAGGCTACACAAGCTATTATGTGTCCCCGCAGAGAGGCTTTATAAGCGTAGCAGTGTGTGGCAGGGGTATTTGTGTGTCTTCCCCTTTGTTGCTGGGGACAAAAAAAAAAAAAAAAAAAAAAAAGTATTCTCTGTTCTGGAAAGTATTCTGATTTCTGTTGAATGATTCAGTGAACCCTACCTTATTAGAGAACCACAGTTCAAGCACAATTCAGAAAGATATTTAATCTCCTTAGCCCACAGAAGCATTTCTATCTGCATGATAAAGCAGCTCATTCCAACATGCGAGTCATGAACACTTGAGTAATAGGTATACTGTTCTGCACTACTGAAGAATACTGCCAAATTTTAGGAAGGCTTAGTTCTGAAAGCATTTTACTTCATGCCCTTCAGCCCTTGAGTAATCATGAATCAAAGTGGAAGAATGCTTGAAGAATTTTATTTGTGGCACATAAAATCCCTATTCCTAACAGCCAGCAAAGAGGTTAAAACAGCCACAGTGTGCAAGAAATTTGCATGACCTTACTGAACACTGGTGTCAGGTACAGGCTTAAAATTAGGGCTATTTTGATACACAATATTGCTACATGTCTTTAAAGTTCCTGGCTGAAACAGGCTGGATTTTTTATTTTATTTTAAAAGGGATTATTAAAAGCATAAAGGAAAGGAACCTCCTCTACTTAATGTACATGTCTAAGTTTTCCTTAATAAAACAGGTCTCTTAGAGTAAATGCTTAAGTTTCCTATGGAGTCAGCAAAGGGAAATGCCTCAGAGGTACCCAGGGGAAGAAGCCAAGTGCCAAAGCACTGTGGCTCAGCAATACTGTTCCCCACAATAGATTATTCAAATGGAGCTCACCTAATAGCCGACCTGGTTGCATTAACAGATTTGATACAACAAAGAACTTGGCCCCAATAAAGTCAACTGCTAATGATTAAGCACTTAAATTAGAAGAATTAGCACCTGGCACTAGCAAGGAGAGTTTGCCATCCACTCTTTCAAACTGATAATTGGAAAGGATTATTCAGGAGGGTAATTCACAGTAGGTCCTAAACAGCTGATATGAGGAACACAGTAACTCAAAGCATTATGTAAAACCCAGAGATGAAAGTTGAAAGTGGCCCAGAAACTCTCTTGCTTCTGCAAGCTATAATCAAAAGATCTTATGGACAACAATTTTATGGCTAATTATTATGCCGACTACAGAGAGAGAAGATGCACACAGAGCTCTGCAAGACACAAAGTTCCCTTGTGTGAAAGCGGCTGGTATAGGTCAGCAAAGACAAGCCAAGAAACCTACTGCTGTGTTTTGGGAATGAGGCCAGGTTCTTCTGCTTCACAGCTATCAGAATGAAAGGACACGGCAGGATGTAACAAAACAGAGCACGCTCTTGGAAACAGCAGCTGAATGTCCAGACAGAAGCAACCTAAACGCAACTAGGAAAACTTTTGGAGTTCAAGGCACGAGCAACCTTGACATTCACAATCTACTTCAATACTGGGAAATTCAAATAAGTTCAGGAACATTCTGGGTCCCTGGACCACGATCACCCATGCTAGCAAGCTGACAGATTACTCCTGGCCAGAATTTGGGCTGTCTGAACTGACACTTTCTGATGGGGCCATTAAGGTGTATTGTTGCACACAGGGCCCTGATGATCTCTCTGGGCATAGAGAACACAGAGATAATCCCCAGTGTGCAGCCTGTGGGCAGCCGCCCTATTTGGCAGCCAGGATGGTTTGCTAGCACAGTTGGCCAGTTGGCCTCAGTGCCTGGGAGTGCCTAGGAATATTCTCAGGCATGTTTTGTTTACTGATGTGAATGTAGCTGTTCCTGCACTACCCACGGAACACGAACATCTATAATGATTTACGTATGCCATAAAATTAAAATATGTGGAAAGAAAGAAATCAGTCTTTGAAGGGAAGGACAGCTGGATTTTAAGAGCAAAACTGGAAAGATGGTTGGAATGCCCAAATCTTGACATTTGCCCATGCATGTATTTATTTTTACCTTTTGAAAATGCAATTATTTGTTTTGGAATGCTGATTTCCTTCACAAGGTGTAATTAATCCTCCTAGAAAACTGCATGCATGTACTTCACGGCTTCCTATTGCGAGATACAAGCGTTCTTCCCTTAACTATCAGGTGACAGTCACGCCTTCAATAGCCTTTACTGGGATTGCTAGCCTCCTGATCCTCCATTTCCACAGTTATGAGTGTGGTGGAGAATGAAGAGAAGCTGCAGAACATACTTCTTTTCACTGTTTGATCAGAGAAATCCTTGTCTCCACATTTATTTTTGAAATAGCCCTCTGCCAAGTTCAGAAAGTATACATTCCTATGTTAGCCTGTGCTAGCAGGCGAGACATCAAATATACAGCTTTCTTTCTACCAGTTGGGTACTTAGTAAATCTGGAAACCAATGCCTTAATTCCCTTACACAGCTTGCTTCAGATCAGGTTGTGAATCTGCATTATTCTTTTAGTGCTTTGAAGATGACATCAGGTTGCTTCCTAAACTGGCACTAATTGTTAGGTTAATTACCTGTAAAACTTAGGGTTTGCAGAAAACGCTTTGCTATGAATTGAAATTCAATTGTTCTACAGACAGTATAAACAGAATAAATGCACTACACGTATTTAATAGTTAGGGTCTTAATATGTGTTTTTAAAGGAGAAAACAGGTGGGTACAAGCAGGCAGATGGGAAGACTGAAGAGAACTAAGGACAGGGCAGAACAATACTACTACAGAATCTAACAATTCAGTGCTCTCACATCAGTCTAACTGCAGGATTTTGTTTTTTTTGTTATGTTCTTTTTCAAGCAATACTTTGTAAAGGACAAATGGAACTGCAGCATACATAAGACCTCAGGGAATTTCTCCCCTTTTTTATTTGGTGCCATAATACATAGTTTACCTGTAGATGATAACCTGCAGTATTACTATACTAGACATCTCAAATATTTCTTTGTACAATGGCACCATCAATCAGCTCTCTTCCTGCCATTTCATTTTTTCCTGTGGATTCTACGCTACTTCAATCATGTAAGCTTCATAAGGCACTCATTTCTGCATTATCTGAGAGCTAACAGAATTCACTTACGAGTGGGCTAAAATCTGATTAAGATGCACATGAATTTGAGATATTTGCATTTTCATTGCACTGCCATTAGTCTGCATGAGACACTGAACTTGACTGTACTTTCTGCCTATGTGTGTATTTATATGCTTCCAAAATGAATAGCAAAGCCTAGAAATAAAGGCTTAATACTCTGAAGGGCAAAGTCTAACTGAACGGAGAGTGAAAAGGTACTCCTCTTGGACAACTGACTAATAGCTCTGATTACTGTCCTCTAGCATTCCAGAAATAAAGTATGTTCAGGGAGATTCTGTCTCCTAAAAACCCAGCCTGTCATCTGAAATAATTCCTTGGAAACTGCTGTCTTCAATCCTGTAGAGATCTGCCGCTGTTTCTCCAACCTTATATTTACTGCTGAAAAAGAACAGTTACAGGCTGAAAATATGAGCAGGGAGATTACTGATTAGTGTCTACTATATGCTCTCAAGTTTTCTTGCATCTCTAAATGGACTCTAATTGCAGCAGCTGTTTCCAGTCATGGTCTTACCCAGATGCTAGCAGGTCACTGACGGGGTTCCAGGCACAGATGAACACCTCTGACTCGTGGCCCCGAAGGACTGTTGCTTTGTTAGGAGGAATTTCAACATCCCCGTCAATTTCCATTGGCTTTGAATGATTATCTGTAAAGAGAAATATCAGAATAAGAAGTCTGCAAGATGATGTTAGGCCTGCATTAAAAACTGCAAGTTACCTGTGGCCTAAACCTTAAAATCAATGTCTGTTCCAAGTTCTGTATTGTGTCACTGGTCATAGTACTGTTTGCTTTTCTATGGTGATTCAAAGTTATGATATATCCCCAAAATACACAGCTTTCTAAAATAGCCTATCTATCTAACATATGTAGCTTTAGATATAAACAATTAATGTTCATTTTAGTACAGATTTTCCTGAAGATGGCCAAATTTAAATCAACCTAAAGATTTACTGAAGTAGGAGATTGCCACTATGAGGACAGATTTGTGCTGTTCTTCTGAAGAAGTAGGATACAGCATGTTCATTTGCTTAGACAGTGTCCAATTAAAAGCACGAGGGCCTTGTCAGATGTAGGATATACCTAGGATGGGCTGAATTCCCCAAGTACAGCATGGAAACAGTGAGCAATTCCCTTCTTATGGGTGTACCATGATACATCCAAAGGGATCAACTGATGCATAGAAATACTTAACCCACATACTGTGATTCTGGGGCTGTTCAGGCTGCAGTCTAAGCAACTTTGGATTTATTAAGCTTTTTTATTTCCTTTAAGGAAAAAAAAAAAAAAAGGTGAGTTTAAAACAATGGATTTCTCTTAGTGGCACCATTTCATTCCAATTTGCATCGTGAATAATATTTTCGCTCCAGATTTTCATTGCATCAGTATGAATCTCAAACTGCGCTTCCGGGCTGCAACACAAGATTATTATCCCCTGCGAATGAGACACCAATCAAGGGCAGGTAACACACTGAAACAACAGGCAACAGATGTCATGTACAGAACTGCCACCCATTTCGTAGAAAGCACATCCAAGAGCAGAGAGCTGGCAGGCTGGCGGAGCAGCAGCCCTGTGTTATCTCATCAATGCCTCGGCCAGAAGATCTGCTCTGATTGATCAAAATCCAAGTTCTCAATCTGGGTTAAGTCTTTTAGTTAGTCATTCTTTAATCACATATGGAGATCCATAGGTTTGCAAGGGGAATAATTATGCTCCTTTATTGCCACATGTTTATGGCATTTAGAGTCAGCCATCTGTCCTGATACTCATGCTCTGTTGAGCTATTGCCCACTGACTGGCAAAACAGACTGTGATGTTACCACAACTGCCATCAGAAGGAAGATCTCCAGATTTCTACCCTAACCCATGCTTTCAAATACCCTGTTTTGTGATAATTTATGCTGACTTTCATAGAATTTCATAGAATGGCTTAGGTTGGAGGGGAACTTGAAGATCATCCACTTCCATCCCTCTGCCATGGACTGGGTTGCCAACCACTGTATCAGGCTGCCCAGGGCCCCATCCAACATGGCCTTGAGTGCCTCCAGGACGCCACAGCTTCTGTGGGCAACTGTGCCAGTGCCTCACCACCGAGTGAAGAATTTCTTCCTAACATCTAACCTGAATTCTCCTTCTTCTAGATCAAAGTAATTCCCCTTTGTCCAATCATTGCCAGACTTTGTAAAATGTTGGTCCCCCTCTTTCAAGTAAGCTCCCCTCAAGTACTGGAAGACTCCAATGAGGTCTCCTCAGAGCCTTTTCTTCTTCAAGCTAAACAAGCGCAACTCTCAAGCTTTCTTTATAGGAGAGGTCCTCCAGCACTCTGATCATCTTTGTTGGCCTCCTCTGGACACACTCTGACAGCTGCACAACCTTCCTGCACTGGAGGGCCCATATCCAGATGCAGTTCTCCAGGTAGGGCCTCACAAGGACAGGGCACAGGGAGACAACCCTCTCCTTCTCCCTGCTGCCACTCCCCTTTTGATGCAGCCCAGGCTACTGTTGGCCTTCTGGGCTGCAAGTGCACACTGCTGGATCCTGGACAGCTTTTTGTCCTTCAGGACCCTAAAGTTCATCTCCACAGGGCTGCTCTGAGTTCTCTCAGTCTATACTCATATGCTTCTCGCAGAAATTTGGGTAGGTACCCTATTAACCATGTCCGTGCCATAGCTATGACATAGATTTATAAGTAACTCAATAAGTTACACAACATTAGGTATTAAAATTAGAAAGCAACTAAGTATTTTCACAGTTCACGTTCCTAATTCAAAGTATCTATACTTTTAACTACGCTTAATACCTATGGACTGGCTGCACAAAAGGAAACTATAATAAATGACTGTTTGTAAAAGTCACATATGCTGAGCACTGTTGCTGATAATTCCCTATGTAAAATTAATACCGTCAGGATACACTAGTACTTGAGATGCAGCCTGACATTAGCAGCTGAGAACTTTGATAAGATATTCTGAGTAATCAGGGCAATAAAGAGCAAAGCACTGCTAAAACCAACCAGGAGATATGAGCCTCAAACTTCCCTATGCCTCACTGCAGTGAAGCATCACCAGGTTTAAAGCATACATTGATGAGAAAAACAGCAGCATGGTAACTATTAGGCATTCACGTGTGTCTTGATCACAGTGTGAGCTGGAAGATGAGGTTAAATCATGCAGTGAGACCTTTCAAGTGTTTTAATTTGAAAAAATTAAACGAAATTCCACTCCTAACACACATGATCTTACTGTTAAGTGCCTGGTTCTAAAGGAAGAGCTGCTTTTCACTCTTGAATAAAACCAAATGATGACTCGGAAGCAGCTTTACTCCGAGGTCTCAGAGTTGTGAGGTGCTATGAGAGCAAGGCCATCTAATATTTAAAAGTATTTTTTGTTTGTACATGGCCAGATGGAGAAATCTAGATATGCACTTTGAATGTTATTAATTACTCAGAAAAAAGAACAAACCTCATGACACGAAAATAAACCCTCGATCAAGTGATACTGCATTAGTACATGTAAGGTACTGGCCTTTAAATATGAAATATCTACACTGCAATGAAATATCTACACAATTATTTTCCATTCCACTAGTAATTTTGGCACTGCAGCTTTGATGGTTCAGGAGAACAGGGAGGGAAAGATGAGAAATCTTTCAGAAATTGTTTCCAAATGTTCATTCTGTATGTCTTTTCTTCCCGTGTTTCATCATGTAATTAAGTAGAGATGTTAAAGAATGTTTAAATTTCAAGGATTACTCTTTACAAAATATAAAATGCCCCACTGAATAAACAGAATGCTTCACACATCTGTGATACTGCTTCAGGCTCTTTTCAGATAGACATGATTAAGCTGTACCAAGCGCAACAGACCTTCAAAGGTGAAAAACTTAGTCTGCAGGTCACATACTGGAGGACTGTGTTTACATGTTAATGCAAAATATTTTCCATAGGCCATCTCTGGTTAAGACTACATTTTATTCTAATATTTTTCCTCAAACATATTAAAAATATAAAATCACTGGAAAGTTGTATTCCCTGTTCCCAAAATAATGTTTTTTTTTTAAACGTTATTTTAACATACCAATGAAAACATACCATTCAACTCCTTTTTTCCCCACTAAATTAAAGCAAAACCAATTTATTTTTAAGCTCTTACCAGTGCTAACCCTGACTTTTCACAGGAAATGATTTTTGACTTGAATATCTGACAGGCCATTCGATGAAGTTGTTCTTTATGGCTGTCGCTATAATAAAGGAGCCAGGTTGAGTGCTGTTTTTTTTTCCAGAGATGTATTTTTTTGAAACCCTAATCCTTGCAAATATAATGGTAAAAACAACAGTAAAAGATATTTCAGTTGAAAAACAATCCAATGCCTATTCTTTTCAACTAACTTTGAAAGCAACTCAAAACAGAAAACATTACTCAGGAAGCAGTAAAAGAAGGTAGCAATTTCCTTTACTTACTTATTTTAAATCTGCACCTCTAACTGCTGTTAGATTTTTCCTGTTTCTCTTTCTTAAATTATAACTAAGGAAGAGCACACCACTCCAAACCATCCCCGTACATGCTAGCTGTATTGAATCCAACAACAGCTGAAATTACTGTTCAGTAATTCTCCTCCGTCTTTTGTATCAACACTCTTTCCTGCAAGGTAGTTCTCTGAGCTTTCACCTTATCCATTTTATGTCCCATCCTAAACTTCTTCTGATCTCACCCTAAATGTTTTGTCTTAATCTAAGCTCTTGCTATATCTTTCAACGTAGTCTATCCTAGGCTGAACAGACTCTCTAAACACTGTGATAAGGGTGAAGGTAAGGTTGGATACATAGCCCTGTATAAGCAATCAAAAATGAAGGGCACGACACTTTTGTTAATTCATATATGTAATCACCTTCTTCTAACTTTATCATAAATGAAGAAAATACAAGTTTAAGACCATTAAACAGATCTATGCAATGAACTGCCAGTTAGATGTTATTTCTAGCAGTTTCTGATAATTACTGAGGGACTGCAGCTTATTTAAACAGGTCCGATCAAGGGCGAGAGCATCAGTTTTGCAGTTCTGTATACATCCCCCAAATATCATCCTCAGCCTGCAGCTGTTGCTACCTTGCTGATAGCCTCTGAATAACTACAATGGAAAGGTTATAGTCCTCCCAGGGCAAGAGAGACATACAAAGAGTCATCTGTTTCTCCCTAAAGTCTCCTTCTCCTTAAACTGCAGACCTCACCTCTTTGCTCAGGATGATGACCTGGCACAACAGCAGCTGCCAATGAGATGTGCCAGCTGGCCAGCTGTTCTGTGAGGACCTTCTGTCTTCTCACTGCCATGGCTCTGCTAACCTATCTACCTGACAGGTTCTTAGCCCCATTCATGCTTTGAAATTTTCAGCCTAATAGCCCACAAATGTCACTGGACAACACCAATGTCATGCTCTTACATCCTGCTGCATGCAGATACAGGATGAGATTAGGTCATATGGGATTTTCCTCCTCAGTACTCTAAGAAACATTCACAACTGTTCATGAAACTACTATTAAAAACCACTGTGAGAACTATTACGTGTCATAGTATGATGACAGATCTGAGAGACCGAGGTTTACAGAGCGGCCGCACATCTGAACTGATCCGAAAGGCTCTTATTTTTTTAAGACAATAGCATGTGTGTTTCTTCAGAACATAGAAAGTAAGACTGAGAAGCTCTGCATTAGTGATCATCTGATAATTGGTTTTCTACCTTCAGAATTTGTCTACTGAGACAGAAAGACATTCTCCAAAAACTTTTTATCTACGATCAGAATGAGTCAGCGACAGCAAAAAGAAAAAAAAAAAAAAAAGACAGTGTTAGATAAATTTGAAAGTGCTTTCATTTCTGTTTGTACCACTTGGTATATGAAACAAGCTCAATTTCAAAACTGGAAGTAACATATTAACATTTCACAGATGTAAAACAGGTAACATTATGGAATTTTTTAGAACTTTTAAAATAGCCTTCTCAAAAGAAAAAGGCATTTTAAATCATTTCAGTGTTACGGGGGGAAACTGTCCTGTCTAACAGGAATTCTCTGAAGAAAAATCTGGTTTGAAAGCAGTTTCCTCACTGACCCAGAGAGGAATCTATTCAAGTCAAAGAGAAGACAGAGACTGATATAGGCATCTACACTGCAGAACAAAGAAAATCTGTGACATGACAACAGTCCTGACCTGTTTCTTGTCTAAACCAAAGAGCTCTTGGGATTTCCTACAAAACCTGCCATGCAAGTTCCTTTAGAATTTCTTTTGAAATATACAATATATTGATGTTCCATTTCAGATGTTTGCCAATGTGCTAATACAGTTTGCATACAGAAACCAGAACCATTAATCACATCTGCTCAATAACGTTAGCACAGCCATCAAGATCTAGTTACACCCGCAGGTATATACACCTAACTTTTGATGTCTAAGACACGAGCTCAATCTTCCTCTGCTATCAGTAAACAAAGATCAGAGCCCTTGAGGACTGACTGTTTTCCCATACATGAACAGTATATAGGAGGTAAGACCTTCACACTGATACTTGGAGCAGACTGCATGACTAGGCATGCGATATTACATAGTTGTAAGTGTAATATCAGTTATATGGTGCAAGGAATTATTTCCTCTGTGCTTTCAAAACAAATTTGCTGCTTCCAAACTGCTAGGAGTGGTTCCTGGCTCAACACAAGCTTCTATCCAATTCTTGACCATTCTGTACAGGAATGGATAGGCCAAACTATGCGCCAAGGATCATGGCAGTAAGGCACTGGATCATCACAGGATAGTTAGTGCTCAGAGCTATGCTCTCGTCATGCTTTAATTACACAAATATGGCTTGCAGGTCCTAGCCTCTCAATCCACCTCCCCTTACCTTGGTCAAAATGATCAACTGATCAAGCCTCTCCCAGCTTTCATCAGCATAGATATTAAAGCACCTGTAAGGCTGATAATATCAATGAAGTCTATAATAGCCCGCTCCAAGGAAACTACACACATCTTCACTTCATGACACTGTTTTCAACTTACTTCAAAGATCTTCAGAATTGCATTTGTATTCTAAGAGAGAATCAGTAAAACACAGTATTGTGAGAGAAAATGTGTTGTCTAGTCAGAAATCTCTCCAGAAATACCTCATCCTCTTGAAACGTTTCCTCTCTGTTTTACCCCCTTAGAGACCCCAACTAAGTGCACAAGGACTAGTTAAAATCTACTCTACCCCAGCAGTGGAAAGCAGCTGCACAGGTTGTCTTACTTATTGCATGTGCCCCATTCTCCTCTCCATTCACAGTGGCTTCTCCGTTCTTTGGTGTGTTCTGCTGGGAAACAGCAGTCGTCGTTGTTCCCGCTGTTGCTGCCGTTGCTGCTGCTGCTGCTGCCGCTGCACTGGCTTGTTGCTGAGCTAGTTTCTCTCTGAATGCTTGCTGCCGGGTCTGTACAACATCAGGCATCACTGCGTCTATCAGAGACAGTGACTCTATTGGCCTGCCATCAAATACTGTACCATCCTGCAAAGAAAACGAGCCAGAGTAAAATTGCAAGTTCACGATCTTCACCACTGAGGTCGGCAAAGAGGCAATGTTATAAAGAAACAAAACTAGGTTCTGTGAGGATACTGTTCTGTGAAAGCATAACTTGTTCAATATTCACTGGAAAATCAGGCAGCTAAGCTATTCACAGACTCAAGAATATTATGCTGTAGAAATATATTGTCTGAATTATGACAGAAAGTCTTCTTTATTTACTATTTTGAAAAGGAAAGAATCATGGCTGAAGTCATGACAGCGCCAAGCAGACTCTGGCTGAACGGTTGGTGTTCCTCCACTAGCAGGGGCACATGAATGGAAGCAGCAGATGAATAACGAACCTCAGACAAAATAAGATGCATATGCAAATTCATTGTTCCTTTATACTACGTTCATCAGCCCAGCAGCACCAGTTGTGGCTGATTGTACAGGACTGCTTTATCACTGTTTTTTCCTTCTTTTTTCTCCTAGTTTCACTAACAATAGCTACAGATTTCATTTTGATTTCTGTAAATTAGGCTGCAGGTTTAACAAGCAATTGAGTTAACCTTTAAGGGCTATATTTTTTAAGACTTAATAAAGACTCGGGTCAACAACTGCTCCATCTACTTAGCTCTGTTACACTTTCCTATTACCTTAAATACAGGTTTTAGAAAGGTTTTAGAAGGCTCCATACAGTGGTATTTTACTGATCTTCTGCAAAATTCATGTCTGTCCTTACACGAATCACTAACAATACTTCCATTTTTTAACACACTAATTTATGAACTCACGATTACTCACCAATTTAAAGTAATACAGACACACAGTATATCTGTAGCCACTATTGGCACACAGATGTGAGAAAGAGTTTTGTTGTACAGTACTTCTAACTATATATTCAAACAGAATCGAAAACACTTGGAGAGTAAAATACGTCACAGCAGTGACAACACATGCATTTTAGATTATTCGTTCATATGAGGTTAATTCTGAAGCTGGATTCACAGGAATAGGACCTTACACCTTTCATACAACCTGAACGTATAGGTGCTGCTCATGGTGACATTTTCTAACCGTGCAGCTCTAATATCAGGCACAAGGCCAAATGTTAAGTGGCAGCAAGTTGAGAGATTCCTCACTCAGGTTTGTTATTACAACTGCATCAAAGTGCAGCTTGGCATGAATGTCAAATGTCATTGCCCCAATTAAAAAACACACACACAATTCATAAGCATGGTATTGGGTCATAAGAAGAAAACCATACAGAATGTTAAAGATAAAAACAAATGGATTTTCAAACCATACAGTACAAACACAGCATTTTCTCTATTTTATACTCTTGTTCTCACCCATGTTGTTCACATGTGACATTCAGCTACAGAGGAAAAAGCAATAGCTTTTTATGCATCAATATTAATACGGATCTCCAACAAATACAGCTAACTGTGGTAAATATTTTGTAATGCAGCACTTGCTCATCTGTCATGCTTCCCTCCCTCTCAAAGTATTGCGCCTTTAAGGTTGGCAGGGCAAAAACACTGGCTTTTCCTATGTGCCCTCTCTGTGTCCCCTGGCAGCTCAATGAGAACAGAGACACTTTGTAGCTGCTCACACAATGCACACAGACAACCAGTGACCCAGGATGAGAATTTACACACAGTTGTTTCGGCATGTCTGTGACAGGATGGTGCTCAGTCTCTGTATGACCTCAGCCAAAGTCACTGAAATCAGCAGAATCTCTGCAGTGACTTCAGTGGACTTTTATCAGGTTCCGTCTGGCTTGCAAACAGCAGCACTAGGTTCTAATAGGCAGAAGGGACTGAAGTTTTAACTTACACTGCAAACTTTTCCTGTCAAACTCTGCAGTCACCTTGAACACGCAAGACTGTAAGCACAGACATACCATCCCATTTGCTGCAGCAAATTCTGCACCTGCTCTGTTGCCTTGGGTAGGGGAAACACTGTAAAACCCACATAAGCAACACAGAGGTGGCTTTGGTGTCACAGACAAAAAGCACAATGGGTACCTCAGAGCTGCCTGGCTCTCTGCTGGGTGGGGCAAAACAGGGTGAGCAATAAAAAGAAACCGCATCAACGCAACGTGAGGACAGATGGGGGATGTGTTTTTGAGATATGGCCCTTGGTGAGCTCCAGCACAGTAGCTGGCAGTGCTCAGGAGGGGCGTGAGGGGTGGTAGCGGGGTACTTACTTCATTGATGCTGATCTCAGCCTCCACATACTGGAGCCCTTTCTGGAGGATGGAGATGAGTGCAGCAGGTGGCACTAGTGTTCCGTTGATGTTGGACTGACTGATGTGGCTCTCGATACCAAACGTGAAGGCCGAGTGGGAGAAACCTGAGAGCAGGAAAAGGAAGCCATGACATGAAATCTAAATGCACCAGCCAGATACACCTTCATGGTCTAAAAATAATTCTGCTTCAAGATGTAAAAGACACTGCAGTATAACTGGGGGAAGGCTGCCGCAGAGGCTACGGAGAGCTGCGCCAACTGCGGCCCTGCACACCTCATGGGCAGCGGGCATCACACTGAAACAGGAATGCACGCACAGGAGAGTAATCCTGGGAACCTGCCAGCCAAAAATGAAAACACAAACATGAAAAACTCAAGCCAGCACGAGGGCACGTTCAGCTAATAACAAAAATAACTCAGGTCTTCATTTTCCTGTCTATGTTTTTGTGTCATTGCTTCCTGAAGCTGAGCGCTTACGCCTCTGCCAGCCCTGCACCACATCAGGGCATGGGCACAGCTCATGCAAGGGAGATGTGCACTTACTGAGGGAGAAGTTTAAAATCCACATTCATTGCTGAGCGTAATATGACACGCAGAGCACTGCCATTAAGCATGAATCCTGCAAACCTATTTTCTGAAAGCGAACAGCAGCAGCAGAAGTAACTAATTGGGGTCTGTCAAACAGCGGATGACGAGCCAATTCGACGGCCCTCCCTTCAGCCCTATGCATTTCTTTTCACCATTTCGTTTTTTTTTTTTTTTTTTCTCTTTGCCATTCCATTTTTGTCACTGTCCTAGAAATAAGTGGTGGTGACGCTGTAAATTGAAGTGTTTCTGTGGATGAACGTTGAAGCTGTGCAGCCGAGTGGCTGGGAGGGCTGCTGGGCACTGCTGTCTGGCCTAGAGGACCCACGGCACACAGGCAGCGGCGGGGGAAGGGAGGACGGGATGTAGATGTAACCGTAGGAACCCATTTATCACCACACTGTCTCCAGAGCATTAATCTAACATTAAAAGCCTTGGGGAAACCACCCATGCGCTGTCTGAAACAGGAAGAGTCTTAGCAGTCTCCGCTGACCAGACGAGAGGAAAAAAATAATGACAAAAAAGAAAGCAGTTCTCAAATGAAAATACTTCCGTTATATATAGCTTTGCCTCTTCGACTTGTCAACAGTGGTTTCATTTATAGTTCTGTCCGTTAAGGGATTTCCCCTCTGTCATTGCAATGTCCGATTGTGTGTGGGCTGCCGGACGGGATTTTGGGCTCGCTCCACAGCACTACTTTCTCTCACTCTCTCAAACTGTTTTCAAGACTTTTTGCTCAATTACCATCATAGACAGATAGCAAAAACAAGCTAAGAAACAGAATGCCTCCCACACGTGAAAATCGAGGTATGTATTTCTCTATGATTATCTCCCCCCACACACTTCATTTTGCCACTGCTTTTCTTCTCCTTCAGCCTCTATCCTTTCCTTTCCCTATCATACTTCCCTTTCTAGTACTCCTCCATTCTTGGGAATGTTTAAGACACTTTCTAATAAGTGTCAGACACACCTAGAAGAATTATGACCACATATGACCACAAGCACAAAAAGAAAGCATAGGGAAAAAAAAACCAAAACAAAAACCACCTGAAAAACGGCTGTATCATTTATCTAATCCCTGGTCCCCCCTTACCCTGTCTCGCTCTTTATGTCCTGGTCTAGTTTATGAGCTGCCAGACCTCCTGCTGCATCCAAAATAGATCTGCAGGGCAGTGTTTTTCCCTCGTTATTTGTTTTGCAGAACATCCAAGCACATTGCTGGGTACCACGATGCGAAGAAAGTCAAACACGCAGCTTGAGTCAGAGAGACCTAGGGTTTGAGTGCTGAACACTGAAATCTCTATGTCTATACAAATATCGGGCACGCAATTAATCAGATCCCACTGAATGTATATTTATATGTATTTAAATCAAACAACAACAACAGTAATAACACATTCTTGAAAAGCAGTGGACTTTAAGAAGCATGACAGATTAATCAGCCGATCTATTTAAAAATGCAGAAGTCTCAGATAATTAAGCTGTTGTCCAGAAGCACTGAAGTTCCCTACTAAAAGAGACAGCAGCTTGTTTGTGAGCTGGCAGCTCATAATTTTGTAAAGTGGTCTCTGATTTGATCAAAAGGCAGACAGCATAAAAATGACACACAATAAATATCCATAAAGATGGTAAAAAAAAATTGTATAAAACTTACTGTGGTTCTACAGCAGCCTTAATCTTAACTACGACTTTATTACTGCATATGGTATACTGCAGACCATTTTGCTGACTGCTGCTACATCTCATTTCAAGTCACATCGTTGCCAGCAGACAGGTTAACATGGCATACAGCTAACCTCTTTGGCCAGTACTGAGCTGACAAGTCCTTGAAGTGCAAGACCTCTCACCCGACTGCGTGTGAGAAAAGGAACCTCTCAGCACAAAACACAGCTGTGTTATTGAAATGAATCCTTTCATTATTTGACTGTTTCTCTCTATGACAAGTAACTATTACCAAAGCACCCCTGAGATGAGCAAACAAAAAACTCCAGGATACTCTGTCACTGCATAGAAATCTCACTCACGCACCTCCAGCAGCTGAGACAAATGTTCCCAATCTTATCTGGTAAGATCCAAATAATGAAAATCAAGAGTGAAACTACTTAAAGTGGGTGCTGCTGGACATTGTGTTCCTCAGCCCTCTTGGAAAAATCCTAGTGTACTGTAGTATTTAAAAGAAAAACAAAGAAACAACTCAACCACCCACCCACCCACCCACCAGCTAGTTATCTCCTGATTTCTTGTGTTACCATAGAACTTATGTAACACACGGAAGTACACTGATTTTAAAAGTCTCACACGCAGTTCAGAAAATTCTGAATGAAGCTGTACCCCCATCAGGTTTCTGGTAACACGGAAAAGTCATTAGAGCTTTGCTTTTACAGTTAACAGATGTCATCAGTTCTCTTTAGGGCTCCGTGAGTTCATTGAATTATACAGCTATGTTGCAGCTCTTTACAGTTCAGTCATATAAAGAGGTGATTTTTACTAAACAAAGGCAAGTTGCTTTTTTTAAATGCTAGCTATTTAAATGCTTGTGTTACAAATGTTAACTTGGCCCTCCTTCTGAAGTTCATGAAACCACATGAGGCAGCGCAAAGCCAGGAAGCCAGCACACCACCCCCTCGATGACTGTGCAGGCTGTCAAGGCAGTCAGGGATGGAGAACAGCAGGAGAACGTGCTCTGCAAATGGCAGTCTTAGGGAAGGATGTGACCGGGGTGGTATGCTGTTCTGGCAGACCAAAACTAAAAATGCTGCAGTTGCAGTGAAACAAAGGAAGAGCTTTGCAAACCTGCGCACATATGCATCATTTCTTATAAACCGTCAGCCCAGTGATTGTAATAATCACTCTACGAACATTAATATACCAAAATAGCACCAGTAGGCAGTGTCTTAAAGTAGTAAAACCTTGGAGGATACAAGCAATGTGACTCAGAGCTTTTGACGTGGCAGACATTAAGACAAAGGGTCAAAGGGAGGAACCACGGCCACATTCTGGAACTGGTTTTGCACCAGTGAGCTGAGCAGTCACTTGGGCAGTGACATGAGCAGTGCCCCAGATAGCATCTTTCAGCAGCCTTGGAAGGATGGCTGCCAGGTCTTTCCTGCCTCGGCCTAGAGAAAATATGGGGAAACACAAACCATCAAACTACATACAATCTGTAAAAACATTATCATACATGAAAAAAATCCAAGTGAACAGTGGCTTAACTGCATGACTTCATATGATCACCTTAAAAGAACGCATCTACCAGCCGTAGGACAGTTGGTCTGGAAAGACTTTGCAGAGCATAAAAGAATTCAATGATATATGAAAATGCATAATGAATGCCGAGAAAAAATGACAAAATGAAACGAATCCCACCTAACCAGAATTGCTATGCAAGTGTTTTTGACTTGAAAAGTGAGTGAAATTCATCATTTAGAGATTCCATCACTTTTATACTGACAGCAATAACAGATTCTGGTTCTGTGCTGCATCTCTGCTCACATCGAGGTGCCTGTATATACTATCAGTGGTACCACACAGTCATTTGAGAATTCTTCCCCTAGGCAGTGCCAAAAAATGCGTATGTAGGGCTGTTTTGCAAAAGTTCACTGATAGATTTTGCTGCAACTGCAAAAACAGAAATAATAGAAGTCCCTTCTTTCCCTTGGCTGCTCCTTTTTCAGGTTAAAAATGGCCTCCCTGACGGACAGTTATTTGCCACTGATTTTTTGTTTAACATAATGCTGCTCTTCGCATGCTGACTGATCTGCAGGCTATGTAACTTTAGTTGTTTGCGATAGGCTTGGCTCACAGCAGCAATGCCCGGCAAATGCAGGCATAGGAAAGAGAGGTAGGCTGCCACGCAGCCTGAAGAAAGCCCTGTCTCCTCTGGAGACATGCCTCGCCTGGTCTGAGTTAAGCACTCCTTCTTTTAATCACACAAATGGGGTGCTGCCGAGTATTCCCTGTGCTACTTGATTCTAGCAATCACAGATCCAACTGACTGACATTCCCTAAATGCTCCCTTCATTTTCCGACTCCTTTATCACTGTTAAGAGCAGTCTTGTTTGAACTCGAAGTGCAATAGCTACAGCACCTATTGCTACATTTGCTCAGGTGAGCAGATTGACAAAGAAGGGTCTGTGGAAACAATGTCTTTTGACATATTTCTGTCTTAGCCAGTTACTCAGGAATGACTAGCAACAGTTAAGCTGTCTACTGAACAAGTCTTCCGTTTATGAACTAAACTGATATATTTTTTTTCCTAGTGAGTTTACTTAACATACTGATCAATTTTTTTTTTAAAAAACACATCTCTTAAGATGTTTGCAAATTATTCAATTTAATTACTCATACTATGTGATTCTTTGTACTATGTGAAACATTTGTTACCACAGAATGAAACAGAATAAATAATTATGAACATCAAATGGTCTCTGACGCACATCGCAGACACCTCTGCGAGGAACTGAGTAGAAGCAATAACCCATTCTTACAAATCTTTGAATAACTCATGCCCAGTGTGGTCTTCAGTCCAGGAAAATTGTGAGATATCATATGCGGGTCTGTGCCATCTCCTTTAATGACTTTTCCTACTTGTTTCACTCAGGCAGTTCAGACAGGTTTTCAAAATGCAGTGATCCTAGGTCTGTTTTCCTGAAGTCACTAAATTATTGATGTTATTACCTTAAGAGATAGACGTCAACTCCTCTTTCTGTAGTAATCTGACTACCTCCAGGTGCACTGTTAAATAAACAGCACACTTTATTTCATTGATTTCTCTAAAACCATGTTGTCTTTCTCTATGGAATGTCCAAATACTATGTCTTCCAATTCTTATCTTGACCTAACACACTGTTCTCTTACAAAGTATTTGGCAGGTGCAGGGTATAAAAATAAGGAAGGCTGTATGAATGATTAAAACTTCTGGCTTGGTATCTTCTGGCTTTGCTATTGCTATAATGTGATTCACTGGCAATCTCATTCTCTGATGACACAAGCACTTGTTTTCTTAAGGTATTCCCGTGACTGGCATTATTGCTGATACTCATACTGATGTAAAATCCATGCAAGGATGGAACGCATCTAAGAGCCGACTACAGCTGTACAGGCTGCAGGGAAAGAAAGATGGCCATGAACAGGGTTAAAGAAAGTCAGCTTTATCACCATAAATGGGCATAAGTGCAAAACTCCTGGGAAACTCAGACACATCAAGCGGAAACATTCCACGGCATAATGACTTAAACGTATACTGCACGCAGAAGGAAAGGATGTCCCTGCACAGTCCCATTGGCAGCCTTACCATGACACCAAACCCAAGTAACTCCAAAGGCTTGCTGAGCCTGCCAAAAAAAACAGATGCAAACAGTGGAAAAAGATCTTCCAAAATTTGACATCTGGGTCTTGGGAATGCCATCTGAGCTGGAAGGCGAGAAAGGAAGAATGGCGCAACGCGGTGACCACTGCAGTTTAAAGAAATTCCACTAAAGAACAGTGGAACAGAACAAATCATTTCCTTCAAATAATAATTATGTATGAACAATGCAATTAATGCTAAGTTAAGGCTTTTGAAGGTTTAGATTTGTTAGTATAGAGAAGCAAAGAACACGTATCACTGAGCCCATGACGGTTCATGTGAGAATACAAATTCTGACTGAAAACCAGAAGCAAACCATTAACTAAGAACAACTTTATTTTCTGGATTTTGGATGTAACACATGCTAACAGAGCTCCTGAAGTAAGTAAAATCGTTTCTAGTCCATTGCTCAAGAGAGCACAATGATGCTCTTTACTGCACTTGATTGCAGCTGCCATTTTGCAATGCAGGAATCCCTTTCTATTGGGATGCACCGAGTGTGAATTACGAACACAGCATGAATCCCCATCCTTGCTTCTTACATTTCTGTTTAAATGTAATTATACAGACACCGTATTGGGCTTACATGGCAAGGTTTGGGCAGCAGGGAAGCTGCAGGGGTGACCTCTGCGAGCAGAGCCTGCAGTGCCCCACATCAGAGCAGAGCAGCTGCAGCTGCTCCAAAGGGACCTGTGCTGTGCCTGAGGTCGGGTGTGCTCTGGGAGAGCAGCAGCCCATGGGAAGCCCAGGGGGATTGGTTCAGGCAGCATGGGGCTGTGGGAGGGACCCTCGTGGAACAGGGGCTGAGAGCAGCATGGAAGAATGACAGAGATCGAGGGCTATGGACCTGACTACAGCCCCCACTGCCTGTTCCCTTGTGCTGCTTGGGGGGAGGAGGAGGAAGAAGGCGGATGGGGAGAAGGTGGTTTGTGGTTTATTTTGCTCTAAGCCCTGACTGCTCGAGTCTGTTAGTGATAGGCAGTACGTAACCATTAATCTCCCTATGCTGAGTCTGACTCGCCTCTGACAGTAATGTGTGAGCAATCTCCCTGTCCTTATCTCAACCCATGAGCCCTCTTTCATCATATTTTCTTCCTTTTTGAGGAGGGAGTGAGAGAGTGCTTGTGGTGGAGTTTAGTATGAAACCACCACAGACACAAAAAATATTCTCGTCAAACCCTTGTGCCCGCATGCACACCTTTTACAGAAAAGACACCAGTCTCTCCAAAATATGTTTTGTTGCAGTTAGCAACATTTGGTGCCTTGAGCCACTGATAACATCCTACAAACGGTTAATAAATAGGTGGGCAAAAATCCTGAGCCATGTCTTGTTTATTATTCACAGCAGCCCGAGATTCTTCTCCTAGCTGAGCTTTCTCAGTAGTACATCCTAGAGTGCCTCTCCAGTTTTGGCAGTGTCTGCTTATTTTTGAAGACTTACCTTTGCAATTACATAAAGGGCTTAACAAGGACACACATTAGCAATTTAAAATAAGAGCTGCAGTTGAAATATATTTTTAGAAAAAAATCAGCTGAACAATAGGGCCTGTACGTTTGTTTCAAGATTAGGACTGCGGAGCGATTAAAATTATTTCCAGAGCCCTAGGAAATGTGCCCTGTATTACACGTTCTTCACAAAGGAATTATCCCAAACCGTAGCTTATGTCAGCTGCTAAATTTATAATGTGCCTCGTTACCCTAAGTTTTGTAGAAGCCATTATTCACTAATATTAAATGTTACACCCTTTTTTCTTGGATATCTGACCTGTTCACCTTCTGCCAAGAATTCCGAGTAAATGTCTGCTGCCCAAAATTATTTTATTAAAGAATGTTTTTGGCAGGGTTTTTTTTTTTTTTTTTTTTTTTTTTCTCATGCAGGAAAATATGCTGGAAAAGATTAATACTACTTGGAAATGATCTTTTCATGAGCCACACTTGGCACTCACTGTTAAAGTCTTTCTGAGTGCTGCAAATTAACAACAAGAAATACGATACAGACAGAAAACAGAACATGAGCAATGGAAAGAGGAACTTCAAATCTTTCGAAAACAAGCTCTTAAATAATCCCCCTTTTTCACTCGCTCTGTGTAAATAGGCTGACAATTGCAAATAAATGTCAACACAGACCTAGTGCTTTAATGCAACTATGAGCCAGATATGAAGTAACTTAGGAAGGTAACTGCAAGAAAAAACAAATAATCCTTTCCTTCTAAATTAATGGGATGCTCTTGTTATAGAATCACAGGATGGCTTGGGTTGGAATGGATCCCAAGAATAGTCAAGTTCCAACCCACCTGCGACAGGCAGGGCCACCAACCTCCAGATCTGGTACTGGACCGGGCTGCACAGGGCCCCATCCAACCCGATCCTGAACACCTCCATAGACAGAGCATCCACAGCCTCTCTGGGCTGCCTGATCCAGCACCTCACCACTCTCTTATTTTTAGCCCCGTTCATGGAATCAAACACGTAAAGAGTTGTGAAGCTTTGGAAGGAGCCCTTTCATGTAAGAGACTTTCACAGCCATATACACTACACGTTTTTTTTTTGTTTTTTTTTTTTCTGTAAGCTATGATGTTCTTTTTTTATCAGTTGCAATATACGCCTGCAAGGAGCCGCAAGTAGGATACTGTGGCTGACACAGTGGGCACTCAGGATGCTCAGCTCCGGGATGGTTTCTGCTGATGGCCACTACTCATGGAGTTCTAATGGAGCTGTGTTGGCTGGAGATGGGAAGCACTGTGATGTGTAACTGCCAGGGCTGTGCAGGCAGAAAGTCCCTGCATGCAGATTATTAGCAAAGCTGCAGCACTGCAGGTACAGCTCCTGCAAGTACAGCTCCTTTCATTGGGTCTGGCCAACTATCAGGAAAAGCACTACACAGACAAATATGTGACATTTTGCTGGTTTTAAAAAGCAAAGCCATCTTGACCGACAGATATTTTCCTTCCCCCCAGTATCCAATTTTCTTAATATCTCTATACTGCTGTGATACTGTAATTACGTAAGCTATAAAGATCAGGACATTAGATGATCAGAACAAAAATATGGGCTATGGAATAAACTTACAAAGCTTTATTTGCATAACTTCAAATCGCTGTGTTTGCTCAGTGTCTGTGATCCAGCACTGCACAGCACCTTTCAGGCCAAAGAAAAATGAAAATAGCCAAGTTTTTAAACTGTTGAAAGACCTAGAAGGAAATACCAAGTAAGCAGGGTTCTGCAGATGGCAAAGAAACAAGATGCTCAGTGTATTTTTTTCCTTCACAAGAGCTTAGAAAAATCTGCACCAAGTATTACTTTTCTTACATGACATTCATACTGCTGCTGTTATGCAACAGGGCTAAATGAGACAGAGAAAGAAGTTTCAAAGGGACTGCCTGATCAAACAAAACATCCAAAATTGTTGTTTATACACACGTACGTGATGTAGGTATCTGGTCACAAAACTTCTCGTTTGTGCGTACAAACGCACATAAAAACGGCCATCATACAGCTTACTACATTCTCCCATAAATGTAACCAGAACCAAGCATGGCAAAAGACTTTTGTAGCTGTGAAAGTACTTCTTCCTCTCCATCGTGGAATTCAGCTTTTAGGAAGCTGAACTTCAAATACTGCTTGTCTGTATTCACTGTTCTATTAAAAGAAGTGCACAATGGGATGTGGATTAACACAATGTTTCATATGATACAGAGTTGTTGTAAGCTTAGCAACCCATCTGCCTATCTTTAAAGTTGAAGGTATTTACCTTTAACCTAGCAGCTTCATCTTTTGCAAGATTTATAGCTTTGATTATAAAAAAAAAAAAATGGTGCAGCTCAATAAAGCTGGTTGTCTTGTCATGCTGACCCTGATTTTCTTGAAATCTACTTAGCATTTGCAAAGAGAATAAATGATTACTAGCAGGGTGAGTAACTGTGCGTAACATAGTTCTTATTCAGAAAATGGATTTGTCTCTCCAGCATTCATTCATCCTCCAACTATGAAGTATTATTTCACACTCAGAATCAGTCTTGCTTTTTGGGAAATCATATGGTAACTTCCTCCCTAATCTAAAAGAAATACAGAACACAGGAGAGAAATTAAAACAAAAAGCAGTGGCAGTTCAGTGAAAACCTCTGCACTTCTTTGAAAGTACACTTTACTATATTCATATCATGCAGGGGAGGTTATATACATTACATTACATTGCAAGCAACGTATGGTAACAGACAGTTTCTCATTAGATAGGAATGTTAATTCTTCTATTTAAACCCAAACCGGTTTGGTCAAATTTCTCAAGCACTGCTATCCAAAAGAGTCGCTCCAACGCATACTTCACTCCTGCAACAACACCGTGGCTTTTATTTATCTCAAGTAGTTCAAGAAAGGTCACAAATGCTGGTTCCATAAACCAACTTCCAGTTGATCGGATTTGTACCATAAGCTTAAACAGAGCTGCATGCCCGTAAATCAGATCTGTGCTAAACCAAGACAATTAAAAATGGATTTTGTATTGCTCCAAAGCCTATCATCATATCGCTGAAAAGGTGAAAGAATTTCTGCAGTCAGCCTTCACACTCGTTCCTGAATAATAAATACCATCAGGATCTCATTCATACTGCATTTAGATATATGAATATATTCAACTAATACGTATCTGCCAATAAATTCACAAGTAGTACCTAAAATAATAGCAAAATACTGTTAAATACTGTATAACCACACCTCTTTCTGCAGAGGATTTAAATATAGTTTAAGACTATAACCTTTTAGTATCTCCCGGGAGGAGCTGTGATAGTATTAACTTCATTTTCCAACAAGAAAAAGGGTGGATTCAAATACCAGTTTTCATTATTTTATCTGATCAGTTATACCTGACCAGCATCCAGCTACGCGAGCAAAGCAGTACCCATACAAACGGGAACTAAGCAAATACACACAAATGCTGCTGAGTTTCGCCTATGAACTACAGTTACTGCACATCACAGGCAGAACACGTGGTCCCAGAGTCAGTGGCAATACAGATGCTTGCAGACAAAAATTATGCAGCCACAGATGCGCACTAAAACGTGCATTTTATCTTTGGGTGGCAGGGTGTCATTTCAAGGATGTACTTTTCCCTGCACAAACAAAAGGTCTCCATCCTTACCACTAGAGCACAGATATGTACACAGCTTCAAGAGCATTCCAGTGACTATAGTGCTCAACAGCACCTTTATGTATAGGTACTTTAAGAGACCTTTGAAGCTTCTCAGCCTTGAGGAGGCTGGGTGAGCTGAATCTGAGCCAGCAATTACCATTGCAATAAAGAAAGCTGACAGCATCCTGAGCTGGGCTGTGAAAAGCCTTGCCAGCAGGTTGATTGATCCCTGTCCTCTCCTCAGCACTGGTGTGACACACTTGGATTGCTGGCTCCAGTTCTGGGGAAACACTGGAAAAAGTCCAGTGAAAGGCCACAGAGATAACCAGTGGAGTTGAGTGTGTCATGTATGAGGAAAGGATGAGGCAGCTGGGACTGCTCAGCCTACATCTGGTAAGCTCAGGGGCTCCCTATCCATGTGTATAAATGCCCAAGGGGTACAAAGAGCATGGAGCTTTCAGTGGTGCTCAGTGACAGGACAAGAGGAAAAGGGCACAAACCGGAACACACATGAAATGCCACTTAAACATACCCCTCTCCTCCTCCTTTTTTGACCAAATACTGGAACAGGCTGCTCAAGGAGGTTACGGACTCTCCATCTTTGCGTTTACTCAAAATTTAACTGGGCAAAGCTCTGAGCACCTTGCTCAAGCTGACCCTGGTGTGAGCAGGGCAGTTGGACTAGATGATCTTCAAAGGTCCTCCCCAGCCTTAACTATCCTCACACTGTGAAGTGCTGGACACTATGCAGCCTGAACTCTCTCTGAACTAACCAGAGGAGAGGAGAAGAGAGGAGAGAAAAAAGGAAAAATCATTATTCACAGACACTATTAACAGCTTGCACTATATTTTTTCATTAACACTAACCAAGTGCTTTTATTGACCAAGTGCCTCATCCTTCTCATGAATTATTCTTCTAAGTGTATATTTTAATAATTTAAGCAAAACCTATGCACTATATATTCCTCCTCTACCTAGCAGGAGCCTTCCTATGTAAAGGAAGCAGTTAGATTTGAAGCAAATATAGCTGACCTATATAGGCCAATATTTTATGCTGTGCTTAAGCTGAATTATTTTCATACGCTTTTCACATCTGTGACTTGGGAACTCTGCGCTGCAACGATTATTTAAAATATACCTCACACAGAAAAAAATATGGACTTCTCAGAGAAAAAATCATATGCGTGTGTAATAAAAATTGCTGCATAAAGCACAAATTTGAGAGAACAGAATATTCACTTTCTGTTCTGAGAATGTACTTGCGCAAATTGTGACATTTTGTTTATCATTTGTATGGCATCTCTTTGTTTAAAGAGAGAATGAGTTACAAAGACGATACCTGCTTTCAAATTTTGTTGGTTCCTTTTCAAGAAATTGCAAATGGCACTGGAAAAAAATGTAAGGTAGCACCATTCCAACTATTAGTACGTGACTGGACAAGGTCACAATGCTGAAATCCCAGCAGCTTCAGAATATCCATGTCACCTATAATTTCTGAAGACAGAATGAGAGTAGGACGTGCTGGATGTGGCTATCAGGAAGGGCCCTTGCTTGCACATTTTTAACTCTAAAAGGAATTCGTGCTACGATTCAGAGAAACACATCATGTTCTATGTGCCCTTTGAGCCTACGCTTAACACTTAGGTGAAAATCTTTTCTTCTAGGAAAATCTGTCAAACATCAACCTATCAGTCAACATCAATACAATGCCGTCATTCTGAATCTACAGGGGAAAACAACTACTTTACTAGCCTAATTCATATGGTTGGGAAGAAAACAAATGACAGTGCTGAAGTATAATGGTAAACTGTCCCAAGTCAGCTGCTAAAAATTTCACTGACATGTTTTTAGTGCAACCATCCAGGAAGCGTTTTTATTATCTTGGACATGGTACTGATTGTACACTGAGGAACAGTTTATCAAGTGAATGTCATAAAATATGAAAAAAAAATCCAACTCAGCAGCAAAAGTATGAGTGAAAACGGAAATTTATGCAACCTTAACTCTAACAAGGCATTGCCAGACATCCACCACAATACGTGTCCTATAGGAGAGCAGTAGAAGCCACAGACAGATGGAGAGCTGATTTTCAGATAAGGATTTGATGGTGCAATACATATGCAAGTGGTACAAAAGGAACACAGTTCAAACAATCAATCAATCCATCAAAATACTAAATTTGAGAAGGTTTAATAATGAAATGGCAGATTGGACTGGGTAAGGAAGGTAATTAATTGTAGCATGTGAATCTATGCTAGGATTTGTCACTCACAACAGATGGCAGCATCGTTTGGATTAAAAGGTACACCATGATTTGATGTGTCTTGGTTCAGCCATTTTCCTCTCT
Organism: Oreortyx pictus; assembly: GCA_036925125.1. Classification (NCBI taxonomy): domain Eukaryota; kingdom Metazoa; phylum Chordata; class Aves; order Galliformes; family Odontophoridae; genus Oreortyx; species Oreortyx pictus. Next base: position 66,583,807 of record JAUPFR010000001.1, on the reverse strand, counting down.
CCAATCCTCTTTCAGGTTGTTACTGCCCATCATTCTGAAAGACAAATAACTATCTGCTTCTGTTTGGGGCAGGCAAAGCGGAATAGGAAATCTCTGTATTCTAAATTCTCTATAGTTCTGTGGAATCACAGTCCTTCACTCTGAAAACAATCCGCAGGACTGTATCAGTGGTGAGGATGGCTGCTGGCAAAGGTATGCTTCTCAGGAGCTTGAAGAAGTGCAAATCTGAACCTATGTAATTTGGATGGTAGAACAGTGCCTTTTGTATAGCTTGTTTTGCTTTTGCCAATGCACCTACTTTGTTGGTATAAATATATCCACCATAGGAACATTTTGTGTGCTTGCACTTCAACGCTCACAGCGCAAGTATCACCTCACAGTGAAGTATCACTTCAGTAACCAAGGCCAACATTTTCATCTGGAGGTGGTCTCTGAATCAAGACACCTTCAAATAAATAGAATTCGGTTTTTATAAGTCTGACTTCTGGAAGCACTTGGCACTTTGAAGAATCTGACCACTTCAATTCATGCTCCAAAAAGTGCACATTCAAAAAGAACTAAGCCGAACACTGCTGGACCTGGTTTTTGGATACGAATGAGCAATCTGAAACAGAAACAAACCACTCAACTTCTTTACAGCTCAAGAGGGGCATGCATTTTCATTTTCCTACCACGGAAGTAAAAACACTCCACCACCTCAGCAGCAGAATTCTTACGCTATCAACTGTGAGACTTAAATGAAAAATATGCCTAAGGCACTGCTTCTTCTTGGCATAGACAAGACGCTCACGTGAAGAGGCATTTATTTATTTATTTAAATATGGTTATGCAATTAGAGCCTTAACTGGTCCAATTCCTATCTTGCACTGAAGACATTTGACTCCACTGTCAGTCACACAACCATTTTTTTCTCCAATGTTCCTCCAGCAGCAGGGGACTTGAAGCACAGAGTCTCGCTGGCTGTGTTTTTCTTTTTTAAACCCCACCAACAGTCACTGTAACTCATACAGTGTCAGCTGCAAATGCATTCAAGGATCATTTTACATTTCCTTCCAAGTCACTAATAAAGCTATTGAGTGGTGTCAAGCCAAGAAAAGATTCTTGTGAGTTTGCACTAGGAGCAAACTTTGAGATAAATATTCCCCATCTCCAATGGCTTTACAAGATGTTTCTGTTAGTCAGTTTTCGACTCACTTGATAACCTTGGATTACACTGATTTTACACATTGTAATTTGTGTTTTATTTATAAACATAGCGTGTCAACAAGAATACATAAAAGCAATAAAGCAGTCTAAACATGTTATTCTCAGCACAATTATCCTTGTCGTTGTATTTTGTGATCTTGGAAAAATCTTGTACCTAGTTTGGTTGGCGAGATCTGTTACTCACACAAACTTGCTGGCTGGTATTACGTATGCTGTCATCTCTTCATTTTTTTATTGGAGGTATCTAGTTTCGGCCTTCCAAGGATTTAACTTGACCTACAGTTACCTGGATCATCTTGTTTAACCTTTAAAAGTTCTGGCACAACGTTTGTTCTTTCCAGTTCACTGGAACTCCCCATAGTAAGCCAAGATTTGTTAAAGAGCAACAATAATGGTTTAGACAGTTCAACTCCATTAATACTCTCCTGTGCAAGTTTTGTAGTCTGACAGAGAATTAAGAAGGAAAATACAATTACTGAGTTTCACTTCTTACTTCAATTTTAGACACGCTGAATTTATATCAGAATGACCTGAAAGCATGAAGTATGAAAGCACCCATCAGTATTCTTGCTATGATAATGTTTCAAATAATCTCAAGTGCTTCTACGCCTTGCAGCTGCAAAACACTTGAAATATTATAGGTATGGTCTGCTTTTTACGCAGTTTTTCTGCCATATATATTTCTTCTTGTCCTTTCTCTCTTCCTCCCGCTATCTGCCTATATCTTATGAGAAAAGATAGAAATTTTACAGGAAAAGATTAAAGAACAGATAACAAAAAAAGGAAAATTGAACATTTTTATGGTCTTGTAAGCTACTTTTATGGCTATGCTTAATATAATTTTTGGAGGCTTGAGGTTCAGCTAATGTAAACATAATTAATCTAATAACCTTGTTTTGGCAAACTCCTTGAACTACAGGGGTTTGAACTTAAACTGTATTTAAACACCAGCCCTGTAAACTTGGCATGCCTTACTTCTGAAGCTTATTGCTTCAGAATATCCTTCATCTGCTGCCTCAACCTATAGCATTTATGATGGCTGCTCCAAAAGTAATGCCTCCTATTTCATTACATTGGCCCATGACATCAAAGGCGGATGTTGGTGCTATGACAGCAGAGGTTCAACCTTCCTGCCAATATCCCACTACATCTTGTTGTCACGCAACAGATGGCAGCAGAGGGGCAGTCTGACAAAATGTGCCTGACAGAAGTGCTGATGAAGCTAAGGTGTGTCCATACAGAAAGAATGGCACCTTACTGCCACTCATTCACACCTGCTGAACATTTATGGAGACCAAACAGTGAATGTCTAATACTAATACTCACATGGGAACAGAAAGAACACTGTATGCAAGTATGTCAGCACCTAGTGAACCAATATGAGGCCAAGAGTGACAGTTTCCTGGATCGCATCATTACTGGTGATAAGATGTGGTACCACCACTACAAACCAGAGTCAAAAGGACTGGCAACATGTGAACTACTCGTCAAAGAAAAAGTTCAAGACACAGCCCTCAGCAGGTAAAGTGACGAGCACTGTCTTTTGGATTAGGAATGGGGTGATTCTTCTGGATTTCCTGGAGCCAGACAAACCATCAAATCTTGTCATTACATCATGATACTGACTAAGATGAAGGCTTGAACTTTCAGAGTCAGGCCAGGGAAGAAGAAAACCTTTACCTTGCAATACCATTCTGAAGACCATGAAGAACATTATCAGTGTCGGCTGGACAGCACTACCATACCTACTGTATAGTCTGGATTTGTCACTTATGATTTTAATCTGTTTGGTCCAATGAAAGATGGGCTGCATGGGCAACATCTTCCTAGGAACCACAATACCACAGCAGATGTGAAACAGCTGGTCATATCTGCTGGTACAGGTTTTTACAAGCACGGTTTGGTTCTTGTTCATTGATGGCCAAAATAAGTAGTTAGCAGCTACATTGAAAGATAATGTTTTGTAGTTAAGAATTTGCTCTATCAAATAGTGTTATTATGTTCTTTTTAGCTGTTCTAGTTTCCACAGAGATAAACAGGAGGCATTACTTTCAGAGTAATATTACCAGGTGGAAGGACAAAATGCTGTAGAATAATGTCTTGTTACTCTATCTGAAAATAAAGATATAAAAATCCCCATTGAAAAACCATGAGAAAGACGTTTTAAAATAGAGTTCAAGAAGCTCTATAAACACATCAGTGGATTCTTCATTGCTTATAGCTCTTATCTGCTAAACAGAATTACTTGCAAACTGCAATCTAGCATCTAGATTTCAATACACTCAATTTGAAGCTATCTGAATACTTCTTCAAGTACCTAACCTTAATTTCTCCTCTTTTGCGTGGATAAATCACAATAAAAACAGGGGAAATATGGTTCTGTGCATGTCTTTAGTTTGAGTGAGTTAAGTAAGAAAAACATTTGTCCCTTTACATAAGAAGTTAAGAGAAGTACAAATTACAATTAAATTGAAGATTTGTAAGTAAAATTTTCCCTAAAATGGCAAAAGTTGCTGTTTGTTTGTGGGAGAGGTGTCATCTAAAATAACTCTTCCTGATGTTTGGCTGACATCTTGAAGCCTTTTTCTCAGTCACTACACAACACGAATCCATCTACTGACCTATCAAAAGCAAAAGTTACTGTATTAATATGCCATTATGCAGAATCTCCTGTAATAGAAATATAGCAACATAGAACGATTTTAGGATACTATAGGCTCTGACTATGTTTGTCTGTACAGCACTTTGATGCTTAAAAGTATTTTTCAGTGCAGTATCCAATAGCTTATTTCTAAAAATAAACAACTTCCGGATGAAATTTCAGTTTTGCTAGTCCTCATCTTTCCTTCATCTAATTGTACACTTCAGCTTTTTTTGATGAGCTGTGCTATTTGAGACTAGAATACAACTGGAGAAAAAGCTGCCAACACCGTCCAGCGCTGGACTCTCAAAGAAATCTTTCAAAGACCAAACTCTGAATAAGTATTATTAATCACTTTTTCAATTTCAGTGGAAATCCCTTGCATAGGGAGTTGTCTACCAGCACTGAAATAGCCTTGGAAAGAGAAAAACAAGCTAAAACAGCTTGTCTAATGAACCCTAGTTTAAATGACCAAGAGAAGCAGGGTGACCCACTATCCTTTACTTGCTGGTATTTTGCCCACCTCCCCAAGACGTGTCCAAAGTCTGGAGGGCTTATTCCAGAATTGGCTTTATGTCTTCTGATAAATGCAGTTTTTGTATTTTTCTCACTAGTGTTCATTTTTCCTAGCACTTGAAACATCAACATTTCAGTTCAACACTCAGTCAACATTTCAATCAAATCTGCAACCAGTCCAGAGCACTTTCCAATCCTAGGTTAACTGGGATTCTTGTTAGTGTTCTTCACTTTCCCTATCATCTCTACTTTATAAGAATACTCTTATTTGTGAATAGAAATGTGACTCCTTGCAAAGAGTAGACTGAAGACTACGAAAACAAAATGTACACGAAATACTGAAGTTTCATTTCATTCTTTTTTCTGAAGAAAGATGCAGCTTTCTTTCCAAAAGGCCAATTTCCAATTTATACAACCCCTGTTTATTTAATAGGTATCTGACAGAACTATTTCAAATAGCTAAGAAAAATGATACAAAATCAATGTGCTTTGCGCTGGTGCTGCCAAAAATGATGTTGGCTCTGATGATACTACTCTACAAAAACATCTGTTAACACAGTGTTATTTATTTCCTTGTTTTGCCTAACTTAAATGTTTAATTTGTACGTGTGTATGTCTGCACTTTTATTATGCTTTGGACTGTGGTTCCAAAAGAGGTACACGTTTGTGCAAGAAATATTTAGTCCAACTGAAACACTCAACACAACATTCCTAAAACAACACCGTGTAAAAAGCCATTTTTCCCATTTCATCTATGACTTGGAGTTGTGATGAAATACAGGAAACTCACCTGATTCCTGGAGATAGCGATACACCAAGAAATTCACTTCGTCACTGGTTATGCTCATCTTAGCCCAACCTCAATATGATGAGGTTTACGAGAAGTGTGATCCACGCTCTGTTCAAAAGGAAAGAAAATAGCAGGTTTTGTTTTATTTTGATTTATTATTAAAGTTGTTATCAAAACAGATGGGGGATTTGTTAAGGTATTCAAAGGTCTCATCATTAGAGCTGTTACATCCCTGTGGGAGGCAGCCATTAAATACTGTGAATCAAGTACTCAAGCTGTACTATACTTTTTATTATAATTAAAAAGCAGTATTTAATATATACAAGAATCCAAGGGGGCTCTTTAAATCTTGAAAGCCTTTGCAAATGTTAACTGCGTTACCTCAGTGGCTTTATTACTGGTTCTCTGGGCACTCCTTGTTACCGTAAGAGTATTGCCTCTTCAGAAGTACTGGCAATTACTCACGTATACCAAATCATAATCTCTTTGCAGCCCCAAATTTGTCATCCAGGTTGCTGTCCAGTAGTTCACTCACTTAATAGAAAAGTTCTTTCCTTATAAAAACTAAGTTACGCAGAGGACGTAAATAAAGTTCCCATAAAAAAGAAAAAAAACTAAATTTAAGATGAAATTACAGATTTTATTACAAGAGTGTGCACGTGGGAGAGAGGCGGGGGGGAAGAATGCAATATATCCTGTGCCAACAAGGAATACAAATATCCTGGCATTATAAAAAGTTATAATGTTATAACGTCTCTGCTGATTGCTAGTGAGCAAGAATTAAACTTCAGTTATTCACTTAAGCAATCCTAACCTTTAGGATGACAGTTTTACACTACTACTTTGGGCATGCACTCTGAGAATAAATATATTTGTTTTGAACATTTTCCACTAAGTCTTGATTCATTTCTGCTTGGGAATCTGCTCTAAGAAGTTTGGTTTCCAAAGCTGTTAGGTGCTCCTCAGATATAACCTTTGCAGCTCTGTCAGGCACACCATACCTACACCTCTCCCCTTATCTCTCTTCTTGGTCAGCAGAAAGGTCTTGGTTCATTGGGAGCCTCTTCAGCACTTCTCATTGCCTGAATTAACACCTGCTACTGTGGGCAATGCTGATGAGCTACAAGTCTTCCCTGCTGCTCGTTTCAATCAGCGTGTCACTTCTGACTGTAACAGATACTTATGCACATTTACAGGAATTGAGGTCTTTTGAACCCTGTTAAGCTTTCAATTCTCCTGGACTGCTGGATTTCCTCAATGGCTCAGATGCTGTTTTTTTTTTTCACAAGAAACTACACTTTGATAAGCTGGGAGACATCTTCCTCAAGCCATCTAGTTTTTATTATAACTTGGAGAATATGACAAAAATAGTGAAAATCTCTGAGTCTCAACTGCAGAAATTTCATCTACTTTTAGGGCTCTGAGGGAAGGCAGTGTCAGCTGTACCCAACCAGCTCTGTCACTGATGTCATGTTTCCCTTGGAAAATTGTTTGGTGCCCTTGCTCCTCAATCCCTCATCTATATTATAACATTTCTCTGTCACAATCAGGAGACTGAAAGCACTCACAGCTGCAGGGGGTTAGTTATCAAGGTGGCATTGCCTTCAGCTACAGACTGGCTCACCTCTTCGGCAAGTGGAAAGGCAACCACAGGTAGCAAAAGATATGCTTATAGGCGTGAAAAGCAGGCAGAAAAAGCACTTCAGGAAGATGGGTGGGCAGCAGCTTTTAAATATCACTTGACACCCTTGATCATGAATAATTAATAAATCACCATGCCTCTTTCTGCATAATCATCACCATTACAAGCAGAACAAAAAAGATACCTTGCAAAAAGCGAGACCATTTTCATCCCGGAGTATTTAAAGTACACTACGGCTGCGATAACAGTAAAGGAAGAAATTTTGATAGCTGTGGGTTTAAAAAAAATACCTAAAGTAACATTAAAAGAAGTATTTTTAGAAGAGCAGTTTCAGTACTCGGTGGTAGGAAAGTTGGTAAAGATGAAACCTCTTACAAAAATTCAGTTTCAGCAATGACGTACATTGTGGTCAAATGAACTTTATTAAAAGAAAAAAAAATCATGAAACTACAAATGCTGTTTCCAGATGCATCCTGATAATTCAAGCCATTCACATGCTATTTCCCACATACAGAGAAATGTTTTGGGAAATGAAAGGGAAAGGAGGGGCGCTGGGTTTTGCTTTTCTAAAGAAGACTCTTCTTAAATGAGTTAAAACCAGAGAAAACCAGCCTGACTGCAGACTAAACAGTTTGACAGCCTCAGAAAAGCCTCCACATCAGATACCTTTGTATCAGAATCCCACGCACACCGAGGAGCTGGATTTACAATGCATTTTCCCTGAACTTGGTCAACAGGAATGACTTTGACATATGTGTCGGATCATATCTTTATACAGACTGTTACCATGCCATAAATAACCAGACGATCCCCACTCATATATTTAAGGTTTCTTTTCCCTCCGAGATGCCAGTGCACAATCAGATATACTACTGTAAGGCTTCCACCCATCCAGAATTATACGAAGACCTTGGCTTTGACCCAGAGAATTCTATTCATTAGAAATTTGGCTGAGCTTTGAAAGACCATACTCAATTTCATTAATGCTCTTTCTGATTTCCTTCGTCCCTATGGAAAAACACCTCATACAAAACTGAGTACAGAAAACATGGTGGGGAGGAGAGGAACACGTCACATTTGTGTGCCACTACATCTGATTCACAAGCAGCAAACAGCTAGCCACAATTTTTAATTCAGAAATACAAATGCCTATAGAAAATAACAGAAACCCTTAGTTATCATTGTGATAGAATTATTCTTGCTAAGTGACAGTCTCCTTTTGCTACTGGAAACTGTTGTTACTGAGATTAATATTTTTTTAATAAAGCACTGCTTAGAAACAAGACATTTCACATTCAAACCAGCAACAACATCTTAATTCTTCACAATTACAAAACGAATTACAAAAGCATTCAAACTGTTCAAGCTTTCTTTACTTGAAGCATTTTTTTCCTGCACTGTTACACATTAGGGCAATTTCTACTTACTCCAACCTTGCCTTAGAAACACGGGCTATGATCCTGCAGGTATTTGGGTATGTCAAATATGGGAAAAGAGCCTGTGATCAGGGTGAGCAAGCAGGCTCTTTTCCTGGAGTCAACACTGGGCCTGATTTGGCTCAGTGTGCTGGCATGCCTCCTCCCAAATTAGACCTTCTTGGAGCACCAGAAATCCTACTGGATTAATCACGCTGTGATTGGAGAAGGCAGCCTGGGGAGCAGCTCTGCTCTAGCACTGTACCAGCCAGGTTCACCAGGCTGCCTATCTGTATCACGTTCCCTTACCCACATCAAGCACCTATGTTTCCTTATTCTGGTGTATTTCAACACTGTTGCGATAAACATGAGAGATCTGGCTGAAGAATCATATGAAAATAACCTCCAGTCTTTAAAATTCCACATAGAGATGCAGCTCCACTCTCTCCTCTGCAGGTCACAGGCCCTGAAAGTCTTTTCCTGCCCCCCAGGCTTACCACTGCACAGTCTGCAGAGTCTGTTCCAGGAAAGGAGCTCACCTTTGCCACCTGTGGCTGCACTGCTTTCCACAGGGACTTACCGGCCAGCCCTCCCCTCAGGAAGACGGAAACAGGGCAGACACTTAGGGAAAACACCTAAACTCAAACCTTAACCTGAAACCTAAATAGGAAACTGCACGCTTCCTATTTCTGCATCCAGCCCTCCCGACAGAAATTCATCAGGCTGCCAGCCAGGTCCTCACATTACCCCCTGAGAACCTGGGAGTTCTAGTCAGCTTTAACCGAACACTGAGCAGCCTTTAGCTTCCTGGAGGCTTTTTTTCATTACTGTAAAATAAACACACTCCGCACCCAGAAATATATATATATATATAATGTTTTTAATGTCCTGAAGGGGTTGCACTATATATCTACTTACTCAACAAGGCTAGGCTAAAACGTCTTCTCCCAACAAAAGTTTTAATGACCGCAATAAAAATAAAAAAGAGAGAGGAAAAAGGAGAAACTGTATTTTCTTTGTGAAAACAAACAGAACAAAACAAAACAAAAAAACCCGCACCTAAATCAGGCAAAAAAAAGTCTTCATTAAAATGAAAACATTCCAGAAAGTTCAAATATTGAGTGCTGCCAAACATGGGAACTGGAGTTCCCACCCTTGCGCTCCCATTTTCTCATCCAAGATGGCTCAGGGCACGAAGCTGCACCTCTTGAGAGCCAGAGCAGCTGCCCGTGTCACAGCAGTGCATCTGAAGGCACTGTGGCAGCACAGCCAAATCAAGAGGTTACTGTTTTGCATATGCTCTGTAGTTTAATGAAAAACATCTTTTCCCAAAGCCAGAAATCACTTCTCACGAAGCGACCTACTTAGTCAATCTCAGTGACTTCTGCTGAGAAACACATTCACCAGAAACTTTCGGCGAGCCCTGCACTTATGTGTATCCATGCTTGGCCTCACCATGCAGCCAGAACACAGGCAGCAGCTCTTCCCCAAAGGCTGACAAGCTCTCTTTGGCCCACACCACTGCATTCTTCAGTCTTGTCTTTTATTGCAGCCTCCTCCTCCTCCAGAGGAATTCCAGTATATTTCCTTCCCAAAATACCCAAACAGAACTTTGGGAGAGGAACAAAGCACACACCGCCCTCTCCCCCCTTGCAGCCTTTCTTTCCATTTCAAGAAGCTGAAGAGGAAAACATCTTTTCTTTGCCCCCATCCTGACATGGGAGTGATAGTTTCATTCCTGCTGATGACAAGGTGCAGAGCACACAGGACAGTTTTTGCAAACTCCACCTGTGCCAGTCATCAAAATAGCACGCAGCCCTGTTCACAGTGCAGCTTGTGTGTGCATGACTTCCAGGCTCCTCCTCTCTGAGGCTTGAACTTGACATTGCCTTCCTTTAAAAAAACAGCCTAAAGGATGAGCAGTTGCTCCTCCTAGAGATCAGGCACTTAAAAATCCCAATCAAGACAGTAAGATGCACCATCTTCCTGGCCTTTCTTAATGAGTATTCAAATAGTTAACTGTTTGCATTCCAAATGACCAACACGGGCCACTTCCATTACTCAACAACAAAAACGAGGCAATTCAGAATTCTCCTAGGATCTTCTACAGGTGCTCACAGACGTCTTTGCATCACATAACGTTTAATATTGTTGGGTCATCTTAATAAATGCAACAAGAGAGAGCAGAAGAGGATCTTCTCCTCAAGAGACTGCTGAGTGCTCTGCACAGTGTGTGCTGCTGCACCTCAAGCTTTGTTGACATTTACAGTAGCTGAGTAAGGACAGGGACCTCTGAGAGAAAAGACAACAAGCTTACCAGAAAACTCAAATGGCCAAATGTTCTGTCTGGTGCTTCCTCCTCTTTTTTAAAGTCTGTTTATTTACACTGACCTTGTGTTGGTTTTAAAATGGCTACACTAAACCAAAAGAAATGCAGGAAGCTCCAGCTCATCCCCATTCACACCACTGCCTGAAGACCATGTTCTTAGGAGAAGAAGCAACAACTGCATCTGCCTCAGACTTCAGAAAAACCGGTACCGATAAACATAAGGTCCAGCTTGGATCGTGACATGTTAGGGTATCTCCTACAATTCATCACTGAATTCAACCATATCGGAGTTCAAAATCTGGTGCCAAGTGAAGAAAGTGGAGGAATGACAATTATGTGCATATGGCAATGATTAATGAATGCGTAGTTCTGTCTTGAAGAGGTCGCTCTTGTTGAATCAAATGTTGCATGAGCTAATCTGACAAAAATGGAATTTCATCTGAATAAAAACGTCCATCAAAATAAAATAAAAACTTTGCTCAGAAAGGTCAGTATACTATGCCGTACTTACACAGATGTGCATGGAAAGGAACTAATCTCTTATTTTAAAGCACAGCTGAACCTGCTGTATTTATCCTTTCAAAAATTTGCAAGTAAATTAACAAAATGGTTGCCTTGTCCTAGAAAACAAATTACACGGGTTTACAGGTAATCCACTAAAATATTTAAAAACAAAAATCTAAATCAAACCTAATACTAATTTACCAATAAAAATAGGTTGGCCAATTAAACATTTAGGTGGACTGCAGAATGCTCTGTTTCATCATTAAAATAGCTTTTCTTCAGATTATAAATTACATGTCAAACTGAAAAGCCATTTGGAATCAAATCTGTACCTATTTATCAATCAATCAATCAATAAAAGCAACAGAGATATTCCAGCAACTTCTAAGTGCTATTCAACTATTTTTCAATTAACCAGCAATTTTCAGCACAAAATAACTGTCAACAGAAGAGAAGCCTTTCATCACCAAATTCCCAGCAAATTCTATTCCTCAATCAAAAGACGAAGAATCGTGCATTGGCTCCTTCATGCTTACAGTCTCCTAGTTTGATCAAGTTATTTTCCAGTTCTCAGCTGGTTTACTTAATTACATCAGCCTCCAGCATTTCACTCCTAAGAGTGGATCTTTTCCAAATCCTTTTTGCCGCACAGCAAAATGGTTTTTCCTGTATTGATTTTTCCTTTTTGGTACTTGGCTAAGGGGAAAAAAAGCAAACAAAACCAACTGTTCTTCTTAATTAGCACAACTGTGTTATACCTCTTTTATAGCATAGTTCTGAGAAGAGGCAATTTTAATATATTTTTTTTCTCTTTCATAATGAAATTGATGTTTACAATAGTATATTATATGGAAAGCTCAGGGAAGCCAAAAACAAGATTGTGGGGAGAGAAAAGGTTGCTAGTTCTTAACATCGCAAATGAAATGACATGAAATACAATGTTTTTTATTTTGTTTAAGATGGAATTACAGAGGCTTAAGAAATAAGAACACAGTATTTGTGTGATTGGTTTGAGAATCAAGACATCTCATCACTCTTGAACAACTTAAGTCAACTGGGGATCCCGACAGGCAAAAAAAGTAACATTTTCTTCCTCATATGTGCACAAAACTATAATCTGGACAAACTGGAGGATGTGTCCATACATGTCAAGTCAATGAGACAAAAATATCTGATCAACTAGTTGTACACTTAACTGTGTGTGTGTATGTTTAGTCCCATGAACGCAATGTGACCAGAAATTAAGTTTTAAATCTTAGTAAGTGTGCTACATGTTCAAAATAGGTAATGAAGACTATATCCTTAAAAAAAAAAAAAAAAAGACACAAATTACCCTACACAATTACTCTACAGATATTCGATTTTCTTGATTTTTGGCAAGTGGAACAGTTAATTCATAATATCTCAAATCTTGCTTTTCACCACATTTACTTGGATTGTTATTAATATCTCAGAAAAAAAAAAGTGCAAACATTGAGATTTAAATTTTTCAACAGTACTTTACATTCACAGAGCACTGAGTGAAAAGGAATATGATGGGAAGAGTCCTTGCCAGAACTAGCTGTACCTGTTTCATTTTCTTTTCGTATCCTCAGATGTGATTAAAATGACACAAATGAATTTTTAGAACGAACTTCCCCTCACATATTTAGAAGAAGGGCAGTTTCTTTTTTAGCTGCCAAGAATTTCTCTGACACCTAAAAAAGTACACTAAAATGCCAATTTGAGGTATCTGAGTCCTAAGCTTGGCTTTCAGCATGGATGTAAGCAGGCACCCAACTGTGATGAGGCAGGCCATGCACCAGAAGACAGAACATGTGCCTCTGAGGTGACACCATGGGGCTGGGATAGATAACAGGGGCTCCATAAAGTCCCAGAGCCACCGGCTGTAAGGGCAGCTGGGATCAGCAGGCACGATGTCTATTTTGTTTATTTTATTTTTAAATGAAACAAATAACACAAGACCTACGTGCCTGAAAGGACAGCCCTGACTTTCCTGAAAGATGGAGTAGCTGGATAAGGCTACCTTGAAAAAGGTATCTGATTTTTATCCAGCAACTTTACCATTTAAAATGGTGCAACTCTGGGAGCAGCAGCCCAAATCCTGATTTTTCCCAGTACATCTGAACATTTTAACAAGTTGCACCATGCATGTTCTCCTTATTTCTGAAGGGCAAGATAAGGATAAAACATCCACGTGTGCCTCTTACACCGCCTTTTATATAAACTGCTTCCTTTCAAAGTCCAAAGGTGAATCCCTGCTTTAAAAACCACACTGCTAGCAACTTAACAGCTGGAATGGTATTAGTGCCAACCACAACTACTGGGACCTTTGCTATTCAACATATGACAACAGACAGCCCAGGCTGACATGGCACATCAGTGCTGCAGGAATGGAGAGGTGACACAGAGCAAAGGTAATATAAAGGAGGCTGAAATTTTTTCATACCCTCAAGCTCAGTCTCTTTATTTCGTATCTTTGTTCCAGGCCTCCAGCATGAAGGAAACATGCTGAGAGCCATGGACTGACTAAAGTGCTAACAAAAATGACGGGATGTCCAGTTACCTGCACATTTTGGTTTTACTTCTCTTCCACAGGTAATAACTGTGTTCCAACTCCATGTACATTTGAACTGCACATTGTTTCAGTATCTTCTAAGACTTCATTAGTCCTAAGTGCTAGAAGTTTAAATATGGAAGCAATTCTGGTGCTGCCTCACAATAATACATTCTACTGGAATGACAAAACCAACTCCCAGACTTAGCAAAACTCTGTGTACAAGATGACATAGTCCAGAGTCTGCGCTGGATTAAAAAGCCACAAGCTTTGCAGGCTAACTCCACATGGCTGTGGAGCAGAAGAGCAGTAGACAGGTGTGCTCCTAGCAAGTGCAAAGGGGCAGTCACATGTATGTATGATCCATCAGCTGAGGACAAGTGAACAAGAGCTTGGGAAAGGATGTGAAGAGGTCTAGGGATGAGCAGGGAGAGGAAGCCCAGCCTAGCCCATTTGGGGCCTTATGGCCTCAGGCAAAAGGATGGGGCACTGAAGTTGTTAAGGGGGTGGGATTTATTGCTTTCACCTAATAGGCTTAACAGATGTTACTGGGAACAATTTGATGTTATTTTTCCATCATTTATGATTTTATTTTTCTTTTCCTCAGAGCAAGCAAAGGCCATACATCTTACCACATATTTCAGCCTTAACTTGTTTTCCCTGTAGTATTATTAAAAGTGTGGCTGAGGATTTTCTTCGTTTTTTTAATTATTATTTTAATTACTACACTAAGTGAAAAAGAATTTTTCCCATTCGTCTGTAATTCCTGTGCAACTGAAAGGATTATACTCTGAGCTAAAGGGCAAAAATATTTTCAGGCTCACAACATGGAAAATGTCAGCCCCCAAAACAAATATTTTGTACATTATAGAATACATGAAGACAAAGAATTTTAATGGATACTATTTTGAACTTTGATGATGCTAGATCCTCTTATAAACTATTTATAAACATATTAACGATAGCTATGAATAGTTAATGTTTTCTCTTGAATAATCCTAAGAGAAAGTCAGTGCTAAACGCTGTAAGGACAAACATTAGATAGTACTGTGCAACAGAACAACAGAAACATGAGTATATACATTCAGAATATTTCACTGCAGTGTACGTACACCTCAACATTTAGCTATTTTGGAAATCAGTTTTTTTTTAACGCAAGGTTCACTCAATTTACTCCAGTTTACAATGATTTGAGCTTTAGAGACAAGTCATTAAATGCCTTCCTAATGCCTCCATTTTTTATGAAGGCATAATGTTACTTTTCTTCTCGAAAGGTGAAGGAGGAAAAAGAAGGACAGAGAGACACAAACTGCTGTAAAAGGATGCCTGCAGACACTTCTGTGCAACCCCTGAACTAAAACCTCACTGAGTTATTTTTCTGCATTTGTTTTGCTAGATATTTCATCCAGAAACTTCCTGCTAAGAAAAAAAAAATCAATGCAAAAAATTCAGACTGAGTAATCTCAGTCTTATGAAAACCATCTCAAGCACAAGCTTAAGATACTGTTTTTTTTTCCCCTGTGGCTTTTTTTTTTTTCCCAACCTTTCCTCTGAATGATCTATATATGTAGACCACCAAGAGGGTAGAGAAAATCAGGCACAGCATATCCAGTATCATAATCCAAATTGTACAACACTATCTCACACACTATCTGTCTTTTCACCAATCCCTCTTCCTTTGTATGCTGTTAGTACCCATTGGAGTCAGGCAGACTGTCACTTTACATTTTCTGGCTTTCTGTCTTACTGGCAAGACCACAGGAGGAATACTCTGTGCTTCTCCTCTTCAGATGGAAAATGTCTGCTCATTTTCATAAGCCATTTTTTATAAACATATATAAACAGGCCACGTATGGAGGTGTACACAAAATGTACATCTCAGTATCGCATTTGGTTATTTCCTCCAGTCTAAGGATGGCAGAAGAGATAAGCAGTAGCACTGTAATGTTGCTTCTCATATACTCTGGTTTTATTTTAACATTGATTTGCCTGTCCTGACTAGCTTTTTTGTTACTCCTAGATGGATGATGAATATGGAACATAGCAAGATAAATTTCTGGTGGCACTATTGTGAAGTCCTATGCAACACTAATATAAACAGCAAATTCTTTGGATTAAAAGATTCCATGAAATGGAAAGCTTTTTAACCTGCTTTTTTGTTGTTGTTGTTTTTTCTTAAAAAGCTAAACAACCTAAACATGTCATAACCTAAGTTTTTCCATTAAAAAAAAAATCAGTTGAATACTTCTCAAGAAGAATTTCAATCTATTATAACACAATTACTAGCCAGGGCACATCAAATAAAATAGCACTCTCAGGCTTAAAAATATCAACACACAGAGAACTGAAGACTTAAAACTACACATAGAGGGTTTGAAAAGCTTTTAAAGCTTTTAATACCTAGACAAGAATTATTTCATCAGAGAACAAAATGATCCTATATTTTTGGCCTCTCCTTCAAGAGAGATGCTCAGGAAGCCAGAAGTGATCATAAAGGCTGACATATATGTCAATCATATGTTTACTATCACAAAAGTATTCTGAAAGCCAGCAAACATCAGTAGGATTTTGGGTGCCTAAAGCACTGAGGATAAGAGGTTCAAAGGGACCTCAGGAAATATAAAGTCTACTCTCTCAAAGTAGGGTGAGGTCTGGGGTCAGATCAGGCTGCTCAGAATCATCCCTTCCCTTCATTGACTGGCTGTGCTCATGCTCATACAGACGAGAATTGCTACTTGCTCACACATAGTGATATTACAGTTGTGTTATAAAGTTACAAAGTCCACATAGGGTTTTAAAATGAACATTAGCAGTCAAATAATTGAAAGTAAGTCTTTTTCCAAACTGGAACAGTCTTACTACCATCTTTACCACCTTTCATTTTATATGGAAAAAAATATATCTGGAAAAGACATGCAGGAAGGTAGACAGGGTAATACTCAATACTATCATGCCTACTGGATCTTCTAAGGATGTAATAACCAAGTGAGTATTTTAGCCATCCAGCTCTTGGAATGTAATTCTCACATGCTATTTAGCTATTGAATTCCTTCTACAAGGAATGGGGAAAGTTACGCGCCTGTTTCAAAGATTTATGTATTTTCCTGTAGCCATGGATTAGACAGTTGTCTGAGACTGGGATTCACTGCTTCAAATTTATCCTCCAAATCTAGGCTCCAATTTGTATCTTTGGCTGTAAAGAACTGACTAATTATCTTCATCTTATTAAAAAAAAAAAAAAAAGAGAGAGAGAGAGAAAGAAAAGAAGAAACGGAGAAAGGTGGCAGTGGCACTGGTATGAGATTTAAGAGACAAAAGACTGAAGTGCTCATTAAGAATTAGCAGGTTCAAACCTGCGTTTTCCAGCTCCCAGGAGAGCACACTTCACACCCGGTTACAGGTTGTGGAAATGAAAGCTCTGAGGAGCAAAGAATGTGAGAGTCATAAGACAGAAGGATGGGGAAACAGGTATCAGTAGCTGCTTTTAAATGATTCCCTGCTATAGATGTTCTGCAGCTGGATAATGAATAATGATAACTTTCATTTCTCACTATCAATGAAAAAATACACATAGTATAAGTGTGAATGTTCATGTACTGTTTACTCAAACCTGAATTTTTATTAATCTTTTCATTCCTCACTACTATTTTTTCTCTACATATGTTTTACATTTCCTTATTAAGGAAAGATAATTTCGGTCTCTCTTTTTCCTACAGAAACTCATGATTCTTTGTAGTATTATGCAAGGAGCAGACATCAACACCGATATTTCAGTATGACACATTATAAGCTTATATTATCACTTATAATTTGAGTACATTTTAACTGTTTGGACTGCAAAGCTCCACGGTGAGTGTCAGCCTCAGGCTAGATCTTTTTCTGGAAGGCATAAGGAAAAACATTTCCATCATTTCAGAGTGCAGTTGGGGAAAATACAGCGTTACCGATATTTATACAGCTGTTTCAGTGAGGATCTCCAGTGCTTCCATGCTTCAGACCGGGGAGCTGACATTTGGCAGAGACGTTGCTCGGATGGCAGAATGCCCTTTCTGCCACAGTGAAAACCCACAGAAATCTGACTAAAAAAAATGTTCTCCTGAAATACTGCTTGTATATGGCTCTGCACAGGTTTGTCAGAAAGCCTGCCATCAAATTATCAAATATTATTACTGCATTAACCTTGCTTCATACTAAGGTGATGGGAGCTTAGCGTCTTTTCACGTATAAGGGGATGCAGGCACAACCTGATGCCGAAAGCAAGGGGCAGCAGGCTGTGAAAGGTGATGGGAATCAGGGTTATAGGCTGATGCACTACTGAACTGGACTCTCCTGTACACAGCTCTGCTGATGCCTCATCTCCAGAGAGGAGGGAATACTCTTTCCTCCCAACAATGAAAAATAATTCTAGACAAGGTATAACTGACTTTGAAACCTCTCTGCTGTCCTTCCTATTACTTTTTATCAGCAGTTTATTCCTGAACATTTAGACTATGTGACCTTTAATGCCTTTTAGCTGTGTTTATTAACAACCTTGCTTTTATTACTTTTATGAGTTAGGGCTTTTCCCCTGAAGCATTCAATTACGAGACTTATTTGGTTTGGGGAATTCTTGAAAAGAAAACAGAATCTTTTGATTTTCCCCAACAGAAAAAGATGATTTTTTTTTCCTCTCATTTGTTTTCTGTCAATTAAGGACAGACTTAAACAGCACAGATGTTCACTTATAAGGATATGTATTTTACCTTAGTCAAATTTAATTGCAACACTGCAGAAATTCAGTGAATGGCTAATATTTAGTCAGCCACTCTGAACAACAGAAATGCCTATGAACACACACTGTTCTTACACTTCTGCACATCGCAAGTTCCGAGCAGAGTTTGAGCTGCAAAGCTTCAGTGGTTTCTCAGGGGACAGGTAGCAAACTGCAGAGTGAGAAGGCTGATTGGCAGAAGTGTATGTGCACTTGCGGGGTGTGAAAGAAAAGCATCAATAAAATGGCAGAGATACACGCACAGTGAAGGAGCAGGAAGCTGACAGAGCAACAAGAACCAGAACTGAAGGAGAAAAAGCCATGTGAAAGAAACAGTGGGTGGGTGAGCTGGCTGAAGGGAGGGGTGACGCTGAGAGCAAAGAAATGGTTTCCTACTTAATTCCTTAATTCACCCTCTAATGGTATCTAGGAAACATCATTTACTTTCGTTACAGGCGAGGTGATAAAACAGCAAAATTGCACAACTGCTTCTGTCTCCAGCCTAAGTTCCCGAAGTTCACCATTTCCTGAAACATCCGCACCACATTCCAGCACTGAAACCACTCAAAGGTGCCCAGAAAACAAAAAACAAACAAACAAAAAAAACCCCACAACAAAACAAACCTAATTTTCATCTCCCCCAAGATGATACATGGAAAAAAAATAAAAATTAAAAAACAGCATGCGGGGGACCAAATAGTTGTGACATCTCAAACTCGGTGTTAATTTGGAAATCAAGCTCCCCCTAAACTCCCCTGCTGCTCCTGTTTCCCATAGATTAGGATTTTGGCTGAATCTGGAACAAGCTAACAGGCTGACCAAATGGGGGACTGAACAACGTACAGAGAAGAGCTGCTACTCCACACACTGCAGACAATAGTCTGGGTCTGTTGCCCAAGCCGCTCTGATCTCAGTCCAAGTCCAATCATAAGTTTGAAAGATAACATACGTATAGTTAGATTTTACTGAATTAATATGACATGTAAGACTTTGTTACCTAGACACATCACTGCTCTGGCAGGTACCGCAAGTAGAAATAGCATGAGCCATTTGAGGACTCACAAACTGACTGCTTCTAAAATAGTGTCTGGATTGTTTGATGTAGCTGGAGAACTTCAACAGATTTATCTGGCGTATCCATTAACAGCGTTCTGAGACCGATTTGTTACAGCTTACGGTGTTCAGGTTAAGGAATTCAAGAGAAGTCAGTCAGGTGTGATACCTCGTTAAAGTTGCGTTCAAAAGCTGCCAGTGTATTGCCTGTGACATGGAAACGCCTGTCAAAAAAACAGTCAATAATATATTTTTTTTTCTCCTGTGTGGAAATAAGTCAACCAGAAAATTCCAGTCTTACTTTGTAGACCATCTTCAAACAAGATCGTAATGTTAACCATTTGCAAGATGGACAAATAAAGCTGACTGGCATGTGGCAGAACGTAGTGTTCATATTACTCCTTCTAAAACCTCAATTGTATAGATTTGAGCTGAGTTCTACTATCACTCCCAATCTATTCCAGAATGACAAAATCTGAAATGTTAAGATTCTTGTAAATATTTTAACATTTCCTCTCTGTGCACCAAAGCACTTCAGTTCACACAGACCCCTTCAGGACATACACAAGCCACGAGGTCCAAAGTCTCATTGAGTTCCATGAGATACCAGACCATTCCCAAGGATGAAATGGGGCCTGGTAATTTCCCAACAAGTCTGACATTGTTTTGCTTTTTCCTGAAAGAGCATATCAATCCTTGGCCACCAAACAAATCATCTAGTCAGGACAGGCTATTTTTATAGTTCCCAGATGGTCCTTATGTACTTTCATGCATGACATGAGCTTCCACTTTGGCGACCTTGGTAAATGTGAAACTGTTCTGTCCAAGTAAAGAAAGGTAGGAGCTGTGTTGTGCACATGGGTGTATCTATTCATAGTTATGTCATGCACTTTAGCTAGCACTACATCATTTTATTTTCACAATGTACCTTGGCATTTGTCATTGGCAGGAGTTCAATTTGTGTCATAAAAAATATACTGTCTTCAATTTCTGTTCATTCCAGTTATCTGCTTCTTCCAAAGGGAAATGTGACAAGCAATTTGCATTCAGGAGTTGATTGCTACTTTTGACCCCCGTTCCATATTTTGACAGCGAACACTCAGCAATATTACCCGTTTCTGAAATTATATTGGAGAAACTATTGATATTCAGTCTTGCAAGGAAGCATGCCCTGAACTCCTCCAGCAAATTCCCTTGAGGCCGTCTTCACACAGTCCTGGGGCTAACAAAAAAAAAAAATCTGGATTTTTTAGATTCAAGTATTTTGGCCTCACATTATTAACACTATGATTGAAACCTAACAATCAACTACGTCTGGGAAATCCAAGAGAAAAAACTGCCACAACTTACTGTGGATTATCCTTTCTGGGGATAATTAGTTATTCTTACACATTGCTGCTTAGCTAAATGGGTAATTTGCAGCCTGGAAATTCACGTACAAAGGATACAAATGGTTTTAGATCATGCACTAAATCAACACTTCTGAGGCAGCTGCAATGCTTTGAAGGCTCCTTTTGCACTACCAAGACCCTAAAGCACAGCAAAGAGCGACTGTTGCTCGGGAGACCACAACAGAGGTGGAACCCATTTTACAAAAGCAAACATGACTGTTTATCTGCACGAGAATATTAGCTACGGGGGAAGAATTCGAAAAGTGTCCCTGGTGCTTCCATTCCCCTTTTTGGCTCATTATTGTGTAGCTTCAGGCAATAACTGAAACCAAACCATGCATCAATGAATGATATTGACATATGACAGAAAAGGCTTCCAGACTTGGACTTCCAACTAAGACAGCACGTAATAGTTTCTCTATGACAACTACTCTAGGCGCTTGCTGGACTGACATGCATATTCCACTCCAGTTTGGGGTTCTATATAAACTCATCACAGCTTAAAGAGAAGCTGTTGATGATGATGACGAATGGCATGTTGGTTCCACGTAGGTTTACATATAGAAGGTGTGGAGCATTTTGTGGAGCTGGAAACATAAGAAAAAAGTCCCAGTCCACATAAACCACATGACACACAACATAAAGGATGCAACATGCCTCTCACACAGAACAATTTTACGAGTTTAGTACACTGTTGTTACAGCAAAAAATCAAACTGCACTTTCCAGTACTAAACTCCTCAATCTATGCCTTGGCAGAGAACTGACATCTTATTTTCTTGCCTTCAAAACTCTCAAGTTCTAAAAAAACAAGTCTGATACTCAGTACGGTTGCATACTGAACTCTCTCACCTCAGAACTGAGGAAAACAAGTGCCCCTGAAGAAATTAAAACAGGAAATGCCACCCTTGGATATTGGAATTGGGGTGCATCAGAGCTCCATCAGCCCCACAGTCACAGCAAATGCCGCCATGACCATTCCCATGTCCCTGCCTCCAGCGGGCAGGCAGCCCAGGGCCCTGGGTCACGCCTCAACTGCCAAGTTCTGCATTTGGTGGTACTTCATCACGAGGAGTAGGAAGTGATAAAAAGTATAGCTGAAAATCATGATGCCTGGCACTGAAGTCTGATTCTGTTTTGTGAGGGTGATTTACAGCTGAACAGAGGTGTTCAGTCAGTTCCATCCATCCAGCCAGAGGGAATATAGCACTGCTACGTTCACGAGGAGATGGAAGTGTGACCTGGTACTGCCAATGCCCCTGTGTGACCCTGGGCTGCACAGCTGCTGCAGAACAGCCTCTGCACACATTTGAACACAGTGCAAGGTAAGCCCTGTCTTACAGTCAGTGAAAAACTGTGTGGTATGTTAAAAGGGGCTATGCACATCAGATGCACTTCCTCTGCTTTGCTAAGGAGAAAAAATCCCTTTTTAGTAAGAATTTTACTAGCGCTTTATAATCTCTCCCTAGCTGTAAGCTTAAGTAACATAATTTGACCACCCTTAAAAGTGAGTTGGATGATAAATGGAGTCTGTGTTAAATCCGATGATTAATTACAAATTGTTAGTCTGTTTGTGTTAGCTTAAAAATATGTATTAAAAGACACAGATTTGTTTTCATATCCTACACAACCCTCCTTTCCTTAAAACCTCAGAACGATTCCAATATTTAGAAACAACCACCTGCACCCCTAAAGAAAAACATATTATCCAGGGATAAAATCCTTTGCTATGAAGTCTTATGTTTCATTCTGTATAATCCTTATGCCGTCTTTGTGCCAGAGAAACAAACAAGCTTTCAGTACCAAAAATCACTGCATTTCTCTGGAACCATAACGTGCTTTTAAATAAAACCATCATTTGAACAATAAAAATAATATTTTGAGCTTGCTCCATATTGTCCGGGTGAAGTATGGTTTCTAATTCCAAATAATGAAACGAACTAATTGTTTCAGCTGAAGACTGATTCCTGAAGATTACATCTGACTCTCAATTCCAACTCTGCAGCCCCGGGAAGTATTATTTCATCTTTTTACTTAGAGCCCACCGTAAAGCCCTTAATAATATTTCACTTAGGATATATACGCTTCGCCAGTATTTTGTGGAAATTAATTGAACAAAATGCATAGAAGAAATGAAAAAACAAGATGACAGTGCTAAACTTATCAAAGGATATAAACCACCACATATCTTCGCTTTGAGATACATCATCACCACAATAATAGAAAAACGACCCTGACTTTGAATTCAAGGTTGATTGAATTTCGTCACACTCTCAACCTTCCGGCTTACCATTAATTCAAATTATTAATTGGCAGATATCCAGAAGGAGCAGGGGAGGGGAAACCAAATTTGTGTTATGTACTTACACAACTAAGAACTGCTCGTCTTCCTATTCCCTCTGTTCATCTTCCAGAAAAAGCAAGAGAATGAAAGCAGAAATGCTTTTTAGTAGAAAATAACAAAGTGCTGAAAGTATAACAACCTTTTCAGGAACTGCAGAAAAACACATCCTTGACTTTTTTTCTTGTTTTAATCACTGGTATTAGCTGTATTTTAAACACTGCACAAAATGGCAAGTCCCTCAGATGGAAGATGCAAAGGTAAAGCCTCTTTCACAACAACGTTGCATGTGAAGCTCTAAACTGATTCCATAGGGGTTATCCATCCAAGTAAAGACCGACACATTATGGCCTTCAAGTGGAGCACAGGCATGACAGTGCTTCCAGTGTACTTACGGATCTCATCTCTTACAGGTCCAGGGGAGGAAAAGCTTTAGAGGCTAATTTCTCCACTTTCTCGGGTCTATCTTTCTTCCTTTACCTTCCCTGATTATTTTTGTGTTTTATCATTTCTTTGTTATACTTTTAGAATTTCCCTATTTCCACTCAGGGTCTGGGGTGTTCAGAACAGAGGTTATCTTTATGCTGGGTTAGATCAAACTTCACAGTTTTCTACTTCTAAGCCACAGTTGATTAAACTTGGCAACATTTGCAGTATCTGCTGAAAACACAAGCTGACTTTCTTTATGCCAAACAGAATTAGTTAGGTAACAGACATTGAAAAAAAGGACAAAAAAAAAAAAAAGAAAAAGAAAAAAAAGCAGGTGATCACTGATCTGTCTTGTTTTGATATCAGTTGCTTTCTCCTTATACAATTAAAAGAGTAAATGGTTAAAAGTAGAAATATCTGTAGCACAAAAAAAAAAAACAGGAATTCAAAGTCAGTTATGTTGGGTTATGCCGACATTTAGAAGGGCTGGAGAAAAAAGTAGTCCACAGTTTTATTTATTTGCCATGTAATTTTTTTTTTCCCCCTAATAAAAACCCAATGAATATCTGTTGGCCATAAGCAGAAAGACCTAGGTGGCTCAGCTGACAGTGGCAAGTAACCTTAAAAGGATGCACGGAACTCTTTTTAGTGGGAGAACTCCACCACAGGGAGCTCAGATACAGTCAGGCACAATTACTGGGACCCAGCTGGTGAATTTTTGCACTTCTTGCTGTAGAGCTCGCAAAGCAATTTGGAAAATGGCACAGTTCCTGCTGTTTTTCATGATATTATTCCTGTGCTAAATGTACTTGCTTTATTCTTGGTCTATCTGGTAAGCTGGAACTAAAAGTCAGCCAGCACATTTTTTTTTTTTTCTTACTCGTTGCTACTAATAAAGAAGACATCTCAAGGTGAGTTTTGCTCAGATCCTAAAGTGTAGTATTTCCTTTTTGCAGCGTGATTGCCACAGATAGAAATGAAGAGCTGTCACTGACTGAAACTTATTCATCCATTCTACCTGTCTGTCTGTGGTCAGTACTGGCTCTGGTTAATAGCCACAGATACTGTCAACAGTCCCTCATTACTATAAGCAACAGCACACACTCCGAGTACATGGTGAAGATGATCATAAATCAAAGACATCTGAGCTACAAGCTACAGAGTTACTTTCCAGAATCTGCATGCAAATTGGAAGGCATAATTTAACCTTTCACATAATCAAATATCCTTTAAAGATGGGTAGTAACATCTCATCTCAGCGGATTCAGCGTCCAATCCAAACACCTCAAAACATGGGCTATTTTTAAGCAAAACACACAACAACTCATTTTGCAGTTGCTCCCCCTTCACACATCTTTATGGATTCTGAAATAATTCCACTATTCTGGACTCACTTGGAAAAGAAGCTGCACCCTTTCTCAAGCCCTGGATTGACTGGATTTTGCAAAACATCTGTATGAGGTACAATAAGTAGCATCATGTTTTTAAGTCTTGACCATATCCTTTTACCTCCGTTTCCATTTAATGACAAAACCAATCAGGAATCAAGTCCCAGTGGCTGTTATGCCTTCGGTGGTTGTTTCCTTGGTTGCTAGATCACAGGTATCACAATGATACACATATGGGCAGCAGAATTCAAGTCTGAGGATTAGAAACAATCTGATGCTGCTGATGAGCAAAACAGAACTAGTCATCATAGCTTTTACAAAATGCATAGGAAGCAAGAGTTTCATAAGCATTCTTCCAATAGTACATTTCATTTTTGCATGACCGTTTTCTTCACATTTACTATATGGAGCAGGTATAATACAAAGAGGGGTGGGAGAAGTGTGGCATTGACTATTTTTGCCCTCAGCTGGACTGGAAAGCCTTACAATTATGTGAGATTACACACCATGCACAAGGAAATCGTTGTTCTCAGCTGTTAAATTGGAATCACTAGGGGGAAAAAGTCACTACAGTTTTAAAGCAATGAGCAAATAACTTTCTATTTACTGTCTGAGATCCAGTAGGAAAGGGGCAGTTTCTAAGGGCAGAATGTAATTTCTGTGCTGTATCACTTAGTCACTCTCCGTGTTATGCAAAACCTATTTTGCGCTGAACAAAAGTTAACTTAGGCTAATTAATATAAATATTAAGATGACAGGATGCAGTATATGATTAATTGTCATCAGTTTTAGGTGTTTGTTTGTATTTTTTTTTTTAAACACACAGTCTCCGGGTTCACATAATGTAAAACATAACAGCGGGAAAATGTGATCACAGATACACAAATGTATCTGTTCTATCAGTTCAGCCCTAGGTTTAAAGCAGTTTAAATGAGCTTTGATAATTAAAGGCGACGGAACCAGCTCAAATGGTGCAAGTGATTTGATTAGCTCCACGCTACCCATCATGGGCAGATTTAATTTAGAGCTGAGTGATCACGTCTGACTGTGGTAAACAGCTTAGCATCTGCCTTCCAAGGTAACATCTTCGTATGAGGGAAAGAGAGATTGCTATCTGCTACATTCACAATTTTGCAGCTAAATCCCCTGTTCTTTACAAATATATTTCAATCTTTTGCTATCCTCAAAGGACGAATAACTACAATAAAGCGAACAATGCAAGTTTCTAGAACAGTACGCGATCATTTAGATGAATAAAATCCACTGTTTAAACTCTCTCTAAATGTACTGAAAAGTGCAATTAGAACTACAAAAACAAGCCCTGGGGCTGAGTTTAGTGGTCAAGTAGGGCAACTGGGACAAAGCCACAGCAAAAGCCATCTACCTAAAATAATTCATCAACATGTCAACTTCAGCAGCAATGAACATACCACAGTAGCAGAATTTTTATTTCCTCCATCTCTGCAAAAACAATGCTAGCTCAATTTTGCTCCCTCTTTCAAAGGGGACGTTAAGTTCTCCCCCTGCATGGAAACAATGCTCTGAATCACTACAAATGCAATCTCATGCGTCTCCAACACATCTGCGTGAAAATTTCAGCAACACAAACTGTCATATAATGGTGGCGACCCTTATGTAACAATGAATTAACAATACCCTCTCTACCTATGAAATCCTAAAGCAAAATGGACTTAAGAGTCAAGAGGAGAACATTTGCAAAGAGGCTGGATTTCTAAAAACCTCTAGCAAAGTTAGCACCCTCTTCAATCTCAGAGCTGCAGGCAAGGTAAGAGCAGACAGCGCTCACAGGATAGGTGACACAGTCAGAACAGAGAGCTCTGAGAGACACAGCACAGGGCAAGCTCTGAGGAATGACTCAAACAAGCACTTGCGACAGAAATAGAGATTCTATGGAAGGCAGTTCTGGAAATCTGCAAAATAACGATGTTGATAGAAAAGTTAATATAAAAGGAAAGAAGGATAGGCAGTCTATAGGAAAAAAAAAAGGGTAAACAGTTGGTAAATTGCTATTAACGTCTACCACAAAACTGATCCTAGGTAAAACTAGTAAGTCTAACCTATTTTAGATAACAAGTTTTCCCTCTTGTTTGGATTTCAGTCTCAGTAGCTAATCAAGCGTCTACGGACTGGAGAATCTCACGTGATCTCCAG
The DNA here is from genome assembly GCA_036925125.1 of Oreortyx pictus. Taxonomy (NCBI): domain Eukaryota; kingdom Metazoa; phylum Chordata; class Aves; order Galliformes; family Odontophoridae; genus Oreortyx; species Oreortyx pictus. Next base: position 66,556,684 of record JAUPFR010000001.1, on the reverse strand, counting down.
GCTGCAGCCTCCTAGATGGGCTGTGGTCAGATCATTTCTTTCTCTCCTTCCACTGAACCTCACTGCTTCTTCTAATTGCAGTCCTCTGATGTCACTTCAAACAGCTGTCTAATTAGGATGAATTTGAAGTATTTGAATCTACTCTTAAGTAGATAATTCGTAATGATCTATTGATATCAAGAGAGAAATCTAAATGTACATAAAAATGAAAAGCATGGCTTCTCCAGTTTACTACTGAATGGAGATTACTGAAAAATTCTTTAAAACACAACGATTCCGTCATGTTTAACAGTTTGACATTATGTTAGAGCAGATTAAAAAAAAAAAGATAAAAAAAATAATATACATGGGAATGACACAATATAAAATGGAAAGGTTCAAAGCAAAGTTTTGGCAAAACATGGCTGGAAATGACTTGCTGGCCTCCCAGACAGCAAGTTTAGCCTTAGGCGTAGGCATATTACATCTGAACTTTTGGCTTGGAAAAAAATTTGCAAAAAAAAAACCAAACCCATCCCTGACAGTGTAAGAAGACGTTATTGTGCTTGAACCTCAAGCAACAATTTTTAAAACTTGGAATTAATATACATTTGTGGTCAAGAAACATTTCAAAGCATATAATTAAGCCCTGAATGACCAACGGTATTTAATATCTGTACTCATGTAACAGGACCAGACAAGTAACAAGGAGACGTGGCTTCATGTATGGCTGAATTACAGTGTTTATTCAAAAAGGTGCACCACATCCTTCCTTTGTGACAATAAAAGGATTATTGTTTTTACAGGATGATGATCAACTTTATTACAGAGGAAAAGCCCCCTTTCAATGTCAAAATGCCAAATCTTTTTGGAGCCAAATTTTGTAACCTGAAAGCTCACGGGACAAACAAATATACTTTCTGCATTTCACTTCTCTACAGGCATAAGATATTCTAATGTTAAGCAAGTAGCCAACATTGAACCTAATATTAATAAGGCAAGATGACAAAATGTTTCAAGTCCTTTTGGAGTTTACGTGGGACATATAATTGAATTCCTGTACAAAAGCCAGCAGTTACACTTGAATTAACCCACATTTCCACAAACTACTGTTATTGGGCCATCAGTGTTTAGCAGAAGAGGCAGACACAGCAGCAGTACCTCCAAGCTAAAACACCACAAGCAGCATCAGAAAGCTCAGCATGTATTTATATACCATTTTCAAGCAATTCCTCAAGTGATCTGGAACAGTATTTCTAGCATTTCTGAACCAACAGTCTAGAAACTGCCATTAACTAGTGTGGTAGGAACACTTGCTAACATGGACTGGTGTTTTTCTAGTCATGTCAGCTACACTTAACGGGACATACTCTGAACATGTTTTTACCTAGAACAGCTAGATCAGGTTTGCCTTTATGTTATGGTGATTATAAAAGGAGGAATTAATCTGTAAATGCAAAAGTATACTAAGAAGCTGTAAAGTACTACTGCATGTAGATGCTACACATTTTTTGGATACTACACATTTTTTATCACAGCACACCTTGACAGAAGTTATTAAATGTGATAATCTGAATAAGTATGTGATTTAAATATCGTAGCCAGTTAATATAAAAATAGTTCAGCATAAAAATAAGAACATTATTACATTTGCAGGCCAGCTCCAGTTCTGTGCGAGAACAATGTATGTCATGTGGTTAATCCATTAAGGAGGCTCTCCCAAACACTGAGCTGCAAAAAAAGCTTCACTTATTTTTTCTTGCACCATCCATGAAGCTAAATGAAGTTTTTGCTTTTTTCCATAATGGAATGTAAAACTGATTAATGCACTGCAGGAATGGGTGCCCCACTGCAGCGCTCACTAAATGCGACCTCTTGCTTTGGTCCCACACTGGAGCTGCTGGTGACCCCAGGGGGACGTGCTCTGCAGTGGAACCATCACAGGAAGACTTCCCCTGGCCCCAAGTAGTTCAGGACACCCAAAAACACTCAGCTATTTTGGCTCAGCTATAGGCTCTGCTGTATCTTAAACCACCAGAGCTTTCTTGGTGGAAATCATTATCTCATCAGTTATAACAGTATACGACAGCTCCACTAAGTCTGTGCAAAATCACTTTCAGGAAGGAAAAGCCTGAACCAAGGAACTCTGTTACAAAGCCAAGTGTGAAGCTGTGACCTCTGCGTATAACTAAAATTGTAGAATCAGCCATGACACGATCGTGACACCATTTGGATTAATTCTACCTGAAATCTCACCAATTCACACTGAATTATGTCTTAACTACAGATACTTAAGAGAAAAAAAAATCATAACTTGATTGCTTTTCACTTGCAGCATCTGAAGTAGAGACCAGACAGTAAAATATTATGTGAAAATCCTCATAGAAGGCTGACTGATGAATGAAATTCTTCCATACAGCTGATAAAACAAGAATTGATTCTCATCTGTATACTGGGTACACGTGGTGAGCATATGTAATCCATATAACAGTTTAATTATCAATAGTTAACATGAATGCTCCATTAAATCAAAGCAGGTCAGGTAGGAACAGCCCAAACAGAGATGTACACGGCAATACAGAGGACCTTCAAGGCTTCACTGAAAGAACATCTACATTACATTCTACATTACATCCTTCTTCTCTGTGGGCTGACTCTGTGAGATGTTCAGATACTGAGCAGTGCACGTTTAACTAGACTGCCCATAATGCATTTTCTGCAGAATAATGTGATAGAAGAGTTTAGTTTAAAACAAAAGCTTCAAGTAAACCAACATTTGAAAAGCAGAAAATCCTATTCTTCAGAGGGAAACTTCTGTTTGGGAAGCAGAAGATTCACCACACACACACACACACACAGACTCTCTGCAAACTCAGTCTGCAGAAGATGCTATGCCTCTGGCACGTGCCAGGCATAAAGAGATTTCTGAGTGCCACAGCCTAAGCTGAATTCACTTGGGCAAATTTCTTCAGTTCTGTCCTGACAAGTTAGGCAGACTTCAGATGGAGAAAAAACATTTGGCTGTGTGGTGTCTCCAAGGCACATACTTCATTTGTATCTCATGGAGGTATGCACCTTTGACTTAATCTGGCACTTCAGGTAAACTAGACATGCGTTTTATTAGCAATTAGCACATAAATCATTTTTTTCCATGCATCGTATCTGTTACTAGCACTTTCACATGATTGACATGGTGAATGCAGAATCCTAACGTGCTCTGCATATCAAGTACAAAGAGTGCAGGATTGTCATACCTCAGTCCTAAATGTTCTGAGTTATGCCTAAATAACGACAAGTTGAATTTAAAAATCAAAGGATAATGCATTTTGGAATGTTATCCCCCTCAATTCTCTCCATGGCCATCAAAAAACTTCCATGGAACCTGAGCTGTACTGAATTAAAAAACATAAATTAAAAAAATATGGAGGAAATGATTTTAGCAGTAGCTTAAAAGACTACTGTATAAAAGCAAGGCTCAAAACAACCATCGCAGAAGTTGGCCATGACAGGAAGCATAGTTGCCTTATCTCTTCAGCACAATGGAAAGTAATAAAAATTGTTACCTAATGGACAAGTTCATGTTCTAGCAAGATACAGTTTTTCACTGACTCAGAAGGTCAAAAATACAGATAAGTAATATTTCATGAATAAAAAGAGAGAGTTCAGTTAACTATGATTCACCAAGGAGCAAGGGAAGTATCAAGGAATATAGGCATTGTAATTTAGTTTTAGCCTTGAATGCAAATAATACAAATTTAAAGGATGTTTACATTAGTTTAAAATATGCTTATTTTAAAAAATGGTATGCCAACATTTCACTATTATTCAGTGAGCAGTGACTTTTAAGGATAACTTCATTATAGTGAATAATGAAGGCTGAGTAGTTCTTGTTAATTCCTGAGCAGACCCAGAGGCTCTATATTATTCACTGAAAAGAACTGATAACCAATTTTAGAAATCAAAACCAATATACAGTTGTTTTTTTTTTTACAAAAACAAAATAAAAACAAACAAAAACATCATCAAGGGTATTTTGAAATTAGTGCGACTGTTCTAGTCACCAAGTTTATGTGACCAAGAAAATAAACTGCTGGGATCCAGTGACAGTGGTACCTGCTTTTACCATACAGAAAGCTTCCTTGTCTACCTTTGTATTACCATTTGTGAAATTCTAAACAAATGAAAACATGCCATTGAAAATACCTGATTTAAAAAAATACATATATAAAAGTTAAGGAACAAGTATGCAAGTATGGATACACTACAATAATTTTAAAATACATAATGTTGCAAGCTACAAAAAGCAGTAACCAACTGCTTGATGACAATTTCTTTTACTTGTATGAAATACGACATTTTCACATACAAAGACAAGGCACATTTCACCAAAATCATCTATCTTAATGCTGGCCTATAACGAAACACCCTTCCCATTCAAACAAAATGAATGCTTCCAAAATGTTTCTGAAGAAATATTGCCCTGGAGTATTTTTTGAAAAGAATATTTACACACTGACCAATACTGAGTATTTTTTTACATAAATGTGTGCTTCTGCACAAAACTAGTCTCAGCCTGCACTACGACATTTCAAATGCATCCATTCTTAACTCATATCAACTGGGAAGTTGGAAATATCTTTCACTTTTTTAAAGAAACTAATCAACACAACTAGCATCAATCTAGTAAAAAGTGATGTTTCTTCCTAGTATCACATGCATATGCCTACTGATTCTAACTGAGCTGAGTGATTTATTCCATAAAAATGTAATACATAAAAGTAACTATGAAAGGACTTTTGGAGAAGGTACAGGGATGAAAATGTAGAAGAAATCTTCCTTGTTCACTATCAGCAGGGATGAAAGCCACTACTAAAACTGTTACTAAAAAGAAAAAAAAAAAAGGCAGCCTATAGAAAAAAAATCACACTATGGTTCTGTGTTAAGACCATAAGTGAAAAACACATTACACATACAAAATAAAAAAACAAAAACCAAATACAATTAATTCAAATAGAAAATTGGAAGTTACTGATCAAATTCTTCAATTTCCAATCAAGTCTTCAATTTCCAATTCATGTTTGAAAAGAGTAAAAATGCACTATGCAAAAAAAAAACAAAAAAACAACTAACAGTTTTCCCCATAAGTAGAAAAAGACATTTTAACAGAAGAGGAGGCCATTAGTAACCAAAATGAATGTTAAAGACAACTTTAAACCAGCACACCCAGATAATTTGTGCCTTAGAGTCTTAAAAGTGTTTTGAGAGAGCATCATCTCTGTGACGCTAATTTTCAAGACATTCTGGAGCACCAAAGAAATTCAGTGAGACTGTAGTATTTTCCGACAATATTTGAAGCTGGAAAGCAGTATGATCTCAGTAATTATAGAGTTCTAAGCCACTATTTATCTCAGGCAAAACAACACTGAACTCATAAATTCACTGGAAAATGACATGAATAAACAGTCAACACCATTTTATAGAAAATTGGTCAATAAAACACAAAGGTGGGATTTAATAATCTGATAAAATTCATGAAGTAACTATTTTGGACTGAAATTCGTAGGCAAAACACACAAATTTTTGAAAAGCGTATAGCTTAAATCCACACAACATTTAAGATTAAGAAATTTGCTTTCTATATTATCAGTAGCATCAGAATATAGGTTAAATGGATCGAGACAGATAAGAAATAGGAGTACCTGAAGGAAATAATAATTGAAGAAAAATGCTCTACATTACCCAATAAAATTACAGTACTAACTCAACATTATCTAAGAGTATCATCACGAATATAAAAGAAAGAATAAACATTGTTGATAGCAATTATGACACAAAAAATGGCAGATTGGCAGAGTGGTTATTTAGAGTAACATGGATTGCTTCATTGGATGTATTTGTAAGTGTACTGCAGCAAAGGGGACTTATGCACCAAGAAAGAAAGATGGTAGGTTGTACCCAAAGAATGAATGGTGCATGGAAAACATGGACTTAGTAAATAACAGTACAGTCTTCATGGTGCAGAAACAATGCAATACAAATGCCAATGAAACCTTGTGACAGCTTGAGCTGTGTGTTTACTAGGAAAAAAGCCAGAAAGGAGGTTGTCCAAGAGACCATGTTGCCAAGGTAGGGCCAAGTGAGACAATTCCTTTGGCTTACCTGGCCGTGAGACCTCTGAGCTGCTGAATGCTGCTCCTCACAGGCTGCTGTCGGGAGTCTGGGGTTTGGAGTTAGCATGGAGATCACCACATCTGACAGCGGAGAGGGCTGCAACGAGAGAGAGAGGCACCAGTCAAGCCACTTTGCATCACCCCATCAAAACAGGAGTATCTGACCCCTTTCTCTTTTGGCATTCATCAATGTACTATCTTCCAAATTAGAAGCTCTGGCAGAACCATACAGGGAAAAAAGCCAACATCTATGACAGAAAGAGAGAGGAAAGAGCAAGACCCAGTGACCCCAAGCATTCAAGTGCTTTGCAAAGCAGTGCACTTTTCCAGGAACCTAATGCACACTGAACCTGGCTCAATAATTTTCAGCATCTTTGATCAAGTATTACATCACCAAGACATTCATCGAGATCTAGGGAAGGAAAGCTGAACAAGGTACTGAAAGCTAGTTCACTGCCTCAGAAAAGCACACTGAAGTGGTCTCAGAAAAAAATTACAGTGTAAATTGATTTATGTGCAAAAACAAATAAGTAGGCCAAATAATGTATCATTTTTTGGGGGAAGGCAAAGCATTTGTGAAAGTCAAACATGAAAGGCAGTCAGGACACTCCAGCATTCTTCTGCAATAATAAACCTATTTGCAGAATTCTCCATGTCTGACATCGAACACAAAGAACAAATCCTTATTTAATATTTCCTCTGTGATTCGACTGCAATGAATCTTGACTAGCTTCTTACTCCTGTATTTCAAGCTTGATATCTTATGCTCAGTTTTTGTCTATATAACACAATTAAATGCCATAAAGTGAAATAAGATATTCATTGGAGGCTTCTTAAATTAATTATACTGTTCCACAGAAATGTCTATCAGCTTTTAAAACTATACATTAAGGATTACTTTATAATATAGTCTATTTAACAAATAACACATTTAAAAACATCATAAGGAGAAGATTTTATAAGTCTAATTCTCAGTCTGTAGTACTACAGCATGTTCTAATTTACATCACTGTAAGACAAGTACACCATCTAATCAAATACAGCTATTCACATGAGAAAGACGTACATCTATTCTAATCAGACCGTACAAGGGGCAAGAAATGACGATTTAAGTAGCACAAATAATTCATGACGCATCAGCTAGAAGCCTGCATTTTTTCTTTGTTTGTCCGTTGAACTCTACCTGTACACTTGCCTATCTAATTCTCAGATGACTGTTGACATCTCTCCATCTTATTTTGGAAATCATTCCCTTCTCTTCTGTGGAGCATGTTATATTTGTGCTAAATACAACATACTCAGAAAAGTAACACTTTATGTAAATATGCAATCTGAAAATCCCAACAATAATTAGAGGATTATGCAGTTACAACTTCTGTGCACCTTATGGGAAAACTGTTAAGAGTATTATTATATTAAAATTAGTTATATTCAGTACTTGGACATTATGGTATGCAACAACAGTTAACACATAGGGGCTGTTCTGGAGAGAAATACTATGAAGACAACTGGCTCATCTCATGGCTTCTGCATGATTGATGAGGTTTAGTGGATACTGCAAAATACCAGACAAAGGCTTATACTGTGATGCTGTAAAGTGAAGTATTGTGTTGGCTATGCATTTAATTCTTTCTGTCCTAATTAGACTCCAAAATCAGCTGGGACATGTTCTCATTTGTTTTATTTACCACCATTACACACTGGACTCATAGGACCACAGGATGACTGAGACTGGAGGACAGCTCTGGGTCCATCTGCTCCAAGAGCGTCACACAGAGCAGCCAGGCCCCCATGGCCAGGCAGCTTCTGGAGACCTCCAAGGAGGAGACTCCACAGCCTCCCCAGGCAGCCTGTGCCACTGCTTTACCACCTGCACAGCACAGAAGTGCTTTCTGATGGTCACAGGAGTCTCTTGTGTTCTAGTTTCTGCCCATTTGCTCTTGTCATGGCACTGGCTAACGCTGGAAAGAGCTGTCCTCTGCACCCTCCGTTCAGGTATTTACAGCCATTAGTGAGATCCCTCCTGGGCCTCCAAACTGAACGGTTCCAGCTCTCTCATCTTGTCCTCACAGGAGATGTGCTGCAGATCCTGGTACCTTCTGGCAGAGAAGGAGTCCCATGAAGGCCAGGCATCCTTCCATGTTGCTATAGGGTGAACAAAAGGCAGCAGGACAGGGTCACACAGGCTGGGAAAATTACTCAGATCCTACGGGATGACTGTTTTTGCTTACCCTGACAGACAACTTTTTTGATAAAGGCATTTACACTGGATCTCTGCTTCAAAAGGAATTCTGTACAAGTAGGGCCAAGAAAAGACTGATCTTCAAGAAAGAAGAAAAGGGAAAAGGAACAAATTAGAGTTTTTCATTCTTAAAGGTTTCAATACCCACAAGTATTAGTGACACTTAAAAGTGAAAGATTTTCTTTACAACTGGTCAAGAACATGTGAATGGTTCTAGTACCTTGTTATGCTCGCATGTCCTTGTTCATAAGGCTTTACTCAGTAACAAAAAGGTTCCTTAAAACCTAATTTCATAATGCAATAAGTACTAATACAAGCTCTGAAATAAGGAGCACAGAAAGAAGAAAAATGTTATTTAAACTTTCATTTTTTAATACTTCATTGGTAACACTAATATTACATCTGTTAACTCTCTCTAGATTCAGATCTCCCAAATTTAGAGAGTTGCCAAGAAACAAAGATCACAGAAAACAGCTGCAAAAATGATTAGAGGGCTGAGGAAAATACTTTAGCATGAAATATTTGGAGAGTTCAACCTGCAGTTTATCAAAAAGAAAAAAAAAGATTATCTGATTACAGCATATAAGTATTTTCATGTGGAGAAAATAGTTAAGAACCTACTGGCTTGTTAATCTAGCACAGAAAGGTATGTACAAAACAAATCACTACATGGAAGCTGAGGTCAAGTTCAAATGAGAAATAAAACATACTTATCATCACTTGTGATTAACTGTTAGCGTAGCTATCAAAGGGAGGGAGAATGCAGAGATCCTCCACTTGTTGGTAAAAGGTCTGTCTGGTGAGACTTTTCAAGATGCACTTCGGTGAAAACACAAGCTATTCTGCAGTCAAACACAAGGTACTGGGTTTCACACAGAGACAGTTGGGCAAAGTCTGTAATTCAGAGGAAGGAAATGAGGTGATGTAATCACACTTCTCTGGTCATACATTAGAGATCCTATGACTTGCAGCTACTGACTAGCCTTGTAGCAGCAGTGCTGAAGGGAGGCAAGTGGCATGCATGCCATGCTGTGGCTCCAGCACGTGCTGCCTAACACACAGGAAGGGAACGTGTCTGCATTCAGGCTATATGTGGAGTCAGAGAATTGCAAACATCTTCTCAGAGACAGGTGGACTACATCCTGCTGTGAGTAATATTCTCGCCGCTAATTTAAGAAGGCAGCACACTCCTTGCTGAGCTGAAAGGACGTGGTCAAAGCCAGTGTGACTGCTGCTTGCTTGGTCTGTGTCTCAGTTCTATAGGTGCTGGGCAAAGAACAACGGCAGTGTGTTGGCACCAAATGCCTAACTCGTGCACGTCACTGTGAGTTGGGCCCTTTGAGCTCAAAAAGAAGTGCTGCAGCCATGCTGAACCTTGTCCAGCTGCCTGGCGTGCAAGTGGAAGCTGCTCTCAGGAAATAGAACAAGAGGAAGAAAGGAAACAATATGAAATGGATGCTAGGGCACACTGAACTGCTCTATGATGACAACAGCGCTTAAGCAAGGATCAGAAAATGTACTGCAAGCATTCCTTCAGACATCTTTTCTGCTGTCACTATGTCTTAAGCTGCTGAACTACCACACAAATTAACAGTGCTTAAATATCAACCAAAAACAAGACTTCAAAATGTAATTCTTTTTGTCTGACTACATCTCATACATACAGTTTGCTGAGCAATGCCAAGATGTCCATTGACACTCTTTCCTTGCAAGTACTGCATACTTGAATGAAGAAAAAACATAGCAAACAAGAGTTTCAACTCCCATCAATACAAGCAACACAAATGCTTGTATTGGGGTACCAATATGAGGCAAGATCACGGATGTTTGGGCTGCCCCTGTAGCCTATTGGGTGAGCAGCCACCAGGATACAGGAGAACTTGGGGGTGCTCCCAGTGAACAAGCAGCCACCAGGACACAACAGGACCCAGGCCTGGTCTTGCCAGGCAGCACAGCGGCACTGTGAGCTCAGTCAGCAAAATGGCACCCACTGCAGAGTGGTCTGAGCTTGGTGCTGCCCTTAGAAGGCAACAGACGAAATGTGGTACTGATCTGCTGCTTGGTGTGTAGGCTTCCTTCCCATTTTCCTTTTTGCGCGGACCTGCATGAGTTTAGGAAACTGAAACTGGGGCCAGACTTACAGGACACCTGCCATGCAGGTGCCCAGGGGGAAGAATCATCTAACTAGGACAGTATACTCACTCTTGACTTACTGCAGTCACATCCTTTAGGAAGATGTTTCTGTAAAACCTACTAAAATCCCTCTAAATAGATTTAAATACCTGAATATGTTTCCAATCTGATTCCTGGTTAAATGCTATTCTGTGTAGCTTCACCTACGTAATTTTACTTATTTTTCCCAGACAACATTACTTTTCTCTTTCAGCAGTTTTCTCTAACATCATTCTATAATAAAAAAAAAAAAAACCATTAATTGGGTGAGTAATTTATTATCCCCCCCTCCTTTCTGAATTTTAAAGGCACAGGAGAACGTAAATGATAAATAGGCTGCCTTCAACACTCACTGAACTACAAAAGCATTTTTGAGAGATTTCGCTATCAATCTCTGCAAAAGAAGCACAGGATACCTAGTGTGCAGCAGGACTATTTTGCTTTCTTTCAACTTGACAAACAGCTTTAATATTTTCAAACAATCCCTGGGGAATTAGGCTCAGAGGAAGACAGGAATATATGGTAAATTCCAGTAGGACATCAATAATTATGCCACCTTCAACAAAAAATAAACGGAGCTGTCCTTTCTAAAGATGTTTAAGAAAGAAAGCAATTCCTAAAAAGTGGACAAATTGATGAAGAAAACATTTCAGCATTTGCAAAACTTCTGGTGATGTGCTGGGCTTTCAGTTTCTTTATAAACTAACGTTAAACATAACCACACCAGGATAGCAGTACAGAAGTGCTCACCTCTGGGATATGACCAGCAATTCACCTGCACGAGGGTCATAGGGAAAAACCTGCAGACGTGTGGAGCCCAAACCAGGACCACCACTTTCAACACAGTATGCTGGCTCTTTCTGATGTGTTTCCACAGAATACGTATGCACGGCAACTTCAATGCCTGTGTGAAACACCCACACAATGCCTGAATATTAATTTATGTTCCCTAAGGTTTTATAGAGAAATGAATTCTATTTAATAGTGTGCTATGATAAAAATTATTTTTTCTCTTGATACTTGCGTATCAATCTTTCCCCCACAGACTCCTCCTCTAAAAGAAGTCAGAAAAGGTTTTTTTTTTTTTTTTTTTTTTTTTGTATTTTACATCTCCCATAGATGACTGGTGAAGGGAGATTAGATAAAGGAAGCAAAGTCATGAGTCAGTCAGAAATCAGAGAGTCAACTTTGAAATAAATATTCATTATAATACTGGTGCAAAAAGTTTTCCCATGGTAAAATCTGAGAGAAAGCAACAAAGAAACCTCAGAAATAACTCCTATATTTCCAGAAAATCTTAAAATACACAGCCTTGAGAGCCTCTCCCCAGAATATTTCACTCATTTGGGTGCAGTTTCACAGTTTGGGCTGACACTTTGAAGCAAGTGTCTCTAGGGAACATAAAACTTCCACTTGCAGCCTTCACTGCTAGGAGAAATTCTTTTCATGTTTCATCTTAACTCTCTCTGAAAGCCAGTGGACATCATGAAATTATGAACTGTGCAAGTGTGGTATTGCTGCTTTGGCTCTACCTTGCCATCCTTCTTATGCAGGCTCTCTGTCGGCAGATAAATTAACTATAAACACCCCAAACAGTAACTCAGTACAACCAATGCCAGAGCCAGACTGGAAGCCAGAGTTACAGCAGCAGCTCTCAGAATCAGTCACCACAGCCAAGGCTTAGTCTGCACAGATGCTTTGCCAGCTCCGGTCTCTGTTTCCTCCACATATTTCAGTGTGGTAGATACTCCACTGCCATGCATAATAGCGATATGTGAGATATGTGAGCTTTATTTGGAAAACCAGTACTCTCTGCTCTATTAATGGATTTATGGAATGCTCATCTGTCTGTCAGCAGCCAAGGCAGGTATCGAGAGAACTTCCCAGCGCAGTGACGGAGCACTGGCACAGGCTGCACAGAGAGTTGGTGGAGTCTCCTTCCCTGGAGACATCCAAGACCCGCCTGGACGCCTACCTGTGCAACCTGGGCTAGGGAGCTGCTTTGGCAGGGGGTTGGACTCCATGATCTCTAGAGGTCCCTTCCAACCCCTACAGTTCTGTGATTCTGTGACACTGCACACGCTTGCTACTGTAACAATAGTCTTTATGCTACATGGATTCATGGGTGCTGTGGCCTACAACAGCACACCTCGTGATCTTCCGAATTTTTTTTCAGAGATACACACACGTGTATCAATTAGTACATTTATCTTAGCAGCCCTCAAGCAGGACAAATGTGTTTTTTCTAATTCAGAAGTCCAGATTAAAAAAGAAAAAAAAAAAAAACAACAGAAGACAACAAACTTGTCTCTTGACAGTAAGATATCGGACTTCTGCTTAACTTTATGAAATGTAAAACGCAAAGCACGGCATGGAGACATAAAGAAATGCACTTAATTATTCAAACTGTGATCTGGCAGGTAGGTGGGAAAGATTTATCACCTTCAGAAGCACTGTCTATTTAACTCTACCTCATGCAAAAGTTGCAAACTAGAAGGAACAGAAAAGATGAAATGTTGTCTCCTCTGTATTGTCCCTACGATCACCATTAACTTATTAAGTGAGTGTTTAAAACAAAAACATGGTATTTTGGCCCCTTGTTGCACAAATAGTGTGTTACTTTTATCACACACATCTTGGATGTACCCAACCGATGAACAGCATGCGAAATGAATTGTTTTCCCCATCAGAATGACGCCAACCATGTACAGGTTTCTAGAAGTGCACCAGTAATGCGAACTGCAGCCTGCAGCAAAGACAGAGCTAGTGCAATTTTCTTAAGTGAGGTTTAATATGCGTAACCAGTTATCACTGGCTTTGTTTTGGATGAGCTGTAGTTTCCAAGAAATCATAAAGGTAGGCTATGACGGACACTGCAGTAATATAATCTTGCTGTTGCAGAGGCATCAATAACCATTGCAAGGTCAGGCAGAGGGAGAAATGGCTGCACCAGCATCCCAGGGGCAGGCAGGGCAGGTGCTCCGGGCACGCCAGGGGCAACTGCAGAGGTGCCTGCCCCCAAAAGGATGACTTTTGTTTTATCTGGGGAGGACCTTCAGCTGCATGTCACTGTAACCAGATGCATATATATGGTAACTAATATATTTAAGTCACATTTTCCCATTATTCTGCAGCAAATGTATGAAACATTTGAGGCTGCAAGCTGCTGAATCAGGAAATGGATCAGAAGCAAACTAAAATGTCTTTTCAGTTATTGATTCCTGCTCTCTGTTTCACATCAGCTTCCTAGAATCCATCCAGCACAAGAACGAAAGGGTAATGAGTTTCTGAACACACACCCTAATAGTGCACACTGCATCAAAGCTTTCAGTAATTGCCTGGATGCTGCTTCCCAGCAGTACTAAACAACTTAAATATAATTAGCTAGAAGCACTGTGGGCTGCATTTCCCCACTGGAACACCCCTTACACTAATCCATTTATCAGACTGACAGATGACTGAATCATCGGTACTGTGGACCCATTTGACTAATAATATTTCTCAAGCCAATGTTTTGGTTCATTCCTTATCTGGTAAATTTTTGCAATGGAAAATCTGCATTACTTAGAGCGGAGAGAAAAAAAAACAGCCATACAGCAAGTTCACAGGGCTGAAGAATGTTATTTGTTTGATTAGCCCACTAAGTGCAACGCTGGAGCTATCAGGAGGAAAACAGAAAAGAAATATACGCGTTATGGAACTAGTACAGCGCCAAAAATAATAGGGAAACACACAAACATTGGAAGAACTATTGGCAGCTTTCCAGCTATTCAAAAGCTTTTTTAAGTTTGGATCAGAGGACAGTTTTCAGGGCATTCCTCCTGAAGATGGCCTGAGTACGCTAGCCAAGCCAACACTTGCTTCTCGTACATCCTTCATGAATGAGAACTGACTAAGGAAATTTTAAAGCTATTTGAATTATATGCAAATAGACATGAAATGCTACAGAGCATGCTGCTGTAGAACTATTCATTTGATAAAGAAATCTCATGAAGATAGGAATAAAATATTAATTCTTGGGCTGAATTTTCCAGTGTTGTAACACAAACGACTTTATCATCGCAACTCTGTGGTTTCTCTTTCTGGAGAGTTTCCAATAACTGAACCTCTACACAAACTGTGATACTGTGTGCCTGTGCGATACTGTCTTCTAAACAGAAAAGAGTCTGCCCTTGGTTTGGATTTTGTTCCACTTACCAGGAGATGGTATAGATTCTAAAAATCAGAGCTACGCAATAAGATAAGCACAACCCCTCTAATTTTTGCTCAGATTTTAAATTTTACTTACTTCAGGTCATCTACCAAGTGCACTCCTTAGGAAATGCTAGCCTACCAGGAACACACACAGATCAGGACCTCACTCTGAGATAATATACTGGAACATGGCAGAAGGTTCAAGTTTACACATGCTTCCATCTTGCCATCTTTTACACACCTACACACGGTCCCATCCTTTTGACTGGAAAGACAGAAGTCAATATAAACTCAGTCCCAATGAGCGACTGCAAAAGCTGTAGCTTAATGTATAACAAGAAAAGACGAGGCTGAAATGGAGTCATTTGGGGATCAGAAATGAGCTGATTTAGCTTGAATCAAGCCAGCTCTTCCAGTGACCACAGACTGACCATTGGTCTCAGAATGCAGTTCATGGATGGCAGCTACTCGGACATCGCCAGGCCAGACTTTTGAAAGGACAATTGCAGGTGGTTGGGCTGTCTGTTAAAGCAGCTAGCAGGTTATTAAATGCTAAGCTGTTGGAGGGTTGGAGATTTCATGTGAACCCAGCAGCAGCAATCTCAAGTTCCCAAGCACTCTCCACCCACTCCTTCCCTCCGGCCTGAAACTGGGAAACTCGTTCCAGTGACACCAGCGCTGCCTGAGCCAAATTCCCAACAGCCAAAGCCTGCCCATTTCTTCTGAGCCCCATCACCCCTGCTTGCATTTCGCAAGAAACGCGTAAAGTCACAATTTCACACTCCTATTTACAAAACACTCCTTTAAAAGGCAGTGGAATTAAACAGCACGAACATCAGGACTGATCTACAGAACATTTTGTAGCGTAACATGTTGAAAAACCTCCTGCTGTTAGTCATTTCTAATAACACAGATCACAGTCGTGAACTTAAGCAAGGCAGCAAGTACAACGCCACCTTCATTTACATGTTTTAAGAAAGAGCCTGCTGTACTGTCAGTGAAACTGCATTTCGTCAATACTATTACTAATTCGAGATAGTTCTCTAAGGTAAATAATACCTCTTTAAGTCACATCAACAGATTCTCCCCTTTAAGCCAGCATCAACTATACAGTGGTTATACAGCATTATTTTAAATAAAAATAGAAAAAAGAGTTTGAGAAGAATCAACTAAGAATAACATTTACAGCTGGAGTCACCATTCAGTCAGCGTACACTTGGAAGAGCACGGCAGGCTAAGCAGTTAGATACTGCAAAAATGCAGACAGCATTCTGAGTGCAAATAAAGAGCTGCTCTATAATGCACGGCAGAAGTGATCTCATCTTCAAAAACCACAGTCAGCTGTAATAGCTGTTTGAAAATTAGATTTTTATATGGAGTACTAGTATCTTCAGCACTAGAAAGACACCAGATTTTCTTACAAGAACATTCTGTGCCATCTCCATCTTTGGACATTTCAAGCCCTGATCAGACCAAGCCCTGAGCAGCCTGGTTTCACTCCAGAGCTGGCCCTGATCTAAGTTGTGTGTCAGACAAGACATCTCTCAACATCATTTCCAAACCTGAATCAGATTATTATCTTATGATAATAATCTTTCGCGTTAAAATAACATATGCTTGCTGTGATATTTACATAGAAAAGAAGGAATTCAGTAAGAAAATTAAGGATGCAAATTTACATACTGAATTCACTAAGACCAAAGGTTTTAAAAACATCAAACAAGAGATGTTCTTTCTGCTCATACAAAGTTTGCGCTGATTAAGCAGCTACTGCTATGGATAAGATGCATGACTATAGACAGAGAAACTCTGCTGTGCTGCAGATTACCTTGTGACTTTACCTTTTTCCTTTACTTAAATCTTTTGTAGAGCTATAGTGGTAAGAGATGTCTACATTAAATTAGTCACAGTTTAACTATGCATATTACGATCCTCCCCAGATTACAATGTTTGACACGTGGTGATAGGTGATCCTTGCTAGGGTATTAAAAATACATCCCAGAATACTCACTAGAGGAATAAACTGAATTAAATAAACGAGTAGAAACATGAGTTAATCTGTGGAAAACAGGGCTGAAGAAAATCTGTCCAGTTCAAAATTGCAGACGAAAACAAAGAAACAAAACAACAGCAATCACCACCAGTAAAACCCCCACCAAAAAAACACAACTCACAGCTATCACAGAGACTCCTGTCAAGAAAACTGCACTGTCAGTCTCTTGGTCTAAGGATCCCATACCTTTGAGCTGGCCAAGAGCCTGAATATTTCACCACATTGGAACCTTTTAATAAAATATTGTAAGAGCCTGCAGCAGAAGTGATGTTCCAGGAAATATAAAAAAAAAAAAGATGCCAAGATTATCATCTGTGTGTTACAGGAAATAACTGCTCTAAATTGTGGTCCAGTTGATGGATTAATCTGCTAACCTGGTGGTTGACACTAGCTGCCCTGTAGTCACATGCTTTACAGGAGTAAATGAGTATCCATAGCTCTATAGTGATATCAACTCCATCTCTCTTGAACAGCACATATGAGAAAAGTTTGTTTGAAGAATGAGATTGGGATAAATCTTTGCAAGGAATCTGAGTGAAGTATTGTCTCTTAACGTTATGTCACACTATTTGTTCTAACACAATTCTGATACAATGAACAGTATGATCCAACCACCTTTGGCGCATTTTCTTCTATTTTCCCATCTACATTAGGAGGTATTTTTAGCAAATAAAGCCTGCAGATTTTTACCAACTCTCTGTTGGTACCAACTAGTCTGTTCTTTAGTGAAAGGTCACGCGTAGTCAGGATCTTAGAGTTATGAATTGGTTATTTAAGTTATTGAGCCAATGCATATTTTATATTCTGTCTTATGCTACGTTCAGACATTGTGAAGTCTGTGAAGTATGCTCCAAAGTTATTACAAAGTACCTTTATCAAGTATCAGAACTTAAAAAAAAATCCTGAAGGTTTGCTATTCCAGCAAGTCCAAAGGTCCTGATTACGTTGTTCTAAACATCATTTATTTAACAACCAATGACCAAAGAGCTTAAGAAGGGAAAATGCTTATTACTCCCAGCACCATTTAGTGTCTCACAGTGCTTAATGCTCATCTGTACACAAACTGCTTTTAATAAATTTTCTGTTCAATGAACTTTCCGAATGCTGAAGGATCCTCTGAAAGTTACACAGCTAAGGACAGTAATCTGAATGTCAGCAAAGGCTACTTACAGTTGTATATATTCCCTAACATAACGTTGGATCTTCATATAAATTTTAAAGCACTGAATTTTGTGCAGCCAGTAGGTGATGCTACTTACAATCAGCATTAAGAAGTTATTTTTAGGGTCTGAGAAGTGCAAGGATCATTGACTTCAAAGCAAAAGGGAAGTAACCTGCACCTCTGGAAGCCATGTCAGCCTTTTCATCTTGGAAACTAAACTCCGAAGATTGAGAAAACTATGAGAAGTGCAAGCAGCTATTTACCCACAAAGATGTCTGCTTTTATTAAGCCGTATTAAACAAAACAGAAGCCTTTTATTTCATGATGGAACACGTCAAAGATGTTCACACCACTTAACTTTGATTCCAACTTAAGTATATGTATATGGATGCTGATGCCTAAAGCTGAATTGCATGAATATTCAGTCTCCATTAAAAGGAGTAGCTTTCTTGCATTACATTAGCAGAAGAACCACCTAATAGTAGAAAAGATTCAGTGAAGCCAACAAAGAATTTCACCAAAGACAGCAGCAACAAAGAAGGATCGTTAATAGCTTTTTGCATTTGTTTGTACAGATTTTGTTTGCTTTGCATGTAAGTATTTTAGTGAGATGCAGGGTGTTACAGTCACTTTGAAATTACTTAGGAAAATGATGAGGCACAGCCTCAGAGGCTGAGAAGTTCTGCTAAGGAATTCTAGGGAATGGGTATTGAAAAGTTAATTTTTACCAGGGTAGCAGTAAATCTAGCCAAATTCCCCATTCTATCCACTGCAGTTTGTAATTTCAGGCTGCAGTCATGCTTCTTGTTCTGGCTGAGGCTTCACTGGGATAGACTAACTCCCTCGCTTGTTGTAATCACTGTTCCATACACTCCTGCTGAACACTTCTGCCCCTCAGTATCAGTGGGATAACTGGTGATGTCAAAATTATACTGATTGTAAGAGTTCAGAGAGTGTTAAAAAGAATTTAAACTAACCTAGATTGTAGTGAACAAATTAGGCTAGGAGTGACGATGTCATCAATTAAACCTTGGGAGAACAGCAAGCACATGTGCACAGGGGACAAGAACCTTCTCAGCCAATTCCTTTGCTTCCAGAACAAAATATGGGAAACAGAGGACTGCCCTTGTTCTTATGCTTTTCTTTTTTTTTTTTTTTTTCTGGCCAGTATCTAAGATCTGGCATTCTTAATCCTAACTTAGGTTCTCAAGTTTCCTTAAAAAAAAATGGGTGTGCCCAACAGCACCCGTGTTAAAACTTCCATAAGCACACATCTATAGCAGCTAAAGAACAAGAGAAACACCTTGCTCCCCATGCAGACAGCACTTCAGTAAAGCAGTGCTGAGCTCCATGGCAGCCATTTCCATGTCCTCACTTCACCTCGCTCCCACACCTCCAGTCACTGTGGCAAGAACACGGTGCAGCAGCTCCCACTCTTTGGAGACTCCTCCAAAAGGTAAGGCATGTTTTGCAGTATCTCAGCACAGCAGGGTAAGATAAGAGATCCATTGCAGCCCTGAGGCAGAGTTGCTTTGATTTCCTTCTCTTGTGTCCTGCCCTTATTTATTTATTTTTTTTTACTGAAAAATTTTGCAATTATATTTATCTGGGTGAAGCCTGCAGAAAAAAAAAACCCACAGACTCTTTGTGCGTACATATGTGCACGTGTGTAATGCCTAGGAAATCTCCTGCGTTATCTGTCTGTTCAGCACCACCTTCCACTAGACAAATATATTTTTAAACAAGCTGGAATCAGACCAACATTCCCAGCATTCAAAACATTCTGTCATCACTGCCCATTTGTTGCCCTCTAGGTTTCTCTCAACTGGCAGATTTCCCATTCAAGGAATTACCAGATTCATCTGCTTAGATAAAGCAGCAAAATAAAATGAAAAGCTGTATTATTCTAGAAAACTCATATTTTTCTTTCAGTGTATGAAATTAAGTGCATGAGAGCTGAACATAACAGCAAATGGAATAAATCTTGCAGCAGGCTCTTACAGCTCTACCTCACCACACTCTGCAAAATATGATTTTAACTAAGAAACCACAACATTTCTTTTACATTTACTCATTACTTCTTTAAATATGTTTATAGCCATATATTACGTTAACCTCTTTCTGGCCATAAATATCACACTCATAGGCAGTATTTTTTTCCTAATGCAGTGCTAGTAAGTATGCTGCTTCTACTTAACATCACACAAAGAATTCCAATTGCTCTGCTGTCATTTTCCTGACATCATTTTTTTTTTCACAGAGAAATAATAAGAAAAAAGAAAGAAAACACAGAAAAAAAAATGAATAAAATACCACTTTTCCAAAGCAAGGTGGCTCAAGAGTTTCTAGAATCCTAAAAGTTGGAAGAGACCTCGAGGATGATCAAACGCAATTGTCAACACGGAGTAACCTGTACATCAGAAGCTGTACTGTAAAACCATTTGCAAACCCACGTGCCCACTGGCTCCAGCACCAGGAGTTCAGGTTCTTGGTGCTGTAATACACTAAAACTCTACCCAAACTTTTTATCTGAAACTGTGGGAACACTACTTCAGCCCCCAGATAGAAAACTGTGGGAAGGTCTGGAGAGGTCACAACATTATTTTTCCTTACTAAATTGCTATAGCAGATTTATCTTCCTGGCACAGGTGAGCAGATATATAAAAACACCTTCAAGTTCTGGTTAGTGAGGGTTTCACGTGCTGAGTGCACACACGCAGGCATGTGCACCAAATTTAGCACAAGAGGACTATAAGGGAAATCCTAAGTGATTCTAAAATGACTACAGCAAATCCTGTTACTGAGCCAGAACTCATCTGAGGAGACCACTGCCTTCTAGTATTTATAATAAATCATTATCCTACACTGTTCATCAAAGTGAAAGTCTAATTTGAGGTGTTATGTTGTTATAACACAGTGATTACTCAATTTCTTTTTAAAGCCTCCTTTCAGAGCTTAAAAGGTCCATAATTCACTTGGCCAATACTCTGCATAGCTCTCCATATTTTTTGAGTGGCATGACAAAATTTATCTGCGGTTGCTAATGGCCACAATATGGAAAATGCTACCTGTGGAGATCACTATTCCACATGTATAAATAGATCTACTTAAAACACTTGTGAATTTTAAACAAAAAGGACTACAAGTGATCAGTTCTTTTCTGTCATTATTAAGCAGGCTAATGCTGTTTTGGAAGAGAGACAGCTAGGATGGATTTGTGAAAAAAACCCACTGTAAATGAAAGAGAAAAAGCACGGCATTATATTTGCTACTTTTTTAATTATTCCATTTGCTCATTTGGGCTCAGGCCCTACTGATTTACATTTTTACAAGATGAGCTTTCATCTACGATCTGATTCTCTGAAATAAGGACTACCAAAAAAGAATGCAAAGTTCACGTGTTCCAAAACATTATGGATTTTAAAGATTGTCTACTACGTTCCAAGGGTCTTCATACCGTATTACATTTTCAGATTGCATGTTCTTACAGGCTTGAAAATCAAAAGGTACTAATTGCTACATTTTTCCATTCTGGGTGTAAAGTATCAAGAATTATAATATATAAGACTTTTTACATGGGCATGTAAACATAAGACAAGGGGGAATGATTCTAAGCTGAAAGAGTATAGATTCAGATTAGATATAAGGAATAAATTATTCACTATGAGGGCAGTGAGGCACTGGCACAGCTGCCCAAAGAAACTGTGGTGCCCCATCCCTGGAGGCACTCAAGGCCAGGTTGGATGGGGCCCTGGGCAGCCTGAGCTGCTGGGGGCAGCCCTGCCCGTAGCAGGGGTTGGGGTTGGATGGGATTTGAGGTCCCTTCCAACCCTAACCATTCAGTAGTTCTGTGAATTAAGAAATCAAAGCAACTGTTACAGTAAGATTGAATCTGACATCCACAGCAATAACCAGAGACACAGGCTAACAAATACATTTCAGTTTTATTGAATGTTGCATGATATAATAGCATACAATCTCATTAAAGAGCCAACCGATAAATAACTTAGTGCTATCAGAAATGATACATCATTCTAAAACCCAAAGTCGTACATCAAACATAGCAAAATATACTGTAATGCAATTAAAAAAAAAAGTAAGAGAACAATGTATAAAAGCATCTATCATTAGGTAATCCGATTGCAGCATAAACAAAGGCTGATATCTGAGTGATTTCTTTGTTGTGTGCATTGCCATGTATGCTCTGGAAGAACAAAGTCTATTAATGCAGAAAGTTGAATGTTCTCAGTGTTTCTCCTTTATTTTTTCTTGAGCTGCTGAGCTACTTCAAATCATGCAACTGAAGGGTGTTTTAGATGGAAAAACCACCTTGGTTCCAAAAGAGGCAGTGGCGTGACTCTTCAGAAATACCACATTAAAAATAAGCCATCACATGAATTGTACAGTCATAGAGTCAATGTAATAAAACATACTCTCACCCTAGACTGGCTTTACCGCTGAAGGAGATGAATATGTTCCAATTCACTGGTGACTTTTTGGGTGCAGACATCTCTAAGGTACCTCACCTCTTCGTACAAAGAAAAAGGGGAGCAATTATCACCATCAGATGGTAGCACACCCCCAGCACAGGACTAGCAAATGGGTACTTCTTTAACAGTCTGCTATGATACGCTAATATTCTGCAAAAATCTTCAACACAGATGTATGCCATTAATTTTACTATTTATTACTTTCTATGAAAGACAAGTGACTCAACTTTGGATTTTACAAGGCTAATATTTTGTCCCTGTCTAATGCTTTTTTTACCTCGTGATGTGTCTGCCTATTATAAGACTAAATTTATTCCAAAGAATAACTTAAGCAGTAAGGCACGACAAGCTGCACATTTGCAGGCAATTTACTTACCACCTGAGGCATGCTACAATGGCTTGAGGCCAAAGGCTGAGCAACTTCAACCATTCAATAAACGCAAGAATAATCAAACTGAAATGCACAGCTTGAGAGACTCGTGACTATCATGACATGGAATTTATATATAGAAAAAAGACTTTCTGCACATTTTGTGAACATTACTACATGTTAGTATTATTGAGGAATTTCTTTTAGCTGTCACTCTGAAAATACTGTGCACTAAATATGAAGCTTTATATGCACTGTGCTACAACCAGACATTGCTCATGAAATAGCATAACTACACCAAAGTCAGGAGGTCCAGGATCAGTTTAAAAATACATGCTCATATACGTGTAAGTACTGAAGGACAGGGCAGCCATCAGGCACTCAGTATCTGGCCTGCACTGTTCTGATCACATTCAATTAATTAAGGTCTACTTGTAGAAACAACAAAACTAATTTAAAAATAATTTGTTTTTTCTAACAGCACTAACCCATTTCCTTCTGAAGACAACGTGCAGACACAGAGCTGTGCTATTGGCACATTATGTTTACTTAATTGCTTCAGGTTTAATGAGTAAAAGAAGACCATTATTTATGTCCATGATCTATTCTCTAGCCACAGCCAAGTTCACCTCTTAAACAGCACAAGGTGGCTTTCATTTGTACCCAGAACTCCAACATTTGTTTCTTCCCACAGACTCAGACTCTTTCTGCCACATCATTACCATGCTGCTGGGTATGCCTGCAGACTGCCCCATTACCACCAAACCCACAGGGCTGGCTGTACCCTGGCTGGACATCACATCACAATCAACTGAGGCCTGTGGGAGCCACCCCATCACCTCTTGCATGTGTGAAGCAGGACTGGAGCTATGATGCACAAGATCATATATACAGGATGAAAAAAGCAGCCACGTAACGCAACAAGTTTTAAGCAGAACTGTCTTAGGTCATCACTGGTAGGTCAAAACACCCACAGGAGCATTACAATTTGTTTAACCCTGGTACAGACAGCTGTCTTCCATCTAGACACCTCAACAGAAAAATGAACATGACCAAAAATAACATATCTGAAGATCTCCTCTTTGGTAGAAAGATGAGGCAGTGAACTATTCTGCAAGAGAGCACGACATCTGTTCATTCTTTCCTTACTCTGCTCTGATGAGCCTTGATGCCTAAGAAGGCCTTGTATGGCTATTTGGGAAGGCGGCACCACCTACTACAGCAGGAGGGAGCCCAGCGTGAAAAACAGAAATGGCCATGATTTAGTTTTTGTTATAGTGCAACCTTTTAAAAGTTAAACAGGAAACTCACCTTATTTTTTGCCCCCTCAAAACATATGTACACTAGGATTTTACAGATACTATACAGGCTGCATAAACCTATAGAATAAATCTGGAAGAGTTGCCTGTTTAGATAAAAATAGTAATTTCAAAGCTAGCTACTGCATCTTCTTATTTGTCTTTTCTTCTCCACTCCCTCCAAACAAGAAAAAATTTATACATACAGCTGAAGTCTGAGTATGGACTTGTGTTAATTAAACCAATCCTTTAAACACCAGCAGACTGGAGTTTTCTGTTCCCGTAAGTAAAAGAATAGCATTAAATCCAAGCACTTGGATTCTAAGGACAGAAACATATGGCTCTGCTACAGTCTACCACTGCTCCTAATGTTGAATGGAAACATGCTAAAAAAAAAACCAAAAACCAGCAGTTTTCTCGTTTGGCATTTCCTGACTTAAGAAAGCAGATTCTAAAAAAGTAATTTTTGCAGTTCAGTCCACACAAAATGTAACTTAGTCTTGCATTAAAAAAAAAAATGCATTTGTGTACCAATCTGTGTAAACTAACCATAGAATCATAGACTGACTTAGGTTGGAGGGGACCTTACGGATCCTTCAGTTCCAACTCCCTGCCGTGGGCAGGGCTACTAAACACTAGCTCAGGTTGCCCAGGGCCCCATCCAACCTGGCCTCGAGTGCCTCCAGGGATGGGGCACCACAGCTTCTCTGGGCAACATGTTCCAGTGCTTCAGCGTACTCTGAGTGAAGAATTTTTTCTCAGCATCTAACCTCAACCTCCCCTTTTTTAGCTTAAAGACATTCCCCATTGCCCTATCACCACCAGACCATGTAAGAACTCAGACTCCTTCCTGCTTGTGAGTTCACCTCAAGTTCTGGAAGGCCACAATGTGGCATCCCCCAGAGCCTCCTCCAAACGAAACAAGCCCAAATCTTTCAACTTTTGTTCATAAGAGAGGTACTCCAGCCCTCTACAATTTTGGCTCCCATCTGGGCCTGCTCCAACAGCTCCACATCCTTCCTGTACAGGGAGCCCCAGCCTTGGTCATAATGCTGCAGCTGGATTCTCACAAGGGCAGAAAGACACCCAAGATCTCCTCAGGGCTGCTCTCAGTGAGTTCTCTTAGTCTTACCTGGGACTCTTATCAGCAACTGCCTCGACCCAAGGGCAACACCCCATGCTTGGCCTTGTTAAACCTCACTAGGTTCTTGGGTGCCCACTTTCCGAGCCTCTCCAGGTCCTTCTGGATGGTGTTCCTTCCTTCTGTTGTGTCAACAGCATCACCCTTTCCCAGAATTTTAAACTTTTATGTAAACACTATCCACAAAGCACAGTTTTCCATAGTACTCATTGTTTCTTTTTTTTTTTTTAATGTAAAATTAGAAGACCATAAAAAAAACAGACTAAAAACAACAAGTCAAACACCTACAATCCACTTCAGCCAGCATCTTCTTTAACGATGGCAAAAATAGACTGTAATGTAGAATGTAAGAACAAAGCAGTGAGAGTGGTACTCTCCCAGCCTCCAGCACCCTACAGCTCTGGGACCAGTTGATGGTTCCTGATTCAAGAAACACCAAGACATATTCGAGTAGAACATTAATGCACAGTGTTTGCAATTTACTTCTGTGAATTTACAGCAGGTAACGTAATTTCATGAGACAAAAACACTCTGGTTTTGATTATCTTAACTATATTTGGTGAGTACAATCCTGTCCTTTTTTTATGTAATGCCTGAAGTTTAAAAAAAAAATATTCTAGCATTCAATTCCTTCTTTTGAACCTGCAGTACAGCTCAAATTCACACCCATGCAAACACTAGAATACAATTAATCTGCACATGAAAAATATGCAAGAGAATTGTTGAGCTATTCAAGAAGCATTAAATTTTCACATACACGTGCAGAATACAACCTGCAGAAGTGACAAACCTATCTGGAAATAAAGCACGAAAAATGCTGTTACATAATTCTTTCCTATTGAAAAACTCAGTATAGGAATAGTGTATATCTGCTAACTTGCTGTTCTTCTCATGCAACGGTAACCAACTGCCATCATGCCTAAGGACATACACGAAGTATAAGCAGATCATGAAGACAAGTTCATTGCTCATTTCCACTCTCCAAACATTCAGTGCTCAGAATTTTATGACTTTCCTTTTAACCAGGGGGACACAAATACTGAATTATTACTCAACAATTCCAATATTTTGGAGATCTAAGTACCAGTGTCTTATGTTACAGCTGCTGCTGTTGCACCGCCTTCTAGTTTATTCTAGTTGAATAATTAAATACCCTTTAGTCCTTCTGACATTATTAGACTCAGTATGGCTGTTAATATCACATAAAAGAGAATGAGGCTTAGGCAAGTGTTGCAGATAGCAGGACAGACAGGGCAAGAGGGAAAAGACTCTTTAGAAAGAAGTCTTATTTTTTTCTATTTTGTATGTCCTACCAAATGTGCATAGACACTGGAGAACACACAGTACACAATGACACACAGTGGAATTCAAATTAACCCCAGAGAGTTGTACACTATAATGGCAACCAATAGAAGGTTCTCATTCCATTCTTCCTGAATTCCTGTCTTCAGTTTTAAGAATCAAAGAAAATTCTCAATGGAAAAAATATTTTAAATATTCCCTTCACAGGGAAAATTTGACTGCATTAAACCATTTCCGAGTCTCTACACATGATCACAAAGAAAGATAAAATACTGTATTTAACAAATACAATCTGAGCACTGCTCCAGGCAGATTATTATTATTATTTTATTATTATTATTATTTTAGGAAAACTTGCAATTCAGAACATCTTAAAGAAAATTCTAGAAATTTTAAAGAAATTATGGTGGGGTTTTTTTGTTGTTGTTGTTTTCTTGTTCTGCAGTGAATCAATAGGGTTTTATTAAGAGTAATCCCAGGCTGAGAATCCCAACCAAGATTCTCATGAAGGAGTATACATTTTCCCTATGCTGCCCTGCCACTGTTGCTTACACTCAGATTTACGAAGAGGAAAGGAGACCTAGTTGCCAAACCTCTTCAACATCTCCTTTCTGATTAAACTCTTCCATAACAAATGTAGAAACACTTAAAAGCAGCCAAGAAATGAACTTGCAAGTCAAACAGTAGCAACATCAAAAGACTAAATAAATAAATGAACAGTGGTAACCACACCAGGAAGGCATTAACATGGAGATGAATCACAGAATCACCAAGGTTGGAAAAGACCTACAAGATCATCCAGTCCTACTGTCCACCTATCACCTCTACCACCTCCCTGGGCAGTTTCACACTTATCTGTCCCGGGCAGCCGCTTCTATTTCACATTTAAACATAGGGAATTCACAGAATTCAGTAATTCAGCTTTAACCTATGTACACTGTAACACTGATAACTAAATATGACGAACAGAATTTCAGGATGGGAAACAACTGATGACTCTTAAATGCTCCAAAGTGTAATATGAACTAAAATTCAACTTTGCAAGAGAACATTTTCTCCCCAGTTCTGTAAGTAATAGGAACTGAACACATATATTCAGTACCTAGTTTATAACAGATTTCATTATTTTTCGTCTCAACAAGATTAACTTCAAGTTCTGTGAATTGCGCTTCAGCTAGCACCTCCCTCAAGACGATCCAGAAAACATGCCATATAGCAGATAGTCTACACTCATGCTTACAGAAGAACAATAAGACAACTTCAGACAAAGCTGGGCTTTTCCAGCTTCTTCTGTCCCTCTCAACTACAGCTGGCTGACTCCTGAGCAGACAGTGTGCTGCAGGACCAGCATGAGGAATGCTGCATCTCCACATAGGAAAGCAAGGATGATGAGGCTGCCGTGGACAGAACTGCTGTGGCCTTACCTGTCTGCCCAGCCCTGTGAGCAGATACTCATCTAACCTCACTCTGAAAGGGGTGCAAATGATGCACTGCCATTATCTCCCATAGCTCTCATACTCACACTGACCTACACCACACGGCCAAGAAGATCCTCATGTTGTAAAGTCACTTAAGACACCATATTGCAGTTACTTTTTTCCAGTTTCACAGATCTTTTTCTGCCTAGCAGTTTTTCATCTTAAAGCCATTCACTAGACAAGCAAGGTAAGTAGAAATGAAGAGAAACCCTTCGCTGGCTGGAAAAGCTACAGTTCCCAGCTGTGGGTTTACGGCCTTGGAAAGGTATATAGCCAGGATCTTCCCACAGGTGAGCAGATGACTTCCTCTAAAACTCTAGCAACAAATACTGTCTGGATAAAATTTTCATCAGATCAATCAATATAATAAACCCAGGACTTAATGACAACTCACAATGTTTCACTTCCTTTGTAAAGAAATACTGTTTCTAGTTAAGACTCAAGTATTTTCTTTTTAAGAGGTACACACTGATCTGTGATTCAGCAGAACCTCCTCATACAATAGGCTAGAGCACATTGGGCAATCCTGCTGATTCACAGAACACTGACTTGACTTAACAAATACATCTGAAAAAAATGAAACGGTTGAATAGAACTGAAATGCCAATGTCCAGAGAAATCCAAGCAAGAGACAAAAGCCAAAGATGAGTAAATAAACGAAAAAGACAGTTCCTGAAACAATACACATCACCAAACTAATCTTTCCTTCTGTGGGGCCACAGCCAAGTATTTGTAACCTAAAGTGAAGCCAAAAAATAAATAAATATGGAAGTAATATAAAGTATTCCATCTTCAAAGCTTTATTTCCTATAAATACTCGAGGACGTACCTAAATACAAAATAATTAAAAAAAAAAAAGTCAGAAATACTGTTTTTTGCCTAAAATTGGATTACCCCTAGATACCTTTATTAACCCAATCCACCACAGTTTCTAACAATCCAGCTCAGAATGCAAGGACAGTATTGCTCTTTTCTCTCACAACAGTCATTCCAGAGCAGTCTGTTAAGGGAGCAACTTTGCCCTTCCTCTTGATGCTTTTCTCTCTTTGGCATTACAGAGGCCCTGACTGGGGTAGGGCAGTACACTGGACACACTTTCCTTTAAATTAGTGTAGATTGCTGTGCCATGAAACAACAAACGCATGCCAGTAGTATCACCGCTATAGCTGTCTTTGCCTCAAAGGCTTACTTGCTTGCCTGCAGTTTCCACTAGAACTCAGCTGCCTTAATCCCCATATGTCATTCACCTTCTTATTTTGCTGCATGCCAATTCTGTGTGCTAAAAGGCAGTCTGTACACGTATATATATATATATATTTAATTATGTCTCTAACTTACCAGCTGTCAAACTCTACTTGACATTTACAATGGTGTCTGCAGAGTAATCTGTATCTATTTCAGTTTTTTCCACTGTGAACTACTCTTGCTCTTACTTCAAAAATACACTTTTATTGTATACTCCTCACATAAAACATCACCATTTCTGGTACATCTATATTGCAGTTGAGTACAAAATCCAAAATAGAGAAACTATGTTCCTTACGATGAGGATGAATTATATTGCATATACTCATCTTCAGCTTGGCAGGCAGCGCAAGCTCTTCTTTCTCAGTTCACACATACAACCATCCCCTTGGACTTTGGGGGGAGGAAAAAAAATCCTAAATTATGTTTTCAAGGAAGATTTGCTGTAGAACTCTGCTGTAAAATAAAAGCTACATAACCGACCGATCATCTGCTTAAATCCCAAGCGTTCTCATGTTTTGCATTTAGGGTTGGATGAGAGCTTCGCTCTTTCTTTTAGTGCAGCTCTCAACAACAGTGTGCAGTCTCAAGAGATGAAAATATTTTTTTTAGCCTGGAAATCATATGGAAAAAATCAACCGCCTTTTAAAAAAGTTATAAATGTCTGGACAAACTTTTCCCAGATTTCCCTTCCTTCAGTTATTTAACAAACATATGGTTATTTATAACGTGAGCTACACTTGCAGCATTTCAAAAATCAGTTATAAACATGCCTATACCTCCTCAGCTCCTCCCAGGACTGACCTCACTCAAAACCCTTCCAGTGCTGTTTGCTGAGGGACCTTTTGACAGTGAACCAACGTTCTTACACTGGTGTTTTCTCTGCCTTAGTCTTCTTGCTTTAGCAAGTACCTTATTACAAGTTACTTTCATTTCAGAAAGTATCTTAACACCTAATATGATAAAGAAAATCCTTGCCCAGAGGGCACTGCTGATTGAAGATATGGCTAAAATGAACACAAGCTCAGTTCTCTAAGTATTTAAGGAACTCTAAAGAACCCATCATTGAGGTCAGTGGAGTGCAGCTGATGCTAACAGCTGGACTGATGTCTTCTTGACACGCATATCTGTGTTCCAGCAGAGTTCCTCTCTAAGTCAGGAGCCTGCCACTTCTGGAGCCCCATGCACTTCACAGGTTAGGCTTCACCCAGACGGAGAGGCCGTGAGCTGGGAGCACCTGCTTTTTTTCCTGATGATGAAGGAAGACACCTCTGTTACTTGATGTGTCTGGAACTTGAGAAGTAAGGTGAGATGATCACACTCAAAAGACCCTATGCTCATACATAACAGGGATATAGCCAAGAAAGGAGGAATTTTCTTCCTCATGTATGTATGAAAATGCATGTGCACTTTAAAAAAAATAACAAAGAGTTAGGTACTATCACCCTGAAAATCAAAATGATTTTGTTCTCATGCTCCTTTTATTCATTTGGATACAAGATTACACAGTTTATTTTACTCACTATTATTATCTAGGGTTTAATGGAACTTCTCATGTAAATATACTGGTTTATTCAATATCCCTTCCTGTTTAATGGAGTTTTAATTCAATTCAGCGTATTATTTAACTCAATAGAAGGTAAAACAACATTTTTTCCCTTGCGATCAACATAAATGACAGAACTAAAATGTGTATCAGAAGATGGGTTTTCTTCCTTCAGCTTCCAGCATTTCCTGAAATTCAAATCCTTCGATTTTTTCCTACTTTTGAGATCTGATCCTACTGTCAAAAAATAAAATGAAAATAAATACCATCAACTTAAACATGAATGTTGCATATAAACACATATCAAAGAAGAAACTGCTCATTTTTAAAATTTCTTCTTAAATAAACTCTTAAGTTTATGGAATGAGTCTTTGCTTTAAACATTCCTTATCACTGTTAATTGTATTTTATACTTCTGGGGATTTCACAGCACTCTGTCCTTAACTCCTTTCTCCTTTGCTCATGAGGGAATCTCTTTCAAAAATGATTTTAATTATCACTCATGCACATACACTCTGTGCTCCGGATCGGCCTCTTCTCCATCCTTTTTTGATGTAATCAGGACTTTCAACTATGAACTCCAAAGTCACTCTGAATGACCAGTACCCTTTTCCCCCTTGCTCTGTAACCATGCTCACTGCACAACTAGTTTTGTCAACACTGTCAACATGACAGTCATCTTATTTGTCATGCTACACTTGATAATATTCTCTTTAGCCTACATATTTTTCTAGATGGTGATCTATAGGGGTTACATAAACGAAGTTGTTGGGTTTTGTGTGCTGTTTTTTTAGAATATATATTATGTGCATGCAGCTCTTAGACAAACAGTTTGAGTGTAACATTTCTAACCAACTTCTCACAATCATACTCACCTCAAATTCAAGCAGATTTTACCATTTTGTAAACTCACAGAATGGTTTGAGTTGGCAATGGAAGCTTAAAGGCCACCTAGTCCAACTCCCCTGCGATGAACAGAACAGTTGGATAACATGCTCAGAGACCCGTTATGCTGGACCTAGGGTGTCTCCAGCGATGATGCATTTCAAGACCCTCCACAATCTTTCTCCAACCTCCTTTATCTTACCTGTACATTAGTCTACTTGCCTATTTATTACATTTTCAAACTGTGATTCTCATGTTTCTTCTCATGCTGGCTGCTGTATTTGGAAACTGTTTCCTAAATGTTTTCTTGAGCTACTTCACTAAAGTCCTCCATGTTCTTCTTCAGATCGTCAGAAAAGATTATATTTTCTTTTCCTATGAAGAATGTTGATTTGATTAAAAAAAAAAAAAGCCATAAAGTACTCCTATAGTGAGAAAATAAGCCCCTTTTTAAATTTAAGAGAACTTTAAGCCATTTTATTCTTTCACACGTATCTTCAAAAAAAGAATGGGAAGAATGGATGATGTTAAGAGACCCAAGGAAAACACTAAAACCGATTAGCTTACTAAGGTTATTCCAGATTCACATTCTGCAAATCCATTCTGGACTTAAAAGTCAAACAGACTTTCTCTGTTATGGCTAACCAAGGAAATCAAGATTTTCATTGCAAAATTCTTTTGCCACCACACCTGTTGTGATTCCATTAACATTACAGAGGCAGCCAGGATAAGGTCTGGCTCAACTCTTGGAATTTTGCTAATGATGTAGTTGATGTCTGAGCCAGAAGAGAATCCAATTCTGAAAGCATTTTCACATGAAAAAAAAAAAAAATAAAAAAAAAAATAGAAGTACAAAGGAGCTCAGCATATCCAAATGCACAGAAAGTGAGGACCTGATCTTCGGAATAAAAGCAGATGAAGAAATTAATCTACAGCATTTCAATTTTGAAAATAAAAATGTGAAAGCATTGAACTTTTTTTTTTTTTTTTTACTGCGTGCTGCCCTGAACACAACGTGCTTCCGAGCTTGTACACGTTCTTATTGTGTCTGGTTTTAATGCACGGTGTGGAAAAAAAAGCAAAACCTGTCATTACCTCAGAGTATATTGAGACGATGTTCCACGGCACATTGAAATGCTCTGAAAGCCGTTCTCTTTAACACCTCCGCATACGCCTCAGCTGCTGAACCCAGGTGACATAACCACTGTTTTTTTTTTGTGTGTTTACCGCACAAAACCACCATCACCAAGGAAGGAAATTCCAAGGTACACTTCAAGAAGCCTTCCAAACAAAGAACTCTTCTGACAGATGTTTTATGTTTTAACATGTTTTCCTAAGAAAAGCTATGTAGTCTTGAAAGCCTCCTAACTCAAGCAGCTATGACCCCTCAGTGGAATTTTTGTTAAACCATGCCTGGCTTTGTGAGATACGCTTTTGATCACAGACATCGGAAATCCCGGGGCAAAGACAATAGTCTGCTAACTTTTGCTTGTCTGTTTCACAATAGCTAGGAAAATCAGGGTTAGTTAGCCCCTCCTCCCCCAACAAAACAAAACAAAAAGTAAGAAGGCAGACAGTCCCAGAGCTGCATTTCGGTTAATTTTTGTCATGATTCAAGGAAAACATCAGAGAAACACTTGTACAAACTCTTCTGCTTCACTCTCGAATTTACAGCTTATCTAACAGAAAAATGGAGAACAGGCCCAGGAGCAAGACTGAAATGACATATCAAACTGACACAATTCAATAGACATGGGATATCCCTGGAAATCACAAGTAAAAGAAAGCTTGCTAGCATGGTTCCTTAGTTTCTCTTTTCAGTCAGGGTTTTTTTCCTTTACTGGTGAACTCCAGAATCAGGCAGAACCCATAAAGCATTACAGAGGTGCATTACTACTCTTGCTCTTTTCTCTCCATTTACGCTGATTTATTTGTATGGGAAATGTACTGCTCAGATGGATTATTTCCTTTTAAAATACAGTGACCAAGATGGAGAACTAAATCCTCTGAGTGGACTGTCAACGAACTGAGTAATTAATAATTGTTGTGGACATTATTAAGTACAGTACTATACATCAAGATGATCATATTCCCATGATTGTAACCCAGATGCTTCATTTGCGCCAGGTTATCATAAGATATGCATGCAGGACAAACTGGACTGTTTTATCAGTTAAGGATGATTACACAAGGATGAGAAGGGTTTGGAACAAAACTTTCAGGCAGAACTACCCCCATGCAGCCCCTGCATACCCAGGACGGTGGATGTGTGTTTTAAACAGATGACTCAGAAGAGATGCATGTGAAGACACAAGAATTTGTTGTTAGAAATTCTGCTTTAACTTAAATTAGGTCTTTGCTAGCTTAGAGAAGATTATTTCTAACATGAGTTTAAACTGTTATCTTATAACCCAGCTGTCAATTGTTTTCAGATGGAAAAACACACTTTATCTTGTAAATTTGTTTGACTATTTCTTTCTTTCTTTACCATTTATAAAAAGAAGCGTATGCCATACTTTCAGTTCATTTGTAAGATTCATATTTGAGCTTTTAACAAATGAGAGTGTACCACGTTATCACATATTTCATGATATAAAACATAAACTAACAAAATAAAAGGAAATTTCAATTATATGTTGCCAACTAATGGTTTCTTAATGGCATTTGAGAAAAAAGGAATACAAACTGTGCAATTGAAGACTTTAATCAATGTTAAACAACACATCAAAACCACAGAAAGGCTACTGTGCTGGCCATTTTGAAAACCTGGGACCAGTAAAACTGGATAACACTCTTCTGCTTCCAGCCCTCAGAAGCATGTCAGATTCTTTTAATCTAGAGAAACGAGTAGAACTGAAATGGTATCTCCTGTTGTGTGCTGCTAAGGTTCATCTAAAGGGGAGAGCTGCACATGGGCATGGAGTTCTTTATTGGAAAACTGAGGGAAAAGTTCTTTTCCAGAATACAGACGTATTCTAGATATCAAACTTGCTAGGCTCAAATGAGGTTGGTACCTCGACCTGCTAATTCCTGACAGGCAACTAACATCTTATTCAGCTCAGAGGTGAACACAGTCTAGGAACAAGCTTCTACGCAATGTAATATAATCACGGTGCTAACAGTCACAGCTACAGCAGCAGTGCAGGTCAGCACTTCAAAGAAGTTGGGGCCACACTGTTTGTTTACGCTGATACACCCAGGCACACACCCACACAGCTTCCTGGGCCCAGCACAACTTCAAAACAGAGCAAACAAGGAAAAAAAACATAGACTACAAGAAGTCAAACACTAACAACGTACCAATCAGTCTTATCCTTTGACAAAATAAAGCCTTAATCAAATAATAAATATGTAACCTAATATCTTCTTCTGCCTTAAATCCTTCATCATTCCCTCCCGACCCCCACTTCCCTTGAAACCCAGATGGCCCCAGCAATACACCCTGAGGTCAACAGATGCACCATGACTTTGAATAACAATAATAAAAAAAGGTATATAATATCTTTAATAATATTTCCAGATGATAAAATGAGAAAACACATGCTGAAAAAAAGCATTAAAACATCTACAGCAAGGAAACAAACTAAGGACAGATCTGTATTAAAATATCCAAGACAATACTGGAAAGAAAAGCCAAGAAGTGAGCTCATGCTATGAATAATAAATAAGTGAAGACTGATTAGGAAAAAAAAATAATTAAAAATAAGAAACTACGTGAAGAAAGGATACCAGATAACTAAGAGGACTGATAATGGATATAGCTGCTTATTTGTTGTGGCTGTTCAAAGTTGTGAACTTCAAGAATTCCATGTTTCTCTAAAATGTACGCTTGTCTTTCAGCTTGAAAGGAAATTTGTGTCAGTGGGTGAGAAGAATAGGTGAATAAACAGGTGAACAATTTAGTCTGGGCTGCGCTGGCTGAGTCTAAACTTGGGTTACAGAAAAGGATGTCTGCGGAGAGTCAAACAAATAAGAGATCAAGCTACCTAAGATTTGTACTGGTGAATTTGAAGACCAAGCTCAGGTCTGTGAATCTCAGTATGAACACTGATTCTAGTGACAACATTACTGAGTTCCATGATTTTTGCTACATCCAGACCAAATTTGTTCAGTTCACTGGTAAGAACAGCCTTCGCTCTCAATTTATCCAAGTCAGAAAAACTGGTAGATACTTTTCCTCAGAACATCCACAAAACAACATTCTACTCTGCTCTCCGCCACAACTAGATAAGAAGTAACTTCTTAGTCCATAGTAACTTCCTCACACATCCATGGTTTAAAACTCTATGCTTCAGAAAAAATACAGCTTTATTTCCCAGTTGTCTCGGGCTAAGCAGATGTAACAAACAAACAAAACCTCCCTAAAGCACCCGCAGTAGAAGCACACCCTGGGTAGCACATTACAATAGCAGTGGCCGCTTTTTACTTGAAGGATATTTGTGCCATCTTTCAAAATCAACATTTTGTACATGTCACAAAGAGTACAATTTTGCCTAATCCTCTCAAACCCCAGCTGCACAAGCCAAAAAGCCTTCTCTACCTGCAGTTAATAGCACATCACTCATGTGGATATGCTCTAGAGGCCAAAAAGCTTTAATAAACAACCTTTAGCCTCAGACCGCTGTCAGCAGGGCAGAGTAGCTTCCACCAAAGGAAATAATGGAAGCCAGGCAGTACTTTGCCAGGACAGACAGGAGGAATAACTTATCCACTTAGCTTAAATTCTGGTGGCCATACTTTCTAAAGTAGGTCTGATCTTCAGAACTGAGGATCTGTCTCTATTAAAAAGCTGTTTCTGGCCTAGCAGAGATACCATGGATTTAAGCATATCTACGCCACTGGCTTCCCAAATGGCACAGGCTACCACGACAGAAGCCCCCCCAATTGCAGCTAGAGCCAAGGAGGAAAAAGTGCTTTTCCTGGCCCTGAGGAGGCCCATTCACCCTTGGTTCCTTTCCTCTCCTCACCAGAGCGGTATCTGAGCACACTGAGGCAAGAAAGAGCAACCACACTTTCAGGGGATAGAAGTGTAAAACAAGGCAGCAACACCATGTTGGGCTTGGGCTGCCAGTCTCAAAGCTTAGACTGTAAAATGCAACACACAGGCACACTAAATGAAGAGCAACTCAGAATTCTATGACTGAAAAAGAGAAAACAAACAAGGAAACAAAACCATATGTGCTTTGTTGTTTTTTTTTCCCCCATCAGTTTAAACACAGGAGAGTTCAAACTTGAACGTGAGCTCTGTCTCAGTGTTTCTCAATCTCAAACTGCTGTCTGAAATAAAAGAAAATCCATTTGCTGCCTTGGTTAGGCTTCATATATCACTGCGAATCCATGAGCGTTACTATGGAATTTACTTGGTAACATTATCAAGAAAATCTATTTGTGTAAGAGCACTTGTTAAGGGAAGTCCTGGTCTGTGTTGGAGCTGTCAGCATCCTCGTGACTTCTGGTCCTCTGCATGCAGTTTGGACTCCCTCCTTTAAACACTCACTCCCGATTCTGGAAGCAGGGCCAAACCCTACAGAAAGGAGAGGACAGAGACATTTCCTTCCCAATCAGAGGCCTGAGCAATGCGCTTACAGGCCCATTTCTCTCAGCAAATCCTTGTAAATTAAATATAAGTGCTTAGTATTCTGGTAGGTGAGCAAATGAATACTGACTGTGAAGATGCAGTAACACTGTATTCTTAAAGAGGGTTAGAAAGTCGTGAAGAGAGGCTTGTTTTTCCCTTCCCTGCACTCCGTGGAAGCCAGAATGGACACACCACTCTGCTACTACAAAGCCCAGCTGAGAAGCCAGAGGGGTAAGTATCAGATAGGGGAACTCAACAAATCCTTAAATACTACTGTAAATGAACATTCTATTCCAAGAAAACCTGCAATAAAGACTTCACCAGAGTTTTTGGTGTGAATAAGGAATAACATTATTATGTCAAAGGAGCACCACCACAACGTGGGAAAAGGCAATTACTAGTGAAACTGAAAAATCATGGATGTCAGCCCAGTATATCAAACAGCTGATTTCTGGGTTTCATTGTGGGGAAAGGGAGGATTTACACAAGAACAAGAAACTGTGGATGCTGCTCCATTTTTAGAACACAGAGAATGTGAATGTGTAAACATTTTACAGGAAGTAAGGTTCAGGGCCTAACATCTACAGCAATAACAGGAAAAATCTTTCCAAATGAGCTCTGCATTATTAACCCACTCAAAAAAGTATTTATTTGTCAAGACAGATCATCTATGTGATTCTTCCATCCATTTTCTTTCTTTCTATCCTTCTCAAGTATTTGGATTTCATTTAGACAGGAGTAGTTCTCAAGGCGTTTTGGGGAATTTTTTTCTTTTTTAGAGATAAATAGACTCCTAGCCTGACCTTATTATTTACTCTTCCTTACAATTACAAACTGGTAAATTGTTAATGAGAACTACCAGTAAAAAGCTCAGAAGTATCCAATCGAGTCAGTTGTTCATGGCATTTATCAAAAGACAGGAAGAACAGATTAATAAGTATTATTTGTAGCATGCTGCTGCCTGAATCTCATATATATCCAAGACACGGGCAGCAGATTAATACTAAAAACATTAAATTACTAAAATCTAGAACAACACAGACTTAAAAAAAAGAGAAAAAATATAATCCTTGCCCCTGAAGTTACAACGTAAGAATAAAATCAATACAGGATGGATGCATTCTGGTAGCTGAAAATAAGAAAATAATGGGTTTATCTCCAGGCCACACTGCAAAAGGAATACCCTTATTAATCTGAGTACTGAAAGACGCAAAACATTCCGTACAGTTTTTTCTGTAAAGTGAAACTGGCCCAGGTAAAGGTCTGACCTAAAGAAGCAACACTACCTTGTTAACCCGTGCTTCCATACAAAACCCCACACTGTGTTGTAGTTCTGTTATGGCCAATGAATAAGCACTGATCAGCATTCTCGATACAATGATTTCTTCCTTGTTTTGAAGAGGATACTTCTAGGAGTTGGCATCACCAGAACAGGCTATCACTCTGCCTGAATTCATATTGCTGCAGACCTTACGGGACCTACCCAAAGCAAAGGTCATGAAGCAAGCAAGCAGTCACATAACCAGACCACTCCACAAAGCACTGCAACGCAGCCGTGCTCAGGGAAGGAGCAGCACTGCCAGCATCACTCTTTCCAGCAGGAGGAAACAGGTATTCTTTCCGAAGGGTTTCTCAGTAAAAGTACTGCAGTTTTCTTTCCAGATCCATTTGCAGCTCCTCTACTCCAGTTGTTCCCCTCCTCTTTTCAAAGATAACAATTAAAAAATAATTTAAAAAAAGAAACTGGAGTGATGGAAGAATAAATAAAAAACAAACAGCAATATCCAAATTAGCACCCCTCCTATTGCTTTGAGGCACACAATTTGAATGTGTTGTTTGAAAAAAACAATAAAACTTCCCAATACATAGAAGGTTATCTGTACATCTCTAGAAAACACAAAGGAAATACAGTGAGCATCTGATTCACGAGAACACATCCTCTGTTTGACACTGGTACAGCTGCACTGTTCTCTGTGCAGAGTTTTCAAAACAGGTCCCTGGGTGTGCAGTGACACTGAACAGCACAGCACAATCTTTGACAACCAGCTACATCTGCACTCTTGTGTTTCCGACCGATGTTCAACATCCACAGAACTTGAGGTATTCTAGCACAGATTTCACAGCGCTATGATAATCTAGGAAAAAAAAAGGGCCAAAACAACTCTTCCTCTCCACAGCTCTTCATTACAAGAAGAATGGGGACACTGCCCTTTGTCTTCAGCTGACGAGGACTGTGCAGGTTGTGATTATGCTCAAAAGCAATACTGGTTCTACAGAAAAAGGCTTGTTGCTCTGTTTTGTCACAGAGATTATGGGGAACTAGAGAAAAAAAAGCCTATTCAAAGGAAGAAATGAGCCTGCAGAAATCCACGTGCATCAGTGCCACAATATTGATATTGCTAGTAGTAACCTGAAATCAACACTTCTGAAAACACCACTTGGAAGCTGGGAGTATATACATTTAAAGGCAACATACCCAGCTCTGAGATTGTGTTTTGTTTTCCGTTTCCTTTTTTTTCCCCTCTCCATTTCTCTCTAAATAGATGGGGGTGATAAAGAGCCCGGCTGCTGGGAGCTGGGGTAGCTCTGGGCTGAGAACCCCAGCACAGCCTGAAGGGGTGACAGGCACACAGGGCTCAGAGCTCCCACCCAAGTCCACAAGCCGGCTCATATCTACTTGAGCAGCCAATGCAGTAAGTGCTGCAGACAAGTACAACACATCACTGTTGCATTTTAAGCCTCTGCAGATAAATCTACCAGAGTTTATGAGATGGTCACTTACATTAGAGGTCCAAACATCAAATAACCTACTCACTGTTCTCTAAAGATTTCACAACAACAGTCCAAATAAATGACTTAGGTCTTCTCCTAGAATTCACAATCCTGGATAAAACTTTTGC
This sequence comes from Oreortyx pictus, assembly GCA_036925125.1. Lineage (NCBI taxonomy): Eukaryota > Metazoa > Chordata > Aves > Galliformes > Odontophoridae > Oreortyx > Oreortyx pictus. The sequence goes on along the minus strand of JAUPFR010000001.1, from coordinate 66,516,479 downwards.
CTTTCTCATAATAAACGCTGAAAAAACAAATTCATTAAAGCATTCTGGGATCTCTCAAAGAGTGGAAATACAACACACTTCTGCAAAAAGCTAGCATAATTTGGTAAAAATTGTTTTTATTATTCTACCTAATAATGTCACAATGCACTTAAACAGCCAAGAATTTCGTAGCAGGTTATTCAGAGAAAATTGTTTAGCACAAATCATTTCTGCATTAATATTTAAAACTTTTTGGCCTAGAGATACTTCAATGTAACAGTTATATGCATTTCTGTTGCACATCACGTAATGTCTGCTTATGAGGCCATGTTACTCACAAGGTGAGAAAATGAAGAGTCATTTTTAGAATGGAAGGAGCACTTCATACTGCAGAAAACAACATCCCATTAATACAACCACTAAAAAGTGATTGAGTGCAGAGCCAACACCTCGGATGATGAATTTCAAGCTTAAAATCGCACTGCCTTTATATATGCATATATGTACACACAGAGAAACACATACATCAAAGCAGGCTCCCAAGGAGTATTTATGACAGCTTGGAGCAGCTCCCTCTCTGCCTGCACGCACAGCAAGCCATCCTTCAGGCAGCCCAGCCTGAATCACTGTGCTCAATGACAAATCTTAAAGGACTGAAGTCATGCAGCTACCTGGAAAGAAAAAGGATCCTTCATCGTGGATTTAGAAATGCTAAATGGCCCGGGAAACTACTCGGATATTTCTCATGCTCAGATCCTCATTTTCTCTTGCGTGGTCATCCCTAGGACAGCTCTGGAAAACAAGGCAGCCATTTTCTCTTAAGCTGTTACATTCAGCAAACCAGATTGAAGTGCTTGATAAGCTGCTGCTGCTCTCTTCCGTGCCTGCAGCACTCAGAGGGGAAAAACAACCAATCACCCACAAACAGGTAGAGACCACAGCCATTTTTGCACTTGCCTGAAATGAGTCACGCCGTGGAAGCAGATGGGGCTGGGGGAGGGAGGGAGAGGGGGGCTGGGGAGGCCTGGATACAAACAAATCAATATGCTGGAGCTCTCCGCATTATCCTCTCTGCTGGCCTCACCCCCTGGCCCTGCAAAACCGTGGAGATCCTTGAAATAATGTTGTTTCCTCGCGTGCATGCGTTCCCAAAATTAACTATCGTTATGAAAAAAAGAATTGGCTTTCACAGAGCTGCCGGGGCTAAGGCACTGCCTCAGATGCTGCTAAAAACGCCTCAACGCATCAGGGTGAGCAGAGGAAGAAAATAATTGTAATGTGCAATCAACAGAAACACACGTACATACAGCTGTATGCACATACATACCTGATGTCATTTTGTGTCACAGCTGCAAGTAACCTCTCCAGCCATGTGCTAGGGCAGAAAGATTGCCAAAACTGGTAAACACTCTTTAGAAGAGTACAAATCTGAATTTTCAAAATGGCTATTCTCACGCAGGGCTAGCCCCACACGTTGAGCAAGAAGCTGTGCCCCCTATTCTTGATTTCACTTGTTTTCCAATGTAAACCTCTTTCTTGTCAGTTTTGGAAACCTCCCCATTTTGCAGCTCTGTTGTGAAATCTGTCAGTGAGAAGCCCCAGGCTGGGGAAGACGCCTTTCCAATCTTGTGTTCAGACATATCCATACTCAAAGATGCTGGGGAAAAAATCTCCCATTGACTTCATCAGCAGAGGCTGCTAAAAGCAGACTGCTAAAATCCCTCTGCTTCCACTCCTGCTGCCTGCCAAGCTGTGGCTCATTTTACCACATCAAATGGGAAGCAGGGCTTTGGACATCAGGGTCACTTGCCCAGCCTTGGGGATCTCACGTGGTCAGTCCAGGTCACCCAACTGGTGGGATACTCACACCTATTGGGCCACCTTGGAGGCCTTCTGCTGGGGTCACCAGTCCCCTCACCATCCAGAGGTGATGCACACAGAAGGCCCCACACCACCAGCACAGTTCTTCCACAAAGGGCCTGCCAACCTACTCCCCTGCTCAGAGGCACTGCCTTCCTCTGATCTCTCCTTGGCAGCCCCCAGGAAAAGAGCAGTAGCAGCACAGCGGTGACTCCAAAGGGGATGGTGGTTGAGTGAGTGTTCAAGAGCTGGAGCAAGCACAAGAATCGCATCTGTCCACACAACCTCTACACTTGCACCTCCATTCCTGCTTTCTGAGGTCATTTTCAGACCAGAAGGTATCCAACCAATCATTCCTGACACTGCAAACTGCAGAACTGTTTCCCAAGTTACGTTATTTTGCACCCTGCTTTACAGTGAGGCTGCTGTACCAAAGGCGACCTGCCTGTTTTGCAGAAGCCCAATAAGTCACAATAAACACAAGTAGAACACGTATTTCAAACATCATCAGATCAAGAAGATTACTGGAACACGGCCAAGTTCAACACGATGAGCTGAAGAACGCGTTAGTTCTCTGACCACTGATTTTCACCAAAGTAATAAGCCTTGTTTCTGTATGAAGTGCATCACAGTATTTTTCGTTTATTTTATTTTGGAATCCAGGATATAATAAGTTTTAGAGTAGAAAGTCTGCTTACTCCACTAAAACTCGATGTATGTAAAACCACAGCTCTCTCCACAACGCCATCTGCGCTAGAAATGCCATTTCTTTTTGCTACAAGACTACTACATTGTGTGCAAGTGGTAACGTCTAAAAATGTATCATGAAAGATATACACGTAACTACCAGACTATTCCTTTTTTGTTCAAAACAGTAAGTGCAAATGAACCCATATGGATATAACTCATACCTTTTGGTGCTACAATTTTTCTTGTTAGACCTGCAGCTCCTGTGCTGAAAGAGTTTCCAGAAAGAAAGCGCACAGTTCCTCACACCTGTTTCACACCACTGAACTAGATAAAATGTCTCAGTCTCTTCCAGGAAGGAGGTCAGCACTGTAGCAAGGAGGCAGACAAGCACCATATGGGCAGAAGTGAAGTAAGACAAAAGCAAGGGTCGAACTGCTCTAAGCAGCAGCACGGGTTGCACTGGCTCAGCTGCGTTGTCTAATCAAGTATTCAAAATCAATTAAGACTGAAGCTAAGTTGTAAACACAAATCTTTGTATTTATAAATTAACCTAAATATTCCACAGCAATATTCCATGCTGTTTAACTGCTGTAGTGCATGGCCAGAAACCAAGGGCTGGCTGAGGTCATTAGCCATGGAAACACTGAGTTTTAGCAGGTGAACTTTCACCCAGCAATACAAAACGTGAGTACTGAGTGAGTGAACACCTTCCTGTCCTGTAATGTAATGCTACCTAACAAAAATGGAATTTTCAGCTAACAGTAACTACGTCCATTCAGTTGTTTGGCACTGTCTTCGGCCTGCTAAGATATTTCTGTACTAACATCAAAAAGAGAACATTTGTTGACATCAGTCTGTAACACAAACGCTTGTAAATACTTGTCATGCATTTGCTAGGAATCTCAAACTTCTCACAGGTTTTACAGAAAACGGAAAGCTAAGTTCTCTGGCTGAAGTGAATTCCCACCAATTTTTGTTTGGGCGGTGATACTCAAGCAGTGACAGCTTAGCTGCAGACACCCACCCAGGCAGTTTTTTTCCATCTGCCTACCTCGCCCCTCCGCATCAGTGTCTGAGCCACTCACCACTCGACTGCCCAAGACTGTAATTTATAGCACATTCTACCTAGGCCAGAATTAGCAACAGTTTGCCTTGAAAAGGTGCACAGTAAACTGAAGCATTTCAGCAGTGACTCAGCACTGTGTATTAATAGCCAGTCTAAGCTTATTTAAGACCCTACAGGTGCCACGTGGCTTGGAGATGAGTTGGATCAGGCTGTTGATCAAACCGAAAGCTCACCTCGCAAATAAAACAATTTCTCAGCATCGTGCAGCTGCACAATTAAAGAGCTGGCCTTGCCAAGAGAGTGGGAGCAGGGGGTCAAGGATAAGGGGAAGGCAGGACAGTCCCTTTTGCAGCAGCCTGTATTTAAATTGGCTGAGGTCAACTGTGGAAAGGGTTGGTTTCCTTTTGCCCACAGGAGGAAGCAGAGGCTGCAAGGAGAGGCAGTGAGGGAAGTAACATCAGCAGCTTGCCTCTGCTACGTCCTCCTCAGTAAACAAATGCTTCAGTTGTGAAAAACCAGACCCAAGTTCTCATACCTACTATATGAAATGAACAAAACAGAAAACAGTGCTCAAAAGAACCCCTTGCACTCATGAATACCTGAACGCAGAAATGAAGAGAATCTGCTCCACGTACATGGAAAAATAGTACTTTACTCAAACTTGAAAGTACAGGGAGGTAACAAATAGAAAGGTCACCATAATCTGATTAACTGTGTATTTAAGACTAAACTAGGAGATCAATAAGGGAAACTATATGGAGGGTTCCTTTAGCACAGAACATGGGAGAGAAAATTGGAAACCTGGTGGAAATCTAATGGGATAAAGTAACAGATGGTAGGTAGACACCCAGGGGACATGGAATATCTTTAAAGATGATACCGGCTAACAGTAAGATTAAGAGCATAGGCAATTAAGTAGTAAGGCCATAAGACTCTTAATATTCTAGATTAGACTTACATTTAAAGGCTACAGAAGAATTACTGCTTTCTAAGTTACATATACTTTTTAGAAACACCTACAAGTCAAATACTAGAAATATTCAAGAAAAAGAGCAAGCAGTTGCTAATGAAGTAACCAAGAGGGGAAGCTTTTTACTGAGAGTGTGGTGAGGTGCTGAAATAGGTCGCCCTGAGAGGTTGAGGATGCCCCATTCTTGGAGGTGTTTAAGGCCAGGTGACAGGGCCCTGGACAACGAGATCTAGTACTTGATTTAGCAGTTGGCACCCCTGCTTGTGGCAGTGGGGTTGAAACCCAATGATCCTTGACATACCTTCCAACCCAAGCCGTTCTGTGATACTATGATTGTTCCTGTCTTGAGAAACACGGCAAGCAACTGTCCACAAATAGAACACAGGACACTACAACTAATCAAATTAATCAGCAATAAACAATGAACACAGTGTAGACACACACACACAAAAGCCTCAAGTTAAATTTCTAGAAACAGCCTAGCAGAACAAGCTGCCAGTGGAACTGTGCACATCAGCATCACTTTGGGTGATACCCAAAGATCGTCGTTCTACCTGGCCACTAAGGACTTCAGGCAAAAAAAACTACATAAGTCCACGTGCACGTTTCCCAAGCACAAATATGTCAGTAACATCCAGCAGAGTCTTCCACATAACCCACTTTTCCTCCCGTTGGTACAGCACAGGAGTAGAGCTTACCGCCCCTAAGCTGAACACTCAAGCAGGTCAACTCAAGGCAGTCCCTCATGCTCAGGCAGTGTTTTCAATTTTCTCTTGGGTACACAGCCAGTCTCATGAAGCTTTGGTGGTCCCGTGCCTTCCAAATATTTGCCAACAATTAAATAATACTTATAAACAATACAGTCCAGCTGTAGAACTGCTTATATCTCAGTAAAATAAAGAGCAGTTATATATAAACTCCAGATATATACAGATGGATACATACGTACACAGAATATATAGAGAGAGCGTTAAATGGAGCAGATATAAACAAATGATATAAAAAGATATAAACCGATGCTGCATTATTATAAGCCGGTTATTTATGTAGATTTATTTTAAAATATGTCTGATTGCACTCATAGCACTGATGAAGAGAACAGGAACGCACTAAACATCATTAAACACAGACTAAAATTCCCCTTTGATCATCCTCTCACAGCCACTCTGATTCTGTTTTGTCACCCAGGAAAGAATACCCATGTGACCTGATGGTCAGAAAATCCTTACTCATTGGTATAAGAACAATTAATTTCCAAAAGCAGGGGTCCCTCCCAGGCACAGTCCTACTTTTGGCTCTCCCACCTCAGACTGGCACTAATTTAAATTAGAGACTGGTAGCTTTAGCACTTCAGTTGATACCAATTACCATTATATCATGTAAAGCACTCCCTGAAGAAATCAGGAACCAAGCTGCTTATGGAAATAGCACAAAAACCACACCAGGAATAAAGCAGAAGTCAGTATACAGCAGAGATGTATCCAGCCCCTCTGCATGTAAGAAAAAGAAAAAAAGAAGGAAAAAAAAAAAAAAGGGTTTACGTGGGCAGCTGCATTCTGCATCAGCAGAATCACAGCCATTTCTGTCAACAGTATTAAGGTGCACAGAGAGGTCATTGTCTTCTATAGATTGGATTACTATGAAGCCAATGTTTAATAACTATAGGAAGGAAGCAACTGGATGCTGGGCTGCCTTAAAACAGCTGAGGAGAAACAGAAGAAGCTAGAATGATGCTGACTTGTTATACAGCTTCAGAGGGGGCACGGCCCAGTCCTTTACACACATCTAGCTCACGAAAACGTTGCAGTGTTCCTAAAGTGATTAAAACCCAATAAAACAACCCCATAAACACAGATTTTATTTTACTTTTTTTAATCCTAGTCCAGGGAAATGGTGAGAGGCAACGAGACTGGGGTCGCTTAAACGTGATAAAAGGAAAGGAGGTCAGGAAGCCTAAGTCGTAACAGCAACCTCGCACTGTTGACCAAGCCCTGTGTTCTTGGTAGTCCACCAAGACAAATTTTGCTCAGATACAAATCATTTTTGCTTTAAGTGTACTTAGCTCTTATGATCCATCATTTAGGGCAAACCTGCTAAACTGAGGAGCCAGCCAAAGTCATTCTGGGACCATCTTAGGCTTAACTGCAAGGGCAGGTATAAGACAGGCTTCCTGGCATCCTTCCACCCTACAATTTCCTACTGCTATTACACTGATGATTCAAATCTAATTTTAACAAGCAAGCAAGCCTTCTGCTGTCAGCAACCATTGTTCCAAGACAGAAGGAAAACACTTTAAGCACATTTTCTTGCTTTCCAACATCTGCATTTCTGTATTGCTTTTGTTCCTGGAGAGGGGCACGGAAAAGGGAAATAAAGGAAGCACTTCCCAAGGCAGGAGGTAAGATATTAGTGCTGTCACTTTGCCTTTCCTAAACAAGCCAATTTTTTTTTCCCCCCACAAACAATCCTTGGGCAGGAGATGTGCTTTATTAATTTACGAACTAATGTTTTAAACGTCTAAAAACCTTGCTGCGGTAACAAAGGAAGTTTCAAATACACATCCCCCTAAAACAACATGCTTTTTGCTTACAAATACGTAAATTTCCATATATTTCAGTCAAACTGAGTTTAATATGGTCACCCTATTCTTTTAACAGCCAATGGTATGCTTTGGTGCATTTTCAGATTCCCTTCAGAAATGAAGTCAACATGGAATAGCGAAGAGCTGCTTCATTAGCTGTACAGTAAAAGGCAAAGTCCTATCTAATGTGAAAATTGGAAGGGGTAGGATAGTGACTGAACATAAATTCTGAAGGCCATGGTAGAAGCTTCTTTCTAACACAACCTAAACACGGTTCCAATAACCAAGGGTAAGACAACAATACGCACAGAAAAGTCTTGTGGACGAGAAGGTGCATGTGATGCAGCCTGATGATTACATCAAATGATCTTAATACCTTTAAACAGAAAGCTAAAGCTGCCCACAGGTCTCCTGACAAATACCACACTGTGATGCTGAAGTAGGTAAGGTGCTGAGGTTACAAATTACGGGTTACTGATATATGGGAATAGGAAATATTTGATAGCATTTAACACTCTAACTGTTACAAAAAACAGCACTAGTAACACACTGCCTTGTTGGAACTGCCAGCGTAAAATACACAGAATGGCATTATTCAAAACATGGGTGATCAAGTGTTGCAGCCCTCTTAGACATTATGGATCCTGTGCAAGGTATTCAATTTGATCTCTTTGTTCAAGTCAGCTGCATTTACATTCGTTCAGCAAGTTATCCACCTGAAAAGGCCATGATTCTTTCATTCCCCCTCCTCTCCTGGGCTCTGCGGGAAACAATCTCCTACAGAATTATTGCCAGAAATAAAATGTTGCATTTAGAGTGGCTGTAATGCTGCCAGCCGATTTTGCCGCAGAGAAAGGTCGAGAAAAAAAACTACGGAACCCCCCCCACAAAATTGTAACGATGTTTCCAAATTCCCCACGAGCAACATCAGTGCCAAACACTAAGTAAACCTCAAACGTTGGTCAGCTCTTCCTGGGCTCTGACCTAAGTGGTCTGTAGGACACACGTGTGCAGTAAGCAGTCTGTATGTTCCACTTGCCATAACAGAAGCACTTAACAGAAGGCATCACAGTACCAGACGATGACCAACTCTCAGTGTCTAGGTGACAGAACACATAGGATTATATCAGTTTCTTACCAGGAAGATGAGCTCCTCCAGAGCTCCCAAACTCTTTCCCCCACATGCCCAAATGCTCTGAACTCCAGCCTGCGAGTGCAAGTGCTGCTCCTCCACCCTACATATATCCTAGTTATATATCATTAAAACCATGCGATAGTAAAAATACGCCTTTCATTTGTTGTCTTGCAATTATATACAGAAAGCAACATCTGCCTTTAGCATTATCAATAAACGATAGACTTCCATGTTAGCTGTACCACAGTGATAGCAGTGCACCCTGAGGTAACAACTGCTGAAGGAACTTTAGATATCACGGGTTTGCACGGATCAAGAAAAGACATCTTTGTACTACTCCTCACTGCATTCTCTGTAATGTGAAATAAACTAAAGAGCACCGTAAGAAAACTTGTGCCTAATATCGTTTGGGGTTCTGGAATAGGGGAAGAGACGGAAAAAAAACCAAAATGCTAGCATTTAGCTCAGAACAAGAAAGCTCAGAAGTGTTCAGTGCAGCTTTTTCCAGTGACAACAACCAGAGTGAAGAAGCACAGAGTTTGCTTGCAAATCCAGAGTTGTTTTTTGAGACAGGACAGGTTTCTGCAAAAGTGAGCAGCTCCTTGAGAAGATGTTATTATCAGGACATCTGGTTTCAAAGCAAAGAATCTCAATCCACTGCTCTCCTTGTGACCAGGCTACCTGGCACTGAGCATTGATTACATAGGTTAGATGATGCAGGGAGAAATTTGTGCAGGGAGGAAAGGAGATAGTATGACAAGGGGGTGGGGGATGGTAATAATTCTCAAACATCCGAAGGAAGAATCTACACAACCAAAAAAGGAAAACATTTACTATCAGATACGGAAACTCAGTAGTAAAGGGATGGATGCCTTTTTTAAAATGGAAAACGTCGAGTGACTCAGAAGGACAGCTTTTCTGGAGAGGAAAATTACAGAAGATGCACTGATAGGAACAATCCTGCATCAGCAAGAAGGAATGCCTCAGATGAAGTGTAAGGCTGGGAACTGGTCTATCTATGCTCTGCGCCTACTATAACTGAGATATATTGCCCCAAAATTTGAACTGCCTTTTAATATAACACTAATGCACTTTATTACTGATTTTAACAGGCTTTAATGGGAGGAAGCATACATTCAATTATTTTATTACACACTTTGAATATAAAAGGAGAGCATCTGCACTGTAGTTTACATCTTCCGTCCTCACCCTCATAAAAACAGCACAGATGCGTTTCAGAACTGAAAGCGGCCTTCCCCACCCCTCACTGCTTCCTTGGCTGGTTTGCTGAGATCTATATATTCAGTCTAATTATTTTGATTCCCATTTCCAACCCTATCAGTGGTGCAGTGGTGCAGGAAATCAAAATGCCAGTCTCCTGAATGCGTTAGAACCTCAAAGCTAACAGCTCCTCATTTGCAGAGACATCACTGTGTGGCCCAAAGCTGCTGTCAGCACACAATTTATGTTCTGCATTCCGGATGTGACTTGAGAGGGTTTTCCTAGTGTATCAATACTGAGCATTTCATATAGCATTTCAGATACACTACAGCTCGTTGCATCATCTTGTTCTGTCACAACATAACTGATTCTAACAAACATTCGCAATGCCTCAGTTTAGATTCTGTCTGCTTTAAAACACTCGAGTCCTTTTTCTTTGTTATTTTTTTCCCTTTGTTTTCTTAAAAGGGAAAACAACAGGATCACATAAGCTAATCTTCTCCTAAGGGATCAAAAGCCAGAGTCAGCAATACTCCTGCCAAAACACTCTGTCCTCTCATGTCAGGGGGCTGGGGGGGATTTATGTTGCTCACCATCTGAAAACCCATGGGGGTCTTCTCCCTGACGATACGCCCTCCCCCCTTTTGAATTAGTCTTAAATTACTAATGGCTCAGCGACACCAAAAGATTCCCATTCACTTCCACAGCTTTTACAAATACGGTAACATGATTTGTGTTCAAACGTAAGCGTCACCATTTCACTTTTTATTATGAATATCATATGTTTGGCAACCTGTCTGACCTTCCTTACGATGACGAATGCTGCAGCAAACAATTTGCTGTATCTTTAAAGAAATGGTCAATTCAATTACATTCTGCCAGAAGCTTTCAAATCCCCCTCTGCCAAATGTCTTTGCTATATCCTGCCACAGACAGCCCATTTGTATTCCAGCACAGTAGGACACTTGTTTTATTGAAGCATACAGTTCTAGTTAGGTACTATCAACAGAGCACTATTTCAGTTCTCTTGCTCTCTGTTCCTTTGTACCCCCTCTTGCCTCGGTTATTAGGATTTTCAATTTTACTGACCAAACGTGTATGCATTACTAATTACACGCCTGAAATCTAGTAGTTATCAACTGCTACAACAAAATACATTAGTGACCAATTACAGGAGTTCTTGGCAGCAACGGTTATCATTTTAGTGGATTTAATCATTGCACTTAAAGTGAAGCTTGAGATTCCCTTTGAGATTACACCACTAATTGCTTCTGTTTTGCTAGTTACCGCATGAGCTGCTCTGCAAAAAGATGCTTTTTAAATTTCAAAAAGCAGCAAACAGATCAAGCATCCTGTAATGAGCCCTCCTCAATAAAGGCACAGCATAAATTCATTCATACCACAATGCTAATCTCCCACACGTATCTCCCTTGTCAACCTCTCTTTCCTTCTCAGCTCTTTTTACTCGGGCAAACAGCAATACAGCTGCAGTGCTGTTCACATGAAGCGTGTGTTACTGTAGATACACTAGCATTTCTTCAAACAGGTACTAAGAACACTGGACCCATTTTAAATGTTTAAAAAAAGAATCATTTTTCCCTTCCCTCCCGTATTTGAGAAGACAGCACTCATTACTATAATTTCAAACAGAACATTTTTGTGTTCTTAGACATTTAGGAAAAAAAAAAAAAAAGAAAAAGCAAACAGGTGAAATACTTTGTGTATTACATGCACAATGTCACCATCACAGGCTTCCACATTCCAGGAATCCCTCCTCTTCTGAACGGGTTTGTACTGTAATGTATTACTCTTTAAAAGCCCACGACTCCCTCCAGATCCCCACTAGTGATGAATTACCCGGTTTACAGCCTCATAAAGCAGAAGTGTCTATATATTTTAATGCTGAGGCCAACCACAGGACTTTTGTACCTTTCAAATGTAGTGATATACAACTTTCCAAACGCCACCGAAAGGCCGTGACCTTAGGCTTCAGGCAACCGAGACAAGGAGATATCATTTCATTAACATTTTAGGTCGGGTCAAAATAAGTTGTCTTTCAAAGACAGAAAGCATGGGGGAGGGCTGCAGCTGTAGTTCAGTTAGTTCTCTGGCTGAGAACAAATTATTTAATTTAAAAAATCTGTTTAAATAAATCTGGTTTCTCATTACTAAAATTTCAGCTGTTGAAGCTTTCCATTACTCGAGTGCCATGTGCCAACCAAAGACCTCTCTCAAAAATATATATTAAAAAATTGATTAAAAATTGCACGTAAGTTTAAACATCATTCTAGAATTGTCGCATCCTACATCAAACATTTTAGATTTCAGCAGATTCTACATTGATACAGCTCTAATTAGAAAATTAATTGAACGTCATGAGAAAAATATAGTCAAGAGTTTTAAACTTCCAGAGTCTCCTTGACCATTTTTTCACACTAACTGAACCACAGAGCATATGATATCTGTACAAACTGTCAGAAATAAACAATTTGATGTACAAAAATAATAACAATCTCCCTGAAACCACATACTAAAAGAAGTCGGAGAGCTTCATCCTCCAGCATCAAGGGGTTGAATCAGCTGGCTCCACAGCAGCCTGTAAACTAAGGCGCAGAACAACACTACCCAACAGCCCCTGAAGAATAACATGACGCATCCACAGAGATTTGCGTCACTGCTATGCCTGTTTTGATTTCACACTGACACACAGATTTCCACAAAGCTGTAGGGCTTTTCAGAATATGAGGCTCACAAGGCTGCTACACGCAGAATGCTTTCAAAAACACATCCAGCCCATTTCCATGCTAAACTGAGATAAACTTGCCCCAGGGCACTCAATTTCTATTCTTCATGAGGAAGAACGTAGGTGATGTGGTAAACGACAAATAACTGGTGACACCTAAATCAGAGCAGAGATCAATCCCATATTTATAAAGGAATAGACTACACAATGCAATTGAGTTATGGCCACGGGTTAGTTCAATAGTTCTTGACTTCTGCTTTCCTCAAACAACAATTGAGGACAATATTCAATTAAACAGTAACTAAAACTGACACGACCTCTTCTTCAGATAGGAGTCACTACTCTGACAAACACTTGAGCTCTGAAGAATGACCACCTCTCTTCTGTATGGGAAGGCTACTTTTTTCACATGCACAGCCACAAAGTCTAAACTGTGATTCCAAGAAGACTGCAATTGCACCTGGAATTTCTACTGCGACCTTCAAAATGAGAAAACAGGAAGAAGACTGAAGAAGAAAATATTCTTGAAGTGAACAGCAGAACTTATGTAGCACCCAAAACACAAAAGGTCAGGAAATACCTGCCTTTCATCACTGTCAAAAGCAATAGACTAAAATATGCAGAGTAGGATTGATAACACAGGAAATAAATGAAAACATTTGCTATGTGTTAGTACAAAAGTTAAAAGAAGCAAGGCAAAAAGCTCTCTCAAAGGTCCCTTCCAGATTTAAAACAGAGCCTTTCAACCAATTTCAACTTAAAAACAATGCCATTATCATTTAGGAATACTGAATTTCTCTCCTTTAATAAACCTTGCAACTGTCCACGGTCCCAGTTCCTGCAACTGTGCACATTAAGTGCAAGTCTGACAAGGCACATTATTTGCAGGAACCAGAACCTCGGTGAGAACAACAAATGCACCAGAAAGCAACCAGTTATAACAGTGCCTGAGGCATTATTTGTGATTCAGTGCCTAACTCAGAAATCAAAGAATGATAATCATAAATGAGACTTGAAATATTTCCAAAGTGTACAATGAATTTAAAGTCTTACGTGTATAGCTTTCAAACCCTAGCAGAAAGATACATCTCTTTAACATCAAAAATAATGGAAGATTTTTTTTTTTTTGTCTTCTACACTATTGCAAAGATAGAAACATAATAAATGCTATGGCAAAACGTAACCTACTTTTTTTATGGAGTGACATGACAGATATCGGTTTATGAATTTGTGCAATCAGTACAAGAACAAGATTAAACTACAGAACAGATTCAAAATAAAATGTACTGATAACAAGTTTAGATCAGACTAAGTCGAGAGAATCTCAGATGAGAAGAGTCTGTAAAATTTAATGTAGATATCAGTGAGAATACTCAAGTTACTGAAGTCTTCAAAAACTAAAAATAATTATTATAAAGTGATAAATGCCACCAGGAAGAAAGCCCTCAGCTCTGGCAATTGTTTCAGAAAATTCTTGCCTATTATTAAAAATGTGTTACGAGTAGGAAGAAGTTTAATGCTGCACTGTACTTATCTGCTTATTATAATTACATGTCTTCCATACATTCATATATATGTATATGAGTAAATAAATAAATAATACAACAAAGTACCTTTATGACCTGTAGAATAATTTATTGTTACCAAAATAATGCTTGGATCGCCAAGCAAAGAAGCAAACTGAATAATTACTATATCTGAAAACTACTCTTTTCTTGCCTTTTAAGAAACTTGTTGGGCTTGGGATTGTTGGATAACTTTCAACACCTAGAAAGATCTGCCACACATTCCAACAAAACTGATGGAGAAAAACTCCCTTTACCCTATTTTAATGGATGGTAATCCAAGTGAGACTTTTGTCTCAAATGATGTGAAATGCACCTGTAACAGGACAGCCACACTAGGCCACCACCACGCCTTCTTCTCAGCCTCCATTCTCTGATGACATCACACTTAACACAGCAACTTTTCAGGTCATAAAACCTACTGAACCTCAGTGCCTCACTGTGATTCCACCTGACAAGTCTTAGTTTAAGAAACAGTTCACTCAAACTCAGCGTTTAGTCTCAAGATCGAGAGCTGAAAAGACAAAACACCACAATACCAGTCCTGCATATAATCTACATTTAATTTAACGGAGGCTTTAGGAGTAGCAATAAAAAGCACTGAAGGTTGCTGTACGCTGCATACCATTTAGCTAGCCCTACTACTTGTAGTTTTTTCTTCAATCCAAAAGCAAAAGTATTGTCTCAAGTTACACTCAGCAGTTTACGTGAGAAGATGCTTAAAAACAGTCCATAGTTTTTGCATTCTGTAAAGCTAGTTTTCAGTGAAGCATTTACTTACTCAGGTGCAAGTGCAGTCAAACTCCCCAGTTTCCCCAAGAATTTCCCTTCAGGCCAGTTTTATCCTTAGGTACCTAAGGAAAAATGGAAAAACAAATTCAATTTATGTACCTTCCTTTAAATTCATCTCTTGATTATATCAAGTCTCAAGACTGAAAATTATCAGCAATTTATACATTTTCTATCAGGATTTTTTCCCATCAATTTGCTTAGCCAGGAGGGAACTCAAGGCTTTTGTTTTCTCTGCAAAAAGAGGCTTCTATTTCACCATTTCCATTTCTTTTTTTTTTTTTTTTAAACTGCGTACAGTCTTAAATGAAAGAATTTTCTGTCAGAAACCTCATGCAAATTCAAACCAGTAGAAGGTGGGATTGCCTGATTTAAGTATATTTCACCACTTGTTTTTCGGAGTACAAACAGAAAGAAGCACAGTAAAGGCTTTGTTAGAGACGGATTGAAGCTCCCTTGAAACTGTTAATGTGAAAGAGGAAAAACCTACGTACTCAATTACAACCTGAAAAATTGAAAGGTTTGTGTACATGTGCACTGTCACTTAGTTAAGGAGGAGCTCAAAAAATAGAGTTATTCTACTTTCCCCTGGCACAAGCATGAATTAAAGAAACATTTCAAAACATGCTATTCAACCATATGGAGTCAATTCTTGCAGACATATGGAGCTCCAATTAAATAAGTGTGGCTCACTGACACAACAGTCCACCTGCACATATTCAAATTTTCCAGAATTAGACCATCTAATTTAGACCAGTCCATCTAACAATAACAGCGCAGAAAAGCAATGCATTTGATATGACACAACTGAAGCTATGCATTTCAAATAGTAATCACTACCTTACTTTTGACCGTGGTCAGAACACAACCAAATTATAAAGAAAACAAAGATGGAATTAGTTTCCTGAAATGCAATTAAAATTACATCAACTCACAATTAAATTATTTTTAGCTTTCTCTATCATGCAAGTAAACAAATCATCCATTAAGTAAGCAAGATACTCTTTTTCAAAGACGAATTTACTAGAAGTCGGTGGAAATTTCAAAACCAACTATAGCTACAGAATCATAGAATCACAGAATCAGCAAGGTTGGAAAAGACCTCCAAGTTCATCCAGTCCAACCACACACCTATCACCAATACTTCCCACTATGCCATGTCCCTCAGTACGTCTGAACGTTCCTTGAATAGCTCCAGGGTCAGTGACTCCACCACCTCCCTGGGCAGCCCATTCCAGCTCCTGACCACTCTCTTGGAGAAAAAGTATTTCCTAACGCCCAACCTGAATTCTCCCCTGGCACAACTTTGAGGCTACTCCTTCTAGTCCTATCACTAGCTGCATAGGAGAAGAGGCCAAACCCCACCTCACTACAATCTCCCATCCAACCGGCAGTCCAGGTGGAGTAGTAGGTCTCTGTTTCTTTCCACCTGAATTGTGGGGAGTTTATTCTGCTCCCCCTCTGAGACTTCCAGGTCAGGGGGTATAGTACCCCAAGGATAACAGGTCTGACTTTTAAAGACAGATTTAAAGAAGGAATCTCAGTCTTTTCTTTATATTTTCAGTGGTTATGTTCCCAACTGCATAGAGGAAAGGTTGGAGATTCTCCTTAGTCCTC
The DNA here is from genome assembly GCA_036925125.1 of Oreortyx pictus. Taxonomy (NCBI): domain Eukaryota; kingdom Metazoa; phylum Chordata; class Aves; order Galliformes; family Odontophoridae; genus Oreortyx; species Oreortyx pictus. The sequence continues at coordinate 66,500,263 of JAUPFR010000001.1, read as the reverse complement.
CTCTTATTGTTAATATATTTGTAAAACAGTTTTTTGTTCTCTTTTACCCCAGCGGCCAAGTTGTGTTCAAGCTGGGCTTTTGCCTTTTCTAATTTTCTCCCTTCACATCCTAACAACTCCTCCGTGCTCTCCCCAACTTGCCCATCCCTTCATCCACAGAGGGTGGAATCTCTTTTTCTCCTGGAGCCTCAGGAAAAGCTCCCTGTTCATCCACATTGGTCTTCTTCCCCACGAGCTCATCTTGTGGCACAGGAAGACAGTCTGCTCCTGCAACTTTAAGACCTCCTTCTTGAGTAGCATTCAACCTTCCTGGACCCCTTTACCCTTCAGGACTGAATCCCTCCCTACCAGTGTGCTGAACAGTTCAAAGTCCACCCTCCAGAAGTCCAAGTTAGCAGTTTTGCTGCACCCCGCTCCCGACTTCACCAAGAAAAGTCAAATCTACCATTTTGTGGTCACTCCGCCCAAGACAGCTCCCAACCTCCACATCTCCCACCAATCCTTTATATGCTTTATAGATTTTAAGTTTTGTTTGCATATTGAGCCCCCAGATTTTCCCAGAATGAATGTATACAAAGTACATTAAAAAAAAAAAAAGTCATCAAGTTTTATATAAATGCTAACACCCTCAAAACCCTAAATAAGAAAGGTGCCTGATGAGGTAGAAACTAACACATTTTAAGGCAAACATCATAAAAGTCCAAATCTTAATTTTATTAAGCATTCCCCACTAATCTGGCTCCCTTGTTCACATCCATTCTTTTTGTTAGGAGATGATACACAGCTGTTTACCATAGGACCCCCGCCTCACTCAGTGAACACAGTGAATAGAAGAAAACGGAATACTGAAAATCTACATATTAACTGAATTACACACAATCATGGCACAACTCTACGCTTTATCTACTCCGGGTTTTCCTGTTCTGTTTCAGAACAGTACTCTGAAGGCACGCGTGCCAGTTCTCCCAGAGAGCTGGCCTTTGGTACTGCCATGATTGCACTGCAGCTCCCCACAAGGTACATCACATGTAAGATCTCCATAGACAATGAGCTTAAAAAACAAAACTCACGAACTAAGAGCATTACAAACTTCCATTTCAATCAAAGATTCTTAAAACCCATTTATCAGAGCACCTAAATGACACAATACTTTTAATTATCTGGGGAAGTTGTACTCATCTCCTTAACTAGGTGACACTTCTTTCATTTTCTATAGCACACTGTCCCATTCACTACGTATCTCTGAAGTTTCCGAGATCTATCTCCTTTGTTAAACAATTGTCATACACTTCCGCTCCTACAGCAAGGACCATACAGTTCTAAGATCGTGTTACTTAAAACCACAGCATAACATCCAAGGATGCTCAGTTAACAAGCTGCAGACATCCTTAATTCCTCACTTTCCAGCTCTGAGGTGAACACTTATTGTAACTCTAACCTTCTTCAAGACCACTGCTTTCCAAGCTTGGTTTAATTTCCAGCTGTTATAAAAGAAATATGAACTAAAAAAGAGAAGGAGAAGATCCTGCTTGTTCTGCACAGATACCCCAAGTGTCCCACAGAACTTGGCCACTTCTCCTTCTCATCCGAAGCTGTACCAGTGCCATCCCCTGGAGCATCTACCACTGTCCCATCACATTCCTTGCCATCAGGCTCAGACTTCCTGTATTTCTGAGCTCAGTCCTGTTCCCCTGTCTCTTTAGAGTAGCTGCTTTATTCTCATCCACTTCACACTACTCCCCCCAACCAGAATCCCATTTCCCATTAGTTTCCAGCTCTCCAGCACTACCTTTCCTTTTAATCTCAGCACCATGTCTCAACTTCTGTCCCCTTCACTTATAGATCAGATGGCTCTTTCACACTGCTTTTTACTTTCCAACGATTTTCCCACTGCTTTACTCCCGCTCTCAGCCTCCTGCACTTGCCTCTTACCCTATCAATTTTCAGATTTATTCTCAACAACTAACTCCCCATCTTACCTGTATTTCCTTTCCTGGCTCCCTACGTGTTTTTTTTTGATTAGCGTGCCATAGACATGGCTGCTGCGCTGAACTCATTTCCAATGATCCGTGTTAAAAGAGATCTGTACAAGAGCTTATGTGCAGGAACACTTCATTTGAGGATCCCAGAAGGACTTGGGCAGAAGATAAGCAATGCAGTATTGCTATCTGTACAGCAGCAGAATTTTAGGCACCTAAATCCCTTGCTACAGAAACACATATACAAAACCTACTTAGATGTCAAAGCAGCTATAATGAAGGCTTTGTGGACTGCAGGCTTCAGTCTTGAGTTTAGATTAACACCATCTACAACGTAAGATTAAAAATATATATTATATATATACTTACTTTATCCTCTGTTCCTACAGAGAGCCCAAAGTTAGATGTTTAAATATTAATCTAAACTCACTCTACGTTGCAGTTAACACAGATATAGCAGTACTGTGTAAGTCATTCTCTTGAAGACTAACAAAAAACAAAATAAGCTTTGATTTAATTGAACACAATAAGTACTGGGGAGGGCAGTGTTCTCAGGACTGTTTACCAAGAGTAACTGTGCTTATTCCACTGCAAGAAAGTAGCTGATAGCATACATCCATTTTTGCCAGAAAGCACAAGAAAAATCAAAGATGTCTTCCCACCTTGTTTCCAACAGCTCGCCCTTTTTTGGGGAAGGGGCTTAAAGGAGCTAAGTCAGAACTTCAGATGATTTTCTACAGCAGGGAGAGGCTATTTCCTCCAGAATGTAGAACAACAAAGAAAATTAAAAGGCATTTGATTTATATAGTCCTATTTTTAGAATAGTTTAAGTAATTGGGTTGGCAACGACTGGGTTCGTATCACAGAATGTGGAGTAAATGAACACAAACTAAGCTGCAGTTTCATTAAGAACATTTTTGCCACCTTTGAATACACAAAAGGAGCTCTCTGAATTACTTCATGACATCGCCACTATTTGCAGCAGGCCCCTTTTCTCCCTGTGCTTCTTTCCTTCTGTTCCCCTTAATTTCCTCACTGAATTACCACCCAAATTTCAGCTATAAAAGATTGCAGTTGCCTTTCCACAAAGGATAATCAGTACTTCAGGGGGCATACTAAATGAGTATTAACGAAAACTTTAGATTAATCTTTCACGTTACCTCTGTGAGCAGCTTCCTAAGATGTACCATTTTCTTGGCTGCGTGTAACCTGCACATCAGCTGTCCAGAATACAGAAATTCTGGAAAAAGACAAATCTGGAAGGGTGGCAATGGATTTAAAAAACAGCTCTGTTTCTAATTGCTACCCAGAGCTCATTATTATCTTTACACTTATTATTATTACTCCTATTCTTCTTCTTCCTCCCCTGCTCACTGTAATACACAGGGTCACATTTTCATAGCACATGCTATTTTCCTTCACGTAACGGTAAATTGCTCTGTGTTAAGTCTTGTTTTTTTTTTTTTTTTTCCCCAAGGATTCATTTAAAAAAATACAAAACCAATCACACAGCTTTTCTTCATTGTTTCCTGTAAGTCACCATGCTTTCCCTTCTCTGGGTAGTGCAGCAGTTGGTCACATTTCTCTTCTGCCTTTCTCTGCCACAGCACCAGGTCCAGGCTCCTCTTCATCCAAGTGCAGTCCCACCCCTTGCTGGACAACCACCACAGTCTCTGCTCCTCACTGGCCCTTGTGCTTTGCTCCCAAACAACTGATGGAGTCTGCTCTTGAATCCTCAAGCACGCCTCCAAACTCTGAGCAGGACAAGCAAGTGATCCTGTGTTTGTGTGCTTGTGTAAAATCAAACACTTTTACACAGGAGGAAGGGCAGCCTCTCTTTCTTTGAGGTGAAGTTTTCAAATACAGCCCGGGGATTAAGTTAAAGAATTCTTACATCCTCTAATTAAACATGTCCCATTGAGTCTCATTCTTCATTTAAAAAACCTCAGCCTAAACTGAAATACATCAATTCGGTGAAAAAACACGTACCCTTGGTATACTGCTGCTGTAGTACTGAGCGCTCACTCAGTAACAGCGTACTCAGCGAGTACAGCTAAATGATCTGATTCTAGAAGATGTCTGCTAAAGAGGAATTCCCCTCCATCCTCATTCTTTCAACAAAGAAATTATCTGAAATAGAATCAATGTGCTAAAATTACACATTATATTTAAAAAATAAATGATGAGTAATATTTACGCACGCTACAAGAAGACAGAGCTCCAACAAACGTTCTGAGTAACTGACAGATAAAAATTAAGCATAAAAGCAATATCACTGGAGGCGATATTTACAAACAAATCACTTGTTCCTTGTTCAGCCACTCTGAGTTAAGTACACTTCAATGCTGAAAGTGATATCCAATTATCCTCACCTGCCCTCGCATGAAACAGGAGAACAAAAATGCTCAGAACACGTGGATCTTGCTGATAAGCACCAAAAAGGTTCATGTCAAGATAACATAAGATGGTATTCAGTCTCACTTCTTCTAAAGAGGTCTCAAATAGTGACAGCGACACGTTTAATGTTGTACCAGCTCAGCCACCAGTTTTGCCTGACCCTGCAGATCTACCACAGATGGGAACAGGACTGTTGCTTCGAGCCGTGACCTCGGAAGGAGTCTTCATGACCTAAATAAACCAAAGGCTCTAACTCATAGAGAAGCCAGTTATTGCTTGTGATCCTAAAATTTATCAAAAGTTAGCAGTCTTAGACTCTCCTATTCACCACTAAGTTCCCATACACTTGCTAATTAGAGTAACAGGTAGACAAATGTCTGAAACCAGCAGCAATAGATTCATGCTTACTTTAAAAATAAATAAATAAAATAGGTCGAGCAACCGAAAAAAGACACAAAACTAATTTTGGAAATGGTCTCTGCCCACTTTTTGGGAACGCTCTCCTCTACTTATTTTACCATCTCTCAGCTCACTTTTCCAAGCCCTCAACACCCACAGTGGTACGGTGTTTACACTTCAGTTTCTGCTTGGGGAAGGACCTGAAAGAGACACCGCGCTACCCCAGAGCCCACCATGCCAGGAAGGCTAGGAAAGGCCTGCACAAAGGTGGGTGGGTTCTCCCCACTGTCCCCACGCATCCCCAGGAGGAAGGTGAGTCCTCCTCATAACGGCTGGGAGGGCATGGGCCCGCCACGCCCTGCACAGCAGCATGAGGTGAATGACAGATGGATTCCTGGCACGGAAATGCACCTGTCGTCATGACGAAAGCGGAAACTGCACCACTTCAAATCTTCCAGGAGATATTTTCTTTTTGGGTAATAAATAGTTTTTCAGCTTAACAACCTCCATCCAAAATCAGCGCAGCTAACCTAGAAAAGGCTTTCTTACTTGAATAAGAGGATTTCAGTCTTACAGCTATAGCAATTACAGCCTGGCTTATGCTGGTTACCTTCTGACACAAGCAAGCACTAGAACTTTTCAGCAGACATTTAAGCACAAGTGATCTGGGTTTATATGTTGTACAGTCTAAAGCTAATAGATTTAACATTTCTTTGATCCTCGGGCTTCACAGTTCACAGAGCTGTGGGATAGAGGAAGTGCTGGAGGCCTGTAGTTTCAGCAACAGTTAATTATAGGAACTCATCATGAAGGGCATCGCTGGAAGCTCGCTACAGACCATCTGAAAGTAGTCGAGATAATCCCATGGTTTAAATATAAACAGCACAGTTGCTGTCACACAGTTGTCAACAAAAGACAAGTTCTTGGTGCGCTTTTAATCAGATCGACGATCTGTAGGTGCTGAACAAAGGGGAAAGAACTTTGTCACAGCATAGGCCCCTTCGACTAAAACGTATTCCCCAGCGTGTTTTTCTTATCTCAAAGTGAACTATAAATCACATTAACTGTCTACTCTACTATAAATATTATGGCTAAAATTTTCAAGAGACCGGCTATTAAGTTTCATCAGCAAAGCCAAAGTACACTCTTCTGAATTCAAGTCATTTATTGAAACAGAATTCGTCCTAAAATGGAGCTTCAGTCTTTTCAGGGGAAAAAATAACAGCGATGTACAACTAACCCCTATAACAAAATTATAACGTCAGCGAGCTAGACAAAATTATTTCTCTAATTTTCACATAGTTTGTACAAAGCCACATGGCAAGCTGTTGGTAAATGCAGGTATAATTTCTTGCTTGACTAACCTACTTTCCTACATGTTCTCCACTCCCTAACAACATATTTTATAAATAATTGAGTTTGTATTACAGCGATTGCCTGCGATAATCATTTTCTATAATGAAAATAGTCACAAACAGCACAGAGTCCTTCTCACAGTCAGCTAAACATTTGGTGGCACGATACAGCCTGAGCCTAAAAAAACAAGGAGGCTTTTACTTTGTAATCTGGCCCTCCAGTAAAACACTGAAAAGAAACTTTCTCTTTAATAAAATAAAATCTAGAAAGCTGTACTCCAGCCTTTACCAGCTGCTTTCTCTATGACCTTAACTTACTAATTTAGGAACAACACTTCTCCCTCTCGCACGCTTAGCAGGAAGCAGCTATGCCATGAACGTGTTATAAACACTACGGGACTCTCTGGCTGTATGGCTTTGTGAAAAACAAGACAACCTAATGGAAGTGCTGCTGTTTACCATTCTCTACTTCCTGCCCACATTCTGATGACTTCATTCAATACCAAAGTTAGACTGTCTGAAAGAATTTCACATGTCATTTCCCTGCCTTATTTCCCCTTTCAGTCTGAGGTCTCTGATGGTATGTTCATGTCCCTGGAAGTTCACTCTCTCATAAATGCTGCAAAGGCAACGACAGAGGGATAACCGAATGGCGAGACATACTTACTGGGAACATTCCTTGAAGAGAAAAGGGTAAGCCAATGCATGTATCTCTCAGACATCATTACAGAAAAGCTTACTCAGACAAAACAACAAAATTTTAGTAGTGGAAAGGCTACAACATCGTACATGGATCACCAATGTGACACTTCAGCATATAACTCAACACAGCTCAGAGACACAGGACAGTTGCTTCAGGATGGATATAAAACTGTAGGCAACTAGGCGATGAATGCTCAGTCCCAAAGTTTCCAGAGTATATCTTGTGCCCTAAACACCACAAAACCCTTTTCAATAACCTAGAAAAGGCATAATAGCTTTAGAAAAGGCTATAATTACAGAACACCATAGAGGGAGAAACAGAGATTGAGGGCACTGGCCACGTCTTATGTCTTTCTAATAGCAGTGATTTTATTTTATTTTTTTAATTGCAAAGTAACAACCACTCCTATATTATCACAGGAAGTGGACCGTGTATCACACAACAAAAGAAGATAAAAATATCTGTCATTCTGCGCCTATTTCTCCACGGGGAGCCATTCATCCCTGGTCACAGATCTTGTAATCAGTTCAATGGCGAATGTGAGAAAATGAGGGCAGAAGTGAATACAAGTAAGTTGTTATTAAAGCATTTGGGAGAAGAGCAAGAAAAATATACTTCTTATCCACATGCAACCACTGGAAACCATGAAGTATGCTGTTAGTGCCAAATAAGTTAAAGAAAACAAACAGTATCAGTTTTCTTTCAGACCTCTTGGAGACCTCAATACTTCAAATACTTTAAATTCAGATTTAACTTCCAACAGTCATTACAGACCGAAATCTCATGGACAAGTTACTAAATTCACTTTAAAACACTTGAAATTTGAGTTCTCTGCCCCACTGTCCTGCTCAGAAAAAAAAACTGTTAAGTATGTTCTCATAATTTCTTGCCTAGATTTGCTCAGGAGCCATTTATATTATAAGTATCAGACACAGTGGTTACATGCTACATGAAACGGGTTTTTTTTTGCTCTGATACTTATCTACACTTTTATTTACAAAGAATATCTTTATCCTCTCTCTCTCAGCCTTCACATTTGAGCAAGCTGAACAACAGAAGCATTCTAATTTGCGCTTTGAAAGCTAAGTACTCCATTACTCTGATCAGCCTAGAAGCCTGTCTTTGCATCTGTTCTAATTTAAGGCCATCTTTCCTGACTGTATGTGACCAGCATTGGACACAATATTCCAAATGAGGTCCCAGGAAGCTTTTGTGAAATGCTATTAGCATTTCTCCCTCTCTCTACAAAATACCACATCTAATGCACTGCACGAGCACATTAGCCCTTCACACAGCTGCATCACACTGGTGGCTTAGAGCCATCGTAGTGGCATTATCACAGCATTTTACCTAACTCAGACTGTTACCACTATTAAATCATCTACACAACAGCCTATGACGTTAACAGATGTTCTTCTCATTTTAAACATTTGCATATCAAGATGAAGACCAGAATGACCTATCTGAGACTACACACTGGGGGCCTGCAGAGCTGAATTAGCAACCAAGACCTTCTGATCCGTAACCTTAAATACACACCTCCAACCAACTAGCAGCAAACAGATGAACTACACAGAGCACAGTAACAAGACTCCTCCTGTTATTTCATGCCAAATGCCCATGTCTGCACTCAAAATTCATTTCTAAATGGACAGTTACAGATGGCCACTTCTCTGCTCTACCACGTAATTGCATTAGGGTGGTGAGGAGCTGCACAGAACATAGCCAGGAAGGTCACACCTCATTGGCTCTCATCTTCACGTCCTCAGCTGGCACTGCAAGTGCCTTTTTGTGGTGGCCCCATGAAAAACTTCTACATTTCACGTCCCCCTTCCTTCGTGCACATGCACTCAGTTGTTGAAACAAAAGCTACTTGGTTACAACCACTTCTACCAAAGTTCATGCTTATATTGATGTATTCTCCTGAAAAACGTTTTCCAGATTCTGAATATTTAATATGGATGCTCTTCTTATTTTGAAACTTAAATCATACTTGACCTGTAAGTGACAGGTCAAAATAAAGGAGCTGACCAGTAACAAAGCACAGAGCTTGATGGTTCCCACATGAGTCAGCATATTGTAAGGTGCTCGCATCATGGTGCTGATTTCGTAATTATCACCAAATACTCCCAGTGCCAACTTATTCCCACTAACAAAATGTATCTTTGTGAGAAGTTCGCCAGGAATCTGACCATTACTAGAACTCGGTAGAACACAATTTAGTTTCCCTTGGAATCTCTTAATTGCCTCAGAAATGCCATGCATGCTTTGCAGTCGCATTCCAGAAAGTACTTTTTCTCCCAAGCTAGCAGAGCCAGCAGCATCCCCTCAGGTAATGCACGGGAGTCTTTTTCTTTAAATAAAGCAAGCATTCTGGCCAAACAACACACAACCGCTTCTGAGAGAATAATGATCCTAGTTACAGCTGAACTTGGTTTCTCTTTTTTCTCCTATAACCACACATGTACATGAAACATTCCACGTTAAGACCATATTACGAGCTGTCCTCCACACACAAGAATACCACCAGCAAGTAACAATGCAGTAAGAATGCTCACAAAAACATAAGGTGGATGGGATGACTTCTACCGTTACCTGGTGGTGTAACGATCGATATTAACAACAACGCTGCACAAAAATGAAGGAGCATGGCTGTGCAAAACTTTACCTCAGACCAGCTGTAGTCTAACATACCCACTACATTGCTTCTACAGATGAAATATAAATACCTTCCAGAAATTTATGTTTTCAGAGCATCTTCATCCATCACCAAAGGAAGGAGAGACAACTGAATTAAGATCACTGAGTACTTTACTGCTGGTCACAAGTAAGGGGAAGTATGTATTCCTCACAGCAGATATCCAGCAGCCAGGTAGCAGGGAAAAAATTACTCCAAGGTGGCTTAATGCCCGTCTTTTACTTTACAACCAAAGTGATGAAAAGCCATCACACAGCCAGTTATGACAACTCTGCTGAAGCACCATCTCAGACTAAGCTGCAGCAACACCCAGCATTTTATTAATCTGCAGTAGCACAATTTGCCCCAGGCTGTAAAGATAGTTTTCAGTCAGCCTTCTGTGTCACATGCACTCCTTAACTAGATTTGAACGTATCAATTTGGCCCTTCTTTCCTGGATGATGGAAAAGGTTACGCTTCATTGAAACTGTAGAAAAGTATCAGGCACAATTCTGGTTAGGCTTCTGGTATGTGATACATGGGATATAAAATACACACACTTTTGATTGAGTATGCACTTGACTTACGCCAACAAAAATAAGCAATTTGAAAACCACGACAATTATTCCCTGATGTCTGCAGTTGGGACCTAAGTAGACAGTATTTATACATTAGAGTCCATCAGTCTTGTAAAACAGAAGTATATCTCATATTTCTAAGACAGAATTTGCATGTTGAAAACCAGCATGACTCCAACATTATTTGAAAAATTACTTTTACTTGGATCTAACCACGTGTACCTCTTGGAAAAGTCCTGCCAGCAGAAGCCACCCATGTTCTTAGCTGGAAAGTACACAAGCCAAGACAGATTTGCAAATAAAAGCACATAGTTTGCATGTACACAAATACACGCATTATGTAAATTGTAAAAGAAACACTGCAGTCTGCAAGCAAAAGTGAGCAGGCAGTGTTTCAAGCCCATACAGCGGTTACAGTGTTGTTCCGGTCAAGAATTAAAGTGATTTAGAGTAAATTACCCCTACTGGCCAGGGATGACACACAAGGAAGTTCACATTGCTGCCTTGCGGTGCTTGATCTTTCAATCAATTTCTCAAGAACATCAAATTATCTTTATCAGATCACTGTTTACTTTTGAAGTTAGCATGAAAGAAACAGGCTTTTAAGATCACAACAGACTTGAACAGATGCCATTATCATCAAAACTTCAACTTCTAGTCACTGAGACTCACTCATTCTGTGAATGACCTCAAAACTATGGCTTTTAATTTTTAGAACCATGTATGTATCAAAACCATCACAGTAACAGAAAAAAATAAAGCGCAGGCCCAACACAGAGCCTGTATCTGTGCTGAAGAGCCTAGCTCCTCACTCCCTTCAAATTCAGGGAGTCTATACATCCTAAATGTACATTTATTTACAGCACACATTTCTACCCGAGAGTCAAGAGTGCCTTCCAATGAATGTATTTTGTGAGATACGTACACAGCTGTGTGATGTTTGAGAACATACAGGTACTACTCAGCATAAGGACTTAGCATACGCAAACTTCAGGTGAGATAATAATTATACGGTATTAGTTCTGTTTTGCTGCTTAACAGCCAGAAAAAGAAACAAGAAACTCTAGAAAGACCACTCAGGAAGGCTGACAGGTGGAGTTTTATCAGGTCTCCTGGGGGAAAGGGAGGGGTGGGAAGGGGGTGCACCACTTCAGCAATACTTCTTTTATACACACTTTTCTAAGCATTTCCATGACACCCCAATGATAGTATTGAGCATAATCAATTAAATTATTATCACAGATGATACAAGACACACCAAGTCTCTGCACCAGGTAGATGTAGTCTCTTAGGGACACAATACAGCAGAGCATGGGGAAATATACTGAAAGTACAGGGAAATTTCCACAGAGTAATGCACCAGATGTCTAACACACGGCTTTGGATGCTGAGATAAAAAGTTGCAGGTTTGCTGAAGGATCAGCAAAAACGTCTGCATTACTCAGAAACTTAATAACTCTTCATGTGGGTTGGTTGGACCTAAATACCTGCTGTATGTAGCTGCAGCCAAGTGGTGCAGTAGTTTTTTGTTAGTGCAAGAGAGTCCAAATATTAAACTAGGTAAACCTAATGAAAAGCAGAAACTATCAGTGTGGAAGAACGAACATATTAAAGTACAATTTTGTATTATTCTTCTAGGACCTACTGATGAAGAAACAAAATAAAGACAAACATAATTTCACGTGAATTTTAATCTCTGTGTATTTTATTGAACACACTGCTACAGTGTGTCAGACTAAACAGCCCAGTCAAGACCTCTGGAAAATGAGCCCAGACATATGAAGAGACATATTCTGTGTAGTAAGAACGACTTCTGAAAGGCTTTGTTTCAGATTAAGTCACATGGGAGCGCTTTCTCCATCAGTAATGCTTTATACATAAAGAGAGGTTTTAAAGTGTAACTGTAGGACACCTTTATAGTTCTGAGAGCCAATGATTTCTGCTTTTCTTACCACATGCAAACGACTATTGACTCAGGCAATCTCCACATCTGTAGAAGTGCTCAACTGAGCGAGTTTCATGCTTGCTTTGGTGTTTGTAGGATTAAGTTCTTGTGATTACATGAAAAATGGATCAAACATCTATTCAAAAAAAAAAAAAAAAAAAAAAACACAGGCCTGAAATGAGTTACTGAGGTAAGGAAACGGAAAAAGGACACCAGATACTACTTATTTACCTTGGTATCTCTATGCCTTCATGAACAAACACACTAACAGCTACGTACATCACAACTATCCTGAACACTGGTGATGAAACAAAAACTGCACTTCAGAGCAAGTGACACTAAAGCATTTTTTCCAGGTTCTGAGTTCCCAGAAAACATCACTGAATCTAAGATGCTTACATGCCAAAAAGTCAATAAAAGAGTTTTAATTTCCCTGAAATGTCACCTGCACTAGAGACTACTGGCTGGATGCTGCTTTAAGTCACTCACATCCCAAGTCAAAGTTAGAAAGCTAACGCAGTAGCAAGAGATAGTAAAAAAAAACAAAAAAAAACACATCAATGTATTGCTTTCAATTAAATCCTGTTGAGACTGGGAAAGGCAACCATGAAAATAAGAAGAGAAAGACTGCACTTCAAATTACTTCTTTGCAGGATACCCACACTCATTTCCACATGTGGAGAACACTGAAATTTCTCAAGAGAAACTTACTAAAGTAAAAGCAATTACCAATGAAATGACCAGTCTTCCATTAAAATTATTTTCTTTAAAACATTTAACATTAAGCTTTACAGTTCTTTTTCAGTTTTGCGTTCTCATCTTCTAAGCTTCTTCCTCTTAAGGAAGCAGAAAAAAAGAGAAGAAAGCAAAACATTTAAAAATAGAGCAAGACAAAGTTTTGACAAGGGTTTCAGACTACTATCCCATTCAGTCCCAATAAAATTCAATTTTTTTTCCTATCTTCATTTACTTTACATTTTGCAGGGAATATTTTTGCATGTTGCCACAGCAGATCTTACGTTGACTCTACCCAGTTTTAAGAAAAGAAGAGCAGGTTTTCTCTGTAACACACAAGCACTGACACGAACCACGCCAGCCAAAAGAACAAATCAAAGAATGAAACCCTCTGATCAAAACGATGGTATTATCACATGATATTACAGTTGGAACCACAGCTTGAAAATAACAAGGGGATCTTCTTCATCTCCAACTGTACATGCAGTGTGGTTAAGATATTAGTGGGCAAGCGGAAACAGAGAATTCCCCATGATCTCTGCCACTCCATACATTTTTAATCAATATTACACTGCAGTCCACATCAGCTAAATCATTCTCTCGAGCTGCTGCTGAACTGACTCCAGGTTTCACCTTTTCCCACCGCGGCCCAGATTTATAGAGGATGCCCCCATTTCTTCAGTGACCCACTGGCAGTAGAAAGCCAAGCCCTGCAGGACACACTTCACCAGTCATTACTCAGTGGCTCTTCACAACAGAATAACAACTGGAAAGAAAATGTAGCATCGGCCAGTAGCCATGAATTAAGAATCAACACTAGCACTAGCTAAGAAGCATATCCTAGGGGGATAAAGTAGAGTGAACCTCCTGCTATGAGGCACAGTTCCTAGAGAACTGGCCCAACTGCTGACTGCAGCCCTGCCACTCCATGCAGTATGTCTAAGCAGACATGGATGGCAGGGAAGAATCTTATGCAAACCACACCTACATAAAGGGGAGAATGGATTTAAAAACAAAACAATCAAAAAACCTTAAAAAATGATTGTTATTTACGGAGTACTATTAATTTGAAGATCCGCATCCAAATCATCAAAATTTACATTAAAAAATGAAGGTAATAAGCTTCTAAAAATGAAGTAACGCTCCATTTCTTTTTAGGAAGCTCAACGTGTAAAGAAATAGCACGTCTCCCATTTGAACTCCAGTTTCACTTCTTCACACTTGGAAGTTCTAACTGAGTTGTAAAAAATGCTGCTGCCAAATCTGTTTTCAGTAACTGCTGGAAGCTTGCTTGTATACAGAGGGCAGCCCATCCTAGATCCCTCAGTGGAACTAAAATAATTTCTCATTTAATTGCTTCCCTGTACTTCTCTGCTTTGCAAACACTGGGGCTGTGTTGTTGAGGCCAGGCAGGTGGGCTGCGTACTCCTTGAGGCCCACTATACACAGCACCAAGTGGGCAGCAGGCTCCCTGCTCCAGGTAGGGGCAAACACTGCCAAACCCCTCATAGCGAGCAGCACTTGTCTATATGTTTTAACACTGGGAGACAGCCACACTCCTAAAAGCACTAGCACGCTCATCAGTTTCCCTGCTGTTGAAAGCGAGGAGAAAGAAACAGTGCACATTTAGGCACAAAAAAGTGTCAGACATGGTGCAGCAAAGGGGTAGAACTGAATTCCTCCATGCAGAAAAAATGGCAGCAGTTGACATACATCAATGTTTCCTGAATGTTTATGGAGACCAAAGAACAAGACGAGCAAAGTGAGGAAGTAGGTGGTGCATTTCAGCAGTGGAGACTACAACAGTGGGTCATCTCTGCTGGTATAGATTATTATCAGCACAGCATGCAGGCTCTTGTTCATTGCCGGTGAAAACGCATGGCCAGTGGCAGTGACTTTGTTGAAAAATAATGTTTTGTGGCTGAGAATTTATGATGAAACAGTGTTATAGTGCTCTTTTTACCTGTTTAGTTTCCACTGAAATGAAAAGGAGGCATTACTTTGGGAGTGACCTACATACATTTGATTAGATGAAGAAACAATCATAGAATCACAGAATCATCAAGGTTGGAAAAGAACTCTAGGATCATCCAGTCCAACCACACACCTATCACCAATACTTCCCACTATGCCATGTCCCTCTCAGTACATCTAAATGTTTCTTGAACACCTCTAGGGTCAGTGACTCCACCACCTCCCTGGGCAGCCCATTCCAGCACCTGACCAGTCCCTCAGAGAAAAAGTATTTCCTAACATCCTACCTGAACCTCCCCTGACAAAACTTCCTGGCCAGCTTCTCCAGGAGAATACTGTGGGAGACAGTGTTGAAAGGCTCTGCTGAAGTCAAGGTAGATTACGTCAACAGCCTTTCCCTCATCCACCAGATGGGCCATTGGATCATAGAAGGAGATCACGCTGGTTAATCAGGACCTGCCCTTCATGAACCCACGCTGGCTAGGCCTGATCCCCCGGTTGTCCCATACATGCTGTGTGATGTCCCCCGAGATGATCTGCTCCATAACCTTCCCTGGCACCGAGGTCAGGCCGACAGGCCTGTAGTTCCCTGGATCCTCCTTATGACCCTTCTTGTAGATCTCCCTCGTTCTTTTCAGTCACCAAATCCAAGTCCTGCTGCCACAATCAAGCACATTATATAATGTCTTTCCTGAACTGATTATTGTTGATAAGCATTTGATATTATGATCTCTCTGTTCTGTTTAATTCAGTTTCACTGTCAGTAGCAAAAAGAGCTTCAACAGAGGAAAGTAGAAAGAATGGTAGTAAACATCTCTGGCAAAAGAACTCTCTATTAATAAAGGTTGCTCACGAAGCTGTAAGGTATTCAGAAGCCGAGATGGAAGTGGAAAACACACGTATGTACTATGAACGCCTCTCAGTCAGAAACATCACTTAAAATGATTTCATGAAAGGAAATAGACCTGTATCAGAAACTCTTAGAAACATACTGTTATTGGCAAAACTTAATCCAAATATCAGTAATTATCAAAATACACATACACACTGCAAGTTTTTAGTGCATCATACATAAAAGTGATTTTTATAGCCTACTGAATAATAAAAACAAGTATCCCTAATATAATTGATAGACATGGATTTGAACTTGTCTTCTGAATGTTTTCCCCTGCTTTTTCAAAACTGTTTTGAGATGTGATAAATATTTAAATACCATTAGTAAAAAGTCATTTAACTGACAGTTATGAAATACTCTGAACATCAAATCTTTGAGACAAAATAACTCTGTTCTTGCATAGCAAGTGCTCAGATAACAGCAAACTCATAAGCAGTGGCAGAACACTTTACCCACAGCACAGTTTGGAATAATCTAATTCTGCTTCAGAAGTAAAAAAAAAAAAAAAAGATATTTAACAAGCTGTATAGGATTTATTACCTTTTGAGATGTTTGAGATGTTATTCTACTTTGCAAGATATAATCAAGTTTCTGAGAATGATGCTAAAATGTAATAAGAGATCCAGATCTGATTCCTTAGCAATTCCCTGCATTTAATCGTTAAAAAAAAAAAAAAAAAAAAAAAGATAAATCCATTCTACCAAAAATGAAAAGATGGACTACGCAGACAGATAGGAAACAGATCAGTTAAGTACAGGCATCAGAAACTAAAGCATGAGATGGCACACAAGTACTACAGTTGGCAGAGATAATCTGACAGACAAATTCAGAAGAATTAGAACTGACACTGCATCTATGGCCTGAGCAGAAGCTACTACCAGTGCACAACAGGAAGACTGAAGGAGAGGTGTTTTAGACTTGGCCCTGCTTAGAAAATCCCCCAGTTTATGGATTTGTCTCACCACTTGATTATCATTTTTGAATAGCACACTTCAGAAAGTACTGTGCTCCTATAACCCAGGATTTTGCAAGCTGATAGTTACTTGCATTACCTGACAGTGCGTTCCGAAAAATAACAATATTGCCACGTTCCTGTGAAGTACTATGCGTATCAAGTCCAAAGAAGGCTCTACACAACAAGTAAATGCAGCAGTTCCTGTGAACGCAAACCCAACCTTCTCGCACGGGCTGACAAGACAATATAGCTTTGTGGTAGCGCAATGTAATGTAACCCCTTCTCATCAAATAAGGGCAGTATTTGCTGTATCAGATGTGCAAAGCAAATCAGAGGGATGAGTTCCTCTCAATGGTTAAGTACAGTCAGACGATCAGGGTTAATTTAGGGAAAAGAATCTGAGAAAGACCCGGCAAGAATTAATTAGCAAAAGGGGAAAACCACCAACGAATGCGAGCAAAGAGCCTGGCATAACTACAAATAAAGATCATACACTCAGCATTTTCTACCTCATCCTATACTATACCACAGTTCTGTCACAACCAACGAGGTTCTGCACTCAGCCATTCTGTGTACCAGTGCTACATAACCTGGGCCATGAGCCAGACAGAGAGGCATCTGTGGGCAGCTTCTTCAGCTGTCCCTCAGCTAGAGGACCCATTCAGGAATCTCACTGCACACAGCTACGTACAATAAGATTAAGTGACAAAAAGTGGCACAGAACATAAGTAATTGCTGTTTATCAAATATTTAGGAGGCCAGAAAGCTGCGAAATATTATTACTGCATATAATAAAATCCAAATATGTTACTTCAAATGGACTCCTCCCCACCTACGTCAACTTTTTGTTTGAAACAGTATCTGATTACTGCAATTCTTAAATCAGTTGTGGAAGGAAAAAAACCCAAACCAACACATGCTATTGTTTTTTTCATCGTGAAATTCCTCCCTTTATCAGAGACAACTGTAATTGCTGTTCAGCATACTGTTTCCAGTACAACTAGCTGCAAATCACTTCCAGCATAGCTGTGGCAAGTGGGGATTACCCAAAGCCACTCTCTCAGCTGAAGACCTAGCCTTTACTTAAGTTATGACATCACTTTCTCCTAGTAACATAACCAGCCCAATATGAATGTTGACAGTTTATAATAAAAGAGAGAACCATGCCACAAACAGAGTGTTAAAGAAACATGGGTCATCAGCAACATGGCAAAGGTTCGCAACTGCCACAATTCTTTTTTTTTTTTTTTTTAAAGTATGAAGATTGTTATAAGTGACAGACTTCTGCGAAGAAGATTAAGCCTGACTCATACCTCAGCACTCAGGAAAATGTATTTGATGAGAAAAAGGATGCAGCTGGGTTAAAGCCTTTGAGGCAACTATTTTTTAGAAAGCAAAGCAGGAAGACAACAGAAGCAATTAATTAATGAGTTTAGTCTCAGCTGTTAGTGTATAGTTGTTTACATGTTTCTGCATGTACCTATGCTTACACGTGTGTGTGTTTGAAGAGGACAACACCGGCTAGCCAGTTAGAAGAGCTCGCAGTAAAAATAAAATACCCGCTGTTCTCTCAAATCCACACTTTGAGGAACAAGAAAAAGAAGAAAGAGGTGCTCAAAAACACTGAAAGCACGGCCTGTGAGTTCCTCCTTTCCCAAACACACTAAAAAAGGCAGATGGATCAAGCCAAGATTAAAGAGAATATTTAAACAGAATGCATGGGAAAAAAAATACAAAAAATTTCCCTGTTTGATGGAATTCAGCCTGACACCACATACCCACTACCAGAGACTTTACTTACAAGACCACGGAGATGAGTACCTGCAGTGCTGCTATTTGTGACAGGCCCAGGACAAGCAGCCCCATGGCACACCTTGGAAGCAGAGGGGGATGTGGACGAGCCCCACCTCTCCTTCCCATGGCTCTCTGCAGCTGTGGGTGCACAGCAGCTGATGGGGGACACCTGGGGAGCTGTGGGCAGAGCACTGCATCCCAAAGCTCCCAGGGAAAGTCTACAGCACAGGATGGAGATAAATACCAAGGTGAGGAAAGAGGGAGCTGCCTAACCTGAAATGTCTCCTTGGGGTGAGAATTCTGGGAACAGAATGGACAGTCCATTTCCAGCTGGCAGCCCAAACCCCAATTATTATAAAAATCTGAAAACATGCTCTATAACCCAAACTGTTCAGTGTACCTCAAGGCTATTTCAGAACTGACCAGCTCAAATGTAAAGGTGACTAAGAAAAGCTGTGGGGTTTAAGAACTGCAAAGCAGATTTCTGCTCTGCACCTGAGTTAGGCAGGGACTGACACTAACGAGGTGTTCCCAATTGCTTCCCTGGTTGCTGGGCCCTTGCACATAGACACAAGACCTTATGATACTGCAGCCACGCAGCAAGGCAGTGGAGAGAGAGGAAAGGCAGTGCAAGGCACATCAGGCAGACTGACAAAGCTATTCCTTCCCACATGTACTGCAGTTTTCTGTTGTAACTCTTCTGTCCAGCCCCTTTGCAGCCACATGTTAAAGTCACTGAGATGACAGCTGTAGGTTAGGTGCTGGGTGTGATGTGAAATTGCAAACTGAGCACACACCATCTCTCCACTCTGTTACATCCCAGCTGAACTGCTGACAGCTGCAGACCTGACTGAGAACGAGCACATACACATAGGATGCAGGGATTCTCCTTCTGACCTGAAAGGATGGCAAAACCCTCACAGCCCTAGAAAAAGGTGGGAGGAACTGACACACAACTTACCGACCTTTTAGGGTAATCAGTCACGTTTTTCTAAACTGTGTAAACACCTCCGAGCCTACAAAGCTGCTTGTACTGCGCAGGACAGGGTACAGCTGCAAAAAGATGACACGATTACTGCTGTCACTGTTTGCTCCCAGTCACAGGTTAGCTGAGTTAGGTTGCCCTCCCTCCTTCAATGCAGAGGACAAGATCCAAAATGGCACCTATGAATTCAGACAGACTACAGCTACCACCCTCAACCCTAGGGTAGCAACATGGGTTACCCAAACTGTAATCACTTGACCTTGGGCAGGTCACCAGCCTACGGATGCTGCCTGCTTTGACAAGGCACACCTAAGCACACACAGACAGGGCCGCAGAAGTCGGTGCACCTTCATCCCAGGAGCAGAGACCCAACCTTCTGCAGCTCAGCACTTCCCAGTTCTGGGTGTCTTCTTCTGTCAGAAATGAGTTTTTCACAGATCCCCCTCTGGCGATTAACACTTCTCCCCAACAGCAAAAAGCAGCCTCATCATTCACATGATATCTCACACAATTTATGAAGGATGAGCAACTAAACTTTCAGGTGAAACTACACTTAGAAGGGAAGGGATCTGCCCATACTATCTGGACAAAAGGAAATGCTCTAATTAACTTCCTAGTTGGTATAAAATGGCACCAGTGACTAAATTATACTCTGAACTTTATCCCTGAAGAAAAGGGCAGGAGCTACTGAATTAATTGTAAAATGTCACTTATAGATCTTTGGTTGCTGACTTGATAACCCTTGACAACATAATTATATTAAAAATTAACTGCATCTTTAACTTAGGTGCATATAAACTAATTAACTTGGTTAGAAGGCCTCAGCTATGGAAGGCCTCTTCTGTCGTTTATCATTATTCAACACTATTCTGAAACTCTCTTAAATTGCCTATTTTTAGTGACAAATCAGAAGTAGAGAGTTTAACTTGGCCCTATTTCTATTTTATCTTCTGAAAAGTGGATAGGGCACTTTTTTCTGGATGAAAAGTTTTTAACTACGGGTGTGGGAGACATTACATTTTAGAGTAGTGAGGAAAAAAAATTCTGTCTGCATATTCCTCCATGCCTGCCAATCTGTTCTACTATCAGCATAATGAAAACCTTACAGAACGAACAGAGCTCTGAAGCAGAACCACATTACTAGTTAGAGAGACAATGTCTGGTCTCACAGCACTTCCAACGGAAGTGAAGCATTAGAAAATATCACCTGTAATCTTGACCAGTAGTTGAGACCATTGTAATTATAAAGTGTCCTAATTCCTGTTTTCACTGAGAAAGTTTTCTGCTCCTATTTTCACTGAGATAGCTTGCTGCTAAATTATCCTAATAAGGAAGACTGACTTAAAAGGATTGAATCACAGAATTGTAGGGTTGGAAGGGACCCCAGTAGATCATCTAGTCCAACCCCCTGCCAAAGAGCTTAATATCAATAACTAGTCTAGTCCAAGGCAGGGAAGCAGTTTATGTGATTCACCCTGCTATTTTTTTTTCTTTTTTAATTTTATTATTAAAACATGATCCCTGTCTTTTCTAGATAGAAGGAATGTTATTTGCCCCTAATTTCACTCGAGCTGGAAAGCTCCATCTTGCCTTCCTAGTGAAACACAGCTCCACGTTCAACAGATTGTTGAAAATTTTAGCTACGGGAAGAAGCCAAAGCTTGTATGAGTTTCCAGAGTCCAAAATGATAAGGAATTTTCATTTTAAGTGGCTTTTATAATCACTTCCAGTAGCGAACACCACGTGCTGTTCAGCATTTAATTGTAGAAGTGCTGTGCAATCCAACTTGTAGCATTACTTCTGCAAACATTCAACGAGGTTTTACAAAACACATTGCATAATATTCCAACAAAGTCTGCAACTTCTGAGGTCACATCTATGGATCCTGCCATTCCAAACACGTGCTTGGGAATCTCCTGACAGACTACTCAAAGGCACAGTCAAAGTTTCACCAAACGTACCAACACAGCCTCTGACAACACAGATTTCCTCACGTGACAAATTTAATTCAGTACAAAGGCACACATGGTGAATTCGCAGGACTAGTCCCGCAGACAGAAGAGTCAGAATGCTCACAAGCATGACTGATTAAATCTCAAGTCTTGCAGATTTTACTGGGAAAAAAAAAAAACCTGTGTTAATTTCTCGTTTAGTCTTTTACACACATACGCACAATTTTTAAGAAGAGCAAAAGCAGTTGCAACACTTTATACTCATGCAAACATTTTTTTTTTTTTTACCAGCTTAATTATTGGTTCTGCATTACCTGCTGTGAAACTCCTTTCCCTCATCATTCAGACTTCCAATGTCGTCATACCGGTCCTAGGTATTTCCTTCCTTCCATGAGTTTGGCATACACAATATACCAAACTAGTTTTTCTTTCCTTTTAAGTCTTGCCTATCTTGATTTGTCTTCAGGTGGAAATCTCAGATATCTAACTACAAAACATACCTTTCTTTATCAGGAAAGTAAGTGATTATTTACAGGTAGAAGGAGCAGTTTGTTAACGGTATAATGCTGTTTAAAGCAGATGAGGTGGCTTTTCTGTCTGAACCAAAGTGAAACAAAGTTCTCATCAGCAGTGAACAAACGGAATGTAAAAATTAGACCTGGGGTACATTCGTTAAAACACTGAGAAGTTGTGCTTACCATTAAAAGCGTAAGTAGAAGTCTGCAGTCCTAACTCTATACAAAATCAGGAATAGTTCACAGAGAATGGTAATCTTTCTTCTTCCTTGACCATGTAACAGCATAGAAACACAAGCAGTTATCCTCCAAATTCTCACTAGGCATCCATTTTTGCCAGCTTTGTATTTGCCTGAACCCTAATCAGCAACTAGCTGTACTCACATGCATTTCTTCCTTTCAAACTATTTCTGCTCCTCTTGGCGTGGAAAAGTCCACCCAAGCCTCGTTTTTCAGGACAAGGACAGACTAAGTAAGGTCAGCTTCTTCCTGTTAGATTTGGAAGATGGTGGTGAGGCACAACACATGTCCAAGGCCATCACCTTCCTATGACTGCAATTAGGCCTGAGGAGATAACTGGATGAGGAAAGGAAGAAGAGACATTTTTTTTTCAGAAGAGATAAAGAGTACGAACTCCATTTTCCCAAGTAGGGTAGAGTGGCTGTTCTTCAAGCCAGTGGACAAATGAGGCCTAACAGCTCCTTAAGAGGCACCTTCACCCTTGCTCCATCCATCTTCAGGGATGGATGAAATCCACTGGAAGCTTGGAGCTTCTCCTGTCATGGCAACGCTGCTGGCTTCTGCAAAGAAGAAAAAACATGTCTTCGCCAAAACGGCAACACTGATTTCCATGCATAATGCTTCAGCCTAGTTAGCATTTCACTCAGCTCAGGGGCTGAAAACAGCTTGACAAAAGTATACTGCTTTCCTGAAGCGGTAGTTCATCTTCATTCAGAAACCCACTCAGGAAAAAATCACAACAGGATTCCCCAGGTAATCTCATTCTACTGCACACGGCAGCCTTTCAACACTTAAATCACAACACTGAAAAGACCTCATTCTTCATGGGCACTTGAACCTGATCAGTGACACTTCTCCTCAGCACTCAGAGGATGCAGCAGAACTCAAGTGCGATCCTTCAGGTGAGTCTTTATTATTATTATTATTGTAGCATGCAAGGACATATGCACAGAATGTTATTCTCCATTTTGAGATGAATGGATCTGGAGTTTGGGAAGCTTTAGGTTTCCACAATAACTACGCTTTGATGGCTACGTAATACTTAAAAAACTTGAGAGTGTTAAAAACAACTTTATACATCAATTGATTTTGTTGTATCAGATGACTTCCTAAAGAAGCAGTTGGTGCACTTCAGGATGAGACTTTACATTCAACTGTTTATCATGGGTACATTCTGGAGTAAGGATACACTTGAGAGACTTGACTTTGGGCTAAGGGGACAGACAAGATGTAGCAAGCAGAAGTTACCATGCTCTATTACTGCCACATTATGTTATTTGTCAAGAAGTTCTAATGTTGCTTTCACTCTCCATACTGTAGTAGAATTGCCTGCTAGGAAGAGGAGATGAATTCGTGAACGAGCAGGAATAATTTACCTAGTGATTCCAGATAACTGCACCTATACAACCAGCAAGGACGAATGGCCTAAAGCAACTCCCACAATTAATGTGGTTCACTGTTCATTCCACTGGGTACAGATAATGGCACAAATGAAACTAGACAAACAAAATGAGAATTCAGATATGTTTTTCAAGGGCTGCCTACAGCATTAATACCCACAGCTGTGCGAAAACCAAGCACATAATAAAGAACAGTGTATTCTTCTCAGTAGCACATTTAAAAATACAACAGACACAGAAATCACAAGACAACTTTACATCCTTGTGAACTCTCATCTACGGCACTTAAAAACATACCAGAGGGTTCCATAGTATCTGACTCCTCAGTGGAAGCAGATGGGCTTTAGGAAAAAGTGTAACGATGGCTACAGTGGTAACTTTTGCTTGCCAGGAATATTCTATTTGTATCTTCGGAATAAATACAAAATAATTAATCAAAGTCCCCAAGATGAGAAATCGTTTTCCTGATAAAAAGATCTGAACATACATCTAGTTAGGATTTTTGACGGAAAAACATTTTCCATCAACATAAAGGAAAATAAATATTTTTGTAATACTTCAAGGTGAGAGATATTCTGCAGAAATGTGATGGAAGAAATGGAAATCTAATGAGAATGAGATACAATGCAAATTAGGATGAAATGTAAATATTGCAACATACTGTATTTATAATAATTTACTTTAAATGAATATCAAACATGCTTAACGTTGTAGAAACTCTCCACGCAAAGTAATCAGTACAGTAACTGTGACTGATAACTTGCATGAAAATAAAACATTGTGGTTGTCTCATTTTTAGTGCTGAACTGGAAAATATTCACTTTTCATTCCAATTCGCCGCAATAAAAAAGAACAAAAGAAAATATCGGCATCCCCCATGGTCACCGTCTGAGTGAATTTGAGTGATTAAAACCAAAACAAGCAGACAAATAATAATAATAAAAGAAGACCAACCCCAAAACAAACAGACAAACAAAAAAAACGTCCTGAATTTTAAAATAAAGTCTGGGTAGGAAGCATCACTGTCCCTGGCTTCATCCTCAGTCTTCCAAAAAAGTAAGGATGGGAAGCAATGCGCTGGGTAACACTCTTTGTAATTAATCATGATTTCATCTCCAGGCACCAGGATAGAGCTCTTCAAGAAAATTATGTGGCTACAATGAAATTTCATCTACGAGGAGAGCCAGCTGCCAGGGGCCAAATCAGAGTAACGCATACATTTTGACCTAGAAAACACTAAGAAGAAAAATGGAAGAGAAAGTATACCAAAAAGAAAGATGGCAAAAACAACGTGTGATGCAGCATGACTGGGCCCTGCCGTTTTCTTCACATAGAAAGGAGTTCAGAAGGCTCATCACCCTCCCTTCCCCCCAGGCACACATCTCACAAAAGCACGCAGATTCAAACGCACAGGAGAGTGCTGAACAGAAGCAGGACAGGAGTGTAACAGTCAGCACTGAAATCTATCTGCAGTTGAAAGGTTTTTTTTTTTTTTTTTTTTTTTTTTAAATACATACAACATCAAATGAATTATTTATACCCAAAATTCTGCTGTGGTCTTAAAAGATTTTCAAAAAAGAATTAACAAAAAAAAAAAAAAAAAAGAGTGGAGGTTGGGTGTATAAACAACATTATTTTCTGGGTTCCCCCTCCCTTTCAGATAACCACAAACTAGATGGAACCTCATTGCTATTGCTCAGCTTCAAAACCTGGGGTTTTTGCTCACATTGCTCAGGTGGGAAAATACACTTCTGAGTGAATAATGAACCACCACCACGTATTCATTGTGAAGCATTGGGCAACTGAATACGGCACTTTAGAACAGACTTGTGCAACCACAGCTATAAACGCAATTCACATGTTCCACCTCTACTATCTGCAACAGCAACGAACACTGATGGTACACAGATATGTGTCATTTAGAACGAAAGTCACGTAAATCCTAAAGATCCCCCATGTATCTAACCATCTACTATTTGTACATCAGTGAGAAATGACTTTCCTCATTGATCACAGCACACTCTTACACACTTCATATTTTGGATTTGCTTTCTAAAAGAACACCAGCTGGAAGAGGGAGCCGTGTTTACCTGGAACAAGTTTGAAGGGCTCTGAGCAACGATGCAATTCTGACACAGTAACTGAGTTAGTTCAGTTTCATCAGCCACAACTTCTGTGTCATACTGCAGGGCTGAACACACCACCGTCAGCACTGAACTCAGTTATGAGCCTAACAGTTTTACAGAACACGTGACTTCAATATTATAATCTGAAAGGCTATTACCACTGGTAAGTTGCTTAGAACATATTAGCTCGTTTGTTGAGAGTTCAGAAGAGGATGAAGGCGAGACCTGGTGTTGTTCGTTGGTATCATAACCCATTTGTGTTCTGCAGCTCCTAACACTGTATTTCCATGTTCACGTATATGTACACAGAACAGGCAGATGGGTTTAACTTCTGGCCATGTATCAGTTGGGACAGCTTGATAGTTCTGGCATTAAGAGACTGACCTAATTAAAGCTGATTCACTTCCCAGGTATAGAGTAGCCAAGTTCTGAAGCACCACACCCCATCATATCATGAGGGTGGAAGCACACTGGATCCGTGGAACATCAGCTGACAAGTTTATACCTGAAAAATAATTGGTTTGACATAGGATAGCAAGTACTCGGACATGCCTGAGATAATTCAAAATGGGAATGATTAGGCAAATTCTACTTAGATAAATATATATATTTATGTACAAAAATGGAAATCGCTTACATGTAAACTTTCAGATCTTATTTCCATGTCTTATCCCTTTGGTTCCAGTCCTCAGCCCTCTTCTAAGCCTTCAGGCTTTAGTTATATTTTTCCTGCTTTATCTAACAGCAAGGAGTTTGCTTGAAAAAAATATATTGTGTGCTGCATTCATTATGAAGTTCATTATTTGCCTTCTGTTACTTAAATAGGAAAAGACAGTGCTTAATGAATACTTCAGCAAAATCTATCATACAGTTCATAATTTTGGAGCTGTGTTACTACTTCTTTACTATACATTTTAATGGTAAGAAACTCCTTAAAACTCATCACTAGCATCAGCATATGGCATTTAATCGGGAAAAAATATATCCACAGAAATTCTATAGAAATAACATACGAGGGCTGCTCTGAAAGTAATGCCTCCTGTTTTGTTATGTTGACCCACAGAGTCAGAGGTGAACGCTGGCGGTACAGCAGCACAGGCTGAACCTTCCCACCAATATTCCATTACATGTTGTTGCTGTGTGACAGATGGCAGCAGAGGGGCACTCTGACACAATGGCATTGAACATGGAAGTGCAGATGAAGCAAAAGTGTGTCACTGAATTCCTCCATGCGGAAAAAATGGCAATTGACATTCACTGACGCTTGCAGAACGTTTATGGAGACCAAACAAATGTCCACGGAGACCAAAGAGTGGAAGTGAGCACAGTGAGGCTGTGGGTGGTCTCAGCAGTGGTGACAGCAACATGAAAGACACCATCCAGATGGCCATGCACAGCTGCCACATCATGAAATGAAGAGTGTCTCAATCAGCTCATCTGTACAAATCAGCAGAGAACTGTGCACAGAAGTGAGTATCAGCTTCAATGCACTGGAAGAGATGGTGGCAACATTGGAATGTTGCAAAGTTCAGGACAGGTGGGACCCATGAATGCTCACACATGAACAGAAAGAGCACCAAAAGCAAGTCTGTCTGGACCTATTGCACCAACACAAGGTAAAGGTGACAGTTTCCTGGGCAGTATCATTACTGGTGATGAGACATGGTGTTACCACTGTGAGCTGGAGTCAAAACAGCAGCCCACAGAGTAGCAACAGGTGAATTCTCCAGCAAAGAAGTTCAAGATGCAGCCTTCAGTGAATATACTGGTTTTTTGGGTTTTTTTTTTTTTTTTTTGAGATAAGAAAGGAGTGATCCTTTTGGATTTCCTGGAACCCAGATAAACCACCAACTCTGGCCACCAGATCACGACACTGACTAAGGTGAAGGCTCAAACCTACAGAATTAAGCCAGAGAAGAAGACAAACTCTTGCAGCATGATGATGCTAGGCCCCATAACAGTTTGAAGACTGTGGAGCACAGTGCCAATCTTGGCTGGGCTGGTCTACCACACCCACTGTATAGGCTGGATTTGACACTTCCTGACTTCCATCTGCTCAGGACGATGAAAGATGGACTGCATGGGCAACATTTTCCTAGCAATGATGCTGTCATAGCAGCCATGAAACAGTGGGTTACCTCCACTGGTGCAAATTTCACAAGTACAGCAAACAGGCTCTTGTTCATAACTAGCAAAAACGCATAGCTAACCACAGACCCACTCAGGTTGGAAAAGACCTTAAAGATCATCAAGTCCAACCACAACCTAACCGTCCTACCCTAACTCTAACAACCCTCCGCTAAACCAGGTCCCTGAGCACAACATCCAAAAGGATTTTAAACACATCCAGGGATGATGACTCAACCACCTCCCTGAGGAGCCTATTGCAGTGCTAATGGTGATGACTGTTGAAAAAGCTGAGAATATGCTCTATCAAACTCTTTGTATCTGCTGTATTTGTCGTGAAAATAAGTAGGAAGCATTATTTTTGGAGAAATCAATGTACTAGATATGTATATAGGATGATACACCGATTTCATTATAAATCAGAGGATGGGGTTTAAAAGTTGAGCCAAACTACTTGTTCTTCCTTGAGTACACTATGTGACAATAACTGAGTATACTATCACATTTTTTGGCTTTGCAGTCATTCTCTCATCTGTAGCCCATAGCACTCCCATCTCTGATTTTGTTTAACACATACATATGTGTGTGTACCTAGTAAGACCGTTACATGCCTGTGATTTTATGAGTTTCTCCATCTTTAAAGATGGACATTTACGTTCAGCTACTTAACAGAACAGTCCTAAGTGCTTACTGTATATAAGATCTGTAATGCTTCTGAAACTGTCAAGACATGACACAACTGGAAGCAGAACAGAGGAACTCTTACTTTTCTCCCAGTTAGAATTAAACACTAGAAGTTCAGAGATTCATATATTACAAAGGCTTAATGAGAATACCTTTCAGCTTTTTGTTAAGCTCAGTACCTTACACTCGAAAAACCATTTTTACTTAAGACTTGTTTTCAGCCCTTTAATCATTTCTGGGATTCTCCTTTGAACCTCCATTTTCTTCCTCACTTACATATTCAAGACTTAAATAAAACAATCCAGCTTTAGTCTTCTCAACAACAGATAGAATATCATCTCCCTTACCAAAACAAACTTTCTAGGTTACGTACCTAGAGACCAAGTCAGTCCTCTGGCCAAAGACTTTTTCCACAGGATGGAGTCTATGACTCCAAATAAGTCTTATACCTTTGTTTCCTGGTGCAATGCTACATTTGCTGTATTAAAGCAATGATTTTCTTTGGTCCAGTTTGACAAGCACAGTCACTCTGCAATTTGTTCCACGCATTATTACTTCCTGAATCTACGAATCATCTATAAACATTGTGAGTTGTCTAACTCAGGTTAGGTCTCACCCAGTTACTGTGTGCCATTCTCCTCTTGTATCGTTTGTTTTTCTTCATCCTATTTGCAGAGCAGCATCAAGGGAACGACCTCACACAAGTCTAAATACGTATCTTCTCATTACTTCCTCATCTAGAACCCACTGCATAAGCCCCTCCAAAACACAGAGTAATGTTGGTAGCAGTTTAAAAAAACCCACTTTTAAAAAACTCACGTTCGTAAGAACAGTTACATCCCGTGATTCTCCTGTACTTTACTCACAAAGTCAAATAATAGTCAGCAATTTCATTATTTCACACAGATCAATCTCTGGGCTTATAACCAGCTCAGTTATTAGACCTACAACACTGACTCTCCCCCAGGTTTCTCCTAGCTTCCTGGTATTCCAAGACTTTTGAATATTGAGATTGAGAATCATACATTTAACTCCTCTGTCAGCTCTTCTTTGGGGTGAAACTACCTGCAGGTTTTAAGCGAACTAAATGAAACACTTGGTACTCATCTCTATATCTGCTGCTCAGGACTATACAGCCCTGGAGTGGTGGCAACAGCTTTCATCACCACCAATCTACATTTTAAACAAAGCACATCCTCCCTACACTGACATTTAATCTGCTCTTGGATAGGAAAATCACAGGCAATCAATGGTACGTGCTTCTCCAAATCACCCAAACATTTTATTCTATATCAGCAAAGGTACCTCAATAAAACGTCCTACCAGTGCATGAAAGAAGATGCTGCAACACCCATATCCTTCCCACTGTAGGCTCAGTGTGTTCCTTTTACATACATGTAATATGGGCCAATAAAAATATTAACTAGGCAAACAGCAGAATGGACTGCTTTGTTTGTAAAACTATGAAAAACTCAATGTTCTGATTGGGGAACGTGAGCCAAAATTTAGACTGACAACGTTGTTTAATATATTTATAAGGAGGTGTCAGAGGAATAGACTGCTACTTTTCCCTCTGAGTTACGGGAAACACTATAAATAACCAGGCAGAAAATTAATCTCCCCTTCTGTGATGTTCAGCTTATCTGAGAAATAAAGGTTCAAATCAGCTTTGGGATCCAAGCAGCCAATCTTTTGTGCTGGTAAGCATAAAAACTTTTGAAAAGAGGACAGAAAAACCTCAGACCAAATACTGATCAATCACTCTGTCAAGCTGATGCTGAATCAATTACCTGCCAGATCTCAGAAAGATGCAGGTTGACGTGCTCTGCCTCTAAGGGCTCTCCTGAATATTTGCTTTGCAGATAATCAGGAGTTTTGTTTTCATGGTGAGCAGGTTTAGTTGCTGCGGACTGAAATGGGGGGAGGGAGACTTCACGCCTATAAAGGAGCAATTGAGGATCAGACTAAAGCTTATTTAAAGACTTCCAGTAAGAAACTGTGACCAAGGCTTAAAACACACACTGAAGAAGCAGCTTCATCTTGAACTTTGTGAGCAGCTGTGCTCTCATTTCCCTTCCCCCACCACAGGAAACAGACCTAGAAACAAAAATAAGACAGGAATGCTCCTGTGCAAGCTAAAGTTGTTGGCTTCTTAAACATCCACTGCTCTCGTGCCAAAAAAAATGAAACCTAGGAGGATTTAACACTTCAAAGGATAGTGGGAGACTGCTTTAAACACCGAATTTTCTACCAGAGAGATTTTCTTTCATTCTGTAAACACGTAGGAAAAATGTTATCATGAGAGCATGTCAAGACAGATTTCATTTATATTCTTGCACTTATCATGCACAAATACACTACTGCATATTGCACTTTTACCTATTTTAGACTACAGTTAACACCGTAGCAATGTTATCTCCCATCAGAAAAAACAAATGAAGTGGTTGAATTTTCTGATACCTTCCACAACATCCCATTATAGCACAGAGTTTGAAAGCTTAATACTGCAGAGAACTGCTTGACAAAGAAGTTCGCTCCTTATTAAGCAATGATACATAATTATAAGTTCAAGGAGAACGTGAATAACATCTTGCCAAAGGAATGTACAGGCACGTAAGTTACTTGTGGTATTCCCAGCTACAAATTACAGTTATGCTTTCACTTGTGTTACCAAGAACTTGGCCTTTGTTCGCTGTTTTTCACTCTGTGAAGGAAGGTAAGGAGAGGGGAAAGAAAGTGTGCGTTAGTGAGGCTAAGCTC
The DNA here is from genome assembly GCA_036925125.1 of Oreortyx pictus. Taxonomy (NCBI): domain Eukaryota; kingdom Metazoa; phylum Chordata; class Aves; order Galliformes; family Odontophoridae; genus Oreortyx; species Oreortyx pictus. The sequence goes on along the minus strand of JAUPFR010000001.1, from coordinate 66,469,088 downwards.
TCTGTTTAGCCTAAAAAAAAACTCATTCTGATGAGGACAAATCATCTCAGTGGCTTGACTCAACAAAAACAACTCATGTTTTCAACACTTAATTTAATATTTCACAGGCTAATGGAAAACTTACATAATGCATTCTTCCTCAGAAAGCTAAAACGTCAACGCAGATGGGACTGAGATCTTGATATGGGGAGAAAAGAAACGTTATCTCTTCAAAATCTGATGCCTAAGAAACACGATGTGGAGGATGGGATGAACATGGAAGTAAGAAAAAAATGAGAAGGGGAAAATAATGTTACTTATTCTAAAAGAGTATCTCTTTCTGAGCGCAGCACCTCCAGCCACACCTCTCTCAAAAGCGTTTAACACTTGACTAAATGATTAACATGATGTGATTTCCTGTCCCTTCTCTTTCTCTTAGTGTCCTCTTTATGGTTGGATGCGGAAAACAGACTGAAAAGAAACAGTTTATGTGATGGTTACATGATTGTTAACAGTAGTATTTCACTCTCACTTCAAACCCCACAGGCATTGTCAGACTATTCCACAGTTGCACAGTCACTATGAACTCCAACTCTTCCGGTTTCCTGTTTTTTTTTTTTTTTTAAAGTATGCTCGATCTTTCCTTTTACATTGAGAATTTAGGGCCATGCAGCACTCATGCCTTCAGCACCTGTTAATAATTCCTCAGAGGAATGGGTAGAGAGAAAAGCAGGTGAAGGCAGGCTTTCAAGTTTTAACCATTCCATCCAAGGATCACATCTCATCCAACCACCAAGTGTGGCCACTGAAAGCTCCACTTCTTCACTTATGTTTCCTAGCAAGATGGAAATGACTCACTGAAGGTATAACACTTCAAAAAGGGTACAAAGTAATGTAAATGATTTTTCTGACTTTTAATTCTAAACGTAGATTATTAAATCTGAACACGGTGAGAGGACAAAATCAAGCCCTGGTCACATTCTGGAGGTGGCAGTCCAAGAATGACCATTCTCATAGATGATGAGCTTAATGCTGGACAACATTATTTTTCCCTCGAGTTTGCTTTCAGTTATCAAAATCATTATAATCTCACGTTACGGATAAAAGTCTGGAATTTTGTTTTCTTTGCAGGAAGACCTGAAAGCTTTCAGTACACACAGTTTGTTACACTTGTAACAGAACAAAAATAGCTGCTCAATTTGCCCTTATATTTTTTTTTACTACTGTCACAGAACCATGGAATCACCAGGATTGGAAAAGACCTCCAAAATCAACCAGTTCAACATCCACCTACCACCAATACGCCACCACTAAACCACATCCCTCAGTACATCTGTTTCTTGAACACACTGAAGGACAGGGACTCCACCACCTCCCTGGGGAGCCCGTTCCAGAGCCCAGGGCAGTCCATTTCAGCACCTGGCCACCCTCTAGGAAAAGGAATTTTTTCTAATATCCAACTTGAACCTCCCCTGGTGCAACCTGAGGCCATTCCCTCCAGTTATCCAGGAGAAGAGGCCAACCCCCTCCTCACCACATCCTCCCTTAAAGTAGATATCGAGAGCAATAAGGTCCCCCACGTACCTCCTCTTCTCCAGATTGAACAATCCCAGCTCCCTCAGTCGCTCCTCATAAGACTTGAGCTCCACACCCCCTCACAGCTTCGCTGCCCTTCTCTGGTCACGCTCCAGGCCCTCAATGTCTTCCTTGTAGTGAGGGCCCAAAACTGAACATAATACTCGAGGTGCAGCCTCACCAGAGCTGAGTACAGAGGAACGATCACCTCCCTGCCCTGCTGTCTGCGCTATTTCTGATACGTGCCATTGGCCTTCTCAGCTACCTGGGCACAGGTTGGTTCACTGTCATTCCACAAACCCTTTCTCCCTGTTCTTGAGTCACATAGAGACTCATGTATTTATACCTATTAAATTTTCTGTTCTCACTGCTAATAATAAGCACTTAATTACTAGAGATGTCTTTCACAATTCAAATGTTCAAACCTCTTCATACTAGCTGGCGTACAGCAAGAGGACAAGTAAATGGGCCAAAGTTTAAAGAGATTGCAGCTGAATAAAACTAGGGGAAAAAAAAAAAAAAGCCAAACACCCCAGCACCTCCAGCACAAATATACCACCTATGAAACTGTTCTAAGATATCACATGCAGAGAATTTTTTTTTTTTTTTTAACTGTTTGCACTACTGGTGCATAATGCTTCTTACACCTGGAAAACAGTATCAAGAACAGGCTGTAACGAACTCCTTGACTTTATTGCCAAGCCTGGATGTTCCAAAATGCCTGAACTGTCACGTCACCACACTACAATCAGACTTTCTATCAAGCCCCAGTCTACAGGAATGCCTGGGCTTTTTTTTTTTTTTTTTCATTTTCTTCTATGATTTACATGGTTCAAGGGCATACCTTCCACAAGATGCTAAGCTCCACAGGTCTAGAAATAAAACTTACAGTAGGCTCACGCCTAAAGGGCCAACCTAGACAAGAACCATACAGCAATTAATTTAAAAAATATGTATGTACTGATGGAAGTAGGCATTTTGTTTTGTATAAGCTGTACTCGGAAATGCCAGGTAAACCATAATCCAAAACGATATAAAAACAAAGCAGATCCACAGTGCCATTGTGAGGTAAGGTGAAAATATGGTCCATAAACCAATATTTTGTGTACTGTGTGCCGCACACCAGCATCTCTAAGGAATTTACACGTTTCTGTACATAGCTTACTAACAGTCCTCACACAACTATTACAAAAAATTAACTGTATAAGAAGCATTAGTGATAGTTACTTATTTTCTGGTTGCTTGACAAACAATACATTTATTTGATAATTCTTCAAACAAGCACAGCAATGGAGCATTCCGTACCTGTTAAGAAATGCTAACTTCTAGCTGCTCTTCAGGGAGCTAGTCAACAAAACACTCTGAGAAACTGTCCTCGTGGGCAAGGGTACAGAGCAAAGCCGGCAGATCTTTAAGGAGGCTTTCCTCAAGGCACAAGAGTTCTCCATTCCCAGGTGTAGCAAGTCAGGAAAGGAAGGCAAGAGACCAGTATTTCTTAGGAAATCCTCAGGGACATTCAGATATGTAATGCATACTAATTGACAGTCCCCAGGCTCAGGAGCACTGACCAATGAAAGTATCTGGACAGACCTGCCATTTAGCTTTCACCACACAACCCCCAGTTTCTACTAGCATGTGTTGAAATCAGGCAGAAGTCACTCCAGCTATCGCCTTCAACATGTCCAGCACACACGAAGCAATGGTTTCAGTTTCTTTTTCCTCTCAGCCTTTTCATACTCTTACAGTCAGGCAATCCAAATCATGATCTAGTAGAACACCTATACTTGCCAGCTGAGCAAAACGTCTACCAACATTTTACACCATCACAGCCAGTCAGGCCATCTCATGAGGGAAAAGCACAGTACTTTTCATGTAATTCCCCACTGACGGTAAGCAATGATCGCGGTCCTCTTCCACCACTGGCTGTGTACAGCTTGTGTGGAAATACTAAACCCAAACCAACAGGCAAGAAACAAGTCTGTGCTAGCATTCCATTCTGCATAGCTCAAGTTTAAACAGTCAATTGGCTTTTACTTTTTAAAGCAATAATACTGATTTATTCAATGCTTAAATAAAAGTAGTAATAAAAATATGAGTTATTTGAACAGAACACCACATTGTGCTGGTGACCCCAATATGCCTGTTTCCAGACCTGCTGTAATTCTGAACAAAAAAATATATAGTAAATGAAGCTCTGGACTACCACAGTCCGCTGTCTTGAAAATTCCTTTATGTTGTGCCAACTTCAATTTGGATTTGGACTGGAATTGTACCTGATCTGGTATGCACCCACTGGCAGAAATACAAATATATTTTTGAAAGTACAATAACCCAGATAAATTTTCACCTCACAACAGAAGAATCTAGTTTGTAGTCCAACAACGGACTACAATGTCTTTATTCTTCTGTTACTGATAGCGCAGATGACAGAAATACATTCTATCTGGGCTTTTAGCTGTAACACCTTTTATTTAGCTACTGCTGGTTTTTCCTGTCTCCCTTCTTCCTCCATTTTAAGTGATACTGGCAGTGTGAAATCTGCTCAAACAAATTAGTTTTAGAAGCTGAATCAGTCCCAGTTCTCATATTTGGCTTTATGGCTTCAAAAATGCATTACGTGTTACTTGTACTATTTAAAAACTATCACTTGCTTCTGGGTAAAACAATCAACAGACAGAATGGGAAATCCAGTGGCCTCAGAGGACTGCAACGAAATTGACTGTGACAAAGGTGTCTCAAATATGCAAAACAAAAAAATAAAGGGGTAGATAAAAAAAAAAAAATTACATCATTTTTTTTGTTCGCTTTGTTTTTTTAACCTCAAATATCACTAGTCAAAACACTTCAGCTGCTGTATGACTCTACCAGTGGAGATGCAGCTTTAAATACGTACATGCGTTAAACAGTGCATTACACGATGAGAAAGAAAAACAAAGAAATTATTGTTTAAAAGCCTACAATCCTTTTAACTCCTAATTAATAGTATCTTTGTTATTTTAGGAGCCTCCTGGGTACTTAGAGGGCTAAATTGCAATAAAACCCAGGTACGTAAGTGAAACCTATTAAGGCTGTCCTAGTAAATAAAAACTAATTGCATCAAACGCCAGCCGCAGCGGGTGGATAAGCTCTGACAGGGGGGCACCCCCAGCACCTCCCAGCCCCTCCCGTGCAGGGTACAGCAGCCCTCTTCCCTTAGAGACAAGAAGCAACCCAACAGCAGCATTTCAGCAGCCCCAGGGCCGTGCCACGCAAGGCTGGCCTTGCTGCTTCCTATTGCTGCCATCAGCCATCTCACTGGCTCCCCAGAACACCTCCTGACAGTCATTTTGCCACAGTAAAACACCCTGTATTAAATTTTCCCCTCATGCTCTTCAACCAGGAAGAGGTGCAGTGGCTCCATCCATCACATGTGCAGTGCTGTCCCCAGAGGTGCTTCAAGTCAGCAGGCCGAGTGCTGTGTGACAGACGGCAGTAGAGGGGCAGTCTGACAAAATGGCAGCTGATGTAGAACAGCGTATAAAGGAAACGCGTGCAACTGAGTTCCTGCTTTCACACCTGCTGTTCATCGACGCTTGCTGAACGCTTATGGAGGCCAAAGAGTGGAAGTGAGCACAGCAAGGCAGCGGATGGTGCATTTCAGCAGTGGAGACGGCAACAGTAGGTCACCTCTGCTGGGGTAGATCACTGCAGGCGCGGGATGCAGGCTCCTCTTCATTGCTGGTGAAAACACATAGCTAATGGTGGTGACTATGCTGAAAACCAGTGCTTTGGAGCTAAGAATTTTCTCTATCAAACAGTGTTATTGTGCTCTTTTTAGCTGTTGTAGTCCCCAGGGAAATAAAAAGGTTGCTATTTTCAGGACAACCTATGCAAATCACTCATCTGCTCTATCTATACTCTGTCTGCAGACTACATGAGTTCCCTTTTTTCTACATGAGCTAGCCTGAATATTTACAACTGTTTCCTTCAACTGAAGCTTCCCCTGCTATGCACACCCTTGCCTTTTCATCTTACCCCTTGAGTACCACAATAAGTTATTTCATTCCCTTGGTGACAGGCCTCCTTCATCTCTGAAGAGGAACATAAACTTCACCAAGGACTACTGCAGGACAAACTTACCATGACCAGACAACGTCTAGAACACGCATGTTTTGCTTTACTTGCAGCTTAAGTCTTTATTAGCAACAGATACAGAATTCAGACTGCTAGATTCAGAGATTATTTGGAAGCAACCCTTCAAAGCACAAGTGTAAGCAGGCATTTCTCCTGAGCAATTAACAGAATTGCTAACTTTCTCAGCACCAGATGCTATTTTATTTACACAGTAGCTTGACTCATTTGTTTGCATTCAGGACCACAGCAGACAGCTGTCAGCAATCTCTGCCCAGGTTCCACTGAAAGGACATCTAAGGTCCATGTTCAAAAGAAAAACCATGAATTACAAAGATGAACCAGAAGGCCTATCAATTAGCTTTCCACTACTCGTTAAAAGCCCTTAATAACTGGATTTTTTTTTTTCAATTCTATAAAGTAGAAATAAGACAGACTTTAAAACATTTATGCTCCAGACAGTCAGTTCTTATAAACTAGCAATTAATGCCAAAGCCCTAAACACACACACATACTGTAAACTTCCTGCCTTTGAGTACAACTGTTTCCTTCAGCGGAACGACAGCGTGTGCAATTAAGCACAGGTATAAATATTTAATACCTATGGCCATACGCTATTGAAGGAAATGTCTGGCCTATAATAAAGTCAGATATTTCACAAAAATATTCTTTAAGAATGTAAATATATTTGGAAAAGAAGTTTCTCCGGTAAGACACTCGAACATTCAGCTTAAACACATACATCAAAGCGAGCTAACAGCACTTTGCTTTTAACATTTAAGATAAGGAAAACTAAATATTAGGGAGGAAGGGCTTCCATAAGATTAATTTGCAGATGAAGTAAGTTCAAGGAGGAGAGAGCCATTTTTGCAACTTGTAAAAGGACCAATTCTTGGCACTCACCACTGCCCCTTTTCAGAGCAACTTCAACCCATACAGTACTGGCAATTACAGTACACCTGAAATGGTCTCCAACCTATTGCAGAAACAACTGGAATAAAGGTCTACGTGTTCATGTAAACAAGCACAATGGAGAACATCAACATTCTGGCCTAATCATCTTGTATCAGCTGGTAAACCCAACACTTTCACATAAAGGCTATTTTTATCATCAGTGTTTTAAGTAACGTGCCTGCAATTACAATGGCAAAATTACAGTTTTGTAGAATGAACAAACTGCATTTACTGAAAAAATTAAGTATACCTTTCCAGCAGCCAAACTATAGGATGTGATGTGTTACTCAAAGAAAAAAAAAAAAAAAGAGGCTACACTTTGATCTGGAAGACTTGAAAACACTAATATATCATTTCCCTTCTCCCAAAACATACATGTAAACGTACCAGAGTAATCACAAGTAGCAACAGTTCTTACAGAATGCTTCTGATTACAAGTTCACTCTGCTTCCCTCACACATAAAGCGGACAGCTGAGGAACAGTTCACACTGGAAGATCCCAAGACAACCCTCAGTGCTCAGTAACAAGACAGTCACCTGCTTCGTTTCAGTTTGGTGAGGGGTGTCCATGGCGTCTGTATTCGGTTTGCTTTGGTTTCCTTTCATTTGTTTGTTTATTTTTTAATCATTCCTCCTGGTGACAATTTGCAGCAATTTATTAACACTTCAGAACCAATTTCCTCTTTTGGAAAGGCCACTTCCCAGCTCAGGGTTGACAACTGGCACTTTGTAAACACTCACTTTCCAGGAGGAAGGCAAGTGTTTCAGTACCAGCCTACCATTGATAGGAAGACCCTGAAAGATGAAACCTGGGGGAAAGCTGCCATACACGCCTCCTTCGCCAGTACAACAGCTCTATGTCACTGCTGCTCCTTGTTTCTCTTGCTCTCCCCCCCATCCCTCACTCCCCCAAAAGGAACATACAGCGTAATAATGGTGATCTGCAGGACCAAAACAATTCGATTTATTTCTTAGCAGTGCGGTGTGGCATATACCCACATCTCACTAAACATTACTCTCCACAGGAAGCAGACTAGCCTAGAATAGGTTCTGAAACTAACGAGATCAAAAACCGTGAAACCAATGGTGACAGAAGCCTCTTTTAAACAGCAGTTGCAAAACAGTAACAAAAACCTGTCAGCTGAATGAGGTACTCCTCCTGTTAAGAGCCAAATACAGCTCTTTTTTTTTTTTTTTCTTCTCTTTAACCTTATTTTTACCTATGAACGTCACCCAACACAGCAGCTTGCTGGTGTGCTACCAACCATCTTTACGCATGTTCTTCCCAAATGTGAGCATAAAGCCATGAAGACACAAAGTCAGATACACGTATAACTACATAAATGCACACACAACTCATTCATTGACTTGGCTTGAAGATAAATGAAGTACAAAAATGGTCTCCTTCCACCACATGTTGTATGTCTTTGTCAGGGCCCTACTGTTCTTCTTACCCTGTCACACAGATTCCTAAATAAGAATTCTAGGAGAAGGCTTTTTGAAATATATTTTTTAAATTATTAACTATTTTAAATGCAGTAACTAAGTAATATCTGTACTGCTGTGCAGCTAATCCTAGACAGTTTTGTTCGGTCAGCAATGCAAGCCTGTTATATTGTGATCTGCCGTAAAAGACTTTTCACTAGCAAAAAGGGTGATAAGCTTTAGATGCGCGTGTACAACTCCATTTTACAGTTTCTGTGGCTTGAAATTAATGTTGATGTTTAAGCCTGAAACGCGTCCATACTCTTAACAAAAAAGAGAAAAGAGAGGGAAGGTACAATTTCACAGGTTCTAAAGTCTGCTGTAGACTGAAACAGTTCATCACATTTTGTTCTTCAAATCAAAGCAATTTTATTTTGATCTGCCCTTAAACCAGTGTTCTGATATTTCTGAACTATGAGGATGAAAAGTCACCTCCAAGCCTGCTCTTGTCTGCTCTACACAAATCACGATTCTTACACAGCGGAGCTCATTATCTGACCCTACCCATATTTAGATATTCATACACATAAGTAATCTGTAAATCTGCTTTGTTTTGAGAAGCATTTGGGGTGGATTGTTCTACATTAGATCACTATACCTCATATTCCTGTTTCTTTAGTGTTTTTGCTTGCTTGAAGAGCAAGGTTCCCAGTTGCTACTATTTCAGTTACAAGAAGCGATTTCGTGGTAGCAAATATTTGTAACAACTACCAAAGCAAACCACTCCTACAGTAGTAGGACAGCCTCTCACTAAATCAAAGGATACACTAAATGAAACTGAAGGTATACTGGAAGCATACATTGTTACCTACTTTCAGTGAAGGCCCTCAAACACTGAACAGCCAAATTTTGCACTTTCGAAAAACACGTGGAAACAGAAAATGAACGGCCATGTACGGACTGGCAATGATTACTCAGTAGGCACTGTTTCTTCAAAATACTTTTAGACTGCCACTTGATTTAATTTAGGTTACCTCCCGTGGTCAGAATTTCCTACATTTAGACACATGAGTGTTCACTAAGAACTCAGGCACTAAGCAGCCACTAATGCCCCTGATTTCGATTGGAGCCATACGTACTCAAAGCTTCCAACCACCACGCTACTTATACAGGTATCTACATTTGAAAGTGCTACCGCTTCTCAGAAAATATATCTCTAAACATGGGTAAGATGACAGGCACAGCTATGCAGAAAGTTGTAAGCCATTAAGTGTCTTTGGAAAAAAATAAAGCAGCCTGAATTACCTTTTGCATTGCATCTCCTAGGATGGACTTAAGAATGAAGGAAACAGCTGTTATCTCAGTGGGACTGTCTTGGATCGTTTGTGACATAATTATATGCTCGTATTTCTGGAGGGCAGCAAAATTTGGTTTAGGAAGCAGAAATAATAGCAAGTTGCACCACGTCAACTGCCAGTGACAAAGCAAGTTGCTGGAGTGATGAAGCAGCATTACTGCACTGCTTGGGAAAACCACTGATGGCATACACAGCATATAGCTTTAAGAAACCAAGAAAGCAAGCTTCGGGGAAGGAATTCACACATACACAAACACTAATAATAAATAACAATAAACAGAAGGTCTGTTTATTATATTATGCAGAACCTGGAAGAAATCATTATTCATCCGCCTGCCTGCTCAGTCTGTATTTTAGGGCAGACTGCAACAAATCCTTTCCAACAGACAAAAAATACAGGCACGCAGGTGGATGGCTGAGTATCTGATTTCATCAGAAATCTCAAATATAAGTGCTGGAAACCAGAATCATCAAATGGAAGACCACAAAGCAGACTAGACACATTCCAATATAAATGAAAAAAAAAAAAAAAAAGAAAAGAAAAAGCTTATATATATATAACACAGAAATCAGAAAAAGAGCCTCACTGTCAGCTCCTTGAGCCAAAGGATATCATGCAGAAAACAGGAAAGCTAATTAGCAAAAATATTCTGCTTGTGTGGCTTTCCCTTTGGAACTAAACTAGTGAGAAGAAAGGACCCATAATTGACTGTCCTTTTATAGGCAATTCTTGAAGAAAGTATAGCGATTATCGTAATTTTTAGTACTTATAAAAATGTCATATTTTAATTACAAAGTGAGGGTAACCTTTATTCTCATGCACATGCTCAAAAAGGTAAAATATGGTTTGTTACGAGTACATTTCAATCTAAGAGATTAACACATTACTATTTATTTTCATTGGCGGTGAGCCCAAATACCCCAGATCTGCAAAACTGATAGTGAAAAGGAAAATATTTCTGGCCTCAAAGACAGCAGATCTATGGTTGCCTGGAATGTGTAAACAGCCAGAGCCTGTTTTACTTCCCACCCCCACTCTCACCTCCTCTACGTAACCCCTCCTAACACCAACACGGAGCGCTGCTATCGAGCAGGGGAGAGCAGAAAATTCCTGACATTTTGAGATTTGGATTTATTGAAATGTGATGGTGCCACATAAATGGCTGGAAACAAAAACGATACCTTGCAAATCCAAAGATCTCAAAAAGAAAAAAATGAAAGATGAGAAGCCAGCTGAGCAGGCTTGCAGGATGATGGACCTGGTAAAGGCAAGCTAAGGGGAACCAAACGCTCCTCTCAAGGTTATTCCTTGTGCAAGTGAAGATCAGCCAGACCTGTGTTATGTCAGAGAGCACAGAGCTCAGCCCCACACCATAGCAGGGTTATTTTCATAGAAATCTACACAACGTAATGAAACTGATGCCAAAATTTAATGTCGGTATAAATTACCTTCTGCAAAAACAGAGATCGTTACTTGCATAATGATCTACACACCCACAAAGTAGTAAGCCATAAAAATAAGATATCATCACGTCCTTAAGAAGTTTATAATACAATTAGATCAGTGGTTTTTAAATCTCTTTAATTGGTGGACCTATAAAGTTACCTGGAATAGTAAATTTGAACAGAATGACAAAGACTTTCTTTTTTTTTTTTTTCCCACGTCTCTAAAAAAAGAGGCGGTGAGTCCCTCAGCAGCTCACAAACTGTGGTTTGAAACTACAGAATTCGAGAACTGAGAACTGCTACTGCTGTTACTCACCTCGCAGCTTAAGTCTTCAAAGGCCAACCAAACAAGAAGGTACAAAACAAGAAAATGGCAACCGTACCATCTGAGAAAATGGCCGTGTGATGGGAAGCTCAGAAAACCTGACAGAATCAAAAGGGAAAACTCACAAAATAGGTATGTTGTTATTTTTTTCAGTGTCAGACTCCACACGGTACTTGGGGAGAGAACGACGTAGAGCCTAACGCTAAAATGCAGTTTCACAATGCTGCTTACAATTAATAGGTCAAACAGCCTTCATACTTTTCCCTTCTTTTCATTGTGCTGTTTTTATGAATGCATTTGGCTAACACTCAGAAGAAAACATCCACAGACTAATGAGGGTAAAACGCTGGCTCGAAGGAGACAGAAGCAAACGGTCTGTCAGTGCAATATTTGCAAACTGCTGAAATCAATAATAAATTCAACCTAACCAAATGCGGCGCATACAAACAGAAATCAAAAGGCTGAGGCAACTGGCAAACACATAAATGATGTTTCAGGCCACAGGGCGTGCTTTCTCACATACGTTAGCACTCCAATTGAGATGCCAGAGAAGTAACCATATGTATTTCCAAAGACAAAAGGAACAACTAAGACAATGCTAACAGCACGATCATACGTGTATGTAAAATAACTACTTACAAAACACCCATGTCATCAAATGAAAAAGAGCCGAAGCAGAAGATGTGTTTTTAAATTGAGAGCAAGTTTAATGCCCTTTCTGCCCAATTTTTCTTGCTCACTGTTGATGTGCACGGAACTACCAGCCCAGAGAAAAACAGCAAGTTAAAGAAACCACACATGCCATGCCACCAACACACAGGCACGCACATTCTAGATGGCTTTTTTGTTTTGGTTTTTTTTCTGTTGTTGTTTTTTGCTTCCATTTAGGAGCAGTGAAATCTTCACGTTTTATTTCTGTGATGAGCATCAAACATGAAGCACCACACCGTGTCCTCTCAGGCTTCTGCCCTCAAACTGAGCTTGGCGGGTGCCCAGCAAATCAGAGGCAGGACTCAAGGCTTCAAGAAGGCTTTGCTTGGGTTGAACCAGCTTGTTGGCTAGGAGATGGCACTCCACGCCAAGGAAGGAGAGCTAGACTGCTGAGACTCCAAAGGAAACAGGGGAAGCAGAGCTTCAGACTCCAAGCAGATGTAAAAGGGTGCGAGGTGCCCCTTGCTGGGTGGGAAGGCTGCACGTGGTCTGCCCAGAGGATGCGATGCTGGAAGCCCTTACACAAAAAACAAGCATCAGGTGCTGGTCACAGCACGTTCAGCTTTCTGGAAGCAGGCCACAGCTGGCGGGAGAGTCTTGACATTACACACCACACAGATGGACAATGACAAGAGCATCCTGCCACTGCTTGCCAGGTGCTGCATGGGTGGCTGCGGACAGGGCTTCTTAGTCCTTCCAATGTGGGCTGCCCTGAAAAACTAAAGGCACTTCTCTTTTAAGTCACAGGCTCTAATCACAAACCCAAGTTGGTCCCCTTTCAGAGCACGTACCGCAACATGCCAGTCCTAGAAAAACAAAGGAAACCAACACAGCTTCTGCACGTTTGAAAGAAACTGGGCTCTAAATCTGGACACGTTTGCCAGCTACCCAAACTTCAAAGAGCACTGAGAATTCAGATAAGAATGGCATTCAAAATAGATAAAGAAAGTTCTATCACACACACACACACACAAAAAAACCCAACAACAACCAAAAAAACAACCAAAACCCAGCTGCTTATATAGGTTACGGGACAGGAAACGGACACCACATTCTCTTCCATACATAATTACAAGAGTACTGACTTTCAGCCCTAAAGCTGAAGTCACACGCATCATCAGTCAGACTTGAGAATAGGCTGGAAAATATTGACCTAACCCGTCAAGAATCTGTACTGTCATCATAGGAGGCTTGATCCTAGAAGTCTTCTGCACGTGCCAAGTTAAGTTTGTGCAGTTTCAGGCCGTATCTATAGCCAGACCTGTTGAGTGTTCTCAACACAAACGTATAATCAACTTTGTCTCTGCTGGCATTACCCATACATTGTGGAACCCACAGGAAGATAAAACTACGAAACACCAAAAACGCCCACTAAAATGAAATCTCTTACATTTCACTAGAGAGTCCAATATTCTTCAATAGGGAACAAAAAAAAAAGCTAAAAAGCGAGTAGAGAAGGGTTGGAAAAACCCAGCAAAGTCATTTAAAACCCTAAACCCTCAGTGCTTTTCAAGTATGTACAAGATAAAGGACACGCTGCATTTTGTATTACGAGAAGTTAATTTATTTCCCTCTAGATTACACACCTGACCTACACAGCCATCATTCCCTGAGCACGGCCAAACTGGCATCGCACAACGGTAATAAACACGCCCACATTAGAGAACACAAAACTTTACACTTTGAAATACTGTTGGTTTTTTTCTTCACTCCAGAATACACACTGCTGGTAACATAGCAGAGACCACAAAGAAAATACTGCTTACACTATGCAAAATTTGAATGAAAACAAAATTAATACAGCAGTGATCACACAGCACAGTAAACGCGATACCTACCCAACCACACACACAGTCCCTGCTGCAATCACAAAATAACACTGACACAGCAGAAGATGCCCACGTACTGCACATACTACCATCATTACACTGATGAAAGGCACAGGAATGAGTGTTTTGAAGGACAAGAAAAAATTCTGTTCACAAAAATTCCTAAAAATTTTTTATTGGCTGCTTGACAGTCAGCAAGTGAAAAGCAGTGAGTCCTGGCTCTCATGGTAACCTCCTCCCACTCTTCCTCCTTCTCCCTGTAAACTGCCTGTCACGGCCTAAGTTACCTTCTATTTTTTACCTGACCTCTAAGCAGCATCACCAGACTACGTAGTAAAGACAGCGTGGTGGTCTCTCAGAAAAACTGACCTGAGAAAGTAAGTGCTACATGGATGTTTTTGTTAATTTGAGCTATACACATTATTTTCTTTTCTCCTCCCAGTACTGTTACTCAGGGCCATCTTTTCAGCTTGCGTTACGCTTTTTTTCCAGGCACACAAAATCCTGCGAGAATGAAGCTGGATGAATTCTTATGATACACCGTCACGCACCGCTCTCAAATTAATTGGCTCATTTAAATTAACTGGTTATTTAAGATACTTATTGATAGAAGCAGAAGCAGCAGAGCCCACAGTTTGGGGTTACTCTGTAATACAAAAGCAGATTCTCACAAATCCTTAATGAGCTATAATACCTGCAATCAGAAAAAAAAAAAAAAGAGGTAATTGTCAAAAGGGAATTAAAGCAACCTTCAGCACCTTCCACAAAGAGTGCCAAAACCCACATCCTGCGAACACCACGCAACGTTATTAAAAAATACACCTGCTCCTGTGCTCCTGTCACCTCTGAGAACTAGGAGAGGAAAGAAGACGTGGTCCTCGTTAGAATAATGGTCGTGCCTGTCTTTTATCTGTGCCCTCCAGATCACGGCATTTTGAGTTTTAAAAAGCAGGACAAAACCAGGCCCATATTAACTACATAAAACTACCGAAGCTTAAAAAAAAAAGACAACACTCAATTCCAAAAGTAAAAGGCAACAAACCAACAAAGTCGATTCAAAATGGAAGAGTTACATGCATGAAAGTGGCGGCATTATCTTCTGAAGAAACCAGAGATTCGCCGTGTTTCCATCGATTCCATCATCAAACTGCTTTCCTAGAGGTCTAACTCCTATACACACGGAACGGGTACAAGAAGAGTTAAGTTTGTTTTGCAAGCGTAAAAAGCCCCAGATAGATATCCTTGGAAACTAATCCCCACAATACCAACAGCACTGTCTGTGCTCGGATCCTCTGTCCTACCCTGTCAGCAAAGCTCAACCCCATCTGGGAAGAGTGTTAGGAAAAAGGGTAATTCTGCCTCAATCTCTTTGGAGATCAGGGTTTGGATTTTATTTCTAAGCCAAATCCCAGGGAAAAAAAAAAAAAAAAAAAAAGAGGAGGAAGAAATGAAGCAATTATCATTTCTGAAGCCTGAATTCGTCCCCTACGCACACAGGGAACCCCAGTTGTCGCCTTCCAGCCTCCCCACGCTCAGTGTGACACACAAGCACAGCATCCACTCCTGACTCTGCAACACCTCAAGAGTGCTGCACCGCTGTGTGCCCTCAGCCTCACAGCCATACTACTAGCTCAGCCCCACATCCACCTCAGTGGATCTGCACCACCTCAGGCACTGAAACCAGAGTGTGTCCCAGCTCAGGACTTGGGGGCACATCACACATTTCTTCAGCCTGAGGATGTCCATTCCCTTTTTTTTCTTTTTTTTTTTTCCCAAAGCTGTTTGTTTTTCCTTTTTTTTTTTAAACCACCTTAAGGCTACCTGTGCGTGTACACACACAAAGAGGACAATTAGCTCAGCTCGTTTAGAAAAAAAAAACAAACACATTTGTGAAACTGATTACTGGTTAACAATCCCAACTGGGACTGCGTGCTAACAGAAGGCCAAAATCTAATGGATGTCTGGATGCGCCCATGCCCTGCTGGCAGCGATGAGACTGAAGAGACAACAAGCGACTTGTGGCTGCTGAGCAACACTGAAACTACTGGATGGTTATAATCACCGGTAACTGCAAGTAGCTAGCACGGATGGATTGGGAAGTGCTCCATATTTAGGCTCAGTTTTAGAAAGATCTCATTTGCATTAAACATGCACTACGAAGGTCAATTCTTTTGGAAGAACTTCCAGTGATTTTGCTGCAGGTTACTGTATTGTGTTCACACCAGCACAGACACATCCGTGGACCTTTTCTAAGCACAAAACGTCTAATAACAGCCATACATAACTACACGACATCATCCTCACACCAGTGCTGTTCTAACACGCGGTTCTTCCGCACAGAAATACAAGCTCTGAGGGGTTGGCTTTACTCTTGAACTGGGGAGACTGTTCTGCAGTCCCTGCTCGGTGGGACAGGAGTCACGAGGAGCCGACAGTGCTACGCAGCAGTGCCCCAGGAGCCAGAGATGTACACACGGCCAGTGGGGCAGCTTGCTGCCTCCAAACAGGAGCACAACAAATGTATTATCCTGCAGAATGACAGGGGGAATTTATCCATCAGAAGAAAATCCTCTTTGTTTTCTCGAAGACAACGTCAAAGTATTTTCTGAGTCTTTTTAATGCCCGAGGGGAGGGGAAAAAAAAAAAAAAAAAAAAAGGCACTTCTCTGCCATATCAATAATTTACTGTAGGTATGAAAATGTTGTGTTTCCGTAGGGAAAAAGTAAAACAATATCTGACACTACCGTATCATCTTCCCTAAGAAAAATTAAGGTTTCACGTGATAACAAGCACTCTAAACTCACTACATAACAGCAGAAGGTTAAAAGGTAACTGAGAATGAGGGGATCGGATGAAATTTAGGCCAGCAGATGCAAGCACGTTTTGAATGGCAGCAGAGAAACGTGCAGAGGAACCGCGACACGTCAGTGGCAAACACTGCCTTTTTCAAGGCCCTCTTTCACCTTCCAAAGGCAGTCAATGAAACTTGGCGCCGAATAAGACAAAAGTACTGTGATATGTAAGTACACATAATCACTCTGCTTCGTCTGCTCCTAGGCACCCGCCAGCTTACCACCTCAGCATGGAGAGGCAGTGCTTTGCCCAGGTACTCCGTGCGTCTTCTTGTAGCAAATGAGTATGATGCAATGACCAAGCCCAACTGGATTTATGCACTGTGCTTAGCTAAACTAGTGAAATAATTGCTTCTTCATGCTACAGTACCATTGGCACAGCTTTATATTGCCTCGATGCAACGAGCAAAAAATTCCACTGTCACTTCATATAAATTAATGAATTTCTACATGCTCTCCGGTTTCAATAGGACAAGCAGACATGTATTGATTGCCCGCACTACGAACAGAGAAGGCCGAGAAATGGGGTTAAACACTGTGATGCCCCTATTATTGCACAAAGTCAACGCAGTGATAAAAACAGGAGTCACCAGATGTGCGTAAGCCCAAGCTGCTCCCACTGCAGGCACACCAGGAACCAGACACAGAGAGAAGGTTGGTGCACGGGACCTGAACAGGGGATTATGGAGGACCGTGCAGAGACCACGTGTACAGCCACAGTCTTCTCTCCTATACATCACCCCTTGCTAGAGTGACAAAATGTTAACGCATCAATGCCACCTCAGCAGAAGACAAATATGCCCAAGAAAAGTAACGCAAAATCCCCATGTTTCTTCACATACAAAAACAGTCGTATATCCACAGTGCAGTTTGCTTTCAGTCAAGCTTGCAGAAGCAGTTTTATATATTTATAGCTACTAATATTTGGTAATTACACAGAACTTATTATTCTCTGCCTAGGATGCCTACACAAGAAGAAAATTGATAAGAAAGGATGACTTCTCCTCATGAAACCAAACATTCTTATCTGACACCACCTAATTTTTCAGCCACTCCAGGGGCTTTTTGTGTATTTAAAGCAACTCACCATCAGTCGTTCTCAAATGAAATTCCACGATATTAATGACCAGACTGCCACAAAGAATAAACAAGCAAACGAAGGAATAAAACATTCTCATGTCTACCAAAGAAAACTAACCTGAGATCCATTTTTCACCTTGAGACGTTTGTAACGCTATCATTAAAAGGACAGATTTCGTATTTACAGGAAGGCTGCTATTCCTACGCGGGGCCGCAGTCCCAATGTTTTTGTTTAATTTCAACCAACTTGTCCAAGTAGGCCATTAGGTAGGAACCTATCAATGGCACCCAGGGGGTCTGGGTTCTTGTTGTAAAGAGGTCAGCTATTTCCTCCTAACTAAAAATAGGCAAAAGCAAGGAGGGAAAGAGGGAACGGAGTTTAATTTAGCAGCTGAAAAGGAGTTTACAAAATTACTTCCATCTTGCCTCATAATGAAGATTATGAAAAAGAATCTGCCCTCAAGAGCTACAAAACCTTATTTGTTTTACAGGCAGGCTGGTGTACGTAACTTACAATAATGCTGTGATTAAAAGGCCTGCGCGCAGCAGAGTCCCTTGCTGCACGGAGCAATCTGATCCACCAGTGATGGCACCTCTGTGTGCCAGCAACTCTGCTCACTCTACCAGGTGAGGTCACGCTGCTGCCCAGTACACCCAGCACTACTATCAGCTGCTGTTCCCCTGAGTCAGTTTTTTCCACCATTCACCTTCCTGGTTTTCTGTCCCTCTTGCTCCGATTACAACCTTTTCAGGATGAGAACTGTCACCAAGGATATTCCCCAAACGGCCCCGATTTGTATGGGGGCCCCTTGGCACTACTAAAATATAAACAACGTCAGTTCAAAACAAACCACAGCGTGAATTCTAGCACTGAACTTTAAAAGCTGTCAACAGAAAATAGCAAGAGCACGCCAAAGCATGCCAACAAAGCCCTGGGATGGGTTCTCCAGCCAATCTCTGAGCTGACCCCACTTCGGAGCACCACCAAATCCTAAGTGTACCTCATGGCTGACTTAGATTTCTACTGAGAAACGACATCAAAACAATACGCCGCTGGCACTCAGGAGTGCTCCCACCAACACCCTACAGGCTCAGGGATGGAAGCCTTCAGTAACTGCTGCCACCAGAGGAGTCACAGCGCAGGAAGTTCTTCCATGAAGCAGACAACAGGTCTACTCGGGGCCCTGCTGCCACAGGGATGGAAATAGCCCATCTGTCAATAAAGGTGAGGACCACAACTAGGAAAACCGGCAGAGCAGGAGCACCGGCACGTCCCCTTTCTCTATCAGTAATGTGACTTTCACTCTTGTGTTACTCCTCTTGCTGAGCATGGAGGATACTTGCCATCCGCTGGAAAGATAAACACGGAGCTTAATTCACAGGACATAACTCACTGTCCACGCTATGACAGGCATCAGGCACTGGAGTTACCAAGAGAGGGGGAAGGCAGAGGATGCATTCAGACGACAACTACTTTGCAGAGGGTTTTTCATGTCCTGTGAGATTTGTGAAGAGCTGTGTAGCTGACAGCGTTCACAAGCACGCAAAATTCTTACACTCCTCTGGTTCCAAAACATATCTTCAGGAGAGGAAAAACAACCACGGTCTTTCCTTAGACTACCAGAGGTGTTAAAGTGAGATAAACAACAATTCCACTCAAACCTCTACTAGCGTTACCATTATTGCACACAGCCCAATAAAGGCTCAGTGCACTGTTAACGTAGCAGCAGCATCAACCCCCCCAAAACCCTGCAGTGCTTTTTAATTCCTCCCACCCCGTGCTTCCCTTTTGTGTTTTTGTTTTTTTTTTTAAAAAAACCATTACTGCCGTTGAGATGCTGCAATTACTGTAGTTGCTAAAGACAGAATCAAACGAGGACAAACGGCACCAAAACACGTAAGAACAGCCCTGTTCTCCTGCCACGGCAGAAAGCACAGTTACTCCAAAGCCTGCCCGCTGTCTCTGTGGTGCACCAGCTGCAGGAGAGGAAGAGGCCTCGTGCGGCACGTGCACGCACGTGGCGTGGGAGGTGTGCGATGGTACGCCTCGCTTTGAGGACCGCTGACCAGCGGGCAAAGGAAGGGATACGCAGCGCTGCATTTGTCACCAGCGGGGACCTTGTGTTTACTACTGACCAGCTACAAGGAAACGTTAAGGTTGGGAAAGACCTCTAAGACCATACTGCTCCATCGCCGACCCACGCGCGCTACACCGCGTCCCCAAGCGCCGCGTCTACGCATTTCTTGACCCTGCAACCCGGCACGACCTATTCCTTTTCACACCACCACCCTAAAGCACCGCTCTCGCTCAGGCTCCACACGCTCGGGGCCGCTCATTTCAGCGGGGTGCCTCAGCTTCCGCGGCTTGCACGCACTCCCAAGGGGAGCAGCACCGGCTCCTAGAAACCAGCGTACCGACCTAACTTTTAGGGTGTGGCTTTGTCGCTTCCCCCCCCCCCAACCCCGTCCCCTCACCCCTCCAGCCTTTCCGTGCCGGTCGTCCACCTGGGAACGCACCGACACGGCGCTCAACGGCTCAGGGGTCAGCGCCCTTCCTAACACCGCGTCACCCCGAGAGGGCGGAGGGGGGACAGGGCGGAGGGGTTCCCTCGGGCGGCCCCGCTCCCGCCGCCGGCCTCGCGGCGCGCAACAGGTCCGGAGCGCCGCGCCCTGCCCCGAGCGCTGCCCGCCTGAGGGAGGCCGCTGGTTTGGCCACGCTCGGGAGCCAGCTCGGCCGCGCCGCAGAGCGGGATGAATGGGCTCCCCTCCCCCACTGCCCCGCACCGCGGCTCGCCGCGCCCGCGGACGGCGGCGGGCTCGGTGCGGGCACACGCACACGCACACGCACACACCCTGCCCGGGGTGCGCAAAAAATCTACGTACGCGCATATATACGCGTACAGCACGTTAACAAATAATAATAATAAAAAAAAAAAAAACAACACGCAGGGAGAGGGAGAGAAGCGCGCTGGGCTCGCGCAAGTTGGCGGTGGGGTTGGAAGGGAGCTCGTCACGGCGCGCACAGCCAAACCCAAAGCGGCAGCGGCGCTCCCGCCCGGGCACTCGCACACACTCACGCTCGCACACTCACCTGCGCGCGGGCGCTGCGGGCGCGGCTCCGCTCCGCTCCGGGGGCGGCGGCGGGAGAGCCTGGGGCGGACTTTCCGTCACTTGCCGCGCATGGTGCAAGTCCTGGTGCCGGGGTCCCGGCTCAGCCCGCCAGCAGCCTTGCGAACCCCCCCCCCCCGCGCCGCCGCCGCCGCCGCCGCCGCCGCCGCCGCGCACGCCTCCTCCTCCCCCTCGGCGCACACAAGGAAGTCCCGGAGAGTGGGAAGAGGGGAGAGCGGAAAGTTTTGGGGCGGAATGGCGGCGGCGCTAAGGGGAGCGGGCCGCGCCCGGAGCCCGCCGCCGCCGCCACTGCCGGGCGGGAAGGACGGGGGCCGGTGGGGGATGGGGAGGAGGGGGGGGGGGGGGGGGGAAGGGGGGGGAGGGGTGAGGGTGGGGGTGGGGGGGGGCGAGCGGCCGCGCCCCCGCCCCCGGCAGCGTGCGGGGCCGCCCTGCCCGCCGGCCGCGCTGGGGGAACCCCCGCGCCGCGCTCCCACGCGGAGCGCCGCTCCCACGCCGCGCGCACGCGGAGGAAACCTCCCCTTCCCCACCCCCTCCCGCTCCGGCTCCCCGCCGCCGTGACCGGGCGAGCGTCGGGCGGGAGGGCCGCGGCCCGAGCCGAGGGGAAGGTGTAAACGCGCTTGTCGGGGTGCGTGCGTGGCACGGGAACGGGCGCGGGGCGCACACCGCCGTGCCCACCGAATGATGCAACGCGGCCGCCGCGCCGAGCGGCGCGGCCGCCCCTCCCCCCCACGGCCGCCGCCGGGCGTCGTTTCCGCCTGGCGGGTCAGCGCGCGGCGGAGCGGGCCTCCCTTCGCCCTGCTCGGTCACCCGCGCTGCCGAAGTCAATAACACGCTGACATCATCGCCGTACCGCCCGGCGCCGAGTAGCTGCGCACCCCGATCCCCGCCGCGCCGTCCCGTCCCCCGCCGTCGGCCCTGCGGGGCCCTGCGCGGGCGGCGGCCGCTCGCCGCCCCGTTCCGCGCTGACCTTCCCGCGCCGTCGGGCTGACGTGCCGCTCCGGCCCCGCGGCGTGCTGCCGGGCTGTGTGGGCCCCGAGGCCGCTCCGTGCCGCCCCTGTGGATCAACGTGGCGTCAGCAGAGGCGGCGAAGCGGTGCTGTTGGTGCGGGCAGCGGGCTGCGCGCTGAGCCGGGCACGGCTGGATGCTGCCGCGGGCCGCCGGGCCTCCGTGCTGCTCTCAGCGCTCGCGCGGGGACATTCCTTCCCATTCCGAAGGAGCCACCGTTTGATTTTTCAATAGCCAAAAAAAAAAAAAAAAAAAAAAAAAAAAAAAAAAAACCCTGTATCGGGTTTCTAAGGTTTTATTACCCAACAGTGTAAACAAAACGAACTACCCCAGGCCCGAGCGTCTAACTCGCAGCTCCCGTGTGCTTGCTTTGTTCTAGCTCCCTCAGGCCCACAGGGAGCCTATGGCGGGCGCCACGCGTGGCCCTGCGGTCAGGGGACAGCCTGGCGGCGGCCTGCTGCCGCCCCAGCACCTGCAGCAGGAGCACAGGCTGCGGGAAGGCCGAGCCAGGCTCCCGCTGAGAGCTGGCCGGGCAGCCCCAGGAGGGATGGGGCTGAACGTTGGCGTAGGGCACAGCCGGGTTGGAAAGCGAGCTCCGTCAAGGAACTTGTGTTTTTCAAGCTTGGCAAAGAGCAGCAGCACGGAGCTGATGAGAAAGACTTGCTTTTTTTTTTTTTTTTTTTTTCTTTTTTTCAGTGACAATGAGAAAACCAGCTCTATAAAAGAGGGATGCTCCAGGAAGAGTGAATCACCGCTGTGGCTGTTCAGAAAATGTCAGTCTTTGTGCGATGGAAGACCCTGGATCCACCCGCTATAAAAGAACCCCCCCCCCAGACTTTATGAGTCTTTTTCTCCCGTTTCACAACTGGTGGTGCGGGGAGGGCAGCTGGCAGCGTTCTGCTCCCCCAGTGCCGAATGCAGGCAGCCGGAGGTGAGGTCTTACCTCATCCACATGGAAACCCGACCCCGAAGCAATCACAGTCAAGGGCTAGCGGCTGGCCTACCGCAGGGATAATGGGATCATAAGACAAAATATTTTGCATTTTAAAAGATTAAAGTCGTTGTTATTTTTCTCCCGCTTCATCAGGACGCGTTGTGTTTTTAACTGTTTCTACGTTTTCCCCCACGCTGTGGTTTTCTGTTCTCTGACTGTACAAATGAAAGTCAGTTCCCCTGAATGAGTCATTTAGAAAAAAGTAAGTGGTTCGACGCTTATGTAGCTGCAGGTAAAACGTTCTCCTCGCAAAAATGTCCGAAATACAGATAATTTGCTCTTGTTATGAACTGCAACATACGTGACCTCTTAAAGAGGATTAGTAACAGAAACATTTTATATGATAGTGAAAACTGAAGCGGACCTTCAGCCTGAATAGATACTGTGTATACAGCACGCAGTTCTTATGCTGAAATACAGAGGTATTCCACACGCGGAAATGCAGCACGTCAGGCACTACTCTTGTAGCACATTTAATTTTCCTGTTATGGTCTGTCCCACAAGATAATTTGTGGTGCAAAAGTAAAGACTTCTAGCACGTTGTTATTACTGTTGTTATTGTTACTTAGCACATAGGCAAGACTTGGTTCCTATTCTGTGAGCTTCTTTAGGGTAGCTTTTTCAGGTGAACGTTCTCACAGAGTCACTCATGTGAGCTCCACAGCATCAAAAGGCTTCTCGTTCAGCCATTTGTTAATACCAAGAGTTTCAGTTTTGAATGGGAGTTCTGATTGACTCAGATCTTGTCAGGAATTGACACTGCCATTAATATTTTTTCTTCCCATAGTACTTCATTGTTTTCTTTGGACTAGACTGGAAGTTTCTGCTTAATTGATGAGTACTTGTGCAAGCAGACCTTGAGTAGAGCAACGTTATTTGCAAGGCTTGTGGACATGAGAGAAGGTATTGTATAATCGTCACGTTTCTTCAGTCTGAAGCGGAAAATAAACCAAAAAGCAAAGTGGGAGACCTAGTCACAAAGCTTGCGGAAGTCAAAACAACCAACAAGTTTCTTACTTTTGTGGAGAGAGCAAAACCTTATCCTCTTTTTTTCCTGTCCATTTTCTATCTGTACTTTGTTTCATGTGGTTTGTAACACCTGCAGTCTCCACTGATATTCTTTCATCCTCTTTTTTGCCATGTGAGGATCTGGATTCTTTGGACAGGCGTTAGATCTAACCTGGTAGGAATCTAATCAGTTCTGACAGCAATTCTGACGCTATTACTCTGCAGAAGTCTTAGACTGGGACACAGCGTTCACAGTTCCTTGCCTGTGCTGTTGCATGATCAGTGCGCATCTTGCACTGCTCAGGCACGTTGTGTGTTAGCTAAGTGTTAAGCCAAGAATATTTCTGCTTCTGTATATAAGATAAGAATGTATTCAGTGATTCTTCTAAGATGCAATTTGCTACGTAAGTTAGAGAAGCGTCCTTCTTTGCTGTATGGAATGTATTGCTTACTATGTAGAATCCATGTAATTGTTATTACCTAAGGTAAACTAAATCAGAAACTCTGATGTACGTAATCTGTGCTCTTCTGATCTGTTTTAGTGGGCTGACATGATGGGCTGAGCTAGCTAAGTGGGTCCCTTAGGATACCCAGATGGAACGGATATTTTTTATGTTGCTCTAATTTACTCTTAGAGACGTTTTGGCCTCCTGCCAGTCTAGGATGTAGAGAACAGAGGGGTGATCTCTTCCCTTGTCCTCCCTCATCCACGCAGTGTTGCATGGCCCCAGCTGTGCTTGAGCAAGCATGTGGGACAGCTTGCGGTTTCAAGTCTTTCTCCTTCCTATGAAAGGTTTAGAGAAAGAACTTCTAAGCAGGAGCTGGCTGCAGAGAGTGAAAAGCCTTAAGAATTATGAGGATCGGATCTCCTGCAGGGATGCCAGGCACGCACAGAAGCTGTGTTGTGGATTTGAGGGATGTTAGCCAAGTATAATCAACCTGGACTGCTCAGGTACTCTGGAGGTACATTAGTTCTGAAATTGAGAGTGGCCCTGGCTCACTTATCCTAGAATCACAGAATCATTTGAGTAGGAAGGGACCCTTAAAGGCCATCTAGTCCAACTCCCCTGCAACGAACAGGGACATCCGCAGCTAAACCAGAGCCCCATCCAGCCTGACCTTGAGAGTCTCCAAGGATGGGGCTTCCACCACCTCTCTGGGCAACCTGTACCAATGCCTCACTACCCTTACTGTACAGAAATTCTTCCTTATATCCGGTACAAATCTCCCCTCTTTTAGTTTGAAACCATTTCCCCTTGTCCTATCACAGCAGACCCTCCTAAAGAGTCTGTCCCTTTCCTTCTTACAGCCCCCTTTAGAGGCTGAAAGGCAGCTCTCAGGTCACCTCTCAGCCTTCTCCAGGCTGAACAGCCCCAGCTCTCTCAGCCTGTCCTTGCAGGAGAGGCGTTCATTCCTTTGGATCATTTTTGTGGCCCTCTTCTGGACGCGCTCCATCAGGTCCATGTTTCTCCTGTACTGAGGACTCCACATCTGGACGCAGCAGTCCAGGTGAGGCCTCACCAGCGCAGAGCAGAGGGGCAGGATCACCTCCCTCGACCTGCTGGCCACGCTTCTGTTGCTGCAGCCCAGGATACGGTTGGTTTTCTGGGCTGCAAGGGCACATAGCTGGCTCATGTCCAGCTTTCCATTCACCGGTACCTCCAAGTCCTTTCTGGCAGGGCTGCAACCTCGTGAAGTTCACCTGGGCCCACTGCTCAAGCATCTCTAGGTCTCTCTGGATGGTATCCCACCCCTCCAGTGTGTCAGCCACACCAACAGCTCCAACAGCTTCCCAAGTGGCTCAAGACAGGCAAGGAGCCTGAAGCCTGCCAGTGGAAAACTTCTCATCTTCCTGAAGAGCTCCTGTTAACACAGAGTACAGGAGCAGCCCAATGGAGAGTTTATCAGGAAACCCTTAAGACAGGTCCAGTGCACACAGGGGAGCAAGCAAATGAGTTTCATGCAACCAGAGTGGCAGCTATGCTCAAATGAGCATGTAGCTTGGTGCAGGTGCAAAGATGAAACAGTGCTTGCAGGGGCCAAACATCTGCACTGCACTAACATCAGCCTCCAGATGCACCTCAGGCCTGGGGCTGGGCGAGTGGACGGCCTGGCTGTCAGCTGGAGTGCCTGGGGCATGCTCCCAAGGCACATCTGTCGGCTTAGCTTCTTCCTGGAGGAAATCCAGTTCTCATGCTCAGAAAGTGCTCTGCGGTGTGTTTACCAAAGTAAGGCAAGCAGGGAGAATCAGGAGACTCATTTCAGAAGCGCAGACCTGATTCAAACTGAAACCGCTGTAAATGAAGTCACTGATAATCCCGTGTTTCTACTGACATTACATGGCATAATATTTTACGCTCTTAAAGGTTCCCCTTAATTCAGTGGGATCTCTCAGGATTCACAGCATGAGTCACTGTTCTGAAATGCGGGACATACGGGTCGCTTCCTTTGCCAACTGCAAAATTTTGGGTTCAAGGATTCTAAAATGGCTTTTTTTTCTTTACAGCCCCTGGAGCTACTTAAGCATGCAAGGTATGCGGCATCATTTCTAGATGCAAAGTGCCGTTTTTAGGAGAAATGAATAGGAGGTTGAAGCATTCTGTAAAGCTCATATAAGTGATGCTAATGCTGGTACAAAACTAACTGAACGGGAGTGCCTTGTGCGGTGCCGTGGCCAAAAGAACGGCTGTGATTTCTGGATAGCCAGAAAGGGAACTGTAAGGAGGGAGAACAGAGGTTCTACTGTCTGCGTGTTTGGCACTGGTGTGACTACTCCTAAAGTATTCCCACTCGATTATCCGCACTTCAAGAGGGATGATGAGAAATTGGAGAGACTACACAGAAGAGTACTGATAATGGCTAAAGGATTGGAAAATGGCTCATTTTCAAAGATAGCGATCTGTTCAACTTATCAATGAAGTAAGTTAACCGTTTGGAAGAACCAATGCGTGGGAAAAGAGCTAACAGAGGACTTTTCAATCTATCGCGCAGCTGTAGGGGGAACCTACAGCTGGATGTTAGGGATGAAGTAGCAAACAGAGTTTTTAAGAATAGAGAAAACTAGCCAGTGAAGCAGATGATGTGGATCTTTAATGGGATTGTTAGCTCAAGCACAGCTACCGAGTTTCAAAGAACACTGGGAAGTGCTGTGGCCCGTATGATGATTTTATAGGCTAAGAATAAACTATGGCGACGGCAATTTCTACTCTTAAGACCTTCCAAAGCAGGCTTCTGAGAAGTGGTATTTTTGAAGAGCTGGTTGGCTGACTAATTAACTGTCAGCATAATTAACACATTTCCAATAAAACTCAATATTCTGACAGCAAACAAAGTTCAATTTGCCTTCTGAATTTGCACTCATATTATTTCTACAGGTGCTTGCAGATTGACTTTCTGTTTAAAATAAAAATAGCTTTGCGTAACACAAACATATTTATCCGAAGGTGGGGTTGGGGTTTTCCTTTCAGATGCCAAGAGTTTTCTCAAGGACTTTGTCCAAGAAAGGCTATTCAATGAAACTTGTAGTATCAGAAACCTCTCTAGCTAGTAAAAGGCTGATGAGTCAGACCTGCTTTTCAGCCTTAATTTTCATATGACTGCAGCCGACTTCATGCGGTTTGCAACCTCTGTTCACAGGGCCCAGTGGCCTCTATGGATATGAATAAGAATGCATAAAAGGGAGAAGAAACTCAGTGCACTTTTATGAGTAAATGTAAGATACGGTACCAGGAAATGTTTAAAGGGCAGTGTTTCAGTATTTGAAATGCAGTTCTAGTGGTTATTTTAAAATTCAAAGCATACTTCCACATTCCACACTCCATCCAGCTGTATTTAAAAAATGAGTATTCAAATGGATGTGTTCAGGCATCAAGTCTGTTTTAGTCCGTCTTGTTCCCACTGAAATCAACAGTGGTTATGCCAGTGCTTCAACAGGAGTATAATAAAGCCCCTCGCTGTCAGTGCCTTACTAATATTGGAAAAGCAGTGGAGAGAACAGGAATGAATGCCCCCTATTAAATATATATATATATATATATATATATATATATATATATATATATATATTTACTATCATAGTTCCCAAAAGATTGGGTTATTTGAAAGGTTGAGCAGTGACGGACAGATCGGTTCAATAAATCAGTTCAAATCTCTATTGAAACAAAAAGCGATTCTTTCATTCTTTTCTGTCTTAATTTTTTAAATCTCATATCCCTACTTCATCTGTCAGTGCTAGTAACCTAGAATTTCCCTCCTCCTTCCCTTCTCCCCTCCTCCTCTTCCTCCTCCTCTCCATTTCCAATATGAAAGCTCACTGCATTAGCCTGAGGTTGCATAGATTTGCTGCACTCCCCTCATCACACAGATTCTCCCGTTTGCTGATTTTTTTCTTCTCACTTATTTCAGCACCTCCTTTAACGTTGGAGTTAGAAGTACCAGTTAGGAAAGACAGCAGAAGTGAGGTAGCTCCTGTATGCCCCTCAGACATCTTCCTAGAACGTCTGCTAATGCGGCTAAGTTTAACCATGAGTTCTGAGGCTTCCAAAGGCAGACTTGACAGCTTTGACTTCAAACTACAGCTTCCTCTGCATTATGTCACGGTAAATTTGTGACTGGCAGTATTTTCATAAGCTGCAGTTGCTTATGATTCCCTTACGTAATTGGCTCAGTGCAGACTACTGGCTTTTATTTTTTAATTGACAAACAAGGGTAATGTAACAGAATATGGTGTTCTGTGCTTTTTACAGCAAACTCTCCCGTTACTTTATTCTCAAGATTTTTTAACTCTTCGTTTAAATGAAATCAACATTTTCTTGCAAATAATACAAATCTGTGAGTCCACTTGAAATATTCTGAGGCACGTATTTAGAGTTCTTCATTATGCAGTTGTTTCTATACTTACCCTTAGAACTGAATTAGCTCTTCAGCCCTAAGCTTTTTCTATTTCTTTTAGAGGACAGTAACCATCTATTTCTAACTTACATAAATGACATCTTGAGCTCTGTCAGCCATGGGGTAATGGAAAAAACGCACCTGAGGTATGTGAGGTGAGCTCAGAATTTACATAAATATACCAAAAGTAGAACTGAAAGTGCTCTTGGGTACACACTGATTAAGTGATTAATTAAGATTAAGGTTTTCTGTTTGTTTGTTTTAAATAAAAACTGTGAAGTGAAAATAGCCATTGTGTATATTAGCAGAAACTGAATGCTTTTGATAGAAAAGTTAGATGCAAACTCAACATCTATTGAAACAATTTCCTGCTTGTTCTACTGTACCACTGACTGCTGTGTTTTCCATCTCTATACGTTAACAAGTTTAGGTTAAGCTCTCTGTGATAAGAATAGAAGCAGAGTCTTTATATATCTGTGGTGTTTCTGTGTGTTCGGTCACTTGTTTCCCAATTAGAACTTGAAGGCGGCCAGATGCTGAAATGATGTTAGGCCTAAGTACCTTCAGAAATATGCGATGCAAAGAACGTCTGTAACAAAGAAATACTATGAATAAAAACTCACCAAATAACATAGCATCTAATTTCAGCACTAAGCGTTCACCGAATCAGCTTCAAGATGAAAGTAGGAGTATTACTCGGTAACTTTCAATACAGAGAACAGGTCAGGTGTTTTTAGGTCTCTGTTTTACAAATCCCTATCCCTTAAGCTGAACTAGGACTTAGTTGGAAGTGAGAGCAGCTACAGTATTTTCAGATATCACGCGGTTTCAGTAACAGTCTACATTTGAACTCCTCAGTGTTTATATTTACTCTTGTATCAGTAAAGGGTAGCTCAGCTAGAAAGATTTATCTGCAATCTAGAGCTGTCTGACCATGTACAACTGCAATATGGTCACCGAATAGAATTTAATTACTTTTTATCTCTTTCCTCCACCCAGTGTCACAAGAATCTAAACAGCTTGCCTACCATAAGGATGAGCTGCAAAGGAAGCTTCCTGATTGCTCACAAAGACACAGATTGCCTGAATCTTTCTGGTACGGTATATATGCTAACTTTGCTTGTTATCTTCTTTTGCTTAGTCTATAAATCAATTTAAAAAAGCAAATGCAGCAATCAGATTTATAAACAAAACAACAAAAACAAACAAAAAGAAAGACATAAAATTCCTTATTTTTTCCATATAATTTGATAATAATCATAGAATTCGAAGATTATTTGAAGATCGGTATGTAGTGTGGGACCATGTCAAAGCCTTGCTGCAGCCCAGCCAGATGACATCACTTGCTGAACCCAGGGAACATGCGTGGAGGTGTGTGCACGTGCGTGCGTACACATTGGCCTCAGAGAAAGAAGTCTGCAACAGGATGCACTCGCGCAGGACTGAGTGCTGCTATGAGCCTTCCAATTTGATGGAAGTGCTGGACTGAATCAGAAAGGGCGGGTTTCCTGAAGGCCTGTGTTACCAGTGTGGAAAAAGCTGTGCATGCATGCATGTGCCTCTCTGCCAGTTGGCACAGGGCTCCCTGCAGGTGCCTGCTGTCACGTGTACATTGGAACAGCCGTTGCAAACCTATTGTATCTTTCCTAAAATGGATGGCTAATGTGTTAGAAATACTGTCCACAGAAAGTCACGTGAAATGCTCCGAATTACTGCAAGAATTGGTGTGTCTATGTGACCCACCAGCTGATCAGTGAAGTACTTGCTGTACATTTTATTTGTACCTGGCAGAGCGATTTCCTTGCTGAAGAACGCCAGTGAGTGGGAGAGACTGCAGTTAACCAAGTAAATTAGAAAGAAAATGTATGAGGAGTTTGGATTGTTTTTTTCCCTGTACTTTGTGTAAAGTTTGAAAAGAAAAGCAAATTTAAATCCCAAGTTATTCTACATTGACTGCCATTCTCTTTCAGACCCAAAGCCGCTACAGCTGTGAAAGAGTGGGACCTTAAAACAGAAAAATTACGTGAAGTCTAGTGGATCCCAAATTCTCAGTACAGAGTTTCCTCCAGCTCGTGAAAGTTTTGGGATGCAGTGCTGGCCATATAAAAATTTATGTTAAAAGAACCATAGACTTCATTACAATGCACATCTAAGCTAAAGTTTATTTTTTAGTACTACAAAATAGCACAGTGGGAAACATATGAGATTTAATTCTACCAAGAACACACAGCAATTAAGCAAAGAATATAGGTTAATGAATGAACTTAGCGAGGGAAAACTCGAGAGACATGAGTGTACATCATAAGAAATGAACACTTTTTTTCTTCCTACAGTGTCTGCACACAGAGTAACCATGAAAGTGCATAATATGCACCATGGACAAACTTTCCAATGAGATATGCAAAATGATTTTTTACGTTTTTACATTTTTTTGGTTTTTTTTTTTTTTTTTACATTTATGTTTTAGGATTTAATTGCTTTTCCCGTCTCGTTAGGAGCCTGTCAGCTCAGTCAGGCCAAAGCCTCTCGTTTCCTTTTTAAGAGAGATGTACAGTTGCTGAATAATTTATACTGTATTCAAAGGATGAATCATAAGTGCTGGTGCTTCTCACCCCCCAAATCTGAATGCTTTCCATATTAATAATGCATTCACCCTCCCTCTCCCCTGTGAAATGAGGTGAGGACAATGTCTTGCAGAGAAAATGGCAAAGGCATGAAGCACTGTTTTCAAAAATGTTGACTGCATGTACACAATGTCCAGCCAGCAAGGACATTTCGAGCATGAGCAGTTCCTGTGGCTGCAGGCGGTGTGAGTGACCCTTTGGGAGAAGGACACAGAGCTCACTCACTGGGGCTCCTCGCACGTGCTCCTTGCAAGATAGCGTCCTTCCATGAGGGTGATGACGGCTTGGTAGTGTCCAGAGCGGACAGGGCCCTGCTTCTTTGCAGCTGCGTGCCTGAGCTAGCACTCCTCACTGGGCGCTGTTTCGGGCAGGGGATGGGGCACGTGGCCCCTTTCAACTCCACTTTGTGTGATCCCATCGCCCTAAATTCACAAAATACTCCACCAGAGCCACTCAGGTGGGGCGAGAGCAGTACCTCTGCCCAAACCAGGATATCCTCGGAGGCCACATTTCTGAGATTCTTACATGACGGCAAACTATTTGTTTTACCTCGCCCTAGGAGTCTGCTAAAAGGCAAAACCATCCTACACGCACCGTGGGGAAAGGCAGGAGGGCTTCAGCACTCCCAACAACAGTAAAAAAGGAGAATGTTTGTTTAGAAATGTGAGTCTGAATTTAGTGGCCTAGTATTAATCAGGCAGGTCTGAAAATGATGATCAAATTATAAACAGAGCCACAAGGCACCGCGTGCAAGAATACGCTTGTATTTGCATTATAAATTTTGTATCAACAGAAAGAAAAAAAAAAAAAAGCCCTGAAATGTTTCAGGCTTGAATTCCAGCCATCGTGTTAACATGAAACCTTGCTCTTTCGGTTGCTATTTTTCATTCCTGTGTGTGTGACTGCTGGGCTGGGAACGGCCACCTCTCTCACGGCGGACTCCTCGCTGCCCGGCTCTCAGCTGTTCATCTGCTCCGTGCAGGAGAGACCAGGACCGAGTCCAGAGACTCTTACTGCAGTCTGCCCCTTCCCCTGCTAAAATCTGGTGTGGGATCATTAACAGGTGGGTTCCTGCTGAGATATTTGGATGTAGCACGGCTGCAGCCACCTGTCAGAATTTATCATCTGGGCAAAATTTTGTAGGTTTCCAGCCTATGCTCGTGGGTGTGCAAACTGCAACAGCTCAGAGCTGCCACTACTTTGGAGACAGATGCAACAACGGCTGTCAGACCCTAATTTGCTCGGCACTTAGGGCTTTGTGGAGCCCTTTGTGCCCTTCCTTTTTCATATTAAGTTCTGTGGGATTTTTAAAGAGCTGATTTATAATTAAAAAACAAGCAAACAAACAAAAAAGCCAACAAAAAAAAACCCAGAAACAACCAGAGTCTTAAAATGCAGCCAGTAACAGATGGAGATTTTTATATACTTTTCAAACTAAGTAAGAATATGTGCTCCCCCAGCCTCCTAAAACCCCAAAGAAAAAGAAAGAAAGGTGAATTCATAGCCTGGTCGTTATTGGAACTTATTCATCCTCTGAAGGAACAAGTATGGAAAAAATATATATATTTTTCTTCCAGGACCTTTTTCTCTTTTTTATATAATACCCATTAAAGAAAAAGCATCAGGCATGGTGTGAGCTTTGTTGTCTCCTTATCACTTTCTAGCCATTTTCCAGCTCCTCTTGTCTCTCTTTGCTACCACTAATATACCATTTTCTGTTCCCGTGTTCTTCCTACAGCTCCTTGACATTTGCGCATTTATTCCCTAAACTGTAGCAGCATGTCCCCATTAAAAATAAAGTGTCTTATCATATTGTTCCCGATGCTGAAATCACGTAGGGTTTTCTTGGGTTACTCTGTAGTTGTTAGAGTCAGTAGGGATGGCTAAAGCCTGCCTGGTCCTCCATGCATCAGTGCTGGGCTCATGCTACTGCTCTCGCTCCTGGATGAGTGCTGGCTTCTTTTCTCTGTCTTGCATCCTTTCATCCTTTTCAAAGAATAACGTTACAGATTCAATCGCTCCTTGTCCTTCCTATCACTATTGTAACCCTTTCCTGCCTTAATCTGCTCACTATGGGGGCACCAGCTCCAGTTTTCCTTCGCACACAAACATATGGGCTCAAGATGTGAACTGGCCTCACAGAAAGAGATTGCATTTTTTTACTTTCCCTGAACCTGAATAAGCAACTGTCACAATCCAAGCTATTGTGCTAGATTTAAATAAAAAGGTTATAAAATGGGGGACTGTGTATGGGTGGCAAAACCGGATGCTACGTAAATGTTGCGCAGAGCAAGAGTATGCTTATTAAATAGGCAACGGAGAATTAGGGGAAACTATTTTAGTTTACATTCAAGTACATTATGGGACTGTTTATAGGGCCCAAAAGAACTTCCCGAGCATTAACACATGTTGCATGAGACGCAGAGGTGGTAGAATTTATATAAAGGTGAATAGACACGTAAAACCAGAATAACTTGTTAGCGTTTACGTCGTTGCTGCCTGGAGGCTATGGCAACTATTTCGCCCACCTTTAGAAACTTTTTTTTCCACAGGGTGGGTTAAAAGACAACATTTTTTGTAAGGTCAGGGAACAATGTCACTGATAAATCAAGCTAAACTTATCCTGTTCTTCTAGAATATTGAAGGACATGTGAGAACCATGCAGAAAAAGGCATTGTTATTAATAATGGATTATGCAAGGAGGCGAGGAAGGTCGGCTTCATGTTCTTTTTCCTTCTCTTTAATTATAAAGATCAAATGATGCGTATATCTCTGGGACGTAAGAGGGGGAAGTTTCTCATTTGTGTCATGATA
The DNA here is from genome assembly GCA_036925125.1 of Oreortyx pictus. Lineage (NCBI taxonomy): Eukaryota > Metazoa > Chordata > Aves > Galliformes > Odontophoridae > Oreortyx > Oreortyx pictus. Next base: position 66,434,981 of record JAUPFR010000001.1, on the reverse strand, counting down.
GAAATTCATCTTGTTTCACCCTTTTCTGGGTGATTCCTCTGAGTCTCCGGCTTCTAGACAAAGGAGATCAGGGAAGAATAACAGTGTCAGAAAAACCTATGCAAATATATGCCAACTAAAGAGAGGAAGGTGAGTTTCATTCACACTGTTTGGTTTTGATTTTAACTCAAGTACTGGAAATCACTCTGGAGAAAATTATCTCTCTCTCTTTCTTCAGGGCAGAAAAAGTTCAAAGCAAACATGTGAGGTCTCCAATGACTCTTCAAGCAAGGTTACGAGAGCATTAGCCTTCCTGGTAGCTTAAAGGTAAGAAAACAAGAAGAAAATCCTTTCCTCTGACAGATTTTATCACGCATTTTATCATCATTTTAAATTATTGAGAAATGCACCAATTAATAGTTTATCTTTTAAAGTGTTCTTATCTAGACTTGTGAACAAATAGAGAAATGGATGAGCATTCATCCGTTTTTATTACTGTTTTTCCCCATGTTAGGGAGTGCAACACATTTCCATGAGCTGTAACAAATGGTCCCATTTGCTACGGGATTTGCTCTCAGCTGGAACAGAGACTGTGCTATGTCTTCACTATCAAAAAGATGTGTGTTTTAAAGCAGGGGAATCAATATGCATCGCTATTCTGCTCTTAATTCCCAGTAGTATCAAATATAGTTTTTATTGCTCTCAGTGAGGCCAGCAGTAAACTTGACTATGAGACATAGCTTTGCTTATGCATTTTAGGATAAAAACAAGAGAGATTTGTTTCCTGCAGGATTTTAATGAAAAAACAGCCGACAAAAAAAAAAAAAAAAAAAAAGCAAAAAAAAAAAAATCCACAAACAAAACAGAGAAAATCTCTCCGTTGTCTTACAAAGCAATAGTGAAATGTAAGGTTGACCAGAAAGAGAAGACAAAAAATCTCTCTGTTGACTCCCGTTGTATGCCATGACATCTTGGCTTTCACTCTGTACCCACTGAATGAATTCTGTCACTTTAGAATACCGCCAACAATTCAACAAATGCACATTGCTCTGAATCTCCTGCAGTCAGTGGTGTTATGGAACCTACAGCAGCTGAAACCTTGATCGTTTAGACTTTTGCATTTGTCCATCAATATCATTGCTTTTCCATCTTTACCTGTGCTTAGAAGCATGATTATACATATATATTTAAAGTAAATAATTATTGCTTTCATTGACGTCTCCCAACAAAGCCTGAACACTCAAGATTAATTCACATACAGGATTTATGCACCATCTAGAATTTATTTTATCATCAGGCCTTGATGGTGACTGGAACTTAGCCTAAGGGCCACCTGAAGCGATGCCTGTAAAATTAAAATGACAAACCCTGTAGGTGGTGACATTCCTTGTGTCACAGAAAGAGTTCTGTTTCAATATGTTTAAATCAGCTCTCCAAACCAAGTCGTGTAGATAAAAGGCATGTATTTTTACTAGAGTGACTGTATCTGTATTCGGGTTTTGATGGCTGTATCAGCTGAAGGTAAACTAGCAAGATATTTTAATATAGATCAGCCTTTTGCTTCCATCTTAAGATAAAGCCTATATGCAATTTTAAACCTGAATAGAGAAAAAGGAGACTGTAGTGATATTTGAGTTTGGTTGTCCTTATGTAAGACAAGCAAAAAAGAAATTATGTCCATTCTGGGTGAACTGTGATTCAGATTGCTCACCTTTAAGTTGAAGAGCCTCTATCAAGAAATACGGTTCTGTTTTTAAGTAGACGTGTGTGGGAGAATGACATTAACACCTTGTACTGAAGGAACTATTCTCTCAGTCCCTTTTCACAGCTGACTAAACATAAACGGCACCGGTTTAACAAAGAGACACAGATGGCAGAACTGATTATCGTCCACACTGAATAAGGAGGTTGATTCAACGAGGTAAATGAAGGTCAGATTTATCATGGATCACATTTCCCTTACCAACCAAATCCTTTACACTATATTATATGCTTCACTGTATTATATTTCTAACATTTCGGTCCAAAGCATGGGTTCTCCACCAGCCTCATTAGCCCTTGGAGCAGACTCTACTGTCTTTGAGCTTTCTAGCCGTGTCACCTCTACTGTATGAGCGGTCAGTGCAAAAATACATTAAAAGAGCAAGGGAAAAGCACAATTTTAAAGGTATCGGTATCGGTATCCAAGCTACACTGAAGAGCCATATTATCCACAGCATGAAAGACTCTCATATTTAACTGGGCAGGTACGTACTTTAAAAGATCATTTATCAGTTACTTTTGCTAGATGTTCTAGCAGCTTAGATCACCTAATTTTGGCTCCAAGTTAGAGGCAAAGGATAGCATAAATTTCAAAGTCCCCTTCTCTGGTATTACTTCAAGATAACACTTTTTGTTCTACTAAATTGTTTCACAATTACTCTTCAAAGTTTGACTACATTTCAGACAAGAGGGACCTCAGGAAAAACTACTGGCATTTGAGACTTTCAGAGAAGTATTTTTAATTAAGATTTTTCTCACATTGTGAATATTAAGCATTGTAACCATTTACAACATGACCAAGAAGACAGTGCTCAGTTACTGTTTCTGTAAAGTTGGCAGGAATTCTGACTATTTTAATGATAGCATAACACTGTTCTCTTAATTTTACACGGAAAAACTATGATGACTGGTCACTTCAAACTCTATTTTGGGCCACTGCTTCCCAAACTCACCTGAAAGTTCTTGGAAATCACAGAAATAGACTTGAAAGCAAGATAAACAGTATGCGTGCATTGCAAAGTGCAGCATGCTGTGGAATCTCTCACAGGGCTAAAAGGAATGATTGCTTCACAGCAATTCCTTCTGCTTCCAGCAGCCAAAATGAATTTGCATATCTCTGTACAACCCCACAGTGTTCAGGGTAGATAGATCTATAGGTTTTCTCAGAAGGTACTTTTTGTACACTGTCCATTTAAATCAGAATGGGAGTTTAACTGCAGGGTAACTAATGCAGAGACAGTCTGAAGAAGAGTGGGTTAGAATCCTCCAGCAGGGCCATAGGAAATGCTTTAAAAATATTTTCTGAAGTTCCTTCGGTTTGGCCTGAAATCACCCTAGTTAAGTGTATCAAAAATAATCCAAGGGTGACCACAATAAAGATTTATTTACTCGGAGGGTGGAGGAAGGAAGGAAGAAAAGATATAAAACTCAGGAATTGCTGTGTGCATTTTGGATCTGGACTTTTGGAAACATTTGCCTAGAAACAGGGGAAGGGAAGAGAGAGAAGCCAGAGAAAATGAAATGTAAAGAGAAGGGTAAACATGGCTAGCTTGCAAATCAGGGTGATTTGAGATGCACAAAGAAACAGGAGCCAGGTTTGTAGCCAGGATGTGAATGACTTAAATAATAAAGTGCTGAATATAACATCTCTCTCCAAAAGTGAATAGACAAAAAATACAGAGAAGATGAGTAGGATGTGTCATAGGTAGAAGCAGTAGTTACAAGAAAGCTGCAAGACTGTTGGTTGGCAAAATATGCTCGGACAAATTTTGATTTTCACACATCCTGTCAGTGGATGTAGGCATTTTCTGCTTTGGCTGTAGTTTACTCAGATGTGTAATGGAAAGAGGAAAAGATACTCTTAGGATGTTAAATGCAGTCCTTTGAAAAGTGTGAATAGTGGTACGCCGAAACCATGGGCTGCTCTTAAGGTCCAATGGAAAACACATACATTCAGGAAATGGTATAAATTCGCTTAACTATATTTGGTGGGAATACAGCCATCTACCTTTGGTAAGATTTGGCTCTTCTTTGCTCATGCTGTGTGAAGACTTTTTGCACTGTCACGGTGCAAAAGTGTTAGCGATTTATTGAAACCCACCTGGCCGGATTCAAGTACTCATTCAGAGACTCTGAAAGTCCTGAGTTGACACTGGAAGTGCTGTACCATGAAGGCTTTCGGAACTGGCTAGGGCACGTTTGGCATCGTGGAAGACCAGACCTTTTGTGTTCGTCTTAAATAGTTGGTGTCTTGCATTTGGTTTGATAGTTTCACATGCAACGGCCCCGATGAAGTAGAGCGCGGGATTACTAATGAGAAATTTTACAAAGAACTGACAGTACTAGGAGGTGTTTGTGTAACAAGAGGACGGACGCCTAGGCTTCAGGCCAATGTAAATCTCCTTGGACAAGGACTACACCTTTCATTACTGTTTGATTAACACACCGTATATATAGGCCTGACTCTGTGGCAGGAACACCTCCATTTTCACCATCTAAATAACATAATACAATGTGTATGCATGTATGAAAATTCTAGCCACATTTTAAACTAGCATGTATCTTACAGCACAGAAGTAAATTCTAGTAAATGAACAGAATAAGTCATTTGCTTTTGAATACTGCCAAAGTAGACCTATTAAGGAAAAGTTATTGCAAACCCTCTGAGCTATTTATTCTCAGACTGTTCTTGCAGACAGGGCACATACCTGGCAGGGATGAATGTGGGAAACTCTCTATCTGTTACTGAGACAGAACAGCCCTCCTGGGCTTCCGTAGCACTGAGGGAGAGAGGAAGCTGCAGTGAGGTGGCCTCTATCACCATCAACCCCCAACTACACGGAATCTGTAGGAAAGTTAATTTCCCAGAGGACGGGGTTTTACCTGAGATTGCAATGTCAACTTAAAACCATGTGATGATTTAAATAAAAAGCTTGTATGACATGGAATTAATAGGGAAAAGATTGAAATCTAGGCCACTTACAGATACAGAAAGGACTTATTATTAGGAACACATAAAAATGTCCAGCCTTTTCAGTGGGTTTCCTAGAGAGCAGTTCCACCTGATGGATGAGCATTTTAGACACTGACAAAGCATCTGTGTTAATAATGTGTGCAGATGACAGAGAAATCAACAGGGTAATAAACAAGGAAAAAAGTTAGCTGTGCTGTGCAAGCTGAATGACTTAATTAGCCTGTCACAATGAGCATGGTTCATTGTAAGAAAACTAAATAAAAAAAATACACAGAGAGAGAAATTGCAAGCTCTGGTTTGAGAACAGTAGACTGTCATGGCAAACAGTTGCTTGGGAAGTTATTTAGTAATCTGTGGTAAACACCTCAAAGTGGAGAGGAGCTGCATGGACAAGAAAGCAAATGTATTGGAGGTATCTGTGTCTATCTTAGATCCTGGAGGCACAAGATAGGGTACCAAGCAGAAAAGTGATTGTGCCCATACAAGTAAAGCCACATATAGAATGCTCTATCCAAGGGGGAGAGAGTTGTACTTCAGGATGAAATTAGAAATATGAGAGAAAGATAAAAATGGATGAAGTACTGTAAAAACTGTGAGGAATCACATGATATGCAAAGAATTAAACTGTAGAACAGGACTGTTGATAGACTTTTAGACACTGAACAGCTGTGTGATGGCTAAGCCTTCTGACCTTTCCACAGAGGCATGATAAAATCCAATCATTTGAAGTGGAGTCTGAGAAACTGAGCTTCTGAATAAGGTGTAATTAAAACGATTAACACCTAATATGATCTTTGTACTGGATGTTCATCAAGTTTTAGCATCTCAAGAAAATCTCAGACGTGTATGTCCAGCCACAGTTTCAAATTTGACTTCACTTTATGGGAGAAAATCTACATGTTCTTATTAAACAAATGTACGCACACTCAAACAACAACAGAAGTAGCTAAGAAACATCTCTGTATGAATTAAATAGCCTTGGTCCTTATCTATTTGTTGATTTTATGGTAATGCTCATACCAAACAGTGAACGCAAACAGTCATACAAAGGCAAGAATCAAAGCATTACTCTTTACATCCTTATTTTTTTTTCAAAGTGAACATAAGTGAAGCCTACAGTAATATTCTACTACAAATCCATTACTGGTTGGTAGTAAAATATTCATTTAATTTTAATTCACTTACTCTTTAACTTCTTTTTAACTTCTATATAGCAAGGGTGATGGAGCACTGATCAGGCTGCTCACAGAGAGGTGGTGGTGTCCCCTTCTCCAGAGATATTCAAGACCCAGCTGGACGCCTACCTGTGCAACCTATTGTAGGGTACCTGCTTTGGCAGGGGGGTTGGACTCGATCATCTCTCGAGGTCCCTTCCAACCCCTATGATCCTGTGATTCTGTGTAATTTAATCACATCAGCTATCTGTTTTGGCCTTCTTTGTGTTAGATCATATCTCAAACCACCAATGGATCCATAAATGGTTTATTTCAGATTGCCAGGCTTACCCTGTCTTCTGGTTCTTTACTCACCTACAAAATCGGTTGGTCTATTATAATTTGAGTAAAAACAGATCATCATAAATAATACATGTAATAGTGTAAACAAAACCTTCCTCATCGCTACATATCTGTTTCTTGATGTAGAATATATCATGGTTTTTGATGTATTGAAATTCCTAAAAAACCTTCTGAATAATGTCACGCTCTATCAAATGCTGAAATCATGCCAGGTAATTAATCTTGTTTGCTATTTTGAGGATTGACACTCAGTGATGTTCATAGTCACCCTTATTTCACAGCCGTATCCTTTCCTATGAGTGTCACCATTTTGGAAGCTGAACATTTCAACTTAAGAAACTGACTGTACAGAATTGCAGTTAACTCTGCCAAATGCATAAAGCACAAGTTCGTTTAATTTTATTTGCAATGTCAGTTTTTATGCCTTACTCCTTCAGCAGGTGTTCCAGAACAGACCAGAGTCCCCCACTTTGCACTGAAGAGGGTGCAGGGCATGACAAGTGCCTGTTCTTCTTAAAACCTCCCTAGAAATATATAAAGGATAGCTTAACCTTTGTGATATAACTTTTGTGGATGTGTATGAGGATGTATTTATAAGGTATGACCCAGCTTGTAGGCTATCTGTCCTTTTAGAAGAGCAATCTTGGCAAAAATAAATGCTGAGCTGATATGGTGGATTCTATCTAACGTGCTGTGCCATCTGTATGGTGCAGAATTCATGTGATACCTCACTCCTTGCTGGGAGTCGGGCTTTGCTAACAGCGTAGCAAATAGGCTGTACTGATGACACCAGTGGATGGCTTACTTCTCCATTTGTCACCCAGCTCCCCTGCTTCCCTATTAGATTTTCTCCCAATGGGAGAAGTAAGATCCACTGGGACCTAAAATCCTGCTTGAGAAATGAACACTTCCATAGAGAACCTCCAGCGAGAGCTGAACAAATTGGTTAACTCTTACTCTAGCAAAATATTCCTTTGAAGTATTTGGATATTAACCCGACTGCTAAGGTGAAAATGACTCGAGTCAGCATCATGACATCTACTCCATACTTGCACAAGGCAAAAAAGAAAAAACAACTAAAAGATAGTTTTTCAAAGAAAAACACTCCTGTGTGATTGCTCTGCATGGCATTATTGTTACGGTTTCATAGTTGTTTTTTGTATGTGAATGATGAAACCCTTGGAATCTGACATAGTAAAATACCTTACAGTCTGTCCCAGAAAGTTATGAATCATTAGACCAATTTAGCTTGGCAAAGAGAGTTAAAGAGAAACTAAACACCTCTGTGTGTGTCTGTGTGTGTCTGAACGTGTCTGCCGTGTGACTTGTGTGTTAGCTTTTCTGGTGGAGGAGTATTTATCTAGTAAATCATAATCAGACAATTCTGGGATTTAAATGGGGCTGTGGCCAGAAGATGAAACATCTTGCTATCTGTTCTGATCGGGACAGAAACATCAAATCTTTTTGGTAAATAGCTCCAACAAATGAATTCTAGAAGAATTTAGGATAAAAATAGGCACAATTTGTGTAGTGAGATTAATTAATCACTGAACTTTTTTACCAAATTGTAATGGAGTTTTCAAAACTGTACATCGTGATCAGAATGTACAGTGTTCTGTGTGATATATCATAGTTTAGATAAGGATTATGAGCTTACGGTAAGAATGTATGGGGAGAGTCAGCTCTGTCTATGGGATGATCTTTTGGCCTTAAAAATGTCCAAAATAATTAAGAATGCTTTGAAATAATACTGGGCTTACTGATTTATGGACCATGGCCAGTGGCTCTGCCGGGAAATGAGTGCTGCAATCCATGTATTCCCCCAGCCAAACTCCATGGACCCTCATCTCGTTTCCTGCTCTCTGTGACGCCCTGCTGAACTCGCACAAAGGCACTGATCTCATCTTGTGATGTGCAGTAGCGACACGACCAAAGCTCCAGATGTTCCGGCTTAGGTCTTTTTGGAGAGGAAGTTCTGCATTAGCTTCACCAAACGTGTGCGCTGAGAAGGAAGAGGGTTGCTGGCGGTGCTTGCGTGAGCGGGAGGCAGGATCAGATGACCTCCAGAGGTCCTTTCTAACCAACGCCTTTACAGTCCTCTGAGTTTCCTTGCTCAGCATCACTCAATACATATGCACTGTCAGGCCAGCCGCTAAATCTGGGATCAGACACTGGGGTGCGTTTTTGTTGCTTACAAGCTTCATGAGTGTTGGTCCCATGCACTTAGTGCTTTTCACTACATTCACAAGTGAGATAATTCAGACTGAAGACAAAGGGTGGCCAGTTTCCTCCACGGTTACGTGGAGATTTAAAATGGATACTGTAAAAAAAAATCATTTAAGTGTCTAATTCTGAGCATTCAAATCATAAGATATTGATTTGAGCTGCTGTGCTTGGTGCTAGTTTTACGCTTTTCTCATTAAAATCATTGTAAATGCTTTGTTGAAAACGAGAGCTAACTTTTCCTGCCTACAAATTCAGTTACGAAAATGTGCAAAGTGAATTTTGTGGTCCAAAAAGCCGGTGTAAATTTCAGCATCTGTATTTGCACTGCTGTGCTCTGTATGCTCCCGGAGCAGGACAACAACGCAATGCAGCCCTTCTTTGATGGGCAAGAACAAATTTAGGGACTTTTTTTTTTAATCATGATTGTTTAAAAAGCCGCTCATTGTAGAATGGATTAAATAACAAAGCAAAGGAAAAGCAGAATCCACCGTTGCATGAGGAAGCACACAGAGCATTGTTAACTCCGCACTGAAGTAAAGACAGCGACTCACGCTTAAGAAAGAAATACAATCAGTAAGACTTCTCTGTAATTGACAAAAAATATTCTTTTTAATATGTGGACGTGATATATTTAAAACTCTTGCTCTTTTAATATCCATGAGAGAACTGAAGGTGCCTGCGAAAATAAATCATGTGAGAATTTGAGCACTGGCTGCCGCAGGGCCCAGGGAAGGTTTGGACAATGCTTTGGAAAAGTGAAATGTTGTGGAAAATATTACAGCCTTGTGGAAGAAGTAATAGTTTATTAAACATAAGGGCTGCAAAAATGAAATGATGTGAGGTCTGGCAAACGTTTTCTCTTTAAAGCTCTGCATCCCGCTCATCCAAAAATATGCTACAAGAACCCAGAGCTGGTTGAGGGCCGGCAGCTGTGCGCGCCTGCTGAGCACAACGGTCAGAGGGAATTAGTGCAGAGCTGCCCTCAGCGCTTCCCCGATGCCGAGTACAGCCATTTTTGTCTGCCAGTACAACAGCAGCCATAAAGAAAGCATTTTCAGAGAGCTACTGTATATCTTTCAGGATTTCTTTTAGGAGCAGTTACTGGTGTTTACTGCTCTGCAAAAAGAAATCGAAACAATGTTCTTAAATGACACCAGACACTGTGCCAGTGCTTTGTGTATTACTTTGTTGCAGGGTAACAATCTGCGCCCAAACCTACGCACAGATGTGCTCCTGTCCATTGAACTTATTTGCGTACCACCGGGCCTGGGGCTCAAGATCAAGGCAAAACCGGGCCTGCAATACAAGCCCACAGGAGCACTATGCAAAGCATACCTGCAACTGTGGCACAGCAGAGGTAGCATGCAGATAATTGGGAGCTAATAGCATTAGGGCAGAAAAAGCAGGAAACATTCCCTGTTCTTAATGTTCTTAATGAATCTGCATGTCATTGGAGTGCTTCGCCAAGCTATTCTCATTTAAATGCTAGTTGCTATGAATTAGCATTGTTTTTCTAAATTGAAACACTTTGTGTAATTCGCACTTTATAATTGGATGAATTTTTACCCTAAGATCTGATGAAGAAGATAGAATACAGCTTTTTTTTTGTTTTGTTTTTAGATGTTGCAATGAGTCAGGCATTGCTTCACATGGAGTGGGAAGGTCAGGCAGTGGGCTGAAGTTTGAACACGTCATTTAGGAATGTGTGATGAAATGAAAGGAAAAACACATTTCCAGAGTCTAAATTTCGGAGCTAGAGCTCTTTAGGGTACCTCACCCCCTAGAAAGGTGGCTGTTTCTTACCACTTGGCCTCTCCAACATTGACGGCACTGGTGAAAGCCTGAGAGACTGATAAAAATGAATGAGGGCAGGAGAGGACTCTGCAGTGGAAAAGCTGTTCTGCAGAATCTAGAGGAAAACTCTTAAATAATTGACATAAATGGTCGATGTGTCTGAAGACAGCAGGTGTTGAGTGGGCTAGATATATATCATTCCCTTATAAAAATTCATGTCAAGAAACAAAATTAGACCCCCATCCTGGAGGTATATTCTTCTACCATTGGTTCTAAAAAGCCAGCCATGTCTTTCCTGTTATCCTGAGTTAATAAAAAAAATCACTACATTCATGAGCTAAGTAATGAAATGTACCCTAAATTTGTGGACAAGCATCAACTTTATCTCTGCTTGGCAAATGCCACTTGTTTCAAAACTGCAACTGTAAATGCCACGCCTGCTGTGACTTCAGCTATGTCATTTAGATGAAGAAACATGGTAGCTGAACCGCAAATGTTAGATGTTTTTCCAGAAGCGGAAACTTTATAAAGCAAATGCATGTTTTTGGCATGGCTGCTGCCATTCCCTGCTGACACCAGCTTAGGCCGGGCATTGCGAAACATCCTAAAAGAGCACAGCATTTCTCTACAGATTGCTTTGGAAAAGGGACTGCCTCTGTAGGAAGACAAAGAGAGGGTACAGCAATTTCCTTCTAGGCTTATTACCCTCTATATCACAATAACTAATGAAGAGAATTGAACAAAATCATCTCCAGCTGAAGTTTTGAGAGTGAAGAAAGAATGGCAAAAGCTTCTCTAAACAACTGAATAGCTTCATTTTGATTAAGTGATGCTTAAATAGCATCCATGGGACTCCAGAGGGTGGATCTGCCCTTGCTATTAGCCACAGTTTTGTGGTGCCTGCAGGCAGCTCTGGCTGCATGCCGGCTGCTGGGCGTGCTCACAAGGGCACATGCAGCCAGCACTGCGGTGCTGCTCCCTCAGGCAAGTGGGTAACCCTCCGTGCAAAATTATCAGTGCCACCTGAACCTGAAATCACTAGAGAATTCTGCACAGAAGTGATGTCACTCCAGAACATCTCTCTGTGGTCCCTCACAGAGGCCTGCCCACATGGCCCCCTGTGCAGGGCAGCCCCACACAGGCCTCAGGGCTCAGTGCAGATGGCACAAAACTTTCTTTTGCCCTTGAGTTCAGAGACATTTAAAAACTAAACATTAGACACTCAAGTGTTGCAACAAGCAGTTTTGCAGTCATCTATCATTTTGGGAATGGCTTTCAAAACCCAGCAAGAGGCATGTTTCAACACCAAATTATCACAACCGAGGCAGGGAAAAAGAAGGAACATGCCATGTTTCCATGAAGTCCCAATCACAGTGCTTAAGTTGTGGCCAGTTAATTCATTCATTCAAGTATACAGTCAGAATCTAACAGAGAGGCAGACCTATCTTTAAGAAGGATTTCTTTTTTTTTTTTTTTTTTTTTTGGTCTCTTTTAGTGAAATTTTGATTTCTGTGCATTATGAAAGCATACTGTATTGTGGGACATTGCCAGTGTCCTTCATCTGTCTACTTTTCAGAGAGTTATAATTCAGTGTATTACATCCAGCTATTCTCTGCCTTTATGATTTTCTATTTCCTGCAGTATTTTTTGTCCCAAACCTACATGATTTGCTGTTAGTAATTAGTTAGATTTGATGTCATTTCTCTGCATTTGTAGGGAGTCTTTCTTTCCATTTGGTCTACAGTGTAACCGTAAACATTTGTCATTTTATACTAATTTCAGATCTAATAAAAACCAGGAGCAATAAGGCTACTGTTATAAAATTAATGAATAGAGATCTCCCTATGGATAGCAATGAAGTGGAAGAAATTAACATAAAACTGTTATGAAAAGAAGTACTTTACTGTACAAAACATCTATTTTACAACACCTACAATTGTAATAGCACTTGAGAGTACAAGCCCAAAGATTTCACTGTTCCATTTCAGATGCTGTTCAATTCAGAGCTTGCCTCCAAGTGGAAAAGGGCTTTTAGGGATACAGTAGGGGGATGCGCTACTCACCGATGCCCAGCGGTTCTGTTGGACTAATTGAATTTTAGGGAGCTCTGGCACAGCAGCAGTAAAGTAGCACACCTCGATAACGTTTTGAGAGGTGAACCAGGAGGCAGAGTAATGAGGAAGGAGAAATGAAAGGTGAATTTTTCAGAGGTTGAGGACAGGTTGGATATCAAATAGAAAAAAGTTCCAGTCCTTCAGGAGAGGAATGGAATGGTGACATAATGAGAATTGTCCTACCGAGAACCTCTGCTCTTTTGGTAGAAATATTGCTTGAAAATAACTTTGTTAAATCTCTGGACTCCATGCTCTCAGACCTAGTCACAGTCACTAAAAAGAGTGGGGAGCTGATGGAGGGAGCTGTTAGGAGTTCATGACTAAGTTAGGAAAATAAGGAGAGATTAAAGGGCAAACAGAGGACTGTTGGCTCTATCAGAATTTCTGCTGATGATAAACCAGAGTTTTTGCCTATGTGAGACTATCAGGGTTTGGCCTAGTAGTTTAGAGAAAAAAATGTGTAGATGAGCTCAGAATCCACTTGCAGTTACCCACCGGTAAATTCAGATTAACTTCATTCACTGAGTTCACTGGTGTTGCTTTAGATTTACAACTTCAACGAGAGCTTATAATGGTCTACTGAGAATTTAAACTTCGTGCCTGAACGTGCAAGAGTGAGAACTGCTGAGCTGCTACTGCTCAGCACAAACCATTGTACTCAAAGAAGAAGAGGAACTTTTTGCTGGCATCCTTACTGAGTTTCTTGTGCTATTATATTCTTCTCCTGCTCCAAACGTGTCTATAAGAATGAAAAACTTGAAACTACAAATGGGCTATCAATTATTCATTGTTCTTGCACTCACTCTTAGGATAATATCCAAGGGCCTGTAGTTATTAATTCTGCATATTGCATGACTGGGTTAGATGACCCATCAGGCTCCTCAATCGTCACTTTGCCCATTCCTAGAATCTTTTATAGCACAGATGTACAGCATATTCCTTTATTATTATAAGAGATTGTATTGGTGCATTAAACACTTATTTAATAATCAGTGGGCACACCAACTCTGCATCCCATGCTTGAAGATAAACCCTCCATTGACAAGTTTCAGAAAACGAGGCACTCTGAAGAAGAGAAGCGATGTGAGCAACCTATTTGGAATCACCTGTGTTCTTCAGCCAAGTGCCAGCTGAGGATGCCAGGAATTCAAAATCAAGTCCATTATTTCTGGATGCTCACATGCATGCCTGCCGCATGAGCTCTGAGCCAAGAAAGGATCATCTCGTGAGGTAGCCTTGTGAAATAAGATAGCTCCTATCTCTATAACATGTGTCTGATTTCCATACATCTATTTTTTTCTTGTTATCTCTGATATGTAGAGGCAGCTGTAAACTGTCAAACCAGGCATCTGAGCAGAAAAGATTTTTGTTTCAGGGACTCCTATCTGTCTCTTAGAAAAGGTTATCCTGCATTGAAACCCCCACAGCTATGAGCATTGGCTTGTTGATGACCCTCAGAATATTACTGTTACATCATATGCTGAATATACATCTGCACTTACATATTTATTTTTGATAGGCAAGGCACGTAACAAGACAATCCAGTCAGAAGAAGTTAGGCACGGCATCCACCGAGGCTTCCCTCTGAACTTCACTAAGCACACGTGTACCTTAGGCAACACTGCAAATCCTTTCCCTGAACTGCTCTTAGCCATTAAGGGAAAGTATGTTTACCCTAAGGAACTTAAAAGGCTGTATTTAATGTTCATTCCTGAAAAGGGAGAAAACGGTTGAGATTCCTTTCTACAAAGTCACTAAAATTAAGCGAGGGGCAGGGAGGAAATTCAAAGATGTATCTTATTTGATCTCTTTTTTTCTACTGTGGCTGAACAGTTGACATGGCTTCCCCAGTCAGCTCTGCTACAGTTACCAGCTTGCATGATATGGTAAAAGCTGACTTTAATTTTTAATGTTTTCTTTGAGAAAAAGAACTCTTGGCTAAAGTTCTAGTCCTTTGCATTTTGAAGCGGCAATTAAGCAATTAAATTAAAGCCTGTAAAATAGCAACTGTTTCCATTTTAAAACCACTAGCATCTCCACCTCTTTGAAAAGCAGTGATAAAAATGCCTCAGAAATTCTTTGAAATCAGATATCTTACAAGTATCTGATCTTCATCTTTAAGATAGTGGAAAGAACAGAGGTTATGCAAAATCCATGTATTCCTTCCAAACCAGAAGTGTTCCAGTTTCCCAGCTTCCTAATTACCTTTGTAACATCTTTTTAGCATTACTGATGCTCTGTTGCTTCAGTGCTATAGATTCAGGGTTTGATCACTTAGAGAAGATAAATGTTGATTTTTCTTGTTTCATCCCATCTACTTTGTGGTCTTTGCTATCTCTTTCATTATATTCCAGATATAAACAGATTCTAGCTACACAGCTTCTCTTCTTTCAGTTTGACTGTTTTCAAAACGGCAGTATTTTTGGCTTTGGCATCAACATGAGGATAATTACCATGTGGTCTCCATTTGCTTGTAGGTTGAAGACCCCCACCCTAGATCAAAAACAATTTCAGTTGACTGAAACAGCATTTCCCAGCAAATGGAAATGATGCATATCTGGCAACTTTTCAGTGCAAAATGAGTCATCAAATCGTACTGAGTTAAGTGTCTTCACCCTTCCTTCCCCCAGCTCTTAATTCAATAACGGGTAGGCAAAGAACAAAGCTTCATCCTCAGAGCATGTATAGAATATACAGAGCCGCAAAGATAAACACTCGATTGCCAGGGAGCTATATCATGAAAAAGCATATAATTTGAGTCAGATTGGGTTGAAACTAAAATTGCAGCGAACTATTTACCAGAGATTCAAACTGCGGAGAGAAAAAAACTGTGGATAAGAAACAAAGTATTGAAAAAATCCACTGCTACTCATACTTCAAATTAAAAGTGAAGTTTAGAGAAGAGAATGCTGTCAATGTTACTCTGAAAATCTCAGTGGTGAAATACAAGCTGTTCTAAGTCAGAGGTGGCTCTGTGAAGTAATGTTTGTGGCAGTATGTGGAAACATTATATGAAAGGAACAGAAGGGAAAGGAGGGGAAGGAAAAAGGGAAGGGAGGGGAAGGGAAGGCCTGCATTGACTGCAGTAAGGGAGGAGAGCTGTACGTCCTGACTGATCCTCAGATCTACCAACCGCAGTTATACCTCTGCTCTGTTTGACATGCTGGTGAACTTCAGCCTTTTTAAAAAACAGCTTGTGATGTACACATCCACTCTGCATCAGAAGATTTGTGCACTGCCTAATTCTGTGATTATATGAACCCATACCGGTGCCTGAAAGGAAGGCTCAGCTCTGGAGTCTTGAGCACGTGGTGTGGTATTTTTTTATACATTTGACTTCTGGTATTTGATCAACCTATCAGTACAACTTAATACAATTTTGTGATAACTGTGGAAAGCAGGAGGAGAAAGATACCGCTGTATAATCTGGTCTCTGCCTTACAGCACATTGGCAACTGTGGGTAAACTATCCATTAAGAAATAGACCTTAGTACGCCACACATGTGCACATACCTCAGTATCGCTCAGCATCTGCAACAGAACGTGCACAGACACCTGTGGTCTCGGACAGAGGCGACCAAGCAGGCTCCAGCCTCTGCTATTCCATCCCCAGTGTCTCCACTGGCTGCAGATCAAGGGATGCTTCTGGAGCAAGGGGTAGCTGTGCAGCAGCAGCACGGTGCCAGCCTCAGGCTAATGCACTTGCACGGAGCCTCTTGGTGAGATCTTCAGATGGTGCTGTTGGACCCGTGCCACCTGAGGCAACAGAGCGACGCCAGCCAGAAGAGCTGGGGCCTGGCCTTGAATTTTTAATGCGGGTAATTTGTTTAGACCATGAGATAGGAACTGATGATCAGCTGAACTGAGAAGCTGAGAGTTTTAAAAGATGCCAGAGTGTATGATACGTTTCTCTATGATCTTTAAAAAATATAGGATTGCTTTACTTTTTCACCCCTTCTTATCATCCTTCTTTCCCAATCCGCAAATTCCTTTCCCTTTAGCAGGCAAAGCCGAGTTTACAGGCACTATGATTCTGTATTTAAATGTCCCTGCTTTCTTTTTAAATTACATATATACATTTAACATTTTTATCTTTTTTTTTTTTTTTTTTTTGCAAGGCATAATTTTGCCTCAGAGTGTACCAGCATTTCATGTTTTCCCTTGTTATGGCTCACACTCGGTGTCGGAGTCATAAAAGCAGCTACTGTTCATTCACATTTGAGGCATGAACAAAGGGAGCTTTCTGTAGCCCCTGCACCTGGAATGTGAAGCGAGAATGACAACTTCTGCAGCCTGCTTCTACCAGGTGGCGGGCCCTTGCTAAACCGGGAAGCTAGGGAAAAAATGGTGAAAATGTTAAGTGGTTTGCTACATTGTATTTTCAGGCATTAACCTTGTTTTATGTTGATTGCATGTTTCATTTTTAGATTTAAAACCCCTCACTGTTTTGAATTGCTCAGCCATCCATCAACACAAAGCAACAGAACTGTCAGCTCCTGGAGGATTTTGCAGCAAATGCTGAGCTAAGCTGATTGTAAAGTTTCTGTAGAATTTTTGTTAATGTGGTGCAAAATGTAGATTGTACTTCTAACAGACAGAAAAGAAAGGGGAGAACTCCCTTAATGGTTTTAGATGAAACAAATGGCTATTAAAAATGCATTTGTGTTTCTGCCAAAGCAAAACACAACAGTTACTTGTTTCCTCTAACAATAGCTTAACATTCATCTTCTCTGGAGGACATTATGCTATTAGGTAGCTATCATTCAGGCAGTACTCAGGGCAGATTAGGGAGAAGAGATATGCAGAGGCGAGTTGCCCATGTTTAACCCACCTCCAAGTAGCTCAAGAGTAAAATATGAGGCTACAGTTTGCAAATACGTTTACGTTCACGTGGTTTATATTCTCTTACAGAAGCACTGTACATCTGAGTTGATGGTTTTGTACTACAATATTGAAAATAGCATTTAACTCACATTTCTGTTGAATTGGTACTGAAAAGAGCTTGCGTGCCAAAAAAGGGCCAGAAAAACCTGCTGTGTGGTTTTAAAAAGCGTGGTTGAGATCTGGCAGATGCAAAGAACTAACAGCAGCTCTAGCAAAAATAATTTTACCTTTGTTCAGAGGAGATGGTTGACTACTGAAATATTAGAAAATAAAGTGTTAGGATAAATACAACTTCACCATTGGTTCCCCAACAAGTTTTTTGGACCTGAAGTCAGATAAACCTTTCCAGAATTCCCAGGATTAGCATTCATATTATGTTTATAAAGTTGTGCCAGTGACTTTTCTGCCTTCACAGTCTAACTGATGTTTTTAATATCCTGAATCCCCTCTGAGGCAATGAGACTTTCCCAGTAATTCAAGTGGAAGTAAGATTCGTCTAAAACTGAATACATCTCATCACTACCTTCAGCTTTTATTCCCCTCAAACCATCAGATAAATATCATCTTTCTCTGTTTACTTTCTGTACTTGAATATTAGGAGTTGCTTAGATCTTCCACTGAGGCCAGATTACAGTTGCCTTTTAAAAGGAATTAGGGTTTCCCTCATCATCTTCCACCTGTTATTTTAGCAGCCTCTTACCCTTCTGGACATGTAAAGCCCACCTGCTCTCCTTTTTTTTCAGAGGCTCTAATTTGCACCTGGGCTGAAATCATCCCTCCGGGACAACCAGGTGTCTCAGAGCAGGCCAGGTGCCCTGCGCTTCAGCTGCACCTATTGGTGAGCACGTTTGTCTCCAACAAGCTCGCAAAGTTGGTATAACTGCTATGTATAAACACAGTGCCTTCGTTAGAAATCTTCTGCTAGGGATATCTGTTTGTCTTCTTACCCTTCTATATAGCAGGAACGAGGCAAGGGGTGCAAGGTCCTGCATGCAACCAGTTAATACATTCTAAAACAGGCCTGAGCAAGTTGCAGTTCCTGCCGCGGTGGTTTACATAATTCCCGTCACAGGCAAGCTAACTTCTCCCTCCCCCTTTCCACCCACTTCCGCCTCTTTGAAAGTGCCAAACTTCATGTTTAGTTAGTAAGATTTGTATCTTTGGTACAGTTTGGTCAAGTTTGATCAGATGTGATGTGACGTTCAGATCTCCTCTGTATGCACACACTTTTTTGTATTTCCTATCCTCCAGTTCCCCGTGTGCAATTACAGCATCTATAAAATTCTCTCCAGTGAAAGAGTTACTTCAGTTTCTTTTAAACATTCTCCCGTTTACTTTCTTTTCGACCACACACTGCCTATTTCTCCACTTGAAATTGCATCCTGTTTATCTCCTAGTTTTAGCAACTTCTTTCCTGCCTTTTATTCACTTCCCTACGACACTGTCCGTGCTCCATCGTCACCAAGTTCTCCTTTTTCTTACAAACAAGCCAAGGTCTGTGAATTGGCTTAGTCAGCCTAAAGTCAAGAACCCTTTAAATCAATGTAGTCTAATTTTCCTACACAGCAAAGAGATGTGGGAAAAGAGGTAGCCTTGCCATAGAAAAGATCCTCTGCCACGTGGTTTGTTGTGGCAGCACTCTCTGGTTTTTCTCTTTGTCGGTCTGGATTTCACCACAATTTGTTGAATATGTTTTCATGTCAGACCAGTTGCCTGGCTTCTTCTTAGTCCCAATTTGCTTTTACATGCCTGGGATACTTTTGGTTGCCCCTTACGTCTACTCTTCTTCCTCTTTCGCATGTTTCTGCTTAGCAACGTCCGTGTTTCATGCATCGTCCCTGAAAAGATTTTGCCTCAAGTAAAAACTTCCACCTATGATCAAAGGAAACCTACGTACGTCCACGCTCTTGCTGTTACTTTTCGCTGCACCATACCTCCAGTGTAAATCTTACTGGTTATGCAATATCTATAAATACTTTGTATAGTCTTTCTACAAAGTACTCAGCATACTTTCAGGCGCCACACAAATTACAATTCAGAGTAAACGAGAACAAGTTAAAAAGCAATACCAAGTTGCCTTCCATTCCTCCTTGGTGGTTACATCATATTGCTTTTCTTGTCAACAGCTGCCCATTTATTTTTGCTGATCTTTTGCTCTTTTATGCACAGCAGAGTCTCTCCCACTGGAAAGTGACCCTTCTAACTAATACTGGACATAAAACATCTTAGGGATGAATATTTCATCCTCTTATGCTCTACTCCCAACGTTTACAATATTGGTTTCCAAGCTCTACACAAATTCGTTGTACGTGCATGTGTACATGCTTGAAATGTATACGTAGTATAGATAGATGTACATATGACAGATGTATGCATACACATACAGAGGATAGATGAATAAACAGCATAAAACAGAAACACTGGAGAAAAGACCTGCCAGGCACCTGGCACCGAGAGACCTGCACATCTACTCTGTTTCAATTCACAGGAGGTGGACCAGTACAACAAAGCACTCATGGAGTAAAAGCCGTGGGGAAGTAACACAAAAATTTACCTGACACTTAACACCAATTTTTAACCTCGCTGTTGTCCAAAGAGGCAAACAGTAAAAGAAGATTACAAAAAAAGGCATCACCTAGCCCTGTTAATGTAGTCCTTCCCCCTCCTATAAAGACTGTAGAACTTTAGCAGAGATACATTTCTTCCACGGCAAGATATACTAAATCACATGCTATCAGGCAAGTGACCACATTTACAACTGTTGCATACTTAGATCATTAAAAGCTTAGGACTTATATTGACCTTGAAAAGAAATCCCCAAAACCAGATTAGAGAGCAAATGGATTTAATTTTTCGGCCTTTGTTTTAAAGCCAACAGAAATCAAGCTCTTTAATTTCAGGCCTGCTCAGGGTGTTTCATGAGCTAGATCAGTGGAAACCAGCATCAGATTGGACAAATGCTTCAGAAAATGTATTTGGAAAATAATGATATTTGTATTAATATCTTTCTTACAAAAGTATGCATTTTAACTGAAAAATGTTTTGCTTTGTGGACTAGGATTATGTGACATAGAACTGCAGAAAGCCTCAATCCACCAACATGACTTTTGGCAGGCTAAGGCCGAACCACACAAAATTAGAGTGAGAGACAGAAAGTAATGATTATTTGAGCTGTAGGCTAAAGAAGCAAGAATAATAAATCAGGTTCAGATATACAGTCTAAAGCTTTAAAAGTTTCCAACTGAATCTTAACATTCATGGGCTATTTAAAAAAATAATAATCAAACGTAGTTTATAAGACTTGGTGGCTTGGAAATTGAGTGTTAATAAATAAAGACTTGCAGTAGAGCAGAGGTGCACTGGAAATGAGCATATTTCTCTCAATACATGTTGTTCTAAGTTGTTATTAAGCTGAGCTTTTGTCACCTCCGTGATTATTAAGAAATAGGAAAAACTTTCAAGGGAAGCAGAGAAAGCTGTGAACTTCAAGAATTTAAAGATGAAGTGCAGCGCACCTGGCTGTACATCGGTTTTCTTGTCTTATCTGCTGAAAGAAAGGGCAGCTCTAAGTCCTGCTCAAGGACAGAGGACAGGTTAATCGTCTAAAGGCTTTCTATATCCACAGCTCCCTTAATCTTTACCCCAGAATTCACTTGATTTGCTACTACTCAACCGTTTTTTACATGAAGAATATTTCAATTCCAAAGTCGAACACTTTGAAAACAAAGTAGATATGCCCTCACTTTAACTACTGACCATAAATGTACCTGATTTGCAAACAACAGAGCTAGATGTGACATTTTAGCTAGGATTTATCCCATTAATAACATGGATATTTTGAGGGGATTTATCCCATGAGCAACATGGACATTTTTTGGTGTTTATCTACTTCGTTGTGGCAACCTGAGAAGAATCATGACTAAACTACACATGTAGGCAAGAAGTGTGTATCGTCTGGAGTCAAGCAATATGTTATTAATAGTTTGGCTCCATTGACAGTGTTGACTTAGGATGGAAAGACTGAGACAGTTTTCAAAGATAACATAGCCCAGTGAAGTAAAGTTGAATTGGCTTTAACTTGAATATTTCGTTTAAACGAGACTCCTGAAGGGCTGCACTATAATGTTACAAAAAGAAAGGAAGGCCAAAAGAATATATCTTCCTATATTTGTTCTCAGTATATAAAATAAATAGGTTTGCATTTTTTAGTTCTTGTTTCTCTACATGTGCTCCTACACCTCCTTTCTATCTAAAGTATGGGAATTTGTCTAATGGCTATATTTTTATATGCTCAGATAAAAAATGCTTGCACTAGGTCTGTGTGCTGACAGGGGTTTTGCTTGCTAACTTCTACTATATCAAATTACAGACCAGGAAAAGGAAATCTGAGGGATTAGATTTATATGCAAAATGCATATTCAGAAAAAAACTTGAGATTGAAACATTACCAACTGATAGCCAAGCTTATTTAGAGTACTTATAGATGTGATCATATTGCAGACTTGAATCATACATTAGAAAAACGTCAGCGTTGTGAGATAAGGAACACAAAGACTAAGCCTGCTTGTGCTCAGTGGCCAGAGGCACGGCCAGGTTCTGTGGCTCCAGTGATATGAGATGCTTCAGCCCCTCCTCTCTTGTTCCCCATGCTTTCTTTTCGGGCTCCTGCCTCAGCTTACTACATAAACAGGCCCAGCAATTCTTCTCTTTCCTGACTTCTTTTTAACCTGCTTTGTGCATCCAGCTACCTATCCTTCTGTCAAATCACTGCTGGTTACCTGCCTATTTCTGTTCATGTTACCTCATCAGAGTTATTTTTTCTTCTGGCCCCACATCTTTCTTTCCCTTTGTTCTTAACTATCTGTGTCTCTCACCCTCTGTAGTTAATCAAGCAACTACTTTCCCCTTCGGTTAGTTGCCAGAAGCACAGAGGTATGATAAGCTCAAGAGACATCTCTTACTCTTAGTTTCAGCATTAAGCATCACAGTAGTGGTAGCAGCTGTTGGCAGATCAAAGAAAAAGCAGTTGCTTGGAAGGTACTTAAGCTACACTCCTCCATAACAGCCATATTCTGCTGTGAATGTCTACGAGTCCTCACTTAGCCATTCTGAATCAACATTTTTAATGGAATAATCAGGGAAACCCCAGGCCCACCTCCATGGCACATTTTTAAGATATTTCTCCAGATCACAGAGAAATACCCAACAAGTTAACAATGAAACACAGGTAATAATTTATCTAATTTGGAAAAAAAAAATAGAGATTGTTTCTTACTTTATTCTTGGGAAAGGAGAATTTATGTTAGCTGAAACTTTCTAAGAAAATCTAACTATAGTTCAAATTGATGTTTTTGGAAAAAATTAAAACTCCTAACATGCAAAATGATGGACTGCATTGCACGTGTTCTATAAAAAATACAATGCTGGTGCTGTACAGTGCAGTGCTACACAGGCAGTTGAGTGTGCCCCCACTAGGCTTGGGTGGAAGAAACAGAACAGCCACATAAACATTTCTCTCCTGCAGTCGCACTTGGTGCTTCCTGATGTCATGATTTCTGAAGAACAGAAAAATTTTACTCAACTAAAAATTATTTCATCATGAACTTTATGCAATAACAAACTGGACAGCGTGGGTAAGATTCATTTGGCCGAAGATATGACTAGGCCACTGTACAATCCCCATTATGGTTAGAAAGACTATTATTTCTGGAGTGTGAATCACCTCATTCTTGTGTAGGTATTATACGACAGTGTAGAACTGCCTCTACCTGCTCACTGATGTTAAAGAAATTTATGGTGACTAGCTTAACTAACTAGAGTTAAATGTGACAGACCTCGCCTACTCTGTCCTGACCTCTATATCAACTCAAAGTGGAAGATGACTTTTACTCTCTGTAAATGCACAGGAAACATGAAGCCACGCTGAGGTACCGTTGTATAACAGAACTCAACTGCACATACTTTTATAAGAGTGTTCAGAATGTGGAAAACCAGAGAAACACATCCTGAAATCAAGGAGCACATCCACAAAGCCAGTGTCCCCTCATCTTTACGAGAAATGAGCAATGCTTCTCAGCAGAGAGAAAAAAAACACAAGTATTATTTACATCATTGTCTTAGATGGCTCAACTTCAAAGGCATCAGCTTTTGAGACCACTTCACACAGAGAAGCATTTTAGCATTTGATTCTGCATAGCTTTTAACTCTGAGCTGTGACCTTTGGTGAAGCACAGTGGGAGGAGCTTGCCATAGTAACTCCTGGTATATATAATGCTTTGGTTTGCTGCATTTTGTATATGAAAAAGCTACATAAAACCCAAATTGCATTCTTATTCTGCTTCCCCTCACACTCCCTGCTTAATGCAAGAGTGTTCTTATTGGCTCTAGTAAAAAGGTTCTCAAGTGCGTTTTAGGCAGAAGCAGGAAATTTGCTTTCCTTGTGGATCAAACAGACTCGGCACTAATGATACAGCATAAGGAAAGGGAAAAAAAAAAAAGAAAAAAGAAAAAAGAAAAAAACAGAAATGTTTAACACTCAGCACTAGAGGAGAGTGAAAACAGAGCACACTTTGAAGAGTTTCCTTACTGCAGCATAGCCCTGCGTAGGAGTCTCCACAGTCAGACTCAAAACATTTTGAAGTTCCTCTGTTTGTTTAATTTTTAGGTCAGGTTTTGGCACTGTGCTATGACTGACACAATATAAGAGAATAAAGGCCCAAACAAGGCAAAGGGAAAAAAAAAAAAACACCTTAGGAAAGTGTGAGACTCAGTAAGTCAAGCTGTCTAAGAAGTAGGGCAGTCCGAGTGCCTTAAGGACTGGTACAAAGCTACATTTTAGATCACAAGATAGTTATCTACAGGTAGGTCTCCTAATAACCAAATGCCATGGCCTAGTTGGGAACTAAGAAATTATTTCCTTAAAATCGATCCTAATTACAGTGCCTGCAAAAAAACAGGAATAGAGCTAGAACGCTGAAAAAAAAGAAAGGCAGAGAAAACTAGTTGAACAGTGTAAATGACCATTCTGAAAGCTTGTTACCGTAATAATAATTTAGTTAATGTGGTTATACCACGGCAAATGCCTCTCCTCTCAGTTGTGAGACTCTGAAGAGGAAGTGAAAAACTGGAAATTCAGAATCTCATTTTCTTGGTAATAGAAACACCCTTTATTACCATTCTGGATTGCACATACTCTGACAACTTCTACAAATTCTAAAATTTGAACTAAAGAGAGTGCTTCCACACAGAAGCACAGACATACATATGACTCAATTCAAGCTTAGCTAGGGATGTGCACACAACGAGGCTGTTTTCACCAACAGGACGAAACATCTCCGTTACGTCATCCTTGAAGTGATGACTAGCAGTGAGGAAAATTATTATCTTAAGGTGGGTTAGATTTAGAAGATTTCCTTTTGGCAAAATAAAACCATATGGCAACAGCTCCCACTTGGGAGGAGGTATAGCAGGTAGCAGCAGGAAGCAGCAGGAAATGGTGACAAGGAATCATGCCAAGAATACCTGGCTCACCTGTTTGCACTGCCCCAGTCAATGGACGCCACGGCCTCATGGGAGCTTACCTGCTCTTCAGGGAGATGAAATGAGGAAAAAACATTTATTACTGTTATGAATTTCAACGAAGAATGGCTACATAACAGCTTGAAGTGTCATTCTGAATACAAAACCCAACAAACCGAACCTTCCTCAGTTTTGAGCTCGTGGCGACTCAGCAGCAAAATTCCCAGCTGAAACTGTTTTGCAAAACTGAGTATTTTGAAGGACAGGGCTGTGCCCTCTTGTGCATGACCTCACACATACAGCTATAACCACATCCTCTGAGCTGAATCGACAACATCAGCATCAACAGAAAAAGTATGACAATGTCAGAAACTAGAACAATTTCTATTAATTAAGAAAAGAGTTTAATGTAGAAGTTATAATACTTGAGGTTATCAATTACATGTTATTCTATATGAATTGAACAAACCAGCTTTTTTTTAAATTAGTTATAAGAAATGATACACGCCAGTCAAAACTTTTCATCCACGATGAAAAAGACTAACATTTAGAATTCTACATCTTTTACTTTTTAACTGATGACTGTTTGTGACCGTACTATCGAAACAATCTGTTTTGATACTGAGCCTTTACGTAGCTATCGTATGTCCATTTGTCTTCAAATTTACTCCAGCTTTTCTTTTTGACAAGAGTCAGTGGAGAGTATATTCCTGAATCTATTTTGGACTCTTGTAAGGGCTACGGCACAGTGTGATACTACTACAACACATGATAATGTGATCACAGCAGATATGTCTTATAAACTCACTTCAAGGGCTGAATGAACAAGATCTACCAGGAAGCTCATCCTCAGCCATCATTCCACAGAAATAAACAGATTGCAGTTCAAATTTATGCTGCCAGAGGATTTATATTCTGCATTGCGTTCCATTTCTTCCTAAAATGATCATATGTAAACTCTTTAGGTCCTTTCTAAGACAGCGATGAATAAGACAGAGAAGGAATGATGTTTGCACGGTTGAGGTTTGATAATTTAGGCTCTGAAACAGATTATGAAGTCCAGAGAAATACAGACAGTGCAGTAGGGGACGTATAGATAGGAGACCGTAAAAAAAGATGAGAGAGAAGGAATCTTTTGTCAGATTATCTTTGCAGTTGGATTACTACAAAGTCAGAAGAAGAAGTGGCAAAAAACCTCTATAAAATAGAAAATGTATTTATGGTTCCTTACCTCACAGCTTAATGTACAGTCCCACAGCTACTACTTCAGGGGACTGAAGGAGGAGAAATAGCTGTGGTACCTATGAAACAGTGCCTGCTTTTTTGGAGCAGCCAGCTGGAATTGGCTAAAATGCAGAATGTCACATCAAATCTCATACAGATGAGAGGTTTGCTTGCTTTCCAGTAGAGATAACAATCATGATGAGCCAGCAGAACTCGGTCTGCAGCAATATGAAAGACAGCATATGAACATTTACTAACTCTGAATAACAGGATGAGCCAACCTGTAACTGCACCACACCTTTGTAGGGTCATGAATTTATTTATTCACTTATTTTTCCCTTGTAGAACAATGTCCAGAGTGTGGCCTTTTTCTTCTCACCTCTTCTGTAACCAATTCATAGTCTGAGTCCTAACAGCCATGGCTTCAGAGAATATGGTGTGCTGGCACCATGACAGCTTTTCTTCCTCTTACAGCCTTGGGGAGCCTGAAAATTCTCATCTTTTTTTCAGAAACAGCTAGCTCGAGCGTGAACAAAATCCTCCACAGATGGGGGACAAGCTTTGGAAACAGCAGTATAAGAGGTAATATTTTATAAAGAAAATCATGAATGATTCCAAGAAAGAAATTAGGAAGAAATCACCTCGGGTTTACGTGGAAAAGCACTGTGATGTAATGGAAAATGTATTGTGCTACAGCCGCTGGTTTCATAACAAAGGGAAAACTGTGAAGCTCATTTGTGATGATGTAAAAAATAAAACAGAGTATGTTGATAATGAGCCCAGAGTATTCTTTCTTTTCTTTTTTTTCCTACTCGTCACCTTTGGTCTGCTTGGCATTCGTCCAAATTAGAAGACTGACAGTCATTTCTCTTTAACAATCACTCCTGGAAACTCAAGCAGCACTCCCTTTTCAGCTCTGTCAACAAGGAATCATTAACACTGGAATATATGTGTAATATATATATATATATATATATGTGTATATGCTTAATTGTTTTTACTGAAATGCTGGGTACCCCCTGTGGTTTAATGAACATGCACTGGGTTAACTACCAGGGCTGCTACCACTGCCATATTTGATTACATGCTAGTGGCAGATGAAAGCTGAAAACACACTTATCTTTTTGACAGTAAATATGATTTCACTTTTTTGGCTTTCACATCAACCCACCCTTTTCAAAGTAGGGCAGACCAGCAAAGGCTGTCAAAATAAGGCTAGCAAGTAAGTGGAGTAACAGCTCTCCATAGAGCTTGATTATCCTTCTGTGAAAGAGTCTGTAAACAAAACCTTTAGGCTTTTGTCTACTAAACAGTGCTTAGAATTTTTTTCCAGCCTAGCATTTTTAATATGTGGGAACATGACTGCAGTGGGATTCAAGAGCACTCAACATTTTTGAAAGGAAGGCAATTTATTCATGTAACTAAATACGGTTTCAGAATTCAAAATGGAGGTAAAAGACCACATTGTTTTAGAGAAGAGATGATCTGTGTGCGTGGATCTTCTGAGCTCTGTGAAAGAAGTTTTTCCTTTGCCTTGGCTATACATATGTGTATATTTAGGCCTTATTTTTCCCTTCCATGTTTTATGCTGTGATATTAAACTAGCTAGTAGGAGGCCTGACGTCCCTTCATGTGACAACCAGCTCTTTGACATGACCAGGAATCTTTGGACCATGCTGCATGCATTACACATGTGAAGGCTCAAATCCATTCCCTTCCTGGGCACAAATTCTGGCAAAATATTTGACAGAGGGTTTAAGAATGCTTCTCCTCACCAGATCAATCTATCAGTTTTTGAACATAGCCAAGAACTCTATGCAAATTTGCATATGCATCAAAGCAGAAACGTGATGTTTCTAAGGGAATTTCCCTTCCACGTGCCTAGGATATACAGGGTTAAATGCTCCCTCAACCATCCTTTGACTCCGTGGCCATCCTCAAAATCATACCATTAAGCATTTTTAGCCACCAAGGAGGATATCCACACCAATTTTGTCATGTGGAAATGTCTGTTCTTTTCAGTCCTGAACTATTTCAGTCCTGAACTAGACAGGGATGGTGGACCCAAAACAAGCCAAAGACCACTCTGACGATGTAAGAGAATAAACAGTTTAAGTTTCCCTGGCACAGCTAAAGCTATTAGTATGGATGTAGCCATTTGTGCCAAGGCAATTTAAGCAGCAGTTGAGCCTGGAGATTTTTACCGCTAGCTCTGCATAAATATCAGGCTCAGATGTCTAAAAGGGAAACCGGTTGTGTAACAGTTCTTCCTGAATTTAGCTCCAACTAGCCGAGTGGTGGATATCACTCCCACAAGCTTTTGGGTAGGTTTTTGCTTGAGGCTGAAAAAGTTACCGCCAGTGTGATTTTGGTTCGTGTCCTACTACCTGAGATCTACATTCACTTCACATTCTATCTTTCAATCCTCTTCTAAATACATTTTTGGCCTGATTTGTTAGGCAATTAAGTTTTAGATATGAAATCGCAGAAAGCAAGGCTTAATCTTCACAAAGTACTTACATTCGGATTCTTAGAATGGACGAGATTTTACAGTCTGGTTGGCTTTTCTTCACGCTGGGGACTTGCTGGAAGTAGGCACTGTTGCATCCTCTTTTAGTCACCAGTCCACACATACATTACAGGCTTTACGTCCACCTAGCAGAGACAATTTTAAGTGTCCCATCAAAATGGATGTTTCAGGAAAACAATTTCTGCAGAGCACAAACGCTAGTGACAGTGATCCTCTCCAAGACTCACCCAAACTGTAGAGCTATTTCAATGCTGCCAGGCTGCTCGTGTCTTTGCAAAGGAATAATTCCAAAGACAGACACTAGTATGATCAATAACTTGGAAAACCCAGGGTGTGGCAAAATGTATGTGTTGCTTACAGCCATAGCAACACCTAAGTTTTAGACGCCTTGTCACACAGTTGAAGTGACCTCCATCGGTGTGACTGGGCAGGGGACAACTGTGCTCACAGCCACTCACGCACACAAACATCTGTACGCAAACCAATTCCCCAGCTCTACAGAAGATCAAATTCCAGGACCAAGCACAACTGATGATGCACATTTACATGAAGGAAACTTTTGGAAAGTCGAGATTAATATCACAGTTGTCTTCTGGGGTAAATAAGTAAAAACTACAGTTTTTGAAATAGTCTTCACTCATAATATTATTTTGAAAGCAACTTACGTAATATCTTTTTAAATATGCAGGGAAAACATCTCATGTATTTCATTTGAAGGATCAGTATTTTCCTTTGAGATTTTCCATATAGATGTACATATTGGTGTGATCTGAAAACAAAACAAAACAAAACACAACTCTTTGTTATTTCTAATAACACACGTCACCACTAGAACTGCCTGGAAGTAGCTTTCCGATGTAAAATAAACTTTAACACTTCAGTGATTTTCCCCTTATTTTTCATCAGAAAACCAAATTGATACGGATCTTCCCAGGTTCTTTTTTCCCCCAAATTTTCCTTTTTCAGTTCTTTTCAAAGCAGTGTAAGAAAATGAAGATCATATTTTAATCATACTACTAAATGTCAAAATAGGCCTCGGAGATATTTCAAATTTGAGGGTATCAAGAGCTCACAGTTGGAAAAATAATAGCAAGATGGAACCTGAAGCAATGTGCTCCCTTAGGAAAAACAAAATATACTGCAGTAGACTCCACCTGAGTTAAAAGAACTGCACTGCGGTTTGTGATGCTCCACGAAACAGTGCAGAGTGTTGTGATTTTCTTTCTGGATGGGAAGATCTCCAGACTGAAAGAGGTATTTTCAGTGCTATCTTGTAAAGCAGTGAGGCAATTATTTCATTAGTGAAATGAAATAAAAGTGCTTGCAAAAACTGTATAATGTTAATGGGATATACTCTGTATTCAGGACAAAGCATTTTTACTGGAATAAGTAGAGAATAAGTGTATGAATTCTAAGTGGTTCCTTTCTCCCCTTCTGTCTCCTAGTAGGATCTGCATCTCAGGTACATTTCACATATAGTAGTCTTATATTCTTTGTGTTGAAGAATGTTTTCATTTGAAGATTCCTTTCTTGAGCATATCATTAGGGATCTAAAAACCCATCTGAAATGTTCATTGTCTTATTTCATTGTGACAGAACATGCCACGGACATGAACCCTATAATGAGCTGAGCCTCCTTTGTACCATGCAGATGTTTTAACCAAGAGTTTTGAAAAGGATTCCTCATTCTTTTATTCTGTATCTGCTTCATGTTATTTAGGCACAGCAAAATTAAGAGTTACAAAGAGAGATGTACATTTTACATTTGTGGTTTCCAGCTGCAAGTCTCAGTACTTAGAGGTACTCACTAACTATAAGATCATGCAACCTTTGTCTTAATTGGGTAAACAGGGTGTTGGAAGTATCACACAGCAGGACCAAACTAATTAAATACTGTTCAGATTTCTCACTGGGGAGTTTATGCAACCACTGAACTATGAGCAGCAGTGCTGCAGCTAAGAAACCATGTAATTAAGGTATGTATTCGGGGGAACAGCTGCCTTTCCTTTCCTAAAGAAATGTTGTAAACAAATTACGGCACTTTGGTGAGATGGAATAAAGTAAACCTTGCTGCAAACACAGGTGTTTCTAACGAAGCATGTGAACTTTTAACAAAATGAGTACTCATACTACAGGCTTATGAATAAGGACTTTAAAAACGGTCATTGTGGGCTGAATTGTCACAGGTGAATGAATTTCATCAGTTCTAATTATCCACTTGCAGCACTAAGAACCCCAGATCCCACACCTACGCTGGTCAACTCCTGGAAGATTCACAACTGTTTACCATACAGCGACAAATGCAGCCAACCCAGAGGGACCAACTCCCTTCTACAAGAAAGGAAACAGGAAACAAGACGGCCAACAAAGCTAAAGCTGGGAGAGTGAGCACTTGTAGTGATGTGTGCTTCTTCTTCACCTCACATATGTCACTCTGCAGGATTTTTCCTGCTCTTATTACTTCAGATAAGATAACTTCAGATGATCAAATTTTGAGATGGGACTTTACATTGCATCTGTATGTAATTTTTCACACAGTTGCAAAGTGCTCATGGGAACAGAGGTTTCTTTGAGATAACTTGTTTTACGTGTTTATAGGACAGAAATCTTACAAGAAGTATTGTTTGAGGCCTTCTGAACATTATCATTATGCAGGCAAATCTGTGCTGACTGCTGGACAAGGATAGCAGCAAAAAAATTAACAGCTAGAGTAGCTCTCTGATATAATATCTGAAAGAAACATCTGGACTTATAGGTCTTTCCCTTGCCTTTGCATATGGGTCTCTCCAGGGCTCTGTAATAGCTTTACTGGACAGGTAGTAAAAAAAAAGGACAAGAGGCAATACATTCCACATTTAAGCTGTCACGGTCTTATACAGCTCTCAAAGTTAAATCATAAGGGCTAAGCCCAAGAACAGAATCACAGAATCAGAATTATAGGGGTTGGAAGGGACCTCTATAGATCATCGAGCCCAACCCCCTGCCAAAGCAGCTCCCTAGCCCAGGTTGCACAGGTAGGCGTCCAGGCGGGTCTGGAACGTCTCCAGAGAAGGAGACTCCACCACCTCTCTGTGCAGCCTGTGCCAGTGCTCTGTCACTGCACTGGGAAGAAGTTCCCACACACATTTGTGCAGAACTTCCCATGCTTCAGCTTGTGGCCATTTCCCCCCATTCTATTGCCACACACTGCTGAGAAGAACACTTGAATTTCCTGTAATACTTATTCAAATTATCCTCATGGCACAAGAATTTTTTTTTGTTTGATCATCCCAAAACTTGGTATTTTCTTTATTTCAGAAACAGAGACTAGAGATAGGATACACATCTAAATATCTAGAACAGCTTCCTCATTTTCACATTTAGATGTCTCTCAAGAACATATTACTGTGAGACCTGAATGAACATTATTCTCCCCTCACCCAACCAGTAAAAAAGGGAGTACATGGCTGGGGAGACAGCCACGGAGTTCTCTAACATATCCATTTCTCTGGATGCTTTGCAGGGGAGGCCTGTGCTTCCTAATATACTTCTCTTGAATTTAGATGTATCCCAGTGTTCCACAACACAGTTCTCCAAGGGATCTAGGCACGACAATTCTCCGGCGATGTCTCTCAGAACATAAACAAAAATAAGTATTTAAGAACGAAAGAAACAGAAATTATTATTATTTATGAAAAGCTTAAGGCTTAGGAGTGAGAATCAGAAGGCAACAGGGTAGGTGCAGGGATGCTTAAGGTGTTCAACAGGGCATACTGAAGTCCTGAATCTTTCTAAGTCTAGGCATCTCTTTAAGGGGGTGAGACAGATGCCAGCGTGGCACTTACAACCTCTCAGAGATCTGCCCTAGAGCCAGCTGAGATTCCGCCATCTACTCAAATAGTAAACTGTTTTACAAACGGTATCAAATAGAGATTACAGATGGCTATTCTCTATCTTTTGCTTACTGGACTGATAGAGAAGTGTGAATACCGCTTACCTATTTTTTTGTGAAATCTCATTCACTGTGAGATGTACAGCACCCTGGAACCCCAAAGTCCAGATTCATCTGGAAAAGCTGCCTTGCCTGATGATCCCTTATGGACTTAGATCATTATAAAAAACTAGTCTGGTATACGTGAGGGCATAGCCTGGTAGTTGAGGGCAAATTTTCTCCAGCGTGTTTTACTTTTAGCACGCATCTGCCTGCCCATGAATCAGTTTGTTCTCAGAACCACAGTCTCTTTTGTATCAGAATAGCTGTAATGTCCCTCTGTTTTTGAAGTGTGTTCTGAACCCAGCTGAGAGTTCTTAATGCACATAATAGATGAAAGCTTGTTTCTACCAACTTGTTTCTACCTGGAGCATACCTCAACAATCCCTTGACATTTTTCTCTTCTGCTGACTCAAAGTACTAAGAGAGAAGAAATACAAGTAATCTGAGCTATTCTTGGACTCCATGGCCTAAGAGTAAGCAGTTTCTCTAACTGGCATAAAATGTGAAAACAGAATTCAGTGTACATTACTTCTGGAAACAGAATTCTGGTGTGAACAATGCTGTATGTATGCTAGGTACACATTCAACAGCTGGATATCACAATGTGTTTAGTGTGAACCTTGTGGAAAATCTACGTTTTTTTATTTTTCCAGAATTTACAAATTTTTTTTTAAGTTACTGCCATTTCAAATGCCATTCTGAGAGTGTCTACACTTCCAAGCACATTTTCCAATTTGGAATTTGAATGTATTTCAAAATTTTCTTTGAACTGAGATGAAAAAAAAACCAAAACAAAACAAATATAAATGAACTCTGAAAAATGTGATGAACTTGTGTAAGTGGAATCTATTGTTATGAAAGCCAGAAAGGGTGAAGAACTTGATCAGATGAGGTAGGAAGCTCGTACTGCTGGTAAAAAAAGCAGTATGCAAAGTAACCAAAGGAACACTTTGCAACAAGAAATACAAATGCAAACAGCTGCTTTCATTATGGATAGCAATAAACGGGAGCCCACTTAGCACTGGTTAAACTTATTTTCTGTAGTTCTGTAGCTCTTGGGACTTTTGCCGGTGAGGTTGGCTGTGGAGAGCTATGCTCCAAAAATCAACATGGCTCTCTGAAACCACTCATACCTCTCCTGCCCCTTCGTTCTGGAAAATCCACATTCACAGAAGAAAAACTTCAGAACGAGGAATGTGAGGCCTTATTTGCAGAGTGACTTTGCAATAGCAACTGCAGTGATGCAAGACTGGGTTTCTTCAGACCTCAGCTGCACAGGGCATTCACTCTGTGCCTCTCTAGCAGACAGGTCGATTGTTTTTTGTTTCAGCCAAATCCTGTGAGGAGGGGCAGTCAGCCTGATATTCTACACTGGTGGAGAGTTGTTCGTCTTTGACAGAACATACGTGTAGCTGAGTTGAATCTGTGCACTGAGCTTCATTTTCTCATTCCTCTGCCTCTCAGAGCTAGTTGTGACCTGACCTCAGTCACCTTACAGTGCCTGGCAGTTCCTGCTTTCTTGCTTTGGTCATATAATGGTCAAGCAGTGGTGCAGTCATATCAGCTTATGCTACCTCCTTGTATAATTATTGCTGTGTGCTGTTAGCACTCAGTGTACCCCTCAGTGTGGGAAAACAAATGGAGGGGTGCCAGAGATGAGGATCCATGAGAGGCAGCAGCACTGAGTACAGGAATGAAATTCTTGATTATGCTCAGGAACACTGTGGAGAAGCCTGATTAAAATGTACATCAGTTGCACAGAACAGTGGGGGAGTAACTTGGCCACCTTAAGCAGTTGTGGCAATGGGCGCATTGTTTCCCAGATCGTGGGATCTCTGAAGCACAACAGCAACCCTCAAGCCATTCATCTCCTGCAGATCTCCCTGCGAACTTCAGTTTTAATTTCCCTCTGAGTAGGATTGTGCCAGCTCGATGCAATCAGGTGTCCTGCTCCCCACTTCAGCACAGGCGGGCACACTTCAGAGAAGGATGCTTTTGCTCTGCAATGACAGGAGGAAAAGGCCTCCCGTGGTTTCTTCCCTGCATGAATTTGAGTGGCAGAAGGCCAAGGAATAATAGAATGTGCGCACCTATGGAAACTTCTGTTGAGGGATATAATCTTCACAGCAGCCCTTTCCACCAGCCTTGGAGACTGCAGCCCAGCAGTTGCTAACAGTGTATTCTCAAATATTCACTGGCATAAAACTCTGCAGTCTACCTTCAAGCTCAAAGTCACAAAAATGGTAATAGCACAGACCTTCCCATTTTACTGTTCTTCTTTTTTTTTTTTTTTATTTTTTTTGAAGAGTCACACACATTTTTGTTCTGGTAATGCGAATTCTTTTTTTCACGCCCGCACTTCTGAAATTGCGGTTAGCAACAGCATAATTTCACATTCAATACTTCTCACTTATGGTTTCCTTTTACTGCCTATGACAAGAATTAATCCTTTTTTCTCCATTTTTGAAGAGCAGAAAGCATTTTTAAGGGGAGAGCTCAAAACTGAATACAAAAACCTGCCTTCTTTCCTACTGCTGAAATCTAACAGTGAAAATTTAATCTATTCTAGTGCAAGAAGTAACTGTGATTGTCACTAAGAATGCTCACGTTGCATAAAATTGCAGGTAGACTGTTAGAAAAGAAACAATGATAATCTTTGCAGATTTGTTGTATGCGGTAGATTTAGGATTACATTCCCCCCCCCCCCCCCCCGGAATAAAAACAAACAAACAAAAAGTCCTGATTGAAATCTGAGATTCCTATTTGGAAAATAAGCACCCTTTGTGCAGATAGATGCCACGAATAAAGGAAAAGCTGAATCAAGAGATCGATTGTGCTGCTACAGAATAAATGCGTATGCTTAAAATCAGAGATTCTTAAGCTTACTGCTTTAAAGATCAGAGTTGGGAACAACAGCAAATCAATGGAAAGGTATCAAATATAATATGCTACCACTGCTGGAAGTAACAAATTGACTCTGACTTGTGCAACCAGTTCACACCATATGCCTTTCCATTCTAATGTTTCGGTGAATTGCTTGAGTAAATAAATTAATTGCACTGTCATGAGGAAACGCACATGGAATTTGCTTTACCACAAGGCAGAATGTAACTCAGTAGGCAACCCAAACGGATGAGCAGCAGAGCTGTGGGGAGCTTCGGCAGCATTCTTGGAAAGCCACCATGTTTTGCTGCAGCAGCAATTATACAAGAACTGGCCTGGACTCATGGATATGCAGCTTTAAATAAAACTTGGTATTTACTGAAATGCTTCGGAGAACAGTTAATGCTCTTTGCTCAATATCCTTCATTGTTCCAGCAGCCCTAGAAGAGGAGTTGCAAGAACTCTGGAAAAGTTCCCATAGCAACAGTTGAGAGGACAGACCATTTTCCTTCCAGGCGAGGATAAGCAGCAGCGACACTGATTCTGGTAAATTGCCCTTCTTGTGCCCAGCGTAGAGCTGCACAGCGTTACCACTGCATACAGACAGGCTCTATTTTGACTGCCTCCTGAAGAGAGAAGACTGCATCTCCTGTTAAAATTATTATATTCTTTTCACTGCAACTAGGACAATACCTCTTTTCAAACTCAGGAATGAGAACAATGAGAGTACAGCCCGCACTCAGACATCCTGGTCTGTAAATAAGGCCAACAGCGGGGCCTGGTGACCGAGGCACTCATTTGGGATTTAACCACTTCCGTGTGGAAATTCCCCCAAATCAACTCGGGGTCCGTCTGCCCCTAGGTCACAGCCCTGCTCCCAACCCTTGGTCAGTCCCAAGGGCCTCCATATCTCTGCAGCCAATGATGTGCCCTACAGCTCTGCTGCTGCTGTCAGCAGCATATCACCTCCCCAGAGCATTCCCAC
Organism: Oreortyx pictus; assembly: GCA_036925125.1. NCBI lineage: Eukaryota > Metazoa > Chordata > Aves > Galliformes > Odontophoridae > Oreortyx > Oreortyx pictus. The sequence goes on along the minus strand of JAUPFR010000001.1, from coordinate 66,398,619 downwards.
CGAGCACACTTTCTCTTTTCTACAGAAACAGAGACAGCCAGGGGCTGCAGATGAGTCTGCCCAAAGTTCTGAGCTGCCCTCAGAAATGTAACGGCTAGTTGCAGGACCTGAATGCCCTGTCATGGATACTGAGGCTGGTACACTTTTTTGGGCATGTTTATCTATTTATTGGGAATGTTTTATCTGTAACAACCTCTTGTGCACAAATGGAGCCCATACTGTCTAATGTGATGCGTCATAACAACAAAAAGCAGAAATCAACAATTTGTGTATCCATACTATGAAAAAGTTACTGAGAATATCTGGTCCTGGTTATTTCAGGACCTCCTAGTATAGGTAAGCAAAGTATCCAGTCTCTTTTTAAGAAAAAACTTAACTGAAAACCAGGAATGTATGTATTACAATTCAGAAGGTATTAATGGAGCCTTTAAAATTCGAATGTAATTAAATATTTTCTATTGCATGTTCAAGTTTAGCTCAAGATCCTCAGCTTCATCAACTTTTTAATTATCTAAGCACAGTTTCTGCTTGCTTGACTTCATTTCTAGCAGTAATCTTCTCATCCAGTAAACGCTTTCCATCAAAAGGGCAATAGCAGTAGTTCAGAATGGTGTTTGGAATGCCAATACAGAACCAGAGAATGATAGAATCGTAGAACCATTCAGGCTGGAAAAGATCTCTATGATCAAAAACTGTCAGCTCATCACTACCGTGCCCAAAAACCACGTCTCCCAGTGCCGTATCTACATGTTTTCTGAAGGCTTCTAGGTGTGGTGACTCCACCACCTCCCTGGGCAGCCTGTTCTATCACCTCACTACTCTTTCAAAGAAGACATTTTTCCTAATATCCATCCTGAACCTCCCCTGGTGCAACTTAAGGCCATTACCTCTCGTCCTGTAGCAGTTATCTGGGAGAAGATACCAACTCCCACTTTGCTACAATCTCCTTTCAGGTAGTTGTAGAGAGGGATAATATCTTCCCTGAGACTCCTCAGGACTAAACAATCCCAACTCCCTCAGCCGCTCCCCAGAAGACTTGTGCTCCAGACTCTTCATCATCTTCATTGTCTTTTGGTTTGGATATGCTCCAGGATCTTGATGTCTTTTTTGTAGTGAGGGCCCAAAACTGAACACAGTACTCAAAGTGCAGCCTCACCAGGACTGGGTACAAAGGGATGATCACCTCCCTACTCCTGCTGGCAGCACTCCTGATACAAGCCAGGTTACCATTGGCCTCCTTGGCCACCTGGGCACACTGCTGGTTCATGTTCAGTCGTCTGTCAACTAAACACATCTCCGCCACGCAGCTTTCCAGCCACTCTGCCCCAAGCCTTCACCATTGTATAGGGTTGCTGTGACCAAATTGCAGAAGACAAACTCTTATCGGTGTTACAGCATGGAATTTTTCGCGCCTGGTACGCCCACAGCGCATACATACAGTGTGACAGACATCGTACATTCTAGACTATTTTGATTACAAGGTATGTTACACAAAGCCTTTTGCCCACGGTGGACGGTTTGAAGGCGTGCTTCTACCCCGTGCTAACCAGCACACTGGTAGATCAGGCCCTGGACCAAGCACGTGCAGTGGCAAAGCGTCGCTTTGCAGTTTCCCTGTCCCTCGCACTCCCCCTGTTGTTCTGCCGTGGCGTGTCCCTGCGGGAAACCCGCACAAAGGGGGTGGCCATGTGCAGGTGGGGGGAGCTGGCAGTTCCAAGGTGTTGTGGTAGGGCAGGTGTGGAGACATTCAGCTTTCATTTCCCAGTATTTCCTGCCAAAATGGAAAGAAGAACGAAGATTTAGATGGGCCAGCAAAACGTGTTTATGTAGAAGCCTTTCAAAGATTCTGTAGTACCTGTGACTATCAGACAGCCACTGATATACTGAAATATTTTACACGTAGGGAAACGCTTGCTCTCGCACACCCTCAGTGCATGAACCAGCACTGACTTCATTCCTGGGTGGAGCTGCAGTGGTGTTTTGTGCAAGCGGAGAGCCAGGCCTGCCCTCCTGATCCGCGTTGTAGGTGACAACGTTACAGCTTTGAAACTACTGAAAAAAACAACGAAGGCAGCCTCATAACGAAGCCGACTTGAGGCTGCAGAGCCTTCCTACCCCTCCTGCCTGGCAGTGTGTGCTCAGGAGGCTCCCTCACTGCCTCCCCATCCCCCAAACCCATAAAGCCAGAGCCCTGCAGGGGCAGCAGTCCCAATAAAAAGGCCGCTCTAAATGCCGTGGATAAGTTTATGTGGCTGCTATTCAGGCGAGGGCAGTGTTTTGATTGTTCTCCCCGACCTTTTCACCCGCCTTCCATTGCGGCAGAGGTCGTGGGGCAGGAATAAGCCCAGGCCTGGTGGGACTGCGATGTGAGGGCAGGGGAGATAGCGTTTATATAATCGGTCACTATGCCTGGAAAGGGGAGAAAGGCGACAGGACTCCTCTTTGCAGGCAGAGATGGCAATTGGGAGCAGGGTGTCTTAGGCAGCTGAGGTGTTTTTTTTTTGTTTTTTTTCCACATACGGAAAAGACACGGGACACTGTGCTGCTCTGGGAGGCAGCGGACATCGCAATCACATTCCCCCACACGAGACAGAAACAACGCATCCAGCCGCCGGCCGACCTGCCAGCTCCAGCAGCCCACTGTGAGGGCGTGAGGCGGCCATGACGCCCGCCCTGGGGCCGCTCCAGCACCGGGAACAAAATGGAGGCCCCACCGGCCAGGCCCGCTCAAGCCCCACGCGCAGCACCCAGCGTGCCGCGAGTGCGCGTCTCTTCGAAGCTTGTCGGTAAACGCCCGGCGCGGCGGCAGCCGGCGCTGACCCCGCAACAAAGAGCAGGTTCGCGCCCTTCCCCCACCCTGCGGGCGGGAGGAGGGGCTGGGGGAGGGGAGGGGGGAGGTGCGGGGCACGTGACCCCGCGGGGCCGCGCGGCGCGGGGGTGGGGGAGGGAGGGGGAGAGAGAGAGAGAGAGAGAGAGAGGGGGGGGGGAAGGGAAGAGCGAGGCGGGGGATGGGCGAGCGTGGCCCTGTGTATAATGAGTAAATGAAATTGAAGTAAAAGAAGGTTATAAAAATCACCGGCTCGGTGCCGCAAGGTCCGCCATGTTCTGTGGCGCAGCTCCCTGGGCGCCGGCACTGAGGGCTGTGCCACCCCTCCCCAGTCCTGCAACTCCCAACCCCCCCCCCCACCCCGTGTCACCGCAGCTCCCAAGTGGAAGAAGAAATTGGCTGCAGAAATCTGAATTTCGAGGCCACATTTTGCCACGTGTGGGTGCCCCTCTGGCTCAGAATGCAGGGGTGCATAGATATGGGGGAAATCCCTCATGGGGGTGTGCTGAGCCACATGGATGTCCTTCCTTGGGGCAACACAGCTGCTGTGACTGCAGCTAAAACAAAAGGGCTCAAGGGATACTGCTCCTTTGCATCAGCGCTTTGGTGAAGCTTTCCTAAACGTTCACTAAATGAAACAAAAATACCAACTCCCCCCCCCCCAAAACTGAGGTCCCTCAAATGCTGTCTGGAATCTAACAGATTCAGGCGGGTCTCCTGGGAGATGTTACAGCAGATGATACAGTGAAGTAAACAACGCTGTGAAATGGCACTGCAAGCTGGGTAGCTCATTCTAAGGGTAAAAGTCAGGATGATGTGAGTGATGTGGTATTACTTGGAGATGTAAAATCAGGAATTTTACCCCCAGCAGAGGGCCAGTTTCTCTGCTGACCTAATCTGATGCTATTCCAACAATCTCAGAAAATCACACTGATTAATACAAGAAGTGATTCTGATCCTGCAGCGATGAGAAATACCTTTCAGCAAAAGCAAATAAAGGGGACTGCAGAATTCAGGCCTGGTGTAAACTGGTTGTTACATAAACAATAATCATGTCCATAATTAACACAGGGTCACTTTAGCGTGTTTGAAGTTATCAGTGTGATTTAAAAGCTTTTGAAATTCACTTGGAATGTTAGAGTGGCAGTGGTAGAACATTAGTGTTTTCCCCCTTTTTAAGTATTGCTGTGCAGCTTTAACCCTGAATCACATCACAGTTGTATTTGGCAAGTTAGCTTTTGTTGGACTGGTTTAACACACTTAAGGAATCCCGAGTATAATTCTTTCTAGTGTATCAACCTTATTCAAGAAGAAAACAGAGAAAAGCAAAGGTTTTTTTGTGCATGTGCTGGGGAAAACTGAAGTGGCCATCATTAATCTGCCATTCATTTTGTACACTCTGATAAATAATCTCTTGTGGAAAAAAAACATTAAAACATATTTGTACAGGCTATTTGATTTCTTCTGCTGCTGGAGTTATGTTGCTCAGTCTGTTATCTGAACGAAGCTTATGATAAAATGGGCAAACTGACAGGAAAATAAGACCTAATGATGGAGAAAATCCAAATGGAAAGCATGGTGTAATTTGAAGAGGATCCACCAGAATCACTGGACACCTCTAATGCTTGTAATCTCAACCAAAGTAATAAGATACTTTTTTTAAAAAGCTATTGAAAATTCATTGTACAGCTTAAGCAAAATACAATTTTCCATCCTGCAATGTTTGAGATGTTATTATTCAGTTTGCCTCATTAATGCATGTGCAGTCTTGTTTATCTAAGCTCAAATGTAATGAAGCTTTATGTTTTGCTCAGGATCTTTCTGGGAGGATACCGTGCAAAGGAGAAAAGTGGGGAGGCTGGGACAACAGAGTCCTTGAAGTTCTCTCTCTACTTCAGCAAAATAAAGTATTCTTAGTAGCTTATCAGGAAAGGCAAGATGAAAAGTATGTGGTGGCATCAATTACAGATCAAACTGTGTTTGTGTGCATGCATATGCAAGTGTGTACTGATAGATGTGTGTTCTAACATGTTCAGTTCTGCAAAAGAACGTTGTTGCTGTGCCATAATAAGTGCTTCACATTTGATACTAGAAATTGCCTGACAGAAGAAAACAAACCTTTTCAGATCACTGCATTTAGGTATAAATCAGTTGATATTCCTGTTATATGATAAATACTTGTATCATAGGGAAAATACAGGTTATCTTATATGCTGGGCTTAGTACCATAATACATATAGTGTCCTTGGTGGACATTTATTTCAATGGAAGCCAAAAATGTGATAGTTATTTTCCCTTTGGGTTTTATTGTGATTATGTCAACATCCATTCTGGATTGTTATGGTGGGATACGCTGAATCCTTAGATCCTTTGGCCACTTGGCTATCTCTCTTCTGAAGCAGCTCCTTGTTTTTAAGGCTACCCTACCCTAGCCCATCTTTCTCTTTTTCTCTTTACTTGTCCTCTTGTATTCACACTAAAGCAGAGTAATGAAACGTTGGGGTGCAGCTAGCTCTTGATGCGAACACCATGTCACGTGCCATGGTGCCCGACCTCTTCCCGTATACCAAAATCTCACATACAAGAAGTAAAAGGACTGTTTCTTTCTGTTCACAACTGAAATCCTGCACATTTTCAACAGGCGTTACTCATTGCTTCTTTTCAAAGCCGTAAGGATTGTTGACCTACTTTCAGGTGGAAAAAGAGACACAGAGGCAGCAATCTGTTCTGTAGTGCGCTGTAAAATGAATCTCCTCCACCAGTACATGAAACAGTCATTGGCATTCAAGTCTGAGTATCTCCTTTGATTCTTCTGGTGGTGCTTTTTAAAGTGAGTGGTCACAGATTTAGGGGAATTTTCTCTTTTAAAATGGATCTGATCACGTGCTTTTTTTTTTTTTTCTGCTTATATAAATCAGATCTGTTGTTTTTCCAGACTCACGTTTGGAGGAGTTCAGGCAAGGGCTTGGAGATGTATGTGGTCCTTCAGCCTTCGGGCCAGGATGTATTTAGCCGTGGTGCATTTATGAGGCCTGTGGGTGTGATCAAGGAGCAGGTTTTCAGAATCAATTAGAGGCAGCCTAGCGTCCTGGAGAGGGAAGGCAGGGGAGCTGACCCTGGTGGATCTCTGCACGTCTGATACCAGTTGGAAAGGGTCTCAGCCTGGGAGGATCGGCAGCCTGTCAATTGCTGACTCCCACTTCAGTTTCACCTCATCAGTAGAAAAGTCATTCTGGAACGCAAGAGCTTCTTTCTCAGATTTCCCCCTGACATCCAGTGCTGAATGTACCTCCTGTGGCTGAACTGAAAATTTCATCACCTTTTTTATTCCTCTGATTTTACTCTTCCCCTTTCATTCCTTACACAGAACAGAAAACACGTGCAAGGAAAAGCAGCCAGAAGGACCCTCAGTCGATGGGAGCTGGGATGTTATTCAACGCAATTACTCTGGGAGACTGTGTAGCTATGCAACAGCAATGCCAGAGAGGAGCCCTGGGGAATTACATCAGCTTTTTTTTTTTTCATTGGGGGAAAAATCCTGAATAGTGTTATGAGCTGTCTAACTCTAATCAGCACTGTCCTAGTTCATAGCAAAGCACGCACAGTGAACCAAGAGCGGAGCACGCACAGTTGCTGCAACGCAGTTTTGAGAAAGCAAGGCATATAATTTCCTGTGGAGCTGTGAAGTATGGAATAGGTAATAGGAAACACAGACTTTTTCCTGGTAATCCTTTCCGTGTATAATCTGTTTCACCTCCTTTGTCTCCTTGTTGTCATTCATGACTCAGCACCCCGTTTCACAAACCCCGATTCCTCTCTCTCCTCTCTGGTGCCAGCCCTCTTGCAGGACTGCAGATCTGCTTCCTTCATCTGCCCACTGGACATGACTCATCTCTTCTTGGACACTGGCCTTTGCCGCTTGCTTTCTGATGGTAGAAAATATCACACTGAGGCCAAAAAAGAAAAAAATAAATCCCATTTAAGGAACTTACTGCTGTACTCGGCTGATTGCAATGCCAGCTTTGGCCACATGGGAAGCAGGTACCTCCCCGGGCTCTGTATGTAGGCAGCATGGTGCTTTGTCCCCACTGAAGGCTCGGTCTCACTTCCTCCTCTCTCCACAGGGACCAGCAGTTTGCAGCCTGCACAGCTGGACGTGAAAGCCAAGAAACCTTTCACCTTTCCTACTAAGTGACAGCACCCACTGCATATTCTTGCTTTTGCTTCCACGTCCCTTGGAGTGTTGTCTCTGCAGAGCAGGCATTTTGCTTTCCTTTGCGACAATAATTCAAGGTTTAAACACTTGCCAGGCTAATGGTTCTGACATGCAGACAAAATGAAATAACTCAAGAGTGGAGCTGGCAACTGGGGAACTCCAGAAACAAATTGATCTGGCAAGTTTTCATTATGCTTCAGGGAACAGGTTGATCTGACAGAAATAGAAGTTGGCAAATAGATTACCTCTTGGAAAATGGCACGCTGATGAGGGGTGGCGTCTGATCTGGCTCAGGGAGGTGGGGTTGGCTGGCTCGGTGGAAACGAGGAGAATGAGCCCTCATTGGAACTGAGATTCTGTCATTTGAGCGTTTCATAAAGTGCTCTGCAGGCTCGCAGCTTTCTCCTGCAGCACCCGTCACCATCACAAGGCTCTGCCAGAGCACATCAGCCACGACTTTCCGCATCTTGTTTTGCTTTGGCTCCACACCCTTGTGGTCTGCTTCTGGCCTTTCCTTCGCCAGTCTCCTGGGCTTCTGATCCACCTCAGCCTCCCTTTTGTGCGCAGGGCCACGGAGAGTGAAGGGTCGTGGAGATTTTGCCCAAATTGCCCAATTATGGTAGCTGCTATCACAAGCACCATATGGCTTTATACCTGCAAAGCATCCAGGCGCTCAGTGCCAGGAGAGAAGAAACTGTCTTGTAACCTGATTTATAAGCCTTCTGTGTGGCTGATGGGGACAGCAAACCTCCAAAGCAGTTTAAACATTTGCACTGTGTGCAAGATGTCTTCTGTGATCAGTTTAAGGCATGAAAACAATTCATTCTTTTAAAAAACAAAAAGATTCCCTTTACATTTCTACTAATTAAAAATAATGTCTCTGTTTCTATTTGTAAATATAATCTCTTTAAAAGTTGCCTGTTCTTTCTATAAATTCTTCCTGTTAGCTGTACTGTGTGGGTTCTTGTTTTTTTTTAATGATTCGTCTTTCAGCTACTCACTGTTACCTTATATGGTCTCTCTATACAGCTGAGTTTTTTCTTAATGAATGGTATTCTTCATAACCTATTTTGATGGTTGATAAGAATAACAACTTCTTACTGTTACTTTTAACAGTATAGAAAAGAAGAAATTTAATCATTTTTTTTAGCAAGTACGCTAATTTCCCATGGAATGAGTACCTTCAACAAAATGCTTTAGCTGAACTGTATACAAAGAATAAACCTATGTCTCCAAAGTTGTTCAGATGTCCTTGATTATAGTTTGGGAACAGCGGTAAGTTCTTACATCATGACACGCACAAACATTATCTTAAGGTGAAAAAATAGAAAATAAAATAATTATCTCAGTTCACTCAGTTAATGCACAGTAACAGCTATCATAATAAAAATTAAAACCCTACAGTGAATGCATTGCACAGTTCCCATGTTCATAACTTCAGAATCTCTCTGGCCCCTCATACTTGCCTGATTGAGAAGAAATACGCTTGTCTGGGAGAATAAGTGTTCATGAGAAGAGCTGGAGAGTAGTATAGTAGATCAAACACAGCGTATATGTAGGAACTCTTGCAATTTTTTGTTTTCATCTTTTCTTACTGTCTTTCTGACAATTTCCTGCTAGCAATCCATCTGTTGCACTTTCAGTTAAGATAATGTATAAATCTTGCAGCAGTTATGAAAGGATTATGAGAGAAGGGTTCTTTTTTATTTTTGTTTTAAAACGTTATAAAGTAGCTTGGAGAAGTGCACAAATAAAAATGCCTAACAGATAACTATGACAGTCTGTTGTAACAAGAAACACAACCCCATTGTTCTACCAGGAAAGTATCTCAAATGTATTTCAGTTGTGTGCAGCTGTGGTAATGAATTATCCGTGTCAGTGACGTCTTTATTTTTGTGTTATTGTAATTAGTATATAATCAAGTCATGATTCTGAGCATTTTAAACATTTTCTTAAAATTCACATTATCTTTCTCTAGTCTACAGTAGATGGTATCACATTTTTACCAAAATCACATTTTCTAGAATTCTTCACAAATCTGGGATTGATGAATTTAAATGGTTTTGTATGATTTTTTTTTAATGCCACATTTTTCTTTTGTTTAAAAATGGCATCTTATTCTTTGTTTTTGTCTTTAATTCAAACCCAGCTGAATCCCTTCTAGCTGGTACACTAATTGCATTTTAGAGTTTTGCCACAGTATCTTCTGGGTCTTGACATGTTATTATATGCCACAGTTTAATGCCAAACTTTGTTACCCAGCCTGTGAAAACAAATGAAGTTAGTATGAAAATTGTTGATTCAGTATCAACTTTGATGGGTTACTAGAGAACACTGATATACTCCGTCCCATCTTAAATTAGGGTAGGTATTTCATGAAAAACGCTGTGTGAACATAAATTAATATATGTATTACCCACATAAAGCCATTCCTGCAATGAACTCCAGCTGATCAGATCAGAGTAAGCAGGGGACTATTTCAATTCTTAATATATATTTTCTGAGGGTAAGGAAAAAAAACAAACCCAAAAACATAAATGAAGAACACGTACAGTTTAAACAGATATGCTTATTTAAAAATAGTTGTTGTTTATTACCCAGATCTTTCTGAGATAAAATGGTGGTTCATCACTAACCTCTCATTTCTGAAAGTTTTAGAGTTTTAGTGCTCGTAAGATTAAGTTGGCAAAAGGGGAATGTTTTCATGTAGTCGTTCAGCACTCAGTGTGATGCAGGGGTGGTTTTGAGAGGAGACACAGGACTGCTTCCTATTTTTCCACAAAGAGTCAGCAGGTTACTTGAAAATGATTCCACTCGTGGACCTCAAAATAAGCCATAAAGAGGAGTGAGCAGATGTAGAAGTAAAGCAACACATTGTGCTGATATTGAGCTGTTGGGAGCGTGTTGCCTCTCACGGACCAGTTGCTGCCTCTTGGTCATCCTATGGACATGAATATGGAGACATCCTTTGGGTTGTGGCAGTGGCTTTTGTCATATTTAACAGCTGGTGGACTCTCCTTGTCTCTTAGAGATGCTATGCTGTTAAGTGTGTTCCATTGAGTGGGGTTGATTCTTGCTGTATGCTTTGTCCTGCAGGGTAGGAGATTAGTGGGAGAAAGATATCAGTGTGGTGATTTGTGATTAGTTACTTTTGCTGCCCTGTCTGAATCACTCAGCTCAGCAAAGACAGTTGAATGTCGGGCAATGAGCATCCATATGACAGCATATTAAAGTCATTAATAGGAGGTGATGAAGATAAGGATTCGGTCTGTGCCTTCCCTTCCCTTCCCTTCCCTTCCCTTCCCTTCCCTTCCCTTCCCTTCCCTTCCCTTCCCTTCCCTTCCCTTCCCTTCCCTTCCCTTCCCTTCCCTTCCCTTCCCTTCCCTTCCCTTCCCTTCCCTTCCCTTCCCTTCCCTTCCCTTCCCTTCCCTTCCCTTCCCTTCCCTTCCCTTCCCTTCCCTTCCCTTCCCTTCCCTTCCCTTCCCTTCCCTTCCCTTTCCCTCCTTTCCCTTCTTCCTTTCTTTCCTCCTTCCTTTCTTTCTTCCTTTCTTTCTTCCTTCCTTTCTTTCTGAAGAGACTTCATATTTTTGCCAGTATTGGTGCTGCATTGTCACTGGTAGTGATAGGATGAATGATTTAGGCTGGTGCAGGCTTTTTAAACACGCAGTTGTCAAGACTGACTATAGGTCCGTGGCAGCCACACAATTGCAATGAAGAGGACTAGCACAGGCACTACACATCAGAGGATCAACATTTTTAGCCTCCTGATTAAATACAAGCTGAAAGAAGATGATGACTGAGAATAAGAGTTAAAAAAGGTCTCTGTTCTTCATTTGTCCCACTATGCTGGGGGACAAACCTCCTTGGAAAGACTAACAAAGAATCCCGTCATGAATATATGTATGTGCCAGCCTGTGTGTCGGTGTGCAGGTGCATGCATTTGAAAAGGCATTACTGTCTACCACCAGACAGATTCTTGCTTCCTTCCTTTTGGTTGGGAAGCTTGGGGAGACAAAGATGATAGTTGCGTATAGGAAAGACCTTTCCTCAAGATGCTCTGAATCCAGTCAAAAGATCTCAGCAGGCCTTAGAGCCTGGCCTTCTGAAATTTCTGCTAGGAAGGATAAGGGCTGAAGGAACAAAAGTGTGTGTGAGTGCTCTGAACAGTGTTTCTTGATATGTGATTTCTCATTTGAGGTAGGTTTACCTTTATTCAACCTGTCTGCTTTAACCTTTATTTGTAGTGTGGATTGGATGATCTGGACATTTGTAGTGAGGAGCAATGAAGTGTTTTCTAGGGCACAACATACCTTTAATTTGATGGGCGTCCATGTAAGGACATGGATAGATCTTTTTGTGTCTGCTTATGGCAAGGTCTTGACATAGGTGGAAGGCAGCACATGACCTTTGTTCCTGGTTACAGGACCTTGTTTCAGATCACCAAAGGTGGGCTATAATTCTTTCATATCAAACACTTCTCTTGGTTTTTAGGTGATCCCAGGATACACTGAGATGTTATTTTTTGATGGCTGAGTGCAAAAGTTTTTTCTTCCCACAGTTCTTGAGGGAAATGAAAAGTTTTTCACCAGTCAGTACTGGCTGCGTTGCATCCCAGTTTTCACTCATTCCTGTAAGAAATGTTATTTATTTGTTAGCATTAGATGTTATCAAATATACAGCACATTTATTAATTACTGCAACAGTGTGTACAATTAAGAAGTATGTGTTTAAAATAAAATGAATTAGTATTTGACTGTGTAAAATTGCAGCATTCCTACTTGACATGCAAACCTTCTGTTTACAAATGCTTTGTGTGAAGTATTTTTTTTACTTTAAACTCCTCTCCATCCATTTATCCAGAATGTTAAAAAAGGTATAATGCTGTGAAAGATGCAAAGAGATATTTTTATTTTGAAGTTTGCTATATTATGGTGAAGATATGTGGTATTGTGGTATGTAAGACAAGAAATACGTATTGTGCAAATTGTGTTGCAAAGTTTAGACACAAAAAATACTCTAAATTTTCTATTGTAATTCCTGTTATGATAAAACATTTCTCTTATTGATGAGGTTTGGATAAATGTTTAAAATGGAAGCATTTTTTAGGAAAGATGCAGATTTGGTGAAACAAAAATAATCCATGGACTTTGTTGAGAGACTTTTATATTTACAAAAAAATCTAAAAGATGCCAAAATAATCTGAATATTTTGCTTTGACTTTCAAAACGAAACTTTCAATTTTTTTAAACTTGGATAGATTTCCTGCCTACAGTTCCACTTTCATTAAAAAAAAGCTTTACATTGGAATGATGTGTGCAACACTGACAGGAATTTCAATTCACTGTCTACTGCTTTTTCTGTCCTCATTCCCTTCTCCTATAGAGGTTTTTTCAGAATTGCCGTTGACTAAAAATATCCATGATATTTGTTGGTATGTGTCTGACAACTGTGATTTCCATATCTCTCCCTTCATGTTGTATCACTTCCACGGCTATCCCACGCTTTTTGGACACTTGATTTTCACAATATGCCTGACTGCCAGTTGTCCGTCTTGCTTCTGTCACATGGGTGGAGGCACTTTTTCTCTAAGCTTTATAATCAGTGGCAAGAGTTGGAGAAAGTTTTTCTTCCAAAGGCCTTGGGTTTCGGATACTGTCCACTGTGAATTGTACTTTATTCAGCAAGTTGTCATGAGCTACAGCTTCACAACCAGCACCAGTTTCTGCAGCATAGAGGTTGGAGTGGTCACTTCTTAAGTGGGAAAGTGTTTAATTAATTAATTAATTAATTAATTAACATCAATGCAAGCCATGTAATAGCAGCCTTTTCTTCTCAGGCACATCCCTGAGAACCAAGCAGCGGCAGTACCAGACTGGCACAATTTGGAGATTCCTTTAGAAACAGTGCTTCTTGAAGCTCTTACAGTGAGGCTTGGCCACTTGAGAGGCACCATGTTGGGCCTCGAGACTGGTCTGTGCTCTGCAGGAGCTGCCATCAGGGACATTCAGCATGGGGCCTTTATCTGCAGCTAGCCCTGGCACCCAGCTCCCAATCCACACGGCCCTGGGGCAGTGGAATAGGTTGGGGAGCCACGGGAATTGTGTGGGGTCCTGGGGCATGGACAGGGCTGGGATCCCCAAGAGTGGTGTTCTCCTTAGGGGCACAAAGGCAGGCAGGCAGGCAGGTGGATGGATGTGGTTCTGTCCTGTGGCTGCTTTGATGAAAGGCTTATAGCAACGAACAGAAAAAGGCAAATAGCACTTCTCAGAAAGCTTGTAATATGTAACGGCTTACTCATGTTAGTTAAATCATTTATTTACATAAACTGAAATTTAGCCCTTTACATGTGCTGCAGTGGTCTGCAACATGAAGTACTGTGCAGAGTGTCTGATTCCTGCACAGGACCGTTCCTGTTCCAAGGTTTGTTGGGCTTCCCTCAGCTGCCTCTAACATTCCTCTGCTAGATGGATTATGCATTCCTAACAGTGAAATACAAACTTTGTGCTTAGGCATTTCCCACCAAGCCCAGACTCTCTGCAACTCAGTGCTGAATGCTGATTTAGGGTTCCTGTGTGAACAAACATTCCCCAGAAATGTGCTTTCCTGAGTGGTACCGCATCCACGCAATGTGCAGTTGAGGTCACTCAGTGCCAGGCCAGCTCTGTCTGCAGGCCTTCTGCTGAAAAAGAGCCCCAGATAGCATGGAACAGGAAAGGGAGGAATGCATGCAGGACCTAGCAAGGTGGTTTTAATTAAGATAAAAAATTGTGAGCATTGCAAGCTGGGGGATTTGTAACAAGTTCCTCAGCAATAGTACTTTCAAAACACTTCCTCACCTGCCTGAAGAGAGAGACTGCAGCCCTGTATATGTCTGCTAATGTGCAGAGAGCAGGAAAATAGATCAAAGCAAATGTGTTAATTAGGAAAACACGAGTGAAAATGCAAGTAGAAATACATTATCGTTACTATCACTCCAGAATGGGCCATTCAGTCCCTTTCGGAAAAACAAAAGGAGTTTTGTGAAGTTTTTTGAGTGATAGTAAAAGAAAATCCACAAGACCCTTCTTTGGGACCTAGGCTAAAGTCTGAATCTCTGCAAGCTTTACGTGTTCTGACGCAAAAGAATATGACAACATATGAACATACAAAACTTAATGTTTTCGTATAAAGATTTTAATGCATTGAACATTTTGTGCAACTTCATGTAGTCTTTCTACACAGGATAGGCATATAATTATGCAAAACATTTTTATCTACCCTGAAGCTTTGGGAACAAGCTCACTGAGCTGTGGCTTAGTGAATTTTTGAACTCTCCTAAGGCAGAATATGATAAATTATTTGTGAAAAAGGAAATATATTTATGATGTTAGTGCCACTGGCAGTCTGGGAAGTTTCACCTTCTAGGGCATGCCAACTGCAAAAGGAGATGAGATATTTTATCTCCATCTCTCCTTTTCCATTTTTGAACCCAAACAAAAGTAAAATTATCTGTAAAGCTGAATAAAAATAGCTTCCCTGGAGCCAAAGGAGCAACATCTATATAAACAACAATGTAAAAAAGAGTTAATATTTTACTCAGTCACAAATGGAAGAAAAATTGAGAAAACCCACTGAAACAGAATTAAATATTCTACCTTAAAAGGAAAGCTGAAGGAAAAAATCCCAAAGAATCTGCCTGTGTATCAAGTCATGTTACACAATGCTCTGTGTGTGAGACTGGTGTTGTGAAAGGATTTTTTGTGCTGGTGTCAATAAAAGCTAAATTAAGCAGCAAACTCTTCCCCTTTTTACCGGGGGGGGGGGGGGGGGGGGAAATAAATCTTTAAACAAATGAGCAGTGTATATATATAAATGAATTCTGACCTCAAACTCATTCAGTTTTACAGGCCAGAAGTTTGTTAAAAGAGACTATGTTACGTTAGAGGCAGATTTGACATGTCAGGTTTAATCCAGATGCTATGAAGCCTGGGATCCTGTGGCATGTAGAATGCAAAGCCAAGGAGGAGAAATATTTCCAGGATATCGTTGTTCCCACAGCTTTACACTTAAATAATTGCTGAAGAGCAGCAATCATCAATTATGAATGATGTTCTGTCAAGTAACGCAAAGGGAGGAAAATCCACTTCTTATAAATACACTGGCCTTGAGAACGTTAGTGGTTTCATTTTTTCAGGATGGATACCTGGTCTTTACAAAAACAACTGCAGAAACTGATTGCTTGATGGCTGTAGCGCTTAAACATAATGTGAAAAATGATGGTTCTTATCTTCTGATTATTCTGGTCTTCTCCATCTCGCTTCTGCATGGAAAAAATATGAGCAGTCGCCATTTAATTGCATAAGGAAACAAACATATTTTGTAATGCTGTTATTTTACCTGAATATTTTTGTTATTGCCTTTTAATTATACAAACTGTCAAATCAGATCCTATTTGTCCTCTCATTAAAATATTGAAAATGTATTATAAGGATGAAACTTACTAAATAATTTTTACATTTCATGGTCAGATATTTTTCTGTCTGAATTGTTAATTTCCATATTTATTCACGATAATTTATTAAGTTGTTTCCTGGAGAGTCAGCAGAGCTATGGAGCGTAACCATGTTTAATTTAGATCATAGCTCCATGTATATTAATCCTGGATATGTATCAGACTAGGCAGCAAATATAAATTAATCTGGATGAGGTGTGAGCATGCCATCATATTTTTGCTAAATTACCCAACACAATCACAAGCGACATGATGCTTATGCCACAATTAGGCTTCATCTCAATTCAGGGAAGACGAAATGTATCTGATCAATCATTATTCTATCAGGACAAATTTCTTCATTAAAAAGTATATCTGAATAAATATGAACTTTGACTTTAGCAAAGCCTGTGCCTTGGTCTACCACAATATCCTCCTAGCTGAACTGCTGAGAGATGAACTGTGTAAGCGAACAAGAAGGCAGTGTGGAAGTCTGGTTATAATGTCAAGCCAAAAGAGTAGCGATAGTGATAGCGATAAAAAAACAAAACAGCTAGCTGTCAGTTTCTAATGGTGCCTTAAAAGGATTTATGCTGGAACCAGTATTATTTAGCACCGTTACTGTGAACTGAATGATGGGACAGAGTGAATTCAGCTGAGTTTCTGATGACTCCAAATTGAAAGGGAGTGACTGCTGCACGGGACGGTCATTCAGAGAGACTATGACAGACTAGAGAAATGGTTTCAGAGGAACTGAATAAAGTCTGGCAAATCTTAGAGGAAAATCATGTATCTGGAATGGAGTAATTCCACGCATGAAAACAGGCTGTAAACTGACTGTCTGGAAAGAGATTTTGCAATAAAAAACCTGGTGACACTTGTGGATGACAAATTGAACATGAGTCAGTGGTTTGCCTTTGCAGCAAAGGTGGTCATTCTCAAGTTGGGCTGAAGGAGCTGAAGAAGCTTAGAAGCTTAGCCAGCAGATTCTTCCCTTCTGTCCAAACAAAGAAAATCTAAATATTTCAATTTTATATGTTATTACCCTTTAGATGTAGCACATTATCTTATAAGCTAGTATGGATTTTAGGAATGTTATATCGGACAGGAATGCAGTATACCAAATACAGGCCCTGTTCATACATGGCTTTCATTTTGCAATGGGCTGTTAACTGCTACCATTGAAATTCTTCCAAAACTAGTCAAGGAAGCATCTCCTACAGACTTGGGAGTAACTAACTGAGCAGGTGAATGTCTTGTTTTGTAGCTGTACTTTCATTCAAGATGATGATGAAGTAATCTGTATTGTCCTTTTTACATGCAGTCTTGGGGACAGTTTTCCATATCATGTGCATGTATTCTCTGCAGATAAGAGTTGTTTTTGACAACATGAAAGTTCAGTTTTCTTTTTCTTCTGGTGTATTCAGTTGTCATGCGTTGTCTGATGATATGTTTTTTCTTGTTTACTCCTTATTATGCAGTTTCGGACTTGTCCTCAGGAATTGGGTCTGCGTCAAAGAGTGATAGATAAACCATCACACATCAGCCAGATATGCATTCAGAGCTTTTCAGAGCTACTTATAATATACCTCAAAAAAATCCCTCTTTTATACACTGTCTTTTCTTCTTTTAGTAATTCTGTAAGCAATGAGAAAAAAATATAATCCTATCTTTTCTTTAAACATAACCCAAAATTTAGGTTTTGTTGAGAGAAAATTGAAATCCGGATGTGGATCAGGAATTCAAAATCTGGATGCTCTATTCTGTGATGAGTCTGTGTGCACTAACAGGAACTTTTTTTTAGGAAAATAAGCCCATTTTCATTTTCCTAAGACTGAAAACATCATGATATTGAAGCTTTCCTGAATATCCAAACAAGTATAAAAACATTTGCTTTCTTTGCAGCACATTTATTGTGAGCTCACTGGAGTATTGCTCACTGAATTATTGCTCACTGAATGCTCAAAACTCTTTTGGTATACAAATATAAAGAAGTACTCAAGGGAAAATTAGTATTAAGTCAAGTATTGTTATGTAATTTCTTGAAATGTTATGACTACTGCTTGAGATATTTTTAGAAATAATCAAAGCATTCTATCATTTGGAAAACCTTCCTTCTGAGTCATGCAGTCCATACTCCTGCACCGTGGCAGAGCCTGATAATGCTGTGCAGTGAGGTAAATTTGGTTCTACCCTTGTGTTATCATCCCAGCTGTGCTCAGCGGTGGTCTCTGCACATGCTGTGTATGGTTAGGAAAGATAACTCTGCTCATGTTAACCCATTAAATTCCTCACATTCCTGGTCTTTTAAGAGTTCAGTCCCACGAGCTTGACTTGTGGTGTAAAGATTTCCATGGGAAAAGTAGTCTCCTTGCTTTCTTTTTTTTGCACTGCAAATCCATTTAAGTATTCACTTGGTTTATGTTGGGCTGATAAATAAGTGGCAGTGAATTACAAGATCTGTTCTTAGTCTTAAGGAAATTAATTAATTTATTCTTGTATGGTTCCTCCTGACAAACACATACTGACTACTATTCGCATCACTTCATCAAAGCATTAGGAACTTGCCTGCTGGCTAGCTTGTCTGTTCAAGCTTTAATGATGAACTTAATTTTAGTGTGTGCTATTAGAAAGGGCATATTGATATAAATGATGATAAGAAACAATTTTAGCAAATTTTAGTCTTACAGGGTGTCTACAAAACTCTCATCTATGAGAGTAAGGCCAGGATGGAGTTCTGTCGGTACATGGAAGTATTTGCAATAGGAAATGAAAAGTAGCTTAAAATATTTTCCATTTATCCACTGATGTGGAGTTAGTTCCTTTTAAAAATCCTAAGGAGATGTGACACATTTTCAAAGTCATGAGATGGTTTTAATCTGCATGGACAGCACCTTCCTCATCAGCTCTTTCATGCTGCAGACATGACGGCTTTGTTAGCCTGACAGCAATGTGTCAGTCATTGCTCCAGGAATTTGGGCTACAGCAGTTTACCAATAACCTTGCATGCTAGACAGGGATCATTATGATTCTTTTGAATTTCTTATGGCTTGACACCACTGAGCTGTCACATTTGTACCGGATTCCTTTGGTCTCCATGTGGTAATGCCACTGAAATGTCATCAATGATTATTTCCTGGTAATACACTAAAACTGCACACTGGAAGAGGAAATATTTTTTGCAAGCACAGCTCAAGTAAGGAACAGTTTTTGGAAGATGTTCAGACTTTGAGAACTGGCTTCAGAATAAGTGTGGAGAGACTGATTAATCTTCTGACAGTGGAGAGCATTGAATAGGTCTATGAATTAACAGTTTCTCTGCAGTGAGGTTGTTTGTTGCGTTGGAAAATAAATACTAAACCTATCTCAGCAGCAGGGTCTAACATTTTTTTTTCTACTATGTTGGATTGTTTGTTTTTCACTTTGACTGTTTCTGTCTGAACTGATTCATCTGGAAATTGAGTTGCAATATTGTTTAATACCTTGGAGATTTTGTTGTGAGGTAAAGAATTTACCTTGTAACAAGGAAACGTGGAGATAGGGAAACACGATGAAATTCTGAATGTTGCTTTGATGGATTTAATTAGGAGTTTTCTTTAAAGAACCACATAGTAATATAATCATGGGATAGAAAAACTCTTAACTTACTTTTTTTAAACTGAGTTCATTTTGATTTGATTGATTTTGGATGAATATCCTTTTGCTGGAGGCTTTTGTATTGTTTAGACTTGCCTTTCAAAAATGATTTGGGAAGGACTTTTCCCCTCAGAATATAGCAAGTGTATTATGTATACATTTGGGCTCACTTCTTTCCGTATTTTTGTCTTCTTTATTTACTGCTGTTATTGCAGTCTGTAGACTTGTGTTAGAAGACCTGTATATATGCATATTTGTGTGCATCTGTGTGGATGTGTCCTTCTTGGTGAGTGAATGTAACTAGGGGTTCATTTGAACCAGAACTGTAATTTACACATTGCCTTGTCCACAAAGTTTCACATTGTTTTAGGCTTAGCATAAACTATTTCCACTGTAGTTTTAAGTACTTTATTAAGGTTCATCAGTGTACACTAACTGCTGCCTCAACATACTGATGTAGAGCTTGCAGTGCTGGTTCTTCCCTTACTTAGGGTGAGTGATTTATTTGCAAGAAGATAATGGAGAACTGGGCGTTGTTAAAGACTGCCAGGAAAAAGCAGATTCCCCATGCAGTATTAGATGGATTAATGATCCTTTCATTGTAAGGTTCAAGCTTAGCAGCAACTAAAACAGAATGAATTACAAGAAATGAAAAATGTTTCCCCTCAGCGCTGATAAACACAGCAGAGCTGGTTGGTGTCATTCTGTTAGTTGTAATTGCAGGCAATGTAAGTATTGAAATCAGGTAAGGATACCCGGCCAACCTCTCAGGAAAGCAGAGGGGCAATGAACAGTGAGAGAAAAGAGAAGAGCCTGAGAGATCAGAATAAGATCGACAAGGAGCTGAAAGACGTGTTTGTTGGGCTACTGCTCCTTTTGTTGCAAGTATTAGAAAGTGTGCTACGAATGAGACAGGGAACTGAAGAAAGGTAAAGATTACTGCATTTTTGTCAGGACAGGTGAATGTCACCACAAAGAGCTGAAATACAGTGTTTCCAGGACACAATTCTAAACATGTCACTTCGGCCTACTTTCATTCTTTGATAAATCTATTTGGTAAATTTCTTCAGTAAGACTATGATACTATCCAGAGTGATTTCTTTTTTCTGATTTCATGAAATTTAATTTTGAAGAGACAGTCTGTGGCTAGAAAAACCTTACTCTTTGGTTATGAATGTTTCATTGAAAATATGAAAAGATGCTTCACATGATGTGTTGACAGGATTTGCCCTAGACTATGTACTTTGTGTATGATAGAATAGACTTCACTTATTTAAAATGTGGAAACTTGTGAGGGTAAATTATAAGCTTGGCAGAAAGATTAGAATTTAAACTACATTTGGAAATTAGGAAAGATGGCCTAAATCATCCTGATGGAATTTGATAAGGAAAAGACCCCATTTCTCTATTTAGGAAGATGACTTTAAGTTGTAGGTGCACAATGGGAATGAGTTGATCATATAAGAACCAAATCACAACAAATTGCCACATTTTTAGGTTTCTTAGAGAATGTGGAGAAGAACTTGTTTGGCACAGAGTGCTTTGTAACTATCTGTGAGTCTCCTGCAGGGAAATGCTCTCTTGGTGTGCAAGTTCTTAAGTTATTGCAAAAGAAACCCAGAAGCAGTTCAGAAATGGAGTAGAGGTTAGACATTGGGATGTGTGGGTTTAACAGAAGGGGTCTACAGAGAATATAGATTCTGTGGTTAGGAGTATCTCTTCAATGGAAACATTATCATTGCTTCCATCCTTGTCAGTTTTCATCAGATGTCGGTCCTTTGCTAATCCCCAGTGCCTGGAATGGACAGAGATACTTTCAATACAATTACTTCACAGTGTACAGAGAAGAACAGAGAAGAAGGAAAGGGACAGTGGTTGTCATGAGAGCAGTTACTGACCTTTTTCTTAGTCTTTCTTTTCCTTGGTATTGGAGAAGGATCATTGATGGAAGTATGATAGGATGCTGTGGAAGCTGTGCTGTGTATACACCTGGGCAAGTGTAATCTTGGGAAAAAAAAGGAAACATGATAGGCATTCCCATTTGGCTTGATATAACTTACTGTCATGGTTTTATGATTTTTGGTATTGGTATTCCACATCATAACAACATGTAGTGCATTAAGAGTTAAAGAGTTAATACTCCAACTCCATAGATCATTGATATTTCCGGGTATACCTGTCTCAGAAGAGGAGAACTACATTCCCCAGAGGACTTTGCGATGCTTTGCATTTGTACGTATTTTCCGCTCAGAGGGAAAAGATAAAAACTCTCTGCGGTCACGGGACACTCTTTCCTTCGGGATCAACTCAGCAGTGGGTGCTCGCTGCCGTATCGCCTTCAGCATTAGCGTAAGGCCTTCGGTTTATCGGACACTCTCTCTTGCTCATTTTTATTAGCTTCAATTCCAATTATATTGTATTATATTGTGTTATTTTGCTTTCTGATATCTTATTTAGTAAATTAGCTTTCCTCTTCAGATCGTTGCCGCTGTTTTGTTTCTAGGCCCATCTCCCTTTTCCCTTTTCCCTTTCCCCCTTTCCCTTTCCTGGGGCGTGGGTCTGCGGGTCCCCCGCACCAATCATCACGGAACTGGGCCGATCCAGCCCGCTAAACCGTTGACACTTAGAAGACACAGACAGAGTACCAAGCTATAGTTTTATGTCCTGGGAAAACCATCTCATGATTTTCTTCTTACAACAGTTCTTCCCAAGTAAGCTGGGCAAATGCTATTAGACCTGTCCTGTGAAATGTATCTTGGGGTGCAAATCCGTCTGTGATACTGGGTGTGTAGCTGAGCAACTGAAAAGCCATCTCTAAGTTACTAACAAACCGAAAACCTTAAAATTAATTTAGACCATACCTATAAGAATTTCATTTACTGCATTCTGGACAGAGAAAATGCTTGGATTTGTTTGCAGGCATATGGCCAAGGACTTGCACTTTTCTGGAATTCTCCGAAAATATAAAGTAAATATATGCAGTATACTTGGAAATACATGCAGTGTAGCCAGCTGAGTCTTTCTTGGCTCCCTTTCCCTAAGCAAGTCTATGTAGTCAGGAAAAAAAATACACATAATTTTTTCTTCTTCTGTGGATATTATTTGCAGAGATGTTGCTCTCCAGTGGAGTTATAAGCAAAATAAATAGAGATAGAGGATTATTTTCTCTTTTTTCCCTCATAACTGCAGAAGCAGGAGAATTTCTGAATTTGCAAAGAGAAAGTTATCTTGACTGGATTTCAGCTGTTGCATTCATTCATCAAAAATTACAGCTCCCTTTTTTGTTTACTCTTGTTCTTGGAGTTTTCTGAGAGACTGTTCTCCCTCATTTCCCCCGAACACTCTCATGCACACTTCCACAGACTGTGTGTCTTCGTGGTACAGCGCTAGACAAGAATGGGGCTTAACATTAGCACTGACACTGTGTTATCTTCAAAATGTGGTCGTTCTATCTTCCACTTGAGATATTAATAAACTTCAAAAGCTACTTTCAATCTAAAATAAAAAGCTCCAGGGATATCTTTAACTGTGTTGGTGCTGCTGCTGCATCTTGATGATTATCTTATCATGCAAAGATGGAAAAAAAAGAAGCCGATCTTTAATACATGTGCGATGCAAGGCACTGCAATTTCAAATTACAGATATCTGGGTATTGACCCATGGATCATTTCAATTACTTGCTTTTCTAGATATGCATGACCACTATCACCACTTCCTCAAGAGAGGCTGTGGTGAGGAGGGGGTCGGCCTCTTCTCCCAGATAACTAATGACAGGACGAGAGGGAATGGCCACAAGTTGCGCCAGGGAAGATTTAGATTAGATTTGAGAACAAGTTTTTTCTCTGAGAGAGTGGTCCGGCCCTGGAATGGCCTGCCCAGGGAGGTGGTTGAGGCACCGTCCCTATCGCTGTTCAAGAAGCGTTTAGATGAGGTGCTAAGGGATTTGATTTAGTAGCTTGGTGGGTAGGGATGGTGGTAGGAGGATGGTTGGACTAGATGATCTTGTAGGTCCATTCCAACCTAATGAATCTATGAATCTATGAATCTATGACCTGCCTCTAGCCTACCACAGTTTGGTTCAGATAGTAGATAGGCAAGCAGAGAGAAATGTTTCCTTATACTGTTGACATGCTGTCTGATAAGTAAATGCTTAAATGATGTCACATTGACTTGCAGTGATGTGATGGAAAGTAACAATAAGGGCAGTGTATGCAAGAGAAGAAAAGGCATGGATATTTTTGTTCTATCGCAATGCCCTCAGCAGGAAGTGTTGGGGCAGCAGAGCTGAGTCATCAGTGCTGGAGTTCATCCATTAACATATTGGGGGGAAAAAGGGGACAGGCGTTGAAAGAAGCTAATTTGCAGAATCTGTGCACCTAAATTTCTGTGAGACTGTAGAGGAATTCAATAGAAAGAAGAACGACTGTGTATTTAAATAATTAACTTTCTTTGGAAAAATAATTAGACCTTTTTGGGAAATTGCAAGTGACTGAATTTGACTTAATTCAAGGCTATGTTTTAAGGCATATTGCAATTGTGATGTGATGGAAATGCAACTTAAGATAAAATAGGCAATTCTCTTTTAAAATTTTGATTGAAGGTTTCTGCTTCTTTGAAGAGAAATTCTTCATTTGTTTTCAAATGGCCTATGCCCAGACATGATTTAGGGTTAAAAATTCCATTGCTTTAGCCATCACAGCTAAAGGTCCAGGCTGGTGCTGACAACAGTTTATCTTAAGCACTGATAAATTTTCCAGTGGCCATTCCTACTTCAGCTGATTGGAATTAACCCCTGTTTCACATTGGCCCTAATTAAGTAAGGTCTGACAAAGGTTCAATCCACTTTATAATCACAGAAAAGACCCAATCAGTGGCAGTACAAAAGACACGCTTCAGTGATGTAAAAAAATACCTCACAGAATTTAAGTGAAAATGTTCAAAAAGTATAGAGCAAATTCATAGATATATTTAGAAAAATTCTTGCACATACATATATAAATACAGCCCCCTCTGCCTGTATGCATTTGTTTAATGAAACCCTTTATGTTTTCCTCCTGCCAGTTCAGCTGAGCCAGTTGCTCAAATGGGCCTGTTTCCAAGTGCAGAGACAGGGCTGAGGCATGTATTATGGACTAAAATGCTCCATGCTGGTCTCCTGGGGCATATAAGCATTTCAAAACCATTCATAACAGAGCCCAGTCCTATGCTGCAGGGCAAATGACTCTGCATCAAATAGCCAGCACAAAGCAGCCAGCCACAGCGCATCGTATTACCTCCAGCTGCTCCTCCCCTGTGCTGCTTGTGGAGGAAGCGTGGTCCAAAATCTTGTGTGAAGAAATCAGACTGTGGAAAACTTGGCATTTTTATATCTTGATCTATGTTACATGCTCCTTAGCTATAGTGAAAGATTTGGTCAGAAAATACATGATGTCAGCACAGAAAAGTGCCTGGAAACAGCTCATGTGCTTGTATAAATTTCCTCTCGAGCTGCCCTCCCCCAGAAGAGAGGTTTATAGGAAATCCTCATAAAGCCATAATTGTAATCGTACACAAATGGCTCTCTCCAATGCTGACCTCTTTCTCTAGAACACTTCTCTATGTTAACGGCCGGGCTAAAGAACTATATTAGGCACTGTGACAGCAGGAAGAAATCTGGCAATCTTACAGTGTCATTTTGTGGAAAATACATTGGAGCTGCTTCTGGAATAAATTTACATGAGAGCAAAGAGGAATTAAATAGAGACGAAAGCACAGATTTGCTTGTGATGATGTGGATGAGGAAAGCAATTGCACAGAATGTTTAGCTGCATGTCTCCCTTCTGTTATTGTGTTTCTGAGTGATCAGCAGATGTCACTGCTGATGGGTGACGTGAAGCCTGTTTCCTTTCTCCAGATCAGAAAAGAAATGTCACAGCATTTCTGTTCCCTGGTGGCTTGGGAGGGCGACAGCGAAATGCCAGAAGTTTCACTGCAAATGGCTATGTATATTCTGCTGATGACAAGAACTTGTGTAGCTAATGCACTGTAAGATTGATACCACGAGTCAACCTTCCTTAGACTAGACTTCCGTAGACTTAAACTATTAAAACCTTACCCAGAACATTTAAGTAGACCATATGCAGATATGTGTATACATATGCGCACGTATATGTATGTACATATAAGTTTATAGATGAATGCCCAGGTTCTGGGAAACAGAGGGACTGTGTGTGCATCTCAACATGGCATCCTACTGCTGCTTATGAGCTTCTCTTCTGCTGCTTTACATGAAATGTTCCAGACTTGCATAACCATGCTGATGTTCAACTGCAGAATAGAAAAGATAACTTCTGACTTAAAAAAAAAAAAAAAAAAAAGATGACATTTCTGAGAGCCAAATACTTGGTGTCACAGATGATTAAAACAAATCTGAAAATGTCTGGTGAACACCAAGGTGCTCTCCTATATCATGGAAGAAAAACTCCCATGAGTCTGATTCTGAAGAAGCTAAGAGCCAGGTAAACCTAAAGGCAAAGAAAAGGTTAAAACTTAAACATGAATGTAAATTTCCAGAAATCATGGCAAGCCAGGTAGCCAAATGCTTCATGTCAGAAGTGTGAGTGGGAAAAAGTCTTTGCAAATAGAAGCTTTTCAAACCAACTCTCCTCCAGCTACATAACCACTCTGCTGATCATACAAAATACAAGGAGACATCGAAATTATGCCTGGCATTAAACTCCCATTTCTGAAAATTTTGTGTATTGCAACTTGAAGGGATTCAGCGTATTACCATCTCTTGTAACACACCTTGCAACGCACTAACATTATCTCAGTTTTAAAAGTTTTGCAATACATTAAAATATGGAGGGCAAGAAATTGTCTATCTACTTACTTATTTATTCAGTCTGCAGTAATGTGTTTAAGATGACAGACTTCACAGAGACAGCTCTCAGTGTACTGTTTGAGAAATACTTACAAAGATCTTGGCTTATTGCTGTGTTTGTTTATTGCTGCATCTCCCAGCAGGTCTGTAACTGAGCGGAGACAGACCACCATGAAAATTCAGCAAACATGAAAAGTGATTTCTGAATCTGTGACAAATGCTTGTTACATACAAAACCTGTAGTTTTTGGGCTTCTTAGGATTCGAGACAAAAAAGCCCACAACAGTAACAACAACAAACCTGACTAAACCTAAGAAAACCCTGAAGGCGATCGCCCTGTGATGAGCCGTAGGTACACAGTATTTCAGGGGCCTGTGTTAGTGTGGATCAATAACCTCTGGATCTGAGGAATAGTCTCCTAACAGAATTGGAGTTTACTCACATTAAGGATTAGAAAGCACAGTTAGCTAGTTCTTTCTTTTTTTTTTTTTTTTAACTAATGCCTTCGTGACTGCTGTCCGCTTTGTTTGGAAACAATTACGTAACTAGAGAGAGGCAAGAAACTAAAGGCTAAAATCTGAAATTAGCCGTGCCTTAAATCAGTCCTTTAAATAGGCAAAAGTCTATTATTACTGATAATGCTTTTACAGCCCTGGAAAATTTATGTGTATGTAACACAGCTGTGCCTAAGTCCATTCAAGGAGAAGATACATTGTTGTTTGGAGCAGACAGCTCAGAAAACGCAATGATCTAAGCCGCAGCAATTAAAGACTGTTCCAGGCCTTTTGTCCAAGTTTTAAGGTGAAGGCTAGTGAGTCTGGCACGACAAGTTTAGATGTCGCAGTTTTTAAGCTATTGTAGCCATTGTTCACAGGCTTTAGCACCTTGCCTCAATGTAGTAGTAAAAAAAGCAATTCCATTAGTGCAGTGTAAAAAGTGACACTTTGCTAGCGCATTTTTTGCACTAGGATTGAGTGGGGAGCAAAAGTACAATACCCTAAAATCAGAAGATGCTTCTAAAATCACACAAATGTGCTATCGAATCTATAAAAAACAAGAGCACAACAAGTCAGCTTAATGAAGCTTTTAAGCAACCTGCAACTTTCTTTTCAGGTCTTACTGCCCTTGGTTTCTGAAGCACTGGAACTCTGTCTTTCTGTCATGCTGTAAGAAAATCAAAATATGGTGATAAGTTCTGTTATGTTATGCTGTGTTTTTGGGCATTGCTTCAGATCATTGTAAAAATCCAGACATCCAAATATGCAGTACTCAAGAACAGTAAAACAGCTTATATTGGCTGAATGTGAATACTCAGACAAACACGCACACTATACGAAGGAATGCATTTCTCAGACAACTTAAATAAACATCCAGGCTATTCTAAATCTGGGAAAATGTAAGTTCTTCTGAAAAAAGAAAAGAAAAGAGAAGAAAAGGGAAGGGAAGGGAAGGGAAAAGAAAAAAAAGAAAAGAAAAGAAAAAAAAGAAAAGAAAAGAAAAGAAAAGAAAAAAAAGAAAAGAAAAGAAAAGAAAAGAAAAGAAAAGAAAAGAAAAGAAAAGAAAAGAAAAGAAAAGAAAAGAAAAGAAAAGAAAAGAAAAGAAAAGAAAAGAAAAGAAAAGAAAAGAAAAGAAAAGAAAAGAAAAGAAAAGAAGAGAAAAGAAGAGAAAAGAAAAAAGAGTAGTAGCCAGTCAGTCTCTGAGTGAAAAAAAATGCAGTTTTACATATATATATATGAACTCCAATTTTCCAGAAATGCTTTGTCACTAATAACTTAACCTTTATTTTAGTTAGGGCTCTTTGTTGCTTTTCACACAGAATCTTGGAATCTTTCAGCATGCAAGGAATCTTCTGAGATTATCAGGTCCCACTCACTCTTCAAAGTAACCTTGTCTAGGACTTCCCTTTTTTCCAGAACTGGAGGGTTCAGCATCACCTTGCTCAAATTCATTCCTAGCAGTGCTAGAACTTTACTTCTGTTATTTTTTTTTCCTTTATTTCAGGATGTAGCACTTGCTAGATGTCTGCAAATAGCATAATTTCTATGTGCCATTCCTCAGCTTAGCCTTAGGTTTATTTATTTATTTATTTTTGTGTTCTGTAAACCTAGATTCCTTCTTCTGTCTGAGAGTGAAAGATATGGAGAACCCAGTAGATCTCTTGTTGCGTATTCTCAACTGGATTCATTCCTTTCTGGAGGAGAAGGGCATCAGGGGAGTAGGCATGGATCCGTGGCTTCCTGTAACGCAATGAATAGATTTACTTTTGTGCTCTGTGAATCTGAAGATAAAGCCTGAAGGGATAGTACAAGTCTTGGCCTTTCTTTATCAACCTTACTCCTTCTAATTCACTTTTTGTTCATTAAACCCAATGATAACTCGAGAACCTTTCTTACTATTATTCTCCCACCATAAGGTCTGACAAATAAGAAGCAGAAAGTTCTTTTCTGTGGAAAATGTGCAGTAAAATTGGTATAGCTTTATTGTTCTGAGTCAGACTCTTATACCACACTCATTACTATAGTATATGTATGCTTCCCAGTAGCATTTTAAAGAACATGACTAATGTCTGTCACACACTCATCTGCTTCTTGAGTGGGACAGAGAAGCATTCTGGTAAAATTTCTGTTGGCTTTTTTTTTTTTTTTTTTTATGTTAAGAATTACTGTTAGTGAGGGCAAGGTAAAAAAAATATATACCTTGTATTTGGGAGCTGCTCAGGGCTGTGAATATTCTTAGTTTCTTAGTTTCTTAGGGATCTACTCCACAACTGTAGATCAGCTCCTGGCGTAGTCTTTACCCTCCTTGTAGAACACAGCTACTAAATTTATTTTTACAAATAACTATTTACTGAGGTTGGCTTTTATTTTTGTTTTTAATAGTGGTATGTTTAATAATTTTCAAGAGAATCAAAGAACAGGAACCAGTAGTTTGCCTCTGCCTTCTCAGAGATAGCATTTTTATCTGAAGACTGGAGAGTATTTCTTGCCAGTAGCAAGGGGAATCGTGAGTAATACAAGCTTTGCCACAGGAACATGAGGCTAGCAAATACATGGGACCATAAAAAAAAAAAAAAAAAAAAAACAACCAAAAAATAAAAAACAACAACAACAGCAAAAAACCAACAGTGGAACAAATTGGGAATTGTGTGCCTCTACTACAGATGCTGCTTCTATGGCAATGAAGCCTTTCTTAAATCATTATCCTGAAAATCTAGGTGATTTTTCTGGTTCTATGCTGCCCAGAGAGTCCTTACAAAAGCAACCACAAAGATAACTGTGAATCCAAGTTATAGAATGATAGAATATCCAGAGTTGGAAGGGACTGACAGGATCACTCAGCACTACCTGAAATTCAAACTTGGAAAGCATTCTCCAAACACTTTTTGAACTCTATCAACCTGGAGAGCCCGTTCCATGCCTAACCACCCTTTGGGTGGAGAACATCTTCCTAACACCAAACCTGAACCTGACCCTCTGCTGACACAGATTTGTGCTGTTCCAAAAAGATGACATCTGATGGCTTCCCTCACTTGACTAAGTGGGTAGCCTTGTCCAAAAGGAAATTAAGTTCATTGAACAGGACTAAATATTTTGGAAAGCTAAAGTGGACAAAGGTGATGAAGTATTGTATGATTATGGTGCGATAAATACTTGAAGACAAGGTTCAGAACTTTATTTCAGATCGAAATCCATAGGCCCTTGTGTTTCATGCAAGGTTATATTACGAATTGCTGTAATTCAGAAGATATGCAACAAAAATAAACACTGAACTATTGCAATTGTGTCATCCACCAGAGCTAGAGTTTTCTTGCCAACCTTCATAGTTTGAGCCTGGCAGTACCACACTCTTCAGTATCAGTGAGAACCCCTGAATTACTTAAATATATATGCCTAAATGTTGTATGCCTTATCCTGAACTAATCGTTTATATCCTTTTTATATAACTATGAAGAGAGTTAATACATCTCCACACAGTGATTTTCTGACTTACATGTGAAATGAGTTGCTTTTAGGGTGTGATAATCTCCCCCTGCTGATTATATAAGGGGAACCTAGAATGACACTCCTATCCTTAGATATCTGTCATTCCTGTGCTTATGTTATGGCAGATAAATCCTACTTGTATTTGTTAATTAACTGGCCACTGAAGACTTGAAAAAAAAATCAGAAATTGTTTTAGTTTTTATTTTTCATTAGCAATTTCCTCCTTGCTAAGACTCATTTTCAGCCATCTAATTTACCTGTGAAGCACTTCACTTTATTCTGTACAGGAAGATATGACCATAAGTGTGGAAGGTATCTCTCTGTGTCATAACAAATTCTTGGCATTTACATTATTATCATCTAAATAGCCCATACAGTGGATAGTAAAGAACAGCTCGTGATATGGTACACCGAAGTAATAGATACCAGATGAAAGTGAGGATTCCCTATCATGTTTTGGTGGCATCACTCCAGAAAGACTCAAAACATTTTAGTAAATTACCTTTTACTCCTGTCATCTTTTTTAGCAAATTTCACATAATTTCCATAAGACCATGTAGCTCTCAGTCAAATGCTGCAGATAAGCCCAGATGAGAAACCATCTTCTGTGTTCCTTCTGTGGATAGAAGATCATCTGGGATGCTAAAAAGACATTCTGGCATGATTTCAGACTGTTCCAAGTTTAGATTATGAGCATCAATTTGTCAAGGTTACAGTTGGTCTTCTCTTGGTTCTGCTACAAGCTTACTCAGGAATGGTGAGGGAGATTGGAAGAGAGAGAAATAATGTCCAAAAGTAGTTTCACAAGGGTTGAAAAGCGTAGTTCGATATCATTCTAAGCTATGTTTAACAGGTTAGAAAATGCGTAGTTTGAGTTTAATCTTAGAGCTAGACCATCTTACAGTGAATTCATGCTGTGGAATTTGGTAATACTGTAAATTTCAGTGGAGGTGTATAGAAGCAAATATAAACTTTCCAGTACAGCAAAGCTAACATGATTATTTTTTACATATGAGACAGACTTGGAATATCTGTTATGCCTCTTCTTGACTCTGTCAGCTCTTTCAAATACTGCTGGTATCTTAGTGACCAGCCTTCTTCCTGCGTACAGTATGAGAGAACCAAAAAGTACATGATCAGTAACGAGGAACCATCTTTTTGTTAGCCAAACTGCAAGAATTGCTTTCACATTCATTCGCAGATGACACAGTGTTGACTTTAACCATTCTTTGTGTGGAATTTGTTGGAGGACAAGAATTTTGGTCAAAGGAAGAACCTGATACCTCTATATGTTATAGGTCTGGAAGATGTGAATACTGTAACATAGATTGTTAAGATTATGTCACTTTGCTATTTAAGTCTAGATGATGTCTGTGCTATGGATAACCTTGTATTTCCTTGCAAAATTTTCAAGACCTTCCCGATGAATTTATTGGAATCTTCAAAATTGATACCTCTGAGTTGTTTCACAGTAGACACTAACAGTGTACTATGAGACCACTGAGATATGACAGTGATCTATAAAGCACCGTGAACTTTGTGAAAGTTTATCTTGTTTTTGTAACTGGGAAATTATTTGAGCTTCTTTCGAGCAGTGCCAACAAAAGAGCATTAAAAATCATGCCGAAGCAGCTGTTCTAGGCATGACAGGGCCGTAATTATAAGAGGGTTCAATTTCTGGCATGCTTTCTTCCTAAACAGTCAGACATTGTCCTCATGGTAACAGAAATTTGCAGAAGCAACAATTCCACTTAAATTATGTTTCCTCTTTCATTTTCATTTTGACATTGTCTTCCAGAGGTAGACATCCTGGTTTTGTTATTGTTGTTTCCCTTTCCCTTCCTCTCCCCAAGAGAAATCCTTCATAAAGACTCATTATAGGACTGTGGAAGATGTCTAACAAAATCTGAAATCCTTACTACCCAGATCACACTTCTTAACAGGATACTGCTCAGCAGAACTCATTTCTGTCACCTCACTGTGGAAATTTAAAAAGTAACTGTGAATTGATAATGCAGATGTATTTTGTGTTAAAAGCGAACCAATAATTCTCAAGTCCTTAACAAATAGTATGAAGACAATCGTGTTTGAGACTTATCAGCTGATTTTGCAGTTCTAGATATAAATGGTATTTTGTGCTCAGTGTTTTTTTAGTGTTTTCAGGCAAAGACAGTGATTTATTTGCTGATAAATTCAGGATTACCCAATGTCAAAAGGTATTGATTGGCTGAAGGTTTTGAGAATGGGATATCGAGCTTTTCAATTATTGATTATTTAACATTTATCCTTGCCAGAGTGAGTGCAGAAAATCTGGTATCTAAGCTGCCTTGCAGGCTGCTTGACAACCTCTGTTTATAGCAAAACAATGCCTCCCTCCTTCAAATCGTATAAGCTTCTCCAGACTTGCCTATTAGTATTTTACAGTGGTATGTCTTCTGAAGATTTTAAAATGCATATACTACTTTTTCTGTCTTCTTATGAAAGACACACCTGAGAAAGCTGGGGTGAGTGGGAATGAGAAAGTACAAAGGGAAAGCAATACTAGTGAGATGAGTTGCATTTAGTTCAAAAACTAATGATTCTTTTTCTCGGCAGCTGGGCAGTATTGCTCCTGTTTACATTCTGAGGCTTCCCATGTTGAGGAGCAATTTCAGTTCCAATTAATCCATCAATATGTAAGCTGTTGTGGGACATTCTGGTTGCTTCACAATAAATGAATAAGCAAAGTCCTTTAACTAATGACTCTGGAACCAGTTTCAGTTGCTTGTAATGACTCAGCATATTTCAGTGCATTTTTTTTTTCTCTGTTTCAGTTTCTTGGAAGTGAATAAATATTTTTTGAGGTGCAACCTCAAGAAATGTCATTAAATGACCCCGAATGACCTACAGAAAGCAAATGATACTTTTGCTGTCAGGGACAAACCTTTCAGACCGTGTTGTGAGGCAGGAACCCTAGCACTTTTTCAATCCATCTTCCCATGAGACAGGGCAAGAAATTCCATTTCCCGCTCTTACCGTATTTTTCACAAGCTCTGCATCACCTCAACTACTGGCAAAACCTGTAGTGATCTTAAGTGATGCCAAGCATGCCAAATCCAGTGGCAAAATGCTGAAGCATGCCTGAAAAAAAAATTTAGAACATTCTCTTAACTTAGGGAGTAGACGTCTCAGTGTGCATTTGGAACTTTTGGATGCCCAGTCCAAATCAATAGCTGGATGTCTGAAGGATGAGAGCTCAAAATCCATGCATTTGTCTGCTTTAGCATTATATATCCTTTGCTTTGGATTTTATGATTCAAAATACAGAATGTAATCATTGCAAAGAAAATGGACAAATGTGTATCTTAGAGAGATTTCACTGTTGCTAGCATACATCTAGCTTTTCAAATTTAAACAGAGTAAAACCTCTCCTAAACACAAGCTTGAGAGTATTTCTGCATCACTAAAAATGCAAAGGTCAGTATTTATGTGCCTGTGATAACTGAAATATTAATTGATAAAATATACAGGCAATAGAACTTAGTTCTGAGAACCACATAACAGCCAGCATCAAACTGATGGAGTCACTGGTTCAGTCAGTGCCTCTTTGCAATGTGATTTTCAGCTCCAGTGGGAAGCAGGACTGCAGCTGTGTGCACAGTCTGATGAGTTGAGGGGCCAAATTTTTGTCCCAGCTTTGTGTGCAGCTTGCAGGATTTGTTCAGCTATTTCCTTGTCTTTTCCTCACAGTTAACCTCTTTATTTGCACAGTATGGGTATAATTTAAGGCTACTGAGAAAAGTCTAGGTGTCACAAATGTGGAATTGAGTCGAGCACACAAGAAGAGGTAAAGAAAAAGCAACCAAACATTTGTAAAAGGATTCAGAACTGTACTGTTAAAGACTGTATCCATAAAACGTAACTGCCAGCTTTTCAGAGGGTTAACACATGGTTTGATAAGCACTTCTTAAAATTCTGTTCTTGTGGTGCCAAAATGAGAAGTGAATTCTTTGGAAAGTTTGGCTCAATGTAGCCCAACTTTGAAGAAAAAAAAATAGCCTCACAGAAGCCATCGCATTGTTTTCCGAAAGCTGCCTTGAGATCAGTTTCTTGGCTGACCTCAAGATGGACGGCAGTATTTTCTACTGAACATAGCACTCCTTGAAAATTTTTAACTGAGGTTAAAAATTTTGGGACTTGCTATTTTGGGAAATAGCAAGTTCTGAGCTTCAGTGTGCCTCATATTTTCCTCTGTTCTATGGACCATGGGGCAAAAGCCAAATCAGGATTTGTGGCAGATAGCTCTGGGGTCAGGGTCTGGGTGCTTCCCTGCTGAGCAGGCGTCTCCACCAACATGCTGAGCTGGGGCCTCTGCAATGTGGATTTTCCTTGCAATGTCTCCTGGCACAGATGATCTGTCTTCCAGAATCATTAGGAGTAGAAAACTCAGCACTGATTTTTGCATTCACCTTCCTAGATACCGTGAAGATGTGTCCACTTTCTGATTTCCCTCAAATGACGAACGCAGTGTTTCAATAAATCATCCCCCATACCTTTGGTTATCACAATCAGGAAATAGTGTGGCATATAAGCATTGGAAATCATGTAGCACAGCTTCCAGTGGAAGTAGATTTTCAGAAAAGCTAAAAACAGTGAAGGGAAGAATGTGAGTTTATTTTACCTGTGACATTTATTCTTCCCTGAATATATTTTTTAATGCTCAGGACTGTGACTTCCTGCATTCAATACACAAAAAAGCGATGGTTGAATTGACCTCCTTGGCCCTGGTACAGTGGACAGCTTCTGTGCAAGCTGAAGAAATACATCAGATGTAGATGAAGCTAATTGAGAAATCAGGCAGAAAGACACACCAGCTGAATCATTTCCCAATACACTGGGAGAGAGCGAGTGAGCTGTATTTTCTTCAGTGTGGGAATCATTACCCCATCAGTCGATTGGATTCTACGCTCATTTGTGGCTAAGGGGACTTGAACTGTTCAAGTCACTCAAATTACAGTGCTGTCAATCACTGGAGAATTGGGTCCTTTGGGTGAACAGTAAAAAAAAAAAAAAGAGAGAGAGCATTGGTTACTTTCAATCAACCAGTGCAGCTGTGGCAGAAGTCTGTTGTTTATGTTTACACTATTCAAAAAAAGAGACTGTGTTTAGTGGTGTGTTGCTACAGCAGCATTTGGCTGCTTATTGCAACATATAATTAGAGATTTTACAATCTGATGTGCCAGGCAGTGCAACCTCTCCTTAAAATTTGTAAGGTGATAATCACTTTTACTGCCGGAATTTCATTCACAGAAATAGTCAAAAGCTCAAATAGCACTTAGAGAGAAGCAATCTAATCTCCCCTCAGGTCAGTATTTGCAACCATGAATTAATTGGGAGAATGAAGGGTAGAAATTTGACTACACATCAAATCCTATCTTGGTCCCTAAATCTGTATGAGGAATGAAGTTTTTAAGTCATTTTTCTCCAGTTGAAAAAGAGTCATTGGTTGGGGTGCAATTAAAATTGAACTCTCAGAGGAAGATCTTATTTCTTTATAGGGTTCCATGATTATGCATTAATTGGCTAATGCTGTGCTTAGGGCACTGGAAGCACAATGGAAGGCGTTTCTCTTCCCTTCGTTTTCATGTGAAGGTCAAGGAAGTTCTGGAAGCAGATCTCCTAGTAAAAATTAAATAAACCCATGCCATATTTTCGTATATGGCATACTGTACAGCTCGATGCACACTGCAAAAAATATCCAACTAAAAGTAGTGTATCTACTGCAGTAATCTGGAAATATGCCTCAAGAGAGGAGGGAGGATATTTTCTCTCCTGTTCTGTCTTGCCACCAAAATGGATGTCTAAAAGCATAATAAAATAAATGGCTGACATCTCTAAATTTTTTCACTTTGACGGTAGATAAATTTACCAGTGGTTGGCAGCTCAAAATACTGTAATATGAATGGTATTCTGGATTACACTGAGACTCAGCGATGTTCTAGATGGAGCATACAGTCCTGCTGGACCTGGCCCCAAAGAGGCTTTGGCATATCATTGTTGTCCATCCTCCCTGCCATGCCCACAGGGCTGAGATGACGTTATTGCTGGGCTTCACACAATCTAAAGCTCATAAAGCTGATATTTTGCTTCATACGAAGGCAGTAGTCACAGTCGATGAGTTTAACAGATGCAGCGGGTTCTCCTGGTGCAGCCAGGGAGCTTAAGGAATCGCATTTTTTTCCAAGATCGAAAGCAGAGCAAAGTGTTACATTAAACTTTTTTTTTTTTTTTCTGGCTGTTTTGCAGGATGGAATTTTAGAGCATGCACAGAGGGCTGGAAGATGTTTATTTTAGAATGCTATCCCAAGCACTGTCCACTGAAAAGAACTGAACAATGATGGGATATGAGAAGTGGGCTGCTCTAATATGATGTAAGCCAAAAAGACAAAGGCTCACAGTTGCTTTTCAAGTTCAACCACGATTTTGTATTTTTTATTGAAATCATATTGTAATTCATCATACTAATAAAAATCATGAAGGAAGGAGAAAAAGAGAGAGAGTGACTGGTTGCTTTAAGGTAGCATGGTCACCTCAGCTCTTCCAAATTAATAGCTCTAAAGAGGATAGTGCCTCTCCTTGTCTCATGAATGTATAGATGTTGCCAGAACCATTTTGAAAGGAGTCTTTTTAAGCTCAAATGAAAGAACTAAGTTTGGTACAATTTCTGCATTTGCCATTTTGTTTTTGAGAAAGGGCACGGGAAAGGCTGCAGGGCAAGCAGACAGATACTACTAAGCTGACATCCTCCTCTCACTAATGTGTGCACCATTTTAGTGCCTCCAGTACTGCATCTCATTCCTATGGGAT
Organism: Oreortyx pictus; assembly: GCA_036925125.1. Classification (NCBI taxonomy): domain Eukaryota; kingdom Metazoa; phylum Chordata; class Aves; order Galliformes; family Odontophoridae; genus Oreortyx; species Oreortyx pictus. The sequence goes on along the minus strand of JAUPFR010000001.1, from coordinate 66,361,779 downwards.
TGTCAGTAGGAATATTGCAGGAGTGTGCTTATGTATACCCCTATGTGAAATAGCTCAGCAAATATCTTCTTACCAGAAGAAATACAACCATACACATACACATATCACAGTACAAACAATCAGCTCAGCAGTCGAGAGCACACAGTTGCAGGTGATTAGCATTTGGGCAAAACATTTTATTAGATAAAGCCCTTCTGCTTCTGAAAATGCAGTGCTCAATTGCCTGAAACAGTAAATTAATTTGGTCTAAAAAAATGAAAAACAAAATGATTCTATGATTCTATGAAAACCAAACCAATCAAGGTTTCAATACTGAAAAGAATCAATTATAAAGTAGATCATATTGAAACATAAAATAAATAATAAATAGCACTGTTACTCTTGTTGTTGGTTTGCTCCTAAAGAAAACAATTTCTGGTTCATTAAACAAATCCCATCTTGAATGAATGATAATATTTCACTGTTTCTGCCCAAAGTTGGCATGTTTTCTCTTTGAGCCATGCCACACTAGAGAAGAAGAAGGGCACTAAATGTCTTCATTCAGCTCTTCTGAGCACGTTCCCCTCACCCGCAGAACAGCTGGAGGCTCAGTGCCAGGGGAAGCCTTTCCCAGCAGCAAAGCTCTTTCAGTCCCTTGATGAGGGCAAGAAACAAATCTCTGCAGAAGTCTTGCTATAAAGCAGGTACTATACTGTAAAGATAGAGTTACATATTTTGGTTTTCCACTGCATGGATAAATTTTTTCCCTCCCGGTAGGGTACGGTTTTACTGTACAGCTGCATTTATTTACATGCATTCCTGGAACTGCGAAAAAATCTTTGCCAAGATTTATAGGTTGGTGTGTATACAGAGATTTGGCTTCTCCTAATGTTTTATTCCCTGCACAAGCCCTGTTCGTACTGGTACACGAGGTGTATGTGGGAGCAGTGTTTTTAGCCTGAGCAGTACTTCAACGTTTCTTGTCTCTCTTCCTCTCCCCTCCTACTAGCCAGGAGCTGTGGGCAAGCACAGAACAGAAGCAGGTGATAAATCACACCCAGGTAATTAGTACTGCATTTGAAGCAGGACAAGCAACAGAGTCTTGAAGGTAGATTTTACTTTTACAGATGTAAGGCCATCAGTGATGTAAGACAAGGTATAGAGAGATATACCTGTGTCTGGGGAGAGAGGAAGCAAAGGTGGCAAGGAAAAGAGATTGATCAAATTCCTGCTGTTAGAGATATGCTTGCTACAACAAGGACAGAAACAGCATTAAGTTATTAATGGACACAGTCAAAATGCAAATAGCTTTTTCAGGAGTATGTACAGTTTTTTTTAAAGCTAAAGCTAACTCTGGAAAAAAGCTGTACTTAACCATGAAATGAAGAGTGCAAATATGTGAATCTATCTTTTTTCTGTTCTGAATTTCATGTATTCAGTTTCAGAAAATTCCTCCTTCTGTGTCTTAGACTGTCAACAGTGGTTGGGAAAATCCAAACTTTTGCTTCTGCTTAGGTGAAACTTCCTCCTGCTTCATCTCCTAGATGAAGGATGATTCTTGTAGCTTTGTTTTGACTCCAAGGAACTCTCCCTCTCTCTCTCCCTCTCTTACCATCTTAAAGCTGACAAGAGTTAGATAAACCTTTAAGTTATTTCAAATAATAATTGTCTTATTTTCAATCTATTGGTGATAATGCAAATGTATACAGCAATCCTGCAGGCTATCACATATTTTTAAATTTAAATACAGTAGCAGTATGAGCCATTTAACAAGGAGTCATTTCGGGCTTCCTCTTCATTTGAGAGAGTCCTAATCATGTAGGCAACAGTGACTGAGAAACAGTGGCTTGAGTTGACTGGAGGTGTAAGTCTGAATTTGGCTGCAGCTTTAGATCTGTCTGGGGAAGATGAGTCTGAGAAATTCAGAGCTTTCTGTTCTTAAGGTTTACTCTAGAAATTGTTTTTATAATGTACTCACAGTTGAGTAAATTCAAGCTCTTGTCTGGAATAAATAGATCTCTGTATTTTTTGTTTTGACAAATTCTGGGATCTAAATTTTGGACCAAGCAATTTTAGTTTTATCTAACACTCTGTTTGCAATTAATGTGAATAGTTTTCAGAAGAGTTTGAAATTACCCCAGATACATTTCCTTTGATTTAGATTTAGCCACTTAGTCTAGTGGATAATAGGGCTCCTTTTCTAATGGGCTGACCTCCATTTGTCATGTGAATTTCTTGATCTTCTTGCAAATGTCAGACTGTATAAGAATACTTCAAGAGAAACAAATGATGCTGCCCATTAAACTAACTCAGGAAAATAAAATATCTGCCAGAATTTTTCTCCCAGAATGTCGGAGTGGCTAGAATACACTGGGGCAACACTACAGAGTAGCATTTAAATCCAGCGAGAATAGATTTTTAAAGAAAGTTGCAGTAATAAAAGGGGAACCCCGTGGTTTGATAAAATCACACAGTGAAAACAAAATCAGAATACCTAATCCTTCTTTAAAATATATGAAGTGAATCAGACTCTGTGAGTAACCTTGCTGGGCAGAGCTGTTAAATTACTGAGCGCTCACTTAATGGTCCATCTCATCTTGTTTAATAGACTCATCCGAGGAAGCAGACGGGTAAGCAGGAGGACGGGCCTTGTGCCCGGGCAGTTCCCGTAGGGCTCTGCTGAGCTGCCTCAGAACTGCCAATGCAGAATTTCAAGTTTTAAACTATCACTTTTTAACGTTTACGTTGCACCCAAAATCATAAGCCTCATCCTAATTGCTCCCAGGTGCTAAATTCTGCACAGATAATTCATAAAAGGTTGTCTATTCTGAAGTAAGACTGTAAGAATGATTAACATTATACAGTATGTAATGAAATGCATTGACACCCCTGAAGGATCTGGCAAAATTAGCTGATCCTAATTCTGGTTTTTCATTTTCAAGCCATCTGCCTGTGTGGCATTCCTACATTATTACTATTATTCTGTTCTTGTGTAGGTTTATTTCATTCCCATTCTCTCTTTTATCTTTATCGACTTTATGTCTTCAGACCGTAGGAGTGACTCCTAACCCATTTTGCTGAGCCTGAAGGTAGATTTTAGCTTCAGTAAGTGAAGTTGGGCATTGCAGATTGATTGTAATACGTAGTCTGTTTTGTAGGACAAAAGAAATCCAAAGAACAGTATAATTTGTGATGGAACAGAATTGTGCTCTCTTTGAACCATGTGCATTGCATTTCATATTCTTTTTATGGCCTTTCTGAAAGCACTAATAGAGGTTTCTTTTGGACTGAAGGGGTATTTAACCTTGGCATTAGGAGTAAATTACTGAACTCCTGTGTAATCTCTCCCATTCTCTGTCTTGAATGGCCAAATGAGTATGATGCTGAACTAGGAATGCCTTAGAGGAGAGCAGTTTAGAAAATCCTCTTTCAAGCAGTGGTACAGCAGGAACAACAGCAACATCAACAACAACAAAAAAATGACCCTAGAATATGAGAAAATACTTCAGCAGTTCCAGTTTGAAAATAATTAAAACATATAAATAAATTCATCTTACAAACTTTAATTGTAGATGTATGCATCCGAGCTAATTTTCTAATTGACAGTTATGAAATCTGGTTAACACGGTCAGCTGAGTTGAAGATGTGGGCAATCTGACCAAATGCTGGTGGGTTATGTAGGAACAAGGTAAAAGCCCTGCAATCTATGGAGACTGATTGCATTCACTGCATCTCCTAGCCTCAAAATAGGTTTAATAAACGTCTGTATTTAGACATGCAAAATTAACTTTTTTGTGAGACTTTGCTGAACGGTTTCCGGAAAAATTGAAGTTATGGCATCTAGACAAAGGTTTCTGCTTATCCTCCTTTCAGGCAGTACTGTAAGCAGTAAACGTGCATATATAAATCCAAATTTCTACCCCCACAAACAGCATCTTTTCCAGGAAATGTTGCATTGACATCTGGTTATCACAAACATTAAATGCCTGCCTATGTGTTTCTCCCAGTTCTAGGCAAAGCACTGAGCAAAACCGAGTTACAGAAAATAATCTCAGTCCATCTGAGATAATTCCTTTGGCTTTCTTATTGGGAATTAATTCTCAAAATATGAGATCTCCTCTTTGTTTGAATGCCTTTTAGACACCATGGGAACGGGACATAGGAAAACTTTGGTCATCCTTCAAGAGCAGTGAAAGTCCTATATGTGTTATTACTGTCATCCTGAAATTAGAACAAGTTTCTTTCACTGTTTTGGTGAATGTATTGTGCTGGTGATGCTGCAGGAGTGTTAGCCTGCTGGTGAAAAGCCATCAGGATTCTTCTGTCTGATGGCTCCAAGTGTTTGTTTTAGCCAGGAGGGAACATGCTCTTCCCACCAGAATGTGCAGATCCAATCGAATCTTGGAGCTGAAGCTGGTGGGTGCCTTACCTCTGTCTTGTGCTGCTCTGCTGCTGCAGGAGGACACTGCATCTTCCTATCAGCTAGACATGGGTGCGCAAAGAAAGCCAGTACTTGTGTACAGTCTGCAACACTTTTTTTGCTTCCCATCTTAGTTACTTAATCTAACTTTAAAAACAAGTATGTTTTACAGCGTTATCTCAATCACAATAGGCCAGTGTAGTTCATGCAAGACTAAGAATAAATGAGCATCTAAAATTATGACTTTCAAGTGGAAAACCATTTTAAGAGAGGTCATAGTACAGTAAGAAATACAGAGATTAAGTCTTTCGGGTAGAACAGCACGGTCTTGCAGTGTGGATTTTAATTTGGGCAGTGTGGCTTCAGCCCTGGGCTGCCTTTCAGCTGCTCTTCTAAGCTAACTCCCAAGTAACCTTGGTTACCTTGCTACTTTAGCACAAGCTAGTCAAATTGTTGTAGGCAGCCTAAAATGAAAAAATACCTTTTTTTTTCCTTTCCTTTCTTTTCTTTTTTTTTTTTTTTCTTTTTTGGTAGAGTGGATAGTATCAATTTGAATCAGCTGAAAGTCACTGAATACCACCAAGGCAGCTTTCTGTCTCTGAACCTAGCTTCGATGATTGTAGTCTTCAGAGACTTTTTGGTTGTTCTTTGTTCTTCTATGGGAAGACGACAAAGGAAAATGGAAACTCCCACTAACCACTTCAAAAGTGGCCTGGTAAGAAAATCCATTAACTGTTCTTATCTCTACATTGGAATCAGATATATTCGTGGGAATTACTGTTCTGTGCATATAGCAGTGATTCAGTCACAGAACCTGGAGGATCGTAACAATAGTTTAGAAGAGTGAGAAGGACAAAAATAGGGATGATGTCAGAATACAGCACAATAAGTGCTGACTAAGTCACTTAGGTCTCAAGTTAAAAAACATGCCAGTAAGAATTGTGTGGTTTCAGCCTGTCAATGGTAGTGTCACATGGAGTAATACCCCCTGCTTTCTCCTGTGAGTCCCCATGCTCTTCTTTGTTTGGATACAAGCATTTACCTTATTGCGTGAAGATGCAGAGTGCAGATCTGATTTGATCTGGATGAAAAATTTGGCTAGGAGAGTGGATTTTAGTCTTGATTCTCAGATGGATCTGAGCTGCTGCAGCTCATGGCACAACTGCAAGATTGGTGGTACTGGTACTGCTGCCAGATTTAGGAGGGCAAGAAATTCTTCACCCATAGTAGGACTTTGGTTTGTCTTAACTACAAAACCACACCTGTATAATATGATCTGGGGGTAGAAGAGGAAAAATACATGTAATTTACAGTGTGTGCTTTTGGCACATACCTTTCATGGAAGTGGTTTAGAAGATATAGTGAAGAAGTGACTACTGCATTCTCCGTTAACTGGAAATTTTCTGCTGCTGGATTTGATGTCACTGCACATCCAGAGATGCTATTTTCTGCCTGCATGGGGCAGCAAACAATGAAGCCTGATGTGAAAGCCATAGTATTTTGAGTAGTTAATCTTAATTTTTGACATCCTGGAAGACTAAAATCTATTAACTACCTTTCATCTCTGTAACAAATAAGACTAAGAATGTACAAATATTTAGAAACCTACTGAATAATATATGCCAGTGCCAGTGGGGTAGGAGAAAAAATGACTGAAAGTATGAGAGGAAAACATGATGTTAATTTTCTTTATTCCCCTTTTACGTACAATTTCCTTTAAGGTTGAGGAAAGGAAATAAATTCTGAAAACACATTCCAGTCCCCTCAACCCACTATTCCATTTGTCATTTACCTATGCAAAAGAATAGAAATGTCTGTGCTGTGGGCTGCTTCTAGCCTGCTTAGGGTGACCTACTCAAGAGGTGGTAGATAGGTGGCTGGATAGAGTAGGGAGTTCCTTTCATTCCACTGACAGGAAAGCTGCAGACTAAGCTGTTACAAGGCATCAGATAATGTGATGTCTGCTGGAAGGGTGTTTTTTGAACTTTGGGAAAAGAACTTGGAAGTGAAGCATGTCTTCATCTTTCTGACACAAACCCATGGGAAGACTGTTTTCACTGTTTTCTCACAACTGTGACTCAGTGTAGTATCTTTTCTAGTTCTTAGGTGGCTTCTTTTGATGAGTGGCATAAATATTACCACAGCTGTCACCCAAGCTTGATGTGAAAAGCTGTACTGATTGTGAATTCTCATTTTATATATGTTTCCCTAATGACTTTGGGTTCTGTAATGACCTTAAGTTGCGTATAGATGCAGGGTTGGACTTACATGTGAACAAATATACCTCTTCTTTTCTTTCTGAGCAATCTTCTGACTTGTATTTAATGGAACTGTCCTTTCACTTAGCAGAAGTAATGATATTCATTTTTCCTCTCTGTCCCTTATCTGTCAGTGTAAACACATCTGCCACATAAGAAGTTATTTCCCTCTGGCGATCTGGGTGTTTGTCCCAGGTATGATTTCTGCTGCTGCTGTCAAACTCAGTCTCTCACTGTGATGTAAACCTGACCCGCTTGGAAGGGATGGAGGTGCAAGAATGGGGCTGCACTGCAGGCCTCTGGTAGGTGATTCTTTGTCACCACAGAGCTTCCTGGCAAGTGGGAGGTGACAACAGGAGAAGAGGAGCCAGCATCTCTGCTACTTTCACCTTGAGAGGCTTTCAATTTTAATTTACCAGCTTTCAATTTTCCATCTGGTTTTCCAGTGATATTCAATACAGAAATTATGGTAGAAATATCTGTCAATGTCAGAGATATTTGTTATACGTTATAACCTTGCACTTCTTTTCCACATGCATCTGCCTTACTCATAAAATCTTAGAAGGTTTTACAGACATGAATTAATAGAATTTAGTAGATGTAAAAAATAGTGCAAACTCATAACAATGCTTATCGGATGATATTGCCATCTTTCAGAGTTTGTATACGCATAGAGAAACCAGGATTTTTTCCCTAAAGGAGGTAGGAGACATTCGTGCTGCTGTTCATGTGTCAAAAAATATAGACCTCCCTGTCTTTTTCAAGAGAATTATTCTGTGCCTTGTGGTTCACTGAGCCCAGGTACAGGACGGGTGGTTGTTTTTCTTCCTCTCTTGTGGCTGGAACTGAAGCCTGAAGGCAGTTCCTGAGCTCAGGAGTGCTAATCTCTTACTGGCAGCTCCAAGCCATTAGGGAAGAAACGTCCTAATTTACAGGAGATGGGGAAGCCTGTTGCCATCGGTATAATTAACTGCAGCTATGAAAAAATACATTCATTAATAAGAATACCTTCACATATTAATTACCAGATTATAGACTATTAGTATTTTTTTGGAGTACAGCATATTTATAATTGAAGTTTAAACAAATAGAATCCAGAATATCAGAAGTTGCTGGTATGCTGGTTAGAAGCCAAAGCACTGCATGGAAAAAGTAGTTTTTGTACATGAGCAAAAGAGTCTCTGCTTGTTTTTCCTCTTGATTATGGAACATTCACCACTGGACAGAGAATTCTTTTTTGGAGTGTGTTGTGCAAAATTCTTCCTAAACTCAATTTGTAGTCTGCAGGGGTTGGAAAACATCTCTAATGAGAGAGAAATTTAGTGCCATTCAAAGTGAAGCATTGGAAAGGGCTGCTCAGAGTTTTGGTAGCTGCAGAGTTATCCCTGTAGGCATTTCTGTTAATAAAATGTACTTGTGTTGCATTGCTTTCACTGCCAGGGCAGCCTGGAACTCTCAGTGATGCTGCTGAACTAAATACTTCTTTTGTCCTTACCAAGGACCTGACTCTTCCTTTAAATTAACCTACTTAGAACTGCAATGTGAGGCATACAACCCAGCTGCGGTCATACAGAAGCTGTGCCATGTCACTTGGCACAGCTCCTGTGACCATCAGTGTCTCAGGAGGTATTCCAAGTTGGGTATTAAAAAAGTTATTTCCAGAAAGAATGGTGAGATGTTGGCAAAGGCCGTCCAGGAAAATGGTGGAGACAGCATCCCTGAATGTGTTCAAGAAACATATACATGTGGCACTGAGGAACTTCGTTAGTAGGCATGATGGTGGTGAGTTAATGGTAGGGCTAGATGATACTAGAAGTCTTCTCCAACCTTAGTGATTCTATGATTGTGTGAGTGAATGTTCACTACAGCTTTAGGCAATAACAGAAATAACCAGCAGGGAATATGGGCAGATGGATCTGTTTCAGAAATTTACTAACAAAATTTGCAGATTTACTAATTTGTGAGAAATAAAAATACTAGTGAGAAAAAAATATGTTAAAATACAACTGGTTCCCAGAGAAAATTACTACTAATAAAGGCCTTAGGAGAAAATACACAGACTGAAAATAGATCAAGGACTTAAGATAAAATATAAGTACATATTCAAAAAGTGAAAGGGTTCAGACGGGAAAAGTTCAGATGAAGAAAAAGCCCAAAATGCAACCTTGAAAGTAAAGGTAACAGAGAGATCCAGAGGTGATGCTGAACATTGAGCTGTACATGACTTTACCTTTCAATTGTATATTATATGATTTGGCAATAAAAGAAATGAGAACTACTTTTAGGCTGTAAAGTTATGAGGGAGAAAGGGGAGTCCCTTTCCACATGTGATAAGACAGGAACAATTTCATTATGCTCTGAGTGTCCTTTAACCACAAATATATTATCAGAATGGAAGCTGAGGAAAGAAAACTGGAAGAAATAGTGAACAAAGAGAACTGAACATACCAAGCTTGACCGAATCATAATTAAATGTGTTTCAGATATAGAAAGAGTTAAGTGCTGAGAAGGAATGTGATGAGAAGTATTGACATGAAATTAAAGAAGGAAGAATTAGATGTAATATTATGAATAATTTGAACTGAACAGACTGAGCAATTGTGGGTAAAAGGGAGATTTTTGGCCAAACACACCAGGGAAAACCCTCATTTTTACACATTTTTAATGTCCACAGAACAGACGGAGTCAGGCTTTTAATGTCTCACTTAAAAGATGCCTGCAGATGGTGTTTTTTCATGCATCTGAAAAATGAATTTCTACATTTTGATTATGTTGTCATTAGCAGTAGCCTTACTCAGTAATTAGGAAGCTGGTTCCTAGTTTGTGTATGAGAGATATATTGAGAAAGAAGGATGTTATCTCTTTGTTTCCACATGGCTATAAATAATGCAACCAGCAACATTGTGAAAACAGTAGAAGAAATTCAAACAATAACTATTCTAACTGGAAATATCTTATTGTTCAGTGAAAAACAGCTTTTATGATCTCCATCATAAAAGGCCACTTTAATTGTTAGTGCTGACTGTGGCTAAGAAAGGGAAGAAAATTCCACAAGAGAAGGATTTTCCCTATAGTAAGTACAGTCTCTTTGCTAGATAAGTAACTCTGAATTAACAATGATTTAGACATGAAGGTATATGTAACAGGGTATTTCAGGTGAGCTTTTCTTTCATACTTAGGTAACTAAATAAAAGAGGAGAATAAGCCAGAGACCATGCATTCTGCTGTGCGTCATTGGAAGAAAAGGCAAGAACATGGCAGAGGGCAGCAAGAGTGTTTTCTCTCTGGAAAAGGGTCACTGCTTCTCCTGCAGTGTACTTAGCCAGCAGTAGCCAAGAGCTAGAGCTGCCTGCTGCCCATTCCTTCCCCCGAGCAACCTTTTTGGTTCTCAGAAATGAAAAAAGCAGAGGAAAACTAATCCTGAACGCTTTGGCTCTCTTGGGAATAGAAATGATGAATTCCTCTCCATGACACGTTTGTTCCAAGCTGCAGATTGTGCATGTGTGATTGGTGGTATTGTCATTCTCATCTTAAAGACTGTGCTTATTTTACAACAGGTGAGCATCTGTGTCTCTTACAGCCCATGTTAAATATGTAGTTATACTGCTAAATATCTCCAGTATGCTGAAGCATGTACAGAACTCTGCCCAGAAAACTTCCCCTCATCCAGGGGATGAATTTGGGCTGCCCAGATCCTGCTGGGACCAATCTGAGCTGTGAAGCTCCAGGCAAGATGCCAAGTGTGCCTGCAGATACCAGTGCTACAAGCAAGAAATTGCTGGAGCATGCACGCCAATCTCTTTGCTACCTCTCACAGAATTGCTGTGCTCCTTTCTGAACACTGCCATTGCTTTCTTGCTATCTTCCTCTCAATGTATGAAAGAGCTGCTGACAAGGATCTCTGTACTTCCTCCTCTAACCTTTTTAGTTCTCAATTCACCAAGTCCCACCAGTAGTTTTTTAATCTTTTTCATCAAATTCAAAAACCTGTCTTCACATTGTCTGGGCTATCTATAATGTGACCCACACATCTCTATTTTAATTTGCTTGAAAATCCTATTTCTTTCTGGCTTTCCATTATCATCCTCATTCTCTCACCCTGCTCGTTCCTTCATCTAGCTTTTTTCTTTCTTTTTTTTTTTCAGTTTTCGAATTTCTTTCTCATCAAAACCCATTTTTGTACTTATCAGAGGAATCTCTTCCTCTGAAAGTCTTTCCTTTAATTGATCTCATATGTAGTTAACTGAGATTTTTCCATGCTTTTCCAGTCAAAGCCATTTGCATTATGGGCTTCTTACAAACCTCATTCTCTGGAGGAAATTACAGTTCTTCCTCCATTTCTGAGTTTAATACTGATTTGGCTGCAACTTGCACAGAGGAAGAAACCTTTGGCATGTTGAAATTTGGCCATAGAGAGGAAAAATGAGGGGGCTGTGCCAAAGTATAAAGAGAATGGTGGAATTTCCCAGCATTTTTCATGGGCTACTGGTTGGACTGAGGGCTGAATGTCTGAATTCAGTTTTATGATACTGTCCACTCCCCAAGTGGACACATGCCGAGTGTATCATTCAGATGCATATCGGTTCCTCATTTGAAAAGCCTCAAATAATTGTGCTGGAGAGAAGCCTTGTTTTAGTTTGAACTTTTAGCACTGTGGGTTTGGGAAGCAGCAGTCAGACAACCATAAAATTGGTTGATTGCTTTCCTTCACTGAAGAAATCAATGGTATTTTAAGAGTAAACTGCTCTGAACATAGGTGTTGCAGCATGAATCTTTTTTTTTTTTTTTTGCTTGAGTTGCCACAGCAACATAAAATTTCCTTTCCCCCACATTAGCTTCCCTAAAATATACTTCACAAATTGCCTTTGAAAAAAAAACCCTCATATCATGCGGACAAATTGTGCTGTTTACTCTCCAACTATTTGGTCTTCTGAGGAGTTAGGAATGTCAGCAAAGCTGCCTGATGTGCAAAGAATGTGGACTGTATGAATCCAGCGTCAGGAAAAGGGATGGAGAGAACAGGCTAAAGTTGGATTAGTTGGTGTCCCCAGGCAGGAGAGGGGCCTAGCAGAACCCCTACATGATCTGGCAGTGCTTCACAGAGAATGCTGTAAGCCAGGCTGAGGCAGCCTGCCTGTTTCCAGCATTCAGAAGACGAACAGTGACCTACTGGATAAATTGTGGGGGGAGTGGGGGGATGTGCTTTAAGAAGTGTTTCTTTCATGCTTTCTCTCTCACACCTTTGCAAGAGCAGTAGCAGCTCCAGTGGGTTTTGAATCAAACATCAAGTGCATATATTTCTGTGAGAGAAAAATGTTTGAAAGATCAGGGAGAAATTTGTCTTAGCTGCTCTTTACTGAAGGAGTTATTAGATTTAGAGTATACGTTAAAGCCAGTTTTATTTGCAAGGTTTCAGAATAGATTCATAAGAAAAACACTTCTGATTTGTTGAAAAAAAACAAACAAACAAAAAAAAACCCCACACCTGTAAATAGTTTCATGTTTCTTTACAGTGTTCTTTCTGGTGCCCTGCATCTTGAGGTGGATCATCAGAGGTGAGACCAATTCAGTACGTTGCCAGCTGAAATGTACAGATTTAGCCGAGATGGCTACGCTCTGACTACGCTCTGCCACACTGTTAGGATTTATCTGCAAGCACATAGATACAAAAAAAGTCATTGCTGTTTTTAAGTGGGAGCGTAGGCTGCACTGTTGTGAGTGAACTTTTCTGCCTGCCTTTTTGCCACAGACCCTCTTCATGTTCAGGTTAGGTGAGAATTTCAGGGTGAATAGAGGGAAAGGCCGATGACCAAGGGAAAATTTTGCAAAGTAGCAATTATCATGTGTGAGGAGCTTGTAACAGCTTGTAGTGGTGTCTATTTTTGAACCACAGAAACTGAAAATAAAGACTAGTTTGGCCTTGAAAAAAGGTAGATATGCTGACTTTAAGCCGTAATGGGAACCACAAAATAGCCCAAATCCCCTGTACAGAAAACTTGGCAAATAAAATTGACCCCACTACTGCCATTATTTCTGCCTGCTTTATAACAAAGCTGTACATTAGTATGTCCAGAAGTAGTAAAGACAAGGGAAGAAAGGTTGATTCCGTTCTCATTGGTGATGAATACAACACTTAATAGATGACAAATTAGGGAATATTGAAATCTCTGGAGGCCTAATCAAATGTGAATCAAGTCAGACCCCAGTGAGCATGGGATGAAGTGCCAGCTGGTGTGTTGCATTCCTGTGCCAGCTGGTATTTCATCCTTAAATTGATTGTGATCAGTTTTAACGCAACAAATACTTCCATTTAAATAATAATAATAATAAAAAAATAGCAACCCCAAACCACAGATCTTTGTTATTAAGTGTTGTTCTTTGTGGAAAAGTACTATAATATTCAGTAGAAATGGAATTGAAAAGCATTTATACTCCAAAGAAATGAAGAGACAATTACAACATCAGTTTGATACCTGAATTTCTGTGGAAACTTTATCCTTGTGCCGTAACAAGTTAATTTTGATGGAAGCCATCATGGAAGCAAGTATTCTGGATGGAGAAATTCTGTTAAGCAATTATTTTCTATCTTTTTTTTTTTTTCTCTTGGAAAATGCATTTCAAGATATTTGTGATTGTCGTATATTCTATATCGTTTTGGCTTTTTTAAAGTTACGGAAGAATTGGTATAATGTTGGATAATGTCTTGTGTGGTAAAAAGCCCCTAAACACAGACACTTACTCATATATTTAGCTTGCTCTGAAAGTAATGCCTCCTATTTATATCCATGGAAACTACAGCAGATACAAAGAGCACAGTAACACATTTTGATAGAGAAAATTCTCAGCTACAAAACAGTGCTTTTCATCATAGTCACCACCATTAGCTATGTATTTTCATCAGAGATGAACAAGAGCCTGCAAGCCACACTCATAAGAATCTGCACCAGTGGAATTGACCCACTGTTGCTGTCTCCACTGCTGGAATACACCACCCACTGCCTCACTGTGCTCACATCCTTGGTCTTAATAAATGTTCAGCAAGCACTGATGAGTGTCAGTGGGTGCCATTTTTCTCTGCATGGAGGGGTCCAATCTCACCCCTTCTCTTCATGTCAGATGCACGCTTCCATGTCAGATGCCATTATGTCAGACTGCCCCTTAGCTGCTATCTATGCACACTAGGAAAATGTAATGGAATATTATTGGGAAGATTCAGCCTCTACTGCTGTACCACCAACATCCACCACTAATGAGGTAGGCTAACATAATAAAATAGGAGGCATTACTTTCAGAGTGGCCCTCATATATGCATGCCCAATCTTTCAGTCTAACACTCACGTAACTGCTCTTCTTTTGGTATTTTATTGTGATCTATGAAAATGGATGTACTACATGTGTAACATTTGTAAAGGAATATTGTTATTATGAAAGAAGATGAACAGTCCTATGGAAATAAAAGTGGATATTGTGTCAGATTCAAGCACAACAGAAATAGGGAGTTTTTCTTTATGATCTGTTATGAAAAGCCAATATCAACCCTTAGCAAGATGTTTCCTGGTTCCTCATCACTGACTGACTTATATTTAGCTTCTCTAAAAAGAATGAGATTTCTGACGAAAATTTTCCTGCTTTTCTTTCTACATTATTCTAAATTATTTCAGAACTGTTCTTTTACATAGAACTGTACAGTTGTCTGCCCTGTTCTAAACATATTATGAAACTGAGTTACCAATTTTGCATTCCCTGAAACCCCATCTAGTCACATAGAACCTCACAGATGTTAATAGGTTTGACCTAGAATTTCAGGAGCCAAGAGTGGAAAATGAGTATTATTAGAAAGTCTTGAAAAACACATACCTCATTTCAAAACAATGAAAACATTTTTATTGTTTTGCAGCTGGCTAGAAAGGGAAAGAATTATGAATACATTTCAGTGATTTCTGGGACCTTTACGTTTTTTCCAACATTTAAAATGTGTCTTATTCTGTAAATGAAAATAAATTACCAAATGCATGTAGATAAAAGCATTTACACATGACTACTCAGTCAGATAGATCTCTGTTCCACCTGAGGGAGGGCTCCCTATTGCTTGTATCCTACATGCTAATAACGTGATTTGTGTTGCTCAATACAAACAGGATGTAATCCTGTCAGCTTTCAAGTCAGTATCAGAAAATCACACTGACGTGTTCTGGGTGGCATAAACAGAAAATGTGGCATAAATGGCAGAGCTATTTCATATAGAATATCAAATCAAAAGAAGCATTTTTACATCTATTTAAAATACAGAATGAGAATAATGTCTTCCCTTCAGGGATCACCTGTTGTTTGGACGAACGTTGATGTATTATATTTGACAAGATACATATAGAGTCATCCTAGCCATTTCTTCTGGCCAACACCACAAAAAGGACTCTGCTCACAAATGCATTGTTCAGAGAGGTGATATTACATAAATTACATTCTCAAAAAGAGAATTAATGCTGTTACAGAACGATAGCCCAAAAATAGCAACATCTTTTTGAACTCCAAAATAATAACTTGCGACTTTCCTTCATGTGTTGTGTCTGTAAGACAAATACATTAGCTCCTGACACTGCAGAATGTGGGGCTCTGCAGGCATTTTCAGTGTATGGCTTGACACACTGAAGTGCCTTTTGACAGTGTCTTAGATGAGAAGCTAAAGAAAGAAATGTAGTAGGTTGTCTAAATTATCCGTGGATTATTGCAGTATTCTTTAAAATGATATTAAAGTGATGCAATGATACAGTAGTGGATGTGGTTTCTTGTTTTCTGAAGTCATCTTAAAACTTCTTAGAAGAAACAAAGCAGAGTAAGTGAGATAGTGAAACAGCACTGGAGCACCATGAGTTTTTACAACACGGCATCCATTATACATGAATAAAATACTATTGCTGCAATCATGGTAGGCATGACTGCTTCTCTTTTAAACTCATATTTCATTTATTCATTTCAGTTTTTCATCCCAAGACCCTGAGCCTTCTCACATTTCTATGCAAGTATAACTATGCACCTAAATAGTTACCACAACTTCAGAAAGGATTACTCTCAGAAAGATATTAAAGCACAAGGGTGGAGTGTTTACAGGACTGGAACCCGTAAGTGTAGATAGTTGAGCTTGGAATATTGGCAATACTAGAGTGATGTAAATACTTAAATGCAGAAGCAGAGATGCAGACTACAGCATTTGATTCCATAAACCTTTGAGAATTCTTGACTTTCATTCCCTTTTCAAACTGGATGCTAGATGAAATCTTTGTTCCTTATCCATGGACAGGCCTGCCTAGGGAGGTGGTTGAGGCACCATCCCTAGAGCTGTTCAAGAAGCGTTTAGATGAGGTGCTAAGGGATTTGATTTAGTAGCTTGGTGGGTAGGGATGGTGGTAGGAGGATGGTTGGACTAGATGATCTTGTAGGTCCTTTCCAACCTAATGAATCTATGAATCTATGAAAATATTACCACTGCTTGAATAGACACTTTGGTGCATTCTTGTCTTTCTTCTCTAATAAGTTTTGTATTTGTTCTTAAAAATATATTTTCTCTATTCAAGTAAGCTTAAATAGTACATGTACTGGAAAACCGAAGGCTACTGTGTAATTTAACATTCCTTGTCTTCCCCCACTGTCACTCAAAATGTACATGAAAATCCATACAAGAAGCCCAGTATCCCAAAACGCACAACTCAGCCTGACAACCAGCTGACCATCAATGGATGCTATGTGCCATTTCTTTCACTTTATTCCCCCTGCACTCACTCACGTTAACATGTAAAGATATTAAGACTAGCTTGGCAAGGTTGTCCTTTCTGCAGTTTATTGTATAACTGTTAGTTAAAAGAGAGATGGGTTATTTTATGTTATTATTAACTCCTGAAGCCTCCATCACTGTCAAGCAAATAGCAAATGCCCAGAGAGCAGCATTTGGTACACTGGGACTTTCTCTGTTGTACTAGGGTTCTGCTTTGGCCCTTAATGGTAGAGCAGGAACCTCTGACAACACTGGAGTCTTAAATTGTTTCAGTCAGCTTAATTGCTGGAACATGTGTTTGGTTTCAGATCAATTGCTATGAGGAGTAAATGTCACAAGAAAATTGATATACACAACAATTTATTTCCTTAGACATCTGTAAAATACTACACGCTTTGCAGATTCAGAGGTAACATTTGGCTCACATTAGGCTTGGAAAGCCAAGGTGCAACAAACAGGCACAGGTTCAGTTGTTCAATAATAATTTATTCCATGCCATGAATCCTCCTTATCTTTCATTAACTGCCATTCAGATTCTCCAGCTTCCATGTGCCAGAATATATTCTTTGTTATTAGCATTAATGTCACTGTTAAAACACAGACTGAGACATGAAGAAAATGCCCTTTCCCAGAAGAATATATTTTTACTTCTTCCTGCTGGAAAAACTATATAAGAAAGCATGCTTACATTTCAAAGGTATGTGCAAATGCTGTGAGAATGATCAAACTAAAGCTCAATCGGCAAAAGTCTGCTAAGCACAATGCAGTGTGAATATGCTTACTCTAAAGAGCTGAGAGTTTGGCACCTAGTGTACATATTAGAAGAGGTGGTTATTTAACATAATTTTACAGAAATTAGAGCAGGAGGAAGGTTTACTGTGCAGTTGTTTTCCAATAGGATTAGAGTGGTTTTAACTTTCACAAGCTGCTTCCCTTATTGATGAAAAAAGGGGAGTCTGGAGGCACAGAACGAGAAGCACATCATGTAAGAAGACGTTTCCCTCTCCCCTACCTCCTGTTGACTGCAGATATTTCTTTCTCCATTTCAGACAAGCACATTATCATCACTGTGTAGGAAGCCAGGCACATAGCAGTGATTTGATCTGATGTGCTGAGTGCTACATCTTGGGATACACATGAGATCGGGGCCCCAGCAGCAGTGAGATGTGGCTGAAACTGGAGACAGTTGACCTCCATCACTCTTTGGAGTG
Source organism: Oreortyx pictus (assembly GCA_036925125.1). Classification (NCBI taxonomy): domain Eukaryota; kingdom Metazoa; phylum Chordata; class Aves; order Galliformes; family Odontophoridae; genus Oreortyx; species Oreortyx pictus. Next base: position 66,344,142 of record JAUPFR010000001.1, on the reverse strand, counting down.
GGGATGCTGTGCTGTATGCACAAGGATGAAGCATGGGACTTAGGGAGATATTTGGGTTGCTCCTGATATCTGTACCACACTCAAGTGATGCCTGGCTCCAGCTCCATAGCTAGGTTCCAGCTGCCTTGCTCCTGGCAGGTTGCTTGGTCCTGCTGATAGCTGAGTACCTGCCTATGGTTCCCACTCCTTGACCTGCTCTGAAAGCAAGCTGGAAAGGGCTGCTGAAGCTAGGACAGAGCTTCTCCTGTGTGAAAAGCAGGAAGGGTTAATATTGAACCCTGCAGCAGAGTCCAAGTTCATCGCGCAGCAAAGGAAAAGTTACTTTAAGTAAAGCCTGGGGCAACCATTCACATGCACAATGAAAGTAAGGCTGAGCTAATCTTTCCTTCTGGTCAGTTCTGTTTCTTCAAGGTAGAATAATTAGAACTGGCAGCACTATGTATTCTGTGGGAGGAAACCGATAAATTTCTTGGAACAGAAAGTTCTGTTTTATTGTCATATTGCGTTAACCAACTCCACTCTTTGAAAAACAAAAAGAGGGATGTAATTACTCTGAATGTCAGAAATAAGGTAGTGGTGGCAGCAGTAGATATTTTTGTTATGAATTTCTCTGACAGTTCTGTTTTCTGTTGTGAGTACGGAGTAAAGAAGAGGAGGGGCAGCGGGGAGAGAATCTTACATTTAGGTGTCCCTTATAAATCTTAAATAGACTTCTTTGTGCTGATTTTCATGTTTAACAAACTGCCTCATTCATCAGAGTTCTGCAGTGAAAATAGGAAAGAAAAATCATTTAACACAAGGGAGAATCAGAATCAATGACAGCACACAAGAAGAAATGAGTGCTTACTTCTTTTATGCTTGAAGTTTCTAGCTCCCTTTGACTTTGGACCAAAACCTCACATTCTGAATGGTGTCCACTATTTCATGGAGATTCTCAACTCCTTTTACTTTCTTTATATTATAACTTAAAAAACTGGAAAGGATAGGGAGATGCAACATTAAAAAAAAAACAACAAAAAAACTTGGAGAGTTTTAAAATCTGCCTTTACAGGCTTGTTCCAAATTAGTTACTTCCATACTGTGGCTCCTTGAGAAGTGCAGAGCATAAATAGCACTGTCTTGTGCATCACTAGTCACTTCAAATGACAAGATCGAAGTTCAGCTTCCCAGGGCCTTTACTAGGCAGCTGATTACATCGTTAAAATGCTCAGTGCTAAGCAGGGACACGTGCCCTTCTACACCAGAGATATAACTGATTGAGACCATTGTTATACCAAGATTGCAAAATGCTTATAGTTTGGTATATGAGTTTGAATAGGTAAGTAGGAAGGAAATTATTAAAAATAACAAGTTTGTGAAAGGTAAAGCTTCAGTAGAATTAAGGAATGAGTTTTCTGATGCCACACATTAACTATCTGCAATATAAATCCATCATCTGTCATAATCTCCCTTGTATCTCACTACAATGAAGACAATGAATGAGACTTTCTTAAGGTTCAGCACTGAGATCAGCCAGACTGAGGAAGTACCTACTTCTCTCCATTGATTATTGAAAGAGTCCAGGTTAACTAGCTCAGTCAATGCTACAGACCTCTGTTTTTGGTCAAATAAATTCCTCCCAAGGTATCAATAATAAAAGAAGCTTTACATTTCAAAAGCAAGAACTGGCAAATTGATGACAAAGTAGTCACTAATAAAATAAAGCTCATTTCTACTCATGAAGTATGAACTAACTCAGGACTACAAGTGGAAGCAAGTATTACAAACAAGTGTAAATTAAGCAGAGCTAAAATTTTAAAACAGTTTCACTGCAGAGACCACACTGAGTTGTTTCGGAATGAAATAGTTCATCATTTTTGAAAGAGGAAAGTAAATCTCACAAAGACATGCCAGGGCATTGTTGTATGACATTGTTAGCTTCGTGTACAATCCCAGCTTTCTGTATTAACTTACAAGGATGAAATTATAAATTCACATTCCACTCATATTGTAAAGCAAGTCTATTTCCATGGAGTGTAAAAACTCATATTTAAACAAAAAGCAGTAACTGAATTCCAAGAAATCTCCGTAAAGACTAGTTTAACATCACCAGGTAAGTAAAAGCAGAAGAGGTGACTCACTCACTCACTCATTTTCCTTTTTTTATGTGGTTATCTTTAAGTATCTTGCCATGCCTGCACAGATTATTGTTCTGTCATCACCCATTGGTGTTGCTCCTGAGGGTGCTGGACATGTGGTACAGTTCAGAGCCAGCCTGGTGAAACAGGCCTTGGAGCTGAGAGGCCACTGGGGCAAGGGGCATCCAGACACATCCATCCTTTTCAGTCACTGTGGTGTACAGCATGGGAAGAGACAGGCCTTGTCTTGTTTTGACAGTGACGCCAATGGAGAATGTGTAGCGGTTCCTTGATCACCCCTCACAGCAGAGATCTCACATGCTGGAAAGATGATGGAGTGGGAATGCATTCATGCACAGGATTGCTCCCATACACTAAGGCACACTGTATGGTGCTCTTCATGTCAGCAACTCTCCTGTTATGCTTCTGTTGAAATAATTTATAGAGGGCTGCAATTATATGATGATTGAGCACTTCACAAGCTTTGTTTGTCATAAAACTTGTCTAACAGATGATAGAGGAACAGTGCAGTGGGTCAAGCCTGAGATCGCAGTGGGCTGTGGCGAGTGAGGTGATAGATCCTGTGTGGTCTGAACATCAAGGCACCATTTTAGACTTTTCTCAGGTTTTACTCTCTCCCTGGAATCCAGCCTCTTGTCTTTTTAACAGCTTCTGTATTAAACACAGAATAATAAATGTTTGGAGTTGCATTATTAGTAAAATAAATTAAGCCCTGCTAAATAACAAGTAAAGACTGTCTTTTCTCTGTAAGTATTTTAAAACGCAGCATTCGTGTACATAGCCACATGCATGTGTAGCTCTTATGCAAAAAGGGCAATGATTTTTTCAGTCAACTTTTTTGCTCTTCTGCTCTGTGTGAACTAAAAATGCACACTGACATGTCTGTTCACTCTCACACTCTCTTTAGGGAAAGATTATGCTGTGCAGTATAGAAAAAGGGACTCCAGGGGAATCTGATAATGAATAAAGGAAAATAAATAAATAAATGTTGGTAAATCAATGACAGTGCAGGCAGATAAAACACAATATAATTCACAGGGTAGCATCTGAAATTAGTATCCTGTAGATTATTCACTGATTATTTGTGAAAAACGTACAGATCTTTAAAGTATCACTTGTGCTGTTGTCTAGTTGAGAAGAGGAAAAAACCGTTTGTCAGGAGTTCTCCACACTACTAACCATTCAGCCACCTCCAGTGGTAAGGTGTCCTAGAAACTGTAATAGAAATCACAAGCTTCAATTTAATTTAAGGAGTCACAAACTGGAATGTTTGGGAAAGCAACAGTGAACATACAAAGGAACACATGGTATCAGCTTATAGATTCATCATCCGGGTTGAATATATGCAGTAATATGGCAGAATATATCCTTGTCTCATCAAGGTTTGGTCAGAAGTGCATCCAAAATGCAAAGCCTGAAGTCAGTTCAAATTAATACCAATTTCAAACAATATTGAACATATAGTTCTCAACAGATAGTAAGGCAAAGCTTCATTTTAACTGGATATAACGTGGCTATGCAGATATTTTTAACAGACTTTGCTTATTATGTTGACAGTGAAAGTGAGAAATCTTAATAAATGAGAATTTGTGTAAACCCAAAGGGCCAAACTCTGCAGTCATTCAGATTATTCCATATTCATAAAATTCAATAAGGTTGTGTCAGGGCAATTGAAAGAAAATTTGGCAGAAGGTATTTAAAGTGTGACACAAAGTATATTCAGGGAGTACTGAGAACTGTGGAGAACTTTTTCTCCTTAATTCACAAAGCAATTAAGTTTCTTATTACAGAAGCCAGAATTGGTTCTCAGGATGTGCTACTGGATAGTAACGTATTGAACAGTATATGTTAAATATTTCAAATATTTAAAAATCCATTTATTTAAACATAGTATTTTTCAGAATTTCCAATTAGCATGGCAAGACATTATCAGAAAATTGTGTTTATGGCTGAGATAGCAGATGACTTTGAAGGTGGATAATTACAGCAGATTTTCTGATAAGGTGGAATGTACAGAGCATGTAATAAATTCCACACAGCACGTAACAAAAAAAAAAACCAAAAACACACAAAAACAAAAACAAAACCCCCAGCCTATGATTAAAACATTGAGTAGGTTCATCTTGAAAGCATAAGAAAGATTCTGCAATGAAATCTTAAGAAATGCAGCACAGATGCCTCTTCCTCTCTCACTTCATAACCCCCGGGCATGAGGTTGAAAAGATATACAAGTATCCATATGCACACATCCTGGTGTGTATGAGTGCACACATTCTGAATTTTACCCAGAGTTTTGAATAATGTTTAAAAGCTGTACTTTTTTTTTACTGCACATAAATAAAGACGCTGGAGGAGATGCTGGACTGTTGTGGCACTAGCTAGTGCCCTGCAGTCAATATATTTTCATGCTGAGACTCCACATTGTATTTATTTGAGAGCATTTTGAGACCGGCCTGTCAAGTGTATCGATGTTGCCTGTGACAGAGAACTAAGGGAGCTCCCATAGGGAATTTAGTTCCTTGACCCTTTTGATGCACTTTTGCCCATTTTGAGGCTAAGAAATAAAAGAAACAACTTCTGCTGCACAACAATCACACAAAGTCAAGAAGGCTGCCAGGCAGATTTTTAGGTTAGTAGAAGTCAATCCTTAGCTTTCACAGAATTTGATTGTATGTGAAACTAATATTATGACTGTGGTCACCTTAAAGCCACAAGCTGGATTTGGAATATTAAAATTCCAAGAGAAAAAATTCCTCTTTTTTTCATGCTCACACAGCTTTATATCCAAAGTCTAGCACAGAAAACATCCCTAAATATTTTCTTAAAATAAAAAATTGATGAGCTGTAGTACAGTGCTGTAAAAAGGCATGTGTTGCTGTATTAATATTGGTAGGTATTTTTCTTTGGTCAGTGTGTTCTGTTAAGATTTTCTTACACATGGATGAGCTTACAGCAGCCTATACAGTAAGAATATAATGGAATTATCACAAATTCCCTTTCATTTTCATCTTACTGGAAGCTCTGTCAAAACATCATATATCCAAGAAACGGTTGGACTAGAAACAAGTGCCCAAGATCCTGAAGAAAGCCACTGGTTAAGTTTTTAAACAGTGTTCCTAAGGCTTCATCAGCAAAATGTCTTGCATGGTGAGCTTATTTAACAAAGGGGTGCCACTTCTGTACACAGTAGCACCTATTTAGGCTGTGGGGTTCGTGTGATAGGGTTTCCAAACTCATCTACCAAAATACAGATCACACTTAAATATGAAACATTTCTCCATATGGTTCTGAAATAAATGACTAAATTGCTCTACAAGGATAGGCTGAAACTGGTTTATTTGGTTAGAGGCATTTTTATTGGAATCTGAATTGAAAAGAAAGAAAGGAAACAATAATAAAAGCAAAGAGGTTTTCAGAGAACCAGCATCCTTTCCTTTGAGAACCATATCCTAAATATGTGCCAAGTTCAGATATCTAATCTGTCATCTGACGAACATATCTTGCAGGTATGGAAGGAGAGATGAATAGAGATATAAACTTGAAAATAACGTGCTTTGAAAAGTACAGTGGTTGGAAATATTAATTGGTTTTGTGCAATTATTTTTATAGCTCATTTGAGCAGCTTACTTGTCAAAATGCACGTCAACAACAAAGTCTTCAGTGCTTCCTGAACATCCTATCTACCTGGTACAAATTGTTACAAATTAATGGAGGTCTTGTTCGGAAGCTACTATTTTGCAGTTCTATCCAGAGCTGCAGCTGAAAATGGCTTGGTCAATCTAACCACAGTTATGCTCTGTTTTACAATTTCATTCCTCCTCTGAACAGTATAATTTCTTTGATGCTATGCCGTGCATTTGTTATGATTCCCTAATATAGCTTATACACACAGAGGCCCTTAACAATTTGCCCGAGGTCAGTCAACAAGTCAATTGAAGAGGTGGAAAAATCAGTGCTTTTGATTTCCTCTCCCCTTCCTCCATCAACTGTTGGATTATCATAAAAAAGACCATTTCAGGCATTTTGCGGGGGAAGGGGAACATGACAGCTTCCTTTTCAGGCATCAGAAAATACTTTAAAGAATTGGTTTCTCTAGCAACAGGAACAGGAGGCAAAGGAGCTCTCATAAGGTTTTTTCCCACCTACTCATTTTGTTTTTTTTTTTTTTTTTAATGTGGTAAAGCAGATGGTTTGGATAAAGCAGGTACTACAGATTCTGATTTATTGACTGTAGACAGAAATATAAATACAGAAGTGTGTGCACTCTGCTGTGCTCAGTATCACAGTAAGACTTAATGACTTCAGAGTTCATACAAGTTCTATGTATCTGTATTGGCAAGTGGCATTATTTATTGCTGGGAAATGTTGATGGCAGAACTTACTGTGTGGAGAAACCAAACGCTGGGCAGCAAATACTTTTCACATCATCTACCTTCCCTGACAGCAGTGCTGGCTTCTGCAAAGTCCCATTTCACATCTTTGACAGTCACACACTTCACTGACCTGGCCAAATACTTTCTGTTAAGGTGCAGTAAATCAGTCAGTACTGTGGTTATATAATATCAGAGAAAGCAACCTTTTGCCTTTGCCATCAAAATTAAAAATAGCTGAGTGAACTCTACTTAGGGGTGGTAGGAAGGAGATTATTCTTTTTATGATGTACTTGGCCCCTAGACAGAACAGGGAAATACTCCATATATTTCTGTCACAACTTTGAATGTTATTTGAACAGAAAACAAAAAGGTCCTCTTTAATAAAATGCTGGGGACCACAAGCCCATTTTCTGCTGAAGTTACTGATACTGATAAGAGATAAACAGTTGTCTCATCTGTGCTACAGTAACAAAGCCAGTGTTTCCAAATTGCTGGAATGACCTCAGTCTGATGTGCTTAGACTTGACCAGGGGTCTCCAAAAGGGAGACCTGACAGCAGCCTTTCGGTGCATAAAAGGGGCTGTAAGAAGGAAGGGGATAGACTCTTTAACAGGGTCTTTTGTGACAGTGTGAGGGGAAATGATTTCAAGCTAAAACAGGGGAAATACAGATTGGAAATAAGAATAAAGTATTTCACAATAAGGGCAGTGAGGCACTGGAATGGATTGCTCAGAGAGACTGTGGATATCCCATCCTTGTAGACATTCATGATCAGGCTGGACAATTGGTTAGAAAAAAATGATCTCTTCTACTATTAACCTGACAGCAGCTGAAGAACAACCAGATAATGTACTTCAGGGAGATTTGGGGGCAGATGGTGAAGTTCTGCAACAAAGATAGAGGTTGCTGAGTTAGGTCTGCCTAAGTTTATAATTGCACACAATGCACAGCACACCATCTGCCAGAGAAATGGAGAGATCTTCGCAGTGGAATGGACAGTGAGTCTTACAGGGTCCTGAAAACAGTCACTGATGAGATACTTGTTGAGTATGTACTACTGTGGCTCCATGGAATTCTCTGGGCTGAAGAATTTCAATAGCCAGACTGGAGAGATTGAGAAAGGTGGAGGTGAACATAAAGAGAGAATTGGAGAAGCTTCCCTTTCATTTCTGAAAAAGTATTTGCTCCATAAAGGCTGCTAGAGAGAAGGCAAAAGAGAACTCTTCTGTTTTTAATGGGACAATAGGAGATAATTTTAGAATGTTTATCTTGACATAACAAACATGGGTTAGTTTATCTTCTGTGTTCTTTTCAAGAATTGATTTTGCAGAAAATATAAAGTCAGACTTACTTCAGTAGCTAATGAAATTATGGAGCAAATTATTCTTTGAGTCACTGAAAAACACTTGAAAAACTGTGCAGTCGTGGATCATAGCCAGCACAGGTTCCTGAGAAGAAAGCCATTTTTAACTGATTTGATTTCCTTTTATGACATTATCCAGCTAGTTGACAAAGAGAAGGCAGTGGATGTCATCTTTATGGATTATGGGAAATTTTTGATGTATTTTCTAACAGTCCTTCTGGACACAGTGTCTGGCATACAGCTAAGCAAGTGCCTAACATGATGGGTACACAATTGGCTGCTGAGTTGGGGACAAAGTGTTACAATAAACAGGATTACATTACTAGTCAGTGCCAGAGTTCAAGGAGTGTTTGGACTGCTTTTAGGCATAGGGTTTGATTTTTGTGTGGCCCTGTGCGCTGCCAGGAGTTGGACTTGTTGATCCTTGTTTCTCCCTTCCAACTCAGGATATTGTACCATTCTGTAATTGTATGATCCAGGATAATCTCATTAAATATTTTTATGCAATCATTTAAACATACAATGTGTCTCCTTATGGAACATATCTAACTTTTCAGTCTTATAAATTTTTTAATGAACTTTAAGGAAAGAGGCTATGTTTCAAGTGGTATCATTTTTTACTAAAAGTACTGACAAAAATAATTGAAGCCTTTTTCTGAAGTCTTTAACAAAGTCAAACTTGCCTAGGAAAACTTCTGTAAAGTATCCATGCTGGGTAAAGCCATATAGCTTATCAGAAGTTGAAGCTCAGTGATAGAAACTGTGAATGAGAATTAAAGGAAAGTTGAGACAGTAATAAAATAATCTGCAATGATAATTTCAGTCTCTTGTGCTATTATTCATGTCCTGTAGAATATTTTATAAAAAAAAAAAAAACATAAATTTCTCCCTTAAAGCTAACAATTATGCATTAAATTTTTTAAAATCCATTCTTCCTTTAGAAAGATTGAAAGCTATGATATAAGGACAGCAACCCAACTGGAGCAAGAATATGTGAAAACGGGCTCTAAGAAACCATTTTTTATTTCTGATGCAAGGGGCTGTGTCTGCAGCACCGGCGTCAGAATTGCACAAGAAAAGTAATGTCTCCAAACTAGTGAAGATGTGTTGTCCCCGAAGGGGCATGAGTTTTGATGGTGTTAGTGTTTCAGGAAAGTGCCTTTCTATATTCTTGACTCCCTAAAGCGTTTTTTATCTTTTTACTTTTTCTCCAGTCACCTGATATCTGGACAAAGAAACTGGGGCAACACTGCCAAGCAAATGCAGACAGAATCAAACCCTGTCCCATTCTGGTACCAACCCTTAACTCTACCCATTGCTTTTTTTCTATCTTTTTATTTTGTGTGCTCACCTTCCCTGTGCTCTGATTTTCTCCACTGAAACTTCCAGCGGCCATTTATAAACAGACAACCCATAAAAATGATACTATTTTTTTTAATGTTACTTCATGTGCATCCTGCCACCATGATGCACTGTCCCTCAATGCACTCCAGCAGTGCTTTGCTGAGGGTTATTGATCTGAGTGGTGTGACAACACTCTCTCCAAGTCCCTCAAGGCACACCAGTATAGCCCTACTCACTCCCCTGGCTTTTCATGGCTGGAAGAACAGAGAGTGGGTAGAACAGTGGGTTTGTTCTAGCACCCCCGTGGGGCACTTTCACCTCAGATCCTATTCTCTTTTATCCCTGCAGACATGCTCAAAGTTCACAACTTTAAAGGCTGACCTTATCTCTTACTTCTGATTTACTGGTGTGATGTAACCTGCTTATTTCCTAATGGCATTCAACTAACATTTGTGTCCACAGAAAAGAACTGAAATAGCATGGCATGACTGAAATCTCATGCTTAGTATTAGCAAAACTGTTACTGCAAAATATACCTTACGTGTTAAGATAGAATGCTTTGAAAGGCAGTTAATAAAGTGGTATGAGAGCTATACTGTCCAAAAAAGGTAAAACTACAAGACAGATCATAACCATAGGGTTGGACTTGATATTCTTGGAGGTCTTTTCCAACCTTAATGATTCTATGTTTCAAGCTATATCTGGCATTCATCTTATTTTTCCCCTGTGGCCCATCACTTTTACGAAAAGGTTTTCTAGCACGAACATGTGTACAAATGCCTGTGTCCATAGTAAAAGCTTACAAGGCAGGCTGGAAGCTGTGACAACCCCTGCTGGTTGCTGGAGGTATTCAGGCACACACATGGGCACTGTGATGGGGGACAGAGTCCCTCACTATAGTCAACATGGGGCATGAAACTAAAAAATGGCAGCTCATCAGAGACAATTATTTGTCATGTGCACTAGAGAAGTCAATAAATCTGAGTGGATGCCACAACAAGCAGTACTATTTTTGTAAGCAAGCAGTGAAAGTCCTGTGTTCACAAAAACAGTTGTACATTTCATAAGTCTCTCTGTGAAGTTCTGGGGATGGTGGGAGCAGATGCGGGTGCTCACACTGCTCGGTCTGTTTCTGGTCCTCTGGTCTGCTCTACATCTGCCTGCATTTTTGTTCTGGTTTCAGGCTCTTCTTCACCTCTGCTAATTACTGTCAGAATTTCCTGCACTCTCAAAAATCTTGGTAGGAACGGAGCAGCTGTGTCTGCTTCTCCTTACTGCTATGGGACTAAATTCTAGTCCATGCCTCATGATATTGGCATACAGTATAAGCATTTCTTGTTATCCTGAGCTTTCCTAGATAGGACATCTGAACTTTTTTTTTTTTCTGCCTTGGTGTTATAATCTGTATTTGTAATTTTAACTGTGAACCAGCTACTCCTGTAGTGATAACTTCCAAAAGTGTCTCTCAGATAACAGTAAATCCACCTGGAATTGTTGAATCTTTGTTTCTTTTCCTTGCACAATGAGGTCTTTACTCTGCAGAAGGGATTCAGAACACCACTGCAGAATTGCATCTTCTGTATCATGGAGAAATTGTCTTCCCACCATTCATGTGGAATTTTATAAAATTACAATAAGAATGATGTAAACATGATGCCCTAACACTGGGGAAAATATTTTCTTAGTCTGAATTTCATTGCTCATGCACACAGCTTATTTCATGACAAAAAGTTAAGAAAAAAAATAAAAAATCAGAGTTTGATTTTCAATATATGCTCTACTCATAAAGAAGCAAAATTACTTCTGATAGGTTTTTGGCAATACCAGACAAAGCATTCAAAGGTAAACCAATAGTCATATACAGAAAGAAGAACTGAACTCACCTAACTGGCAAAAGCACTCTCTGGCCATGCAGCTTTCCTTCTCAGCAGTACAAGAGATGCTGTCCTCAGTGGTCGGCCTTTCTATGAGTCTGGAGTGACTCCACCCTGGTCCATCACTTCTGGTCACTGTGAAAACGATTTGCCTGTGCTCCTGGGCCAGCCACACTCCTTCATCAGGTGCTTAATCAACAGTTCAGCCTTTTGACTAGACATTTTCCCTACAACATACGTGCATAAAAATATTAGTCAGAAATTATGCATAGATATGAAATTCACATAAATTATGAAACATATTATGTGCAGCAATAATTTCTTTTCCGCTGAGGAAATTTCAATTTGTTTAATCTTTTGAAAGTGAAGCTAGAACTCGACTATATGCTAAGTGTTTAGAAAAAGGACCAAAAGTATCTACTGCATGATGAGATCAAAATTCTAAAGCATGGTATTTTCCTACTAATCAACTGTCCTACAAAGGAGCCCATTGAAATCTATGTGAAAATGTAATGTCAGACACTCTAGGAAAACACACATAAAGCTCCATCTACGTAAATCATTTCCCAAGAGAAGCAAATCAACTTATCTTGCAAGTAACGTGGAAATCCAACATATCTATATGAATTAAAAGAATTTATTATGATGTTAAAAGTTTGAAGTTTAAAGAATAAAGCTGGCTAATTGTTTGGAAGAGCATTTTAAAAGTCAGAAAAATAAGAAAACCACTTAAAAACTTGAAAATTAATTGTTTTAATGAAATATAGCATACATGAACTGTAACTACATCTGTCATTGTCAGTTTTGTGGCTTGTCTTTCTTTTTTATTTAAGTATATATTTAATCTTTTCTATTTCCTGCTGTGGAATCAAATGCCCACAATTACAGCTTGGGGAATTAACTGACTAATTATTTAGTGAAAGCAGTAAAATGATGTGTAGAGTATCATCAGATGGACATAGTAAGCAGCTTTAAAATGGGACTGTTTTTTATTTAAGTTTTATTGTATTTGATTTTCTTTTTGAAGTGCACGAAGTACAATATTTTCAGACAGAATGTCATTCTAAAGCAGACAATAGCTTTTTAATAATTCATTCTCTATCAGAAGAACTCAAGATCAAATCTGACCCTTATTTTTCAGATTACAGATATATTTCATGGACTCTACGTACCTGCTATTCAGCCACCCCTTTATGTTTTCTGGAAAGGTGGAATGATAGGAAAAGAATGAGAGGAGGATACATAACAGGAAATATTAGAAATGCATTGTTTACTTGTTGTGGCTCAACCCAGCAGGTGGTTGTGCACCACACAGTAGTTCGCTCACTCCCCCACTTCCCAGTGGGACTGGAGGGAGAAATGAAAAAAAAATAAAAGAAAAAGCAGAACTTGCGGGTTAAGATATAACAAGACTAAGACAGAGAAAAGGAAAAGGATAGTAGTCATGGATATATATATATATATAACAAGTGATGCACCAGCAATTGCTCACTATTCCTTGACCGATGCCCCCAGACAGTGTGAGAGAGAGCATGATGAACTCCCACTCCCTTCAGAACTCCATCTGTGTGAGATTATATGGTATAGAATATCCCTTTGGCCAGTTTAAGTCAGCTGTTGATTCTATTCCCTCCCAGCTTTTCACTGAGAATGGCACTGTGTTCAACACTGTTTGGAAGCAACCATAAACATCAGTGTGTTAACAACATTGCATTAAACCAGACACTCTGAGGAAAATAATTCTGTTCCAGCTGAAACGAAGACATTACTACACTTGATATATATATACTTTAAATGAAATAAAGGCCTTTATTTAGAAGTATTCCTCAGTGGTCAGTTCTGGGTCCGGTCTTGTTCAACATCTTCATCAGTGACCTTGATGAGGGTATAGTGTCTACTCTCAGCAAGTTTGCTGATGATTCAAAGCCAGGAGGAATGGCTGACACACAGGAAGGCTGTGCTGCTTTTAAGCAAGATCAGGACAGGCTGGAGAGCTGGGCAGAAAGGAACCAGATGAGGTTTAACAAGGGCAAGCGTAGAGTCTTGAGAGGAATAGCCACATGCACCAGTACAGGTTGGGGAATGACCTGCTGGAGAGGAGCTCTGAAGAGGGTCCTGAGTGGATGACAGATTAGCCATGAGTCAGCAGTGTGCCCTGGTGGCCAAGAGGGCCAATGGCATCCTGGGGTGCATTAAAAAGAGTGGGGCCAGCAGGACAAGGGAGGTGATCCTCCCCCTCTCTACTCTGCCCTGGTGAGGCCTCACCGGTAGTACTTTGTTCAGGTCTGGGCTCCACGGTACAAAAAAAGACAGAGATCTCCTGGAAAGAGTCCATCAGAGGGCCACTAAGATGATAAAGGGAGTGGAGCACCTCCCTTATAAGGAAAGGCTGAGAGACCTGGGTCTGTTCAGCCTTGAGAAAAGAAAACTCAGAGAGGATCTGATCCATGTGTATAAATATCTAAGAGGCAGGAGGCAAAGGGATGAGGCTGAACTCTTCTCAGCAGTGTGTGGTGATAGGATGAGGGGAAATGGCCACAAACTGAAGAATAGGAAGTTCTGCACAAATGTGCATGGGAATGTCTTCACAGTGCAGTGACAGAGCACTGGCACAGGCTGCACAGAGAGGTGGTGGAGTCTCCTTCTCTGGAAATATTCAAGACCCTCCTGGATGCCTACCTGTGCAACCTGGGCTAGGGAGCTGCTTTGACAGGGGGATGGACTCAATGTCCTCAAGATATCCCTTCCAACACCTACAATTCTGTGATTCTGTGATTCTGTAAGGCATACACAATTGTGCCTGTAGCTTTCCTAACCCATTATATAAACTGTTGTACCTGAAGTAGGAACAGGTAGTTCTTACTTGTCCTATTAATTTAATATATTTGAAAAAAGTCCTGCAGCAGTGTAGAGGAAAAGGAACAAATTACTTACATTAGTGAGGAAAGGCGTCTCTTTGCATTGGATAATAGCACATTTGTTTGGGTTGTCAGTTTGCAGCATGCTTGCAGTGGGTGACCAGTTGATGCATGTGTTGTGGTAAAAGATGTGGTATGTGGTGCTTTCTGTTCAGGTAGGGAAAAACAGACAGAGAGAAGAATGAGTAGAGCAATTGAAAGGGCTTTTAGAGAAGCGCACAGGGATGCAAAACAATACACACTTGCATCAGAACTGCTCATCATACTGCAAGTTATGCTTTAAGATGATGTATCTTTAGTGCTATTTTTTCCAGTGTGAGCATATATGCTGAGAGTCACCATTCACCAAAGATTTTGTCTTTGAATCTAAACAAGTTATCTGAAACCTTTTTTTCCTAGAGGTCAATCTATCCAATTATGTCCATCCAATGGTGGAATGTAATTTTTTATTTGAGACTTTTGGACAACTCATTTAGCTGACATCATTATGATCTCAAATATTCTAGCTACCAATGAGTGTCTTCTGTTCTCAGTCAATATGGCTGGAAACAGAAGCTCCCCACACTCACAAGCAGGCAACTGAAGAACCTTGACCTTTTGCTATCTTTCCTCAGAAAAACAGAAAGCCTCCTAGACATCTAATGAATATTTACAAGGGAACATAATGATGACAGATCATCACATCTGATTTCTCTAATGGTTGCAGTGTCAGAAATTACAACGTGAGAGATATTTAGTAGTTAAATTAGGAGATTATATGGTTGGCTGGAAGTTAAACAACCAGTCTTGTAAATGGTGGCAGGATTCTTGTAGTGTCCTGTTCCACATATTTTTCAATTTTCCATAAAAGGTGCCGAACACTGGGATGATAAAGTTTGCTGCAAGGACAGTCAAATGTAAAGGTTATTCAGAAAGTAGCAGAAAGATAATACCATGTAATAAAGTGCATGTACAGTATAAAGATCAATGAAATGATAGATAAAATTTAATGTATGTAAGTGTAAAAGAAAAGTGTATGGTTAATAGTTGAACATACTCAGAAATTGGCCCATTCTGTAGTTTATGGGGACAAGCCTAGAATAAGGACTTTCAGACTTCAGATAAGACAACAGCAAGGGGAATATATCAGGGCAGGAAGAGGGTAAATAAGAAACAGCAAATCACTTCAATCTATCTTATAGAAGAAAAATTATGATGTTTCAGGAGACAAAGAAAATGTGGTTTTTTGTTTTGTTTTGTTTAGCTTCTGAGCAAATATAACATGCCTATCACATGCTTAGCACCTGAAGACGCTCAGATATTGACTTCTGAATGCTGAGGGGCTACATTCTGACCTTTTTTGGCCTTCATGTTTCATGCAAAATTTTCCTAATTATACACTGCTGTTTGCTATCAGAGACAAGCCTCCAAGTTAGGCAGAACTTTGGTCTGATTCACTCAACCATCTTTATGCTCTTTGCATTAATGTAATTGAATTCTATTATCATAAAATAAAAGACATCAGCTACCAAGTCCCATTCACAACCATACTTCAGCTCACCAGAAGCATGACATCACTTTTCAACATTTATTATTATAACCTGTGTCAGATTTCCTACTGTTGAGTACCCAAGTTACTGAAGGTGAAGGCAGTACTGCCTGGGGAAGCAAACAAATGAACCTGAACATCTGAAAATCTGCAGGATAAATAGATTCAGGAATGCTTTGCTTTCACTTCTGCAAGCTAAGAAACCAATTTTTATGGATAATAAACTTAGTAGCAGAGTGGGCATTTATATAAGCTCCAGGAACCTCCATGAATGGGGACATATCCTTACAAATGTTAGAAGTGACAAATGTAAAAATCTATTCAGCTTTTTAAATTTTCAGCTATTTAATCAATAGCTATTTTCCTCCTTTTGTATTTGACACTGAATTACTAGATACACTTTGCAGTACAAAATTATAATAGAAAGCCTTATGATCAATACCATATTGTCTAAATTGTGAGACTGCTCTATTGCACCTGGTGATTGCATCATGCACCTATGTTCCTGCTATTAGACACCACATTGCTATATTGCTGCATCTTAAGGCTTCTAAGCATGGAACAGGTTTGAATTTCTTTCTAATCTGTGTATTGCAGGCAGAGTGAAATAATATGAAAAGTGAAAGGATTGATCCAGCACATAAATGTGATCAGTAGTGTTCTATGCAGTCTTTCACCCCCTACCCCTGAATCAAATTACATGCTCTTTTTAATAACCCCGGGGTTGACAAGAGTATTGAGGCAATCATAGGTTATCTGAAGTACATTCTGGAGATGCTCAGTTAAGAAATAGAAAGAGAATGTTCCCCTCCCCTCCCCTCCTTTGTTTATTTATTTATTTATTTATTTATTTATACCTTGCAGAAGATCACATCATTTCTTTCCTTACTTGATGTTGTCTTTTCACCCATGTGCATCATATCCAATGGAGCTCCAAACAGCTGGGACCAATCTGAACCACCTACTTACACACCTTCACATGTTCTTTACATCTTCACAATGGGGTGTTTCTGTAGATATATTAAATTGCAGGAAGGAGGATACAAATATGGTTTGATACATTTCATATGCATTCACAATGATAAGGTGATATGCACTTACAGAGTACCTGTGAAAATGCAAGTTTGGTTCTGATAATTACACCTAAGCCTACGGAGGAGTTCTAATGATAGGGTAGAGTTTTCCATCCTGTTTTTGAAGAAAAATAGAGAACTGGATGATGTGCAGCTGGTAAAGTCTCAGCAAATATTTTTTAAGTAGATCATACAAGCAACAGTGACAGTGTAGCAGGAGCCATACTCCTGCTGTTTATTGTGAATTTCTGCCCAAAATCACTGTACCTTTCCACAAATGACAGATAATAACTTGTTTTGCTTAGTATTCCTGAAACATGCAAGTTGCTTTACGGAAGAGAGCATTACTTGGCTCATTTCTACTTGTGAGTTTTAAAGTAGTGTCTGAATTGTTCATCTCTTAGCAGCTCCACTAGCAGTATCTGTGAGAAGACATATCTGTCTTTTAGCTCTGTTCTTTGCACTGATGTATATTTTCCTTATTGACATGGTCAAAATTCAATAATTGAAGTTTCTCTGCCTTTTGTTATGAAATTTAAAAATGTGTGGAGTAATGAAACTTTAAGTGAGTCTACAAGGACATAATATATTCCGTACTCTTCAAGCTCTCTGAATTGAACTCTGCACATTCTGGTGCCAGCCCCGGTCTTACATGGCTGCGTGGGTCAGATAGCTGAGAAGGAGACAGAAAATTGAGTTATGCTTCTTATCCTGCCATGGACCTGCTTTACTCACTTTCTTGCTACCTATTATGCCCTTTTACATTAAATATAATTCCTTCTTCTATTTTTCGTGTCCATGAGAGGATGAGCAGGGACAAATTATTTTTAAATCCAAATCATTTTTAAACAAGATAGAAGTTCAAAAGAAGTCCTGAGCTTCATTAGATTATTGGAACTGGCACCTTGTGAAAATAAGTGCACTGGCATTTACTGTTTTTACCATTTTATTATAGTTTTGTTTTTTTATTCTTCTCTGGAGAATATAATCTAGGTCTTTCAGGAGAACCATTTCCTCACTGATGTTTGTGCAGTGTCAGAGATGCTGAGGCTATATTCTTAGATGGAATTTCTTAGCATGGTGATAACATAGATATTGGAGTGTGAACCTTGCAAGATATAGTACAGGATAACTGGATTCTGCTCCCAGCCTTTTATTTCTTCTTCTTTACTCAGCAGCTAGACAAACACACAGGAGAGCAGCATTTTTTCACCAGATACTTTACATCAGACTGCTGAAGCTGTATTTCAGCTTGGAAGCCTACGTCGTGTTTCTAAGATAGTCGTCTGATTTTGAAAATCCTCATTCCCTGCTCTGTGATGAGATGTAACCTGACCAAAGTGTCTCATAAAAGTGTAATATTGTTCTTTAATGATGCTCACAAACTTCAATGCCTCTCTTCCTTGTACTTTAAATTCCTACCATTTTTATTTGATTTCAAAGTTTCTAATAAAAGAGCCCATTTGTAGTAATGGTTCCCTGAAGCATTCTGCTTCAGATTTCACCCAGCTACAGCCTGGCATTTTTACGGATTTGGAGTGCTGCTGAGTAACAGCACAAAGTACATTTCTCAGCGTCAAATGTCTGAGAGCATCTGATAGGGCTCACAAAAGAGGGAATAGAAATGAGTAAGATTGTCTTAACTCAATTACTCTTAAGGGCAGAATCGGTGCAGGCATCCTTTTTATCGAGGCAATGAGATGGAGAGAGACCCCCTTCCCACCAAAATCTTTGTTGCAATTTAAACTCTTTCATTTTGCCTGCTTGTGCAGCTGTAAGAATGAGACATGTCACTCCTTGACCGGGAACATTAAGCCACGAAAGTGTCTGAATTGAGAAAAGAAGCAACCATGCTTCTGGAAGCTAAGAGTAGGGAGCTGCTTAACTCTGATTTCCAAGTTTGCAACCCAGCCTAAAATACCTGTAAAGACTTGCAAAATTTGGAAATGTACCACTGCCAAGGAAGGGAAAAGGGATGGAAACCAGACTAGATTTGGTCAAAAGTTCAAAACAAAAAACTCACAACAAACACCTTCAAGAAATGTGTGTTTTTTCTTTTTATTCTTGAGGAGCTCTGATTTGGGAGGGGGGTTTGATTTGAGGAGTAGGGTGATGAGGTAGCCAGACACACTGACTAACTGGAGGTATAATCTGTAGCACAGAGGTAAGGAGACTACAAGATTGTGGGGAAACCTTCCCATCATCCTGCTGGTTGGAGCCCTCCCTTTACTCCTACAGGGTCAGACTCACTGCTTGTCACACTACTCAATATTTTTATACATAAACTCAGCATGCAGTGCACATTTTCTGAAATTCTTTTTTTTTTTTCTTGGCATTTGTACAAATGAAAGGAAAAAAGGCCGCCGGACTCCCCTCTCAAAGGCTGCAAATCTACAGCTCTTCCAATCAACCGTTGCCACTCAGCTGTATGTGCCATGTCGTACTTCTGACAACAGTCATATCAACATTGCAAGATATTGGTGTGACACATGGTAGAGCAATGTGTCAACAGAGGAGTCTGAGCAAATGTCTGTAGGAATATTTCATAGTTCAAAGATTTAAAAGAGAAAGGAGGTAAAGTTAACTTATTTATGTCTACATTGCTCAGTGTTTATATGAAGGACTTCATTCAGGCAGATGAATCCAGTTTCGGTAAGTATTTGTGCCTTTGAAGTAAGAAGAGAGCTGCTTGAATAGTATAAAAGCCCGTTTGGATTAAGACTCAAAGAATGAGCCTGGGGAGGCAGTATGCAGGGTCCCCCTATCCCACCACTGATATTTAATTAAAAAATGCAATTAGTACTGGGGAGGCATGAAGCAACTTAAGCTCTCATGGTTGATCTAACTCTATCCGTATGGGAATCAAACATGTGAACCTACAGCGTTTCTACTTCAGCAGAGCAGTTGCAAATCTGAGCCCTCATGATTATTTAGGTTTACTTATTCAGGTATCATTACTAACAATAGATCTAACTCTGCTTGCTGGGTATGGCTAACAGGAGACATACAGTTTAGATTCATGGACAAATTAAATATGTGGATGCTTGTTCAGGTCTATATTGCCAGATGATATTCTCTGCTGTTCCTTGTGTTTTATTTTTTTTCCTGACATTTCATTCAAATTGCATGACAGTAATTTAATAATTTAAGCCAGTTTTCTCTAGCATCTTCTGTATGTCTATACCTATGGCATGCCATCCATAGTGTGATCTAATGTTTTTTGGGTTTTTTTTCTTCTTTTTTTTTCCCTTTGTTCTGTGTAAAGTTTGGGTGTTAATGCTATTTTAATCACATCACAGCTTCAGTGTACATTTCATATCTGTAGTTATTGCCTTTTTAGCTTCCTGCTAAGATTGCCTTTCATACATCAGTGTCAAACTCACTTAAAGAGCAGTACATGCTGTATGACAACAGATTACTGATTGCAGTGCCCTTTGTGAAAGCAGCAAATCCTTGTGACCCATGTGACCTCCCTCTGCAATCCTGTGATATAGTCTTCGACCTTTTTGTATTTCCATCCCTCTACCCAAAAAAGCAAAACTAGCACTGATACTGCTGATGTATGATATGGATCTCTTTGCTTTGTATTTCTCAACAGGGTTTACATGGAATTACTAGGTATTATTACCCATCCCTTATTTATATTTATGAAATCAATAGGTAGAATTATGAACTGGATAAAACTGAAATTAATCTTAATGTATTATTGAAAACAGAACATGTACTCTCTGCACAAAAATCTCTGTGTACACTTGTATAGAGAGGGAAAAGGTACTGGTTTTCAATTTGAAAATTGAAGATCATGCTTTAATGCTGCCACTTCTGTCAGTGTTATCATGTTTGTAGGTAAAAGCATCAGGGGCACATCCAACCCAAATGGACATAACTCTTGAATTCAAGGAGAGCATAGGCCTACAGGTACGGTAGTAAATGAGTTTGAGTTTGTAACTCACCTGATGGATATCTTTGGATGTATTTTTTTGAAAAGATTGCATGGGATCTTCAAGAATTTTGTAAAATTATCCTCTTTGATTACAGCTTTTCTAAAATAATAAAGAGTGATTTTCTCAGATTGCTCCTGATACATGGTGATAGCAGCATTACAGCTATACATGAGATATTTTCCATAGACCAAAAAGCTTATAGACTTCAAAACTAATATCTGATGACATTTTAAGGACTGAAGAACCCAAATTCCAGTCTTTGTTATCAAGGACCAAAGTATCAGAAACTGATTAAAAACTGAAAAGGTAAATACTGAGGAGCTGTATTTTGCCAGACTGGCAGAACTAGAAGGATAGAACAAAAGGGTTTCAAGAACGAAATAGGAAAATATATATTAACTTCCTGCTAATAGCCACTCTAAAAAACAGTGAAGGATAAATTAAGTGAAATGAACTCATGTTGATGTGTCAGGTTATGTGACAACATGAGACAAAATAAAAAAATAAAATAAAATAAAATAAAAATCTAATTCTGTTATGTGCTTTGTGGCCTGCTGTCAGAGCTGAAGATAATGATATTCTAAAAGTCTCTGACAGGTCTGTTCTTGAATGGGAAGAATTTCTTGATACATTCAAACTGAGCATGAAAAGAACTGATAGAACTGTGGAAGGAGACCTCACCGGAGTTTGCAATCTGAATTTATTCTCTAAAATTTGAAGAAATCTTTGTAAGACAGATTCTGAATCAGAAGACACTTTGGTTTTGAAATGCCATCTTTTCATGATTCATAGAATCATAAAGTAATAGAATGGCATGTGTTGGAAGAGGCCTTACACATGTTCTAGTTCCAATTCCCCTGCCATGGGCAGGGCTGCCCTCCACAAGTTCAAGGTGCCCAGGGCCCCATCCAACTTGGCCTTGAGTGCCTCCAGGGGTGGGGCATCACAGCTTCTCTGGTCAGCCTAAGTCAGCAATTATCTGTCATTCATAGATATATAAGCTCACAATAAAGCACTACATCCATGTATCTGGATTCTGATTTCTTTGTTGAAAACAGACCACTCAAATCCAAATGTAGGAAAAGGTTTCCTTTATTGTCTTTCGGAATATATTTACATTTCTTCTAAATCAGTAAAAACACACGTTTTTACCGCTCCAGATTAGATGAATAAGTTACTGAAAGTATAAATGTTTTTTTTTTTCTCTAATTCATTTCTGATAGTTATGTGGAGATTTCTTTTTAGTTGTAAATTGGTGTGAAAGTCTTTTGAAACAGAACACAGAGAGCTGACAGTCATAAACATACAAACCTGGCTCTTCTCCTGATCTATTAAAGTATACCTGTATTTTATCTTTGGTTGCTTAAAACCTCTTTATTTCTTTTCATTTTATCTCCCTTAACCAATTTCAGGGGGTAAATACTCAGATGGTTCAGGTGTATTTGCATCATTTATTCCTTTTAGTCCAGTTGTGGGGTTAAATTCCCTAGACTGCAATTGTCCTTATGAGTTTTTTTTTTCATTCTACTATGTAATGAGCATTTTTCTTAACTGGAATTTTTTTTCAGGATAGAGATATCATACCAGTAACAAATATATTGAATGATTTCTTGCTTTGGTCCAATCTTTCCTTTCTTTCACTTATACTAATACCAGCCACAGAAGAAGGAAAAAGAATGCATTAGAAATTTAACTGAAATGCATAATACCAATGGCACCGTTCAAAGAATCCATACACACAGACAAAAACAGTTACTAGGTACTGTCTTGTTTTCTGATGATTTTTCAGCAGTCCATGCTAAAAACCAGAACTGTTGCCAGTCTATTACCTTTAGACAACTTTTGTGCTTTGGATGGCAGTATTTTAAAACGCAGTGTTTTTTGGTGGACCTTATGTACTAGTTCTGATAGAGAGGTAAAAATACCTAGAGAGAGGGGTTATGTTTTAAGATTTTCTATGTGACATACAGTAACTATGAAGACAAGTTTTTATGCTGAAATACGTGAGAAGAAACTTAATCATAGTAGATGGCAGTACAGTTTGCATATCCATTATCTCTCATAGCCTCCCGTGGCCATCCATCATTCTTTCTGACTGACAAACTAGACAGCTGATATCAGCTAATATTAGAAACATATTTGTCTGTTAATAAGTTTTCTTCAATTGTGTTTAGCATCTGAACAGACAACATGGGCTGACAGTGTACAGACTCACAGGGCTTATCTTAAAAGAAACAGCATTAAAAAGCAGCAATTAATGTAGAAAGTTGCTTTCAAGCATATGCCTGTCTGAATTTCTTGCAAGAGCTTGAAAATAATACTGAGTTACTACTTATAAATAGTTTATGTATGCTGCATTTAAGGCTAAGCAAATATTTCAGATGAACTAGTAATTGCCTTCAGAAATCCTGTAAAGTACCCTGTAAAGGCAGCCCCTCTGGTCTGGTTACGTCTGCACTTCTCAAGCAATCGGTAACATGCCTCCTTTACCAAAATGTGTGGGAGTCTGCACACCTTCCCTGTGCACTTGTCTTCCAAATGTGAAGGAATCCTGGGAAGGCTTTTGGAGTGGGCAGAGGAGGCAGGTGCAAAGTTACTGAGGGGGAAGTGGTCGGGCAGGGACAGGGCTGGGGATGGGGCAGTGCACAGAGGAGCCACAGAAGGAATCTGCTGGATTCTGGGAGCCTTCCAGCAGTCCCTGGGCTCTTTTGTATCAGGGTGGTCACCATTCTTGGCCAACCTTTAGGAGACAGCTGTACTACCAGTAAGAAATCCTTCTAGAACTACTTGGACAAAGCAGCATTTGCTCATGACTCATTTATGCACAGATTGGCTTCCTACCAACTCTAGTGAAAATTTTATCATCCCCTTGACAATAAAAAATGCAAATATTAAGAGAAATTTATATGTGCAGAATGTAATGACTCTGTTTGAGGAGCAAAATCCCAGCCTCGTGGAAGACAATGGCAGTTTTACCATCAAACTCAATGGGGACAGAACTATTCTTGTAGTTTTATCAAGAATCTGTCATTAATGTCATTGTTTTTAAAATGTCATTGGATTTTTAATTACAGTAAGTGTGAAAGCTTTCATCGTGTAATTGAAAAATAGAGACAAATAGTTATATTTAACATGCGGCCAAGAGGTAAATCCTTCAAGAGAGTGATATTTAATGAAGTTTAGAATGAATTATTTTTTGGAAAATCTACCTGTTACAGAATTCTTCAGCACTGTTACAGAATTCTTCAGCATCTTCAATCCTTTCAGCATTGTATCCAGAATATTCTTACTTTCACTCATCCTGAAAGCCTTAGATGTAAAGAGACAAGAAAAAGATGAGTATCTCAAATTTACTGTCATAAGCTCATATTTAAGATCTGATCTGGCAAACCACTTATGCATATTATCAATCTCCCTCATGTTAATTGTCTTATCAACTTTATGTCAGGCTGAAAGGAAGGTCTAGGTGGTTTAAAATGCAGACTGATTTGCAAAAATAATGGCCTTTTAGCACGCCATGTTTCATTAGGATGAAATACATAAAGAAAATAAATGGAATTGTGAAAATAATATTGGAGGACTTCAGCTCATAAAGTGAAAATACAATCAAAAAGTATTTGAATGGTACCGTTCAAAGGATGAAGCATGATTAATAAGTGACATTTAGACAAAGATGTACTTCCATTCACTGTAAATATCTGCATTAATTTTATTACTAAAAGAGGAAATGCAATTAGTGAAGACATCTGGATGGTATGTCAGAAAGACCAAAGAACTGTTATTTTTACACTTTTCAATCCCTCCCAGATTAAATTCCAGTCACCTGTTTCTGACCAGTAGATCCAGCTCATTTCACTTCATCCTTCATGGTCCCGTTCTTCTATTAAGAAAAAAAGAGAAGTTTTGCTCCTGAGCCTGACAGTATCATTCTTTATATGGCCTTAAAACTTGGTGCTCAGTCATGTACAAAATCTTCCTCCTGACACGGGACTTTGAGGCTTTGCCAGCTTTGGGAGGAAGCCACAAGGATTAGACATCAAACATGGATCTCAGAATTTTATCCTTCCTTCTTCTATAGGAAAATGTGCACTTTGTGCAAGTTATTGTCCATCATAATACTGCCTGATATAGGAAAGAATTGCCCACAGCTGATGTATTCAGGAGCAGCCTGTTGGAAATCCTGTGCAAAGATTTTGGGTTTCTCTGAAGTTAGTGTTGAGGAAGATAGTTTTTTTGTTTTTTTTTTTTTTCTGTAAAAAACTTTAGATGTCATTATTAGCTATAACCTTTTTGAATCTCTCTTATTCCTGCACATAAAGGTATTCTTTCTGACAGCATATTTAACTCTAAGAAGCTGTGCACACAATCTCTTTATGTTGCATTGAAAGTAATTACGGGGCATATGATGAATTCTCCTTTATGTCTCTAAGCAGATGGGTTCCCATTATCAGGGTTTCAGAACAAACTGATTGTGTTAAGGTGTTGTGTCACATCTAATTCCAAGAGTCAGGGGGGAAAATAACCTCATTTATTACGATCAGGCAAAGTGAGAGAAGTTCATTATCTCACACTTATTTTCTGTACCTGGTTTTTACCCCACTAGAATGAAGGTGAGATTACACTGCTCCGAAAGCTGGTAGGGAGAGGACATGCAATTTAAAATGGATTTATGTTTGCTTGTCACTCTTCCTTGGAGCTTATAAGGGCAGCAGTTCAGGAACAGAAAGAATTTCAAGCATTCAAAAGTCATCACTGATTTATTTGCCTAAGTTCTGACTATAAAATCATATGTTGACAGTGATTAATATTGGATGTGGTCCACATTTATGCCTGGTAAAATTTAACTGATCTCAGTAGAATTGCAACAGTAATGTGTATAAGTAAATGGCTTTTTTTCTTTCAGGGACATTCAGGAAATTCCACCATGGTTTTTATGAGAATCAGTTGATAAGCAGCTATACTGATAGCTACATAGTCACTGAGTGATTGCAGCAGTGCTCTGAAGAGCTGACAGGCAGAGAAAGGTAAGCAGCTTTGGCATCCCTCTGCTCCAGACATGTTCCTTGGCTCCACTAGAAATGGCACAACTTTAGACAAAGCAATTAAAAGATCAATCTGGTTGAACTGATGCAATCTGCTAATGCATGTACATTTAAATTAGCTAAATTGACACAGGCAACATTACAATCGATTTGAGTGTGTCTACTTTAGGTTTAGTCTTAGTTCAAGATAGAACCAAGCTAAAATAACATCATTTGTAACTAAAACATTGCAGCTTTCCAGCATGGACAAACCTTGGGATTTGCAGGTCTTCAATGAACTTGAGGAATATGATTTTAGATTTTTTTATCTATTTATCCACACTAACTTAGTGTGGTCTATTAGAGCACAACACTGAGGTCTGTTGTATGATCCAAGATATCCTTTGAAAAATAGAAACCTAAAGATGGGGTTCAACAATTTGCATTCAGACCTTTAAATTAATGGTCAAATTTTCAAGTATTGTGATCAATCCTTGAGTGACCTCAAGGTGACTGTGAGTGCTCAGAACTTCTGAAAAGGCCCTGAGGAATGTTCAAACGAGATCATTTCTTCAGGGGCTCAGCAGTGCATTTAAGAGACAATTCTTTGTAATGTTTTCAGAAGTTTTAGATGCAAGATTTGTTCCTTTTTTTCTTCTCTGCATTGTAATTCCTTTGCATATGACCACTGTCTCATTTTAAAACAATTATTTTAACTGTTCTTAAAAAAAGAATTCTAAATATGTTCTCCAAATTTTATTTCTTTTGGCATTTGATATACATGGAAGCTAAACAATACACAGTTTAGCAAGCTGTATATTTTTGTACACCCATTCTCAGCTGCAGTCATCACTTTGCTGACAGCCATCTGTGTCAACCTACATTTTCCTTCCCTTTTTGCTCAGCCGAAATGAAAATAAATTGACAGAAACAACTTCTGCAGTGAAAGTGCAAAAATTGTTAATGGAATGGTAGGGCATGTCTAGGCATCTGCAAGCACATTTTTTTTAATGCACACAAAATTAAAATACTATTTATATCAAATCAAAGAAGGAAAAGCAAATGCAGCCTGCTTTCTTACAAAGCAAAAAGCCATTGTCAGCCCACATGGTCCAGCAGAGTACATCTTGACTGCTGAACATCACAAGGTGAGGACTGTTGAGAGGACTGGAGGATGCCACTGAGAGCTAGCAGTAGAAAAGCGTTTGGAGAACTAGATCAACTCAAGAAACATTCCATATCCTTTCTTCACAGTCTACTTCCTCAGACTGAGCACTTCTCTGTGTTCCCCAGGCTCCTTTTAGTCTACTCTCACCTTCTGTTTGGGTTTCCCTTGTAAAGGGACTTCTCTGTGAAGTCAGATACTGGAGAAAAAGGACACAAAAGAAGATGTAGAAAGGTTGCCTTGAGGCTTGAAATCAAGCCAAGCTTGGAATAATAGTTTTGTTTCAGAGGTGTTTTCTGAGGACAAATGAAAAATCTGTTCATGACTTGAGAGTTGTTTTTAATCCAGCTATCCTAGGTTTTAAGATAACACTGCCTATTATAAATATTTTTCAAATCTTGTTCATATTATCATAGGCAGTAATGGTGTGTCCTTCAGATTGAATCAGCCAAGCATAAAAGAGCTCAATGGAGCTCATTGGACACTGCATCAGAGTTGTTTGCATAAAAGAGCAGAACTAAAATTCTGTAAACTAGCAAGAAATGTAAAATTATTGCCATTTTTCATCAGGCATACACGTATTACTATCTGGGATGATGTTCTGTTCCTTTTTAATTAAGTGGGAATTTTGCCAGAGATTTCAGAGATATATTCTTGTGCTCACTTTCTTTTTATACTCACACTGCAAGACTACCCCCCTTGCATTGTTTATCTGAAATATTCTTGCTAGTCTATTAGAACTTTGTCAAATGTCTACCAAGCCTTGGAATGGTGTATAGTCACTGTTTCACAATCTGAAGCAGCGATTTTTCCATCATAAGGAAGCATTGCACGTGGAAATTACATTAGTCCATATCTGAGATGTTCAGTATCAATTCAGAAATGTATTTAGTATCTATTATTGTAATCTAGCTACAACTACACTTAGAATTCTATACTGTAAATGTTCATAGGATTTTGACAGAAATTTCTAAAATGTTCTAGTTGTTCTTTCTGCCACAGTAAATTTCATCATCTTGATGGAGAAACAGGACACCGTACTATAGTCATACTTGTCTATCTCAGGATGGCTTTGTCAGTTTTGTTTCAACTTCAGACTTGGTGCTAAGTGAAACTCGGAAGTTTCAGGAGGCTTTGAGTCATTAACAACTCAAGAAATCTGTGCATTAGAGTGCAACTTTCTCTAACTCAGCTACCTTTGAGGTAATAAGGCATGGCATATCTTAGTCTGGCTGTAATGAACATCAGTCAAGTGGTATGTGTGTGGCTCAAGGCCAACTCCAAAATTTCATCAAAAGATAGTATTACCATTAAAGCCTGTGGCAGACTTTATGAGGCAAGGTTTAGAACCAGTGTAAACTTAATTAAAAAGCAGAAGAAATAGCCACCACTGAAACCTCTAAGCAGAATCTCTCCTTGTCTCTACTAAAAGCTGTATAATATCACTTGTACTTTAAACCATGAAGAGTCTAACGCACTGTGTTAAAGTAGAACTTTTTATGCCTTTTTGTCCTCTTTGTATCCTCAGCACTGATACCATTTATACATGAAAAAATTAATCTGTGAAGAAAAATGAAAAAAAAAACCTTTTTTATAAAGGACGAGTGACTGAGACATTGTAGGTAGAAACAGATGTTGCCAGTGCTGTCTCGCTTTGTAATACACTGGGTCAAATCATGGGAGATATTCAACATCATGCAGCTTTGGTAGAAAATACAGTCACTCAGCTGCTGTCACTTTCTTATTACTAGTTTTATGACTAAACATAACACTAATGGAGAATAAGTAATGGGAAAATTTACTTACCTACAGTGGGACTGAAAGAAGTCAGTGTCACTTCAGTTGCTTTTGACTGAAGACAGGGAGATAATGATATTAAAAAGTGGATCCAACATATAAACAAATTGCCACAAGCAACAGACCCTTTTACTGAAAGGCTTATTGTTGTTTCTATCCAGGAGGATGGAACAAAACCAAGGTTTTTGGCAATCAAATATAGTGCCTACATCTAGTCAACTGACTGATGAATGTCAGTATGCAATTACATAGGATGCCGACAGTCTTCGGCTCAACTTTTGTCATTCACCTTTTTTGCCAAACTCCTATTGCAAAGGGGAGCAGAAAATGAGCTCTTCATTAAAGAAACACACAGTACTAGCTGCACAATGTAATATATCAAGGCAACTTTTATTTGAATTTTCTTTTATCATTGCATTGTTTGCTCACATACCAGTTTTTTCAGCATGGTAAATATGCATGAATATATTAAACTCTGTTACCTGGGTTACATTCTTGTTACTAAGAATAGCCTTATTACTTCATGGTGAGTCCCTGAGAACTTCCATATCATAATTGCTGTGAGGGAAATCCCTGCTGTGGTGTTTTGTGCTCAGCACATCTGGTTCACATTTTTCTGGCATTCTGAAAAGATAACATCATAAGGGGGCTGAAAATGCACATGGCAGTGAAAATGCATTAAGATGACATTTACATAATTATTTCAAGAGCATTCTAGGAAGCAAAACTGCAGGAAGGAAAGCAGGTCAAATGTTTAAAATATTGAAAGGGTAAAAAGGACAGCATAGTTCAGTGCAGGTGGACTGCAGTCCACCAAAACACATTTAAAATACATGCTGGGGAGAAAGCCACTTGCTGCTGAAAGCTTCAAAAGCTTCCAAAGCACATCACTTCACCAGACTCCCATATGAGCCATCAAATAATTAAGAAAAAAATCTCAGAGGTAAATCTTTCATGTATTTCTTCTGCTTTTCCTTTTTCATGGATTTTTCTTGTAAAATGATATTATTATCTATTGACATAAATTATTTTGAAGGAAGCAAAAGATTTTACACTGAAAATATAGACCTGAAAATTAAAGTTTATCCATCAAAAATTTTTTATTGCCTTAACCACTGGAACTAACTTTTACAAATATTCATTAATTACTGACTTCTTAATTAGGTAGCTAGGGTACTGGATGGACTGCATAAGGAAACTTGTCAGTCATCACTGTTCATCTTAAATACTTCAGGAAAAAAAATACCAGTTAATGCTGTGTTTCAGAGAATAAATGCAATGTTGTGGCAATTTTAATCCTGTTAGCTGTCTCAGACAAAATAGTAGAGGGGTCAGTACTAAATTACCTTAATGAATAATAAAAATTGGCAATCTGACAATGGCAAGCCACTTAGCTTTAACAAATTTGGTATGTCTTTGAGCATGATACTTGTTTGTCTTGTTAATATCAGCGTAATACATTGACCTCCAAAAGCATTCGACATGGTATCAAATGACACAGAAATGAAGGAATCAGGATGGAGAAGAATCGGTGGTTAAAATAACTACTTTGGAAATGTTCATTTGTTTAGCCTCAAAATATGATTGTAAATGGTCACTGCTTGACCAGGTGGGTCTTGCTGGTGAGAGGGAATAAACTCTTGATCAGTACGATTTAATCCTTATTTTTTGAATCAACTTGATGGATTCAAACAAAATCTTGTGTAAGCTGTGTTGTGCATGGAAAATAAGCGATTAACCTGATCTGTATCGGGAATGAAATTTTGACAATAAGGTCTTCAGTAACCTGTAATGAAATGTAAGCACTGAAATCTGGAAGCAGGCAAACTCTGAATGAAAACAGTCTTATTGCAGGTTGCTAGCTCTGCAATACTGTTGCAAACATGGGTAGGAGAGACTGGGTTTTTCTTGGCTGGACCTCATGCCAGCTCATGTGGTGGGTGATTGCATACCAGCCAAGCTGAGATTTTCTAAGGGATAGTTTAAGGGTTGCCTCTGAGCTGTCAAAGGCTATCAAGCAGACAAATAAGGATGAGCAGTAAACTTGGCCTTCGCTTGAATACTGGAAATACTTTTACAAAGGCGGTATGTTCATCTGATGATCCATTTTTTTTGCCCTGAAGGGAGACTGTTTATCTGTATTTTTTTTTTATATGTGTCAACGGTTTACCGGGCTGGATCGGCCCGGTTCCGTGACGATTGGTGTGGGGGACCCGCAGACCCACGCCCCAGGAAAGGGGAAGGGGGAAAGGGAAAAGGAAAAAGGGAGATGGGCCTAGAAACAAAACAGCGGCAACGATCTGAGGAGGAAAGCTAATTTACTAAATAAGATATCAGAAAGCAAAATAACACAATATAATACAATATAATTGGAATTGAAGCTAATAAATCAAATAAAATGAGCAAGAGAGAGTGTCCGATAACCGAAGGCCTTACGCTAACGCTGAAGGCGATACGGCAGCGAGCACCCACTGCTGAGTCGATCCTGAAGGAAAGAGAATGTCCCGTGACCGCAGAGAGTTTTTATCTTTTCCCCCTGAGCGGAAAATACGTAAAAATGCAAAGCATCGCTAAGTCCTCTGGGGAATGTAGTTCTTCTCTTCTGAGACAGGTATACCCGGAAATATCAATGATCTATGGAGTTGGAGTATTAACTCTTCAACTCTTAATGCACTACATGTTGTTATGATGTGGAATACCAATACCAAAAATCATAAAACCATGACAATATGTTTTTTGTGGTGATGGCTATAGATGATCTAAATATGAAATATTACAAACCACACAATGGCAAAAATATTTTCTGTTTTTTGGTGGCAGTAATTACAAATGTATAATGTAAGCTACAATTAAGATGTTTTAAATTCACCAATGTTGACACAGCCAAAAAACTCAGTCAGCAAAGCAACTGGAAGAATTTTTATGACTCCTATCTATTCCAGAAACAGAAAAAATAGCAAAAGACAATATTAACACAGTATTTTCTCTCTACATAATGGTTCCTGCAGCTGTTAACTGTTACCTTTTTGCCTGTTAAAATATTTGCAGGAGTTTCTTTCAAATACTTTTCTAATTACTTTTGTTTCTACCTTTCTAATGGAAATGGAAGTATATGAACCTGTGATAGTTATATAACAGCGCTAATCTTTTATTTGCTTAGTGCTGTCTAGTAACTGCTGCTTTTCCAGTATGTTAGATAACGCACAGTGATTCAGTGATTTCCACTCAGAGGCTGTTCTTGCTTTCAGTGAAGATTGATCAAATGAACACAGTGGAGTTATTTGCTGATGCAAGAATCCATGGCTCTTCTCTACCTCTCACAGAATTATTCTGTAGTTAAATCTTTTTAATGGCTTTTACACTGCACTACAGATCCTATGTAATTCCAGACATATTTTATCCATGCCACCCCTCCTAGACATGATGTAATATAAATCATTCTGTTTTTGGAATAGTTTGCAACTATTCTTTTTTCTTAATTTTTTTCCCCAAATGTTACCCTACATTTAAATTTGCATTTTTATTAATCCAAGAAGCTAATCGGGAACATCACCTGCTATATTTTTCACAAAAAGCTGTGATGTATTTTTGTACCTCACTCAGCAGTCCCTTTTTGATTGTCATTTCTCCAGCAAAGTAAGCAAATCATCAAATAATGACAACAATGTGTGGATCACTTTGAAGTTGTTTTCTGGTGCTCTGTAACAGGTAGATTTTTAGGTGTTGTATGGGAACTGTTGAATCATGGCCTGAGTCACTGATTGATCACCTGAGGTGAGCCCTGAGTCAGCTGTGGGAGCACAGGTGAAGACAATTCACCTGTGTGACCAGAAGGGGTGGAGTCTTGCTCCACCTCTCCTAAGCCCCATTTAAGGTCTGACCACCACTAGGGAAGGTTCTCTTTTTGGAGATTGCTCCCTTGGAGTTTTCTGTCATGAGCCTAGGACATAGGTGTGCATTTTTCCCTTTATTTTGATTGCTTCTTTTCCATCACAATAATCTCACTATACTATCTATGAAATATCTTGGTTATAATACCATTTGGCATTGTTCTTTGTGTTTAACTCATACCTTACAGGTATTATATCTAAATAAAAAAAGGGAAATAGTGAAGAATCTCAGAGAAGAAAATATCTCTTTTCAGTGGCTGGTAGAAGTGCAGGAAATACTATGAAGATGAATTCTATGTGCGTGTGAGGTATAAAATAATGTTTGAAAATGAGAAAAAGGTGGTGTGGTACTCATGCCCCCGGTGAAGAGTGATACAGGGTGACTACAGGCACCAGGTGGCACGAATAGTCCTGGTGGGATCTTCTGGAAGGTTTGGGCTGCCGTACTTCCTGGCTGGCACACCTTCTGCAGCCAGCTCTTCTGCCACCTCTTTTTGCAAATGTTGAGAACAAAATTTGATTGCTTTTAGGCCTTTCTAGGAAAATGTTATAAGGTCTTGCATGAAAATAAAATTTCCAAAGTATATCAAAGTATAATTCTGAATCTGTGGTAATGAGTCTGGTCTCTTGGGTCCCATCCTCAGGAACCTTTGTGTAATTATTTTTGGTATGTGCATCTCTTTATTGTTCATGGTACGTTGCCCGACTCAGAGCTGCAGCAAAAGCAAGGCATCTGATTCAGCATAAATGCTTAATATCTAACAACATCCAGTGTATTTCAAAGGCCTAGACCAAACATGAAGTCAATACCATTTAGTTTAATGTACCATGCAAATCTACTCAGGTGAAAAATATTAGAGAAAGATGGGAGCAGTTCCATTTCTTTATGTAATTCTTGAGGAAAAAATGTATGTGCTCTTTATGGAACCAGTGTCCTTTAAGGTACTTCTGAATCTTTGATTTTTGTGAGCAAAAAAAATATTCACAGAAATGTAATAGAGTACATAGAGTTACTTATCTTATTTTAGCAAATTTTTAAGTACAAGAATATATTCAACTGCAATAAATAAGACCTGTCAGATTTACAAGTGACTGAAAAGCAAAATGAGAAGAATTCTACGTATATGTTTTACTGTAGATCATAATTCTTAGCTTTCAGTGTTAGACTTGAGTGGACCCTAAACATGTTTGATTGGTATTGTATGGTACCTGAGTGATTTTCTGAAGTCATTCAGGCTCTTTATAGCCTCAGGTAACTATGGAAAAGTTGAGGTATTTGGTTGAAATGACTTCATCTGTGTGCACAGTACAGTTCTGCTCAAATCCAATAGCAGCTTCTTCAGTGTTTGCTCTGAAGTACCCTTCACATAGGAGAGTGAGCCATGTGACAGCTGAAATGTTTTGCTTAGCATAAAGAAGAGATGAGATCTTGACTCTGTCAATAACAGATATCATGAGAAGATTACTCACAGTACTTCTTGTTGTCTGACCCTTTGTTTACTTACAATGACCTCTATGAAAATGGTACTTCTTTGGAAATATTGAGCTACCTAGGCTTACAATGGCAGGTTGCTAAGGTAACAATTTGCTTTTTCATTGGAAAGCTGTATCCTCAATTGATGACAGTATCGCTTCAATATCTGTATGCACATTATGACAACTTTCTGCAGATTTGCTGCATAAAAGGATATGAACTTAGTATTGAAAAGACAGAAAATTAGTATTATTATTTTAGACACCTTCAGAACAGACATTTCTGGGGAGCCACTGGAGGCATAAAGAGGAAAAAAGGGAGCACTGAATATAATACTGTCTCAATATTTCTTTAAATCATCAGAAAAATTATTCCAAATTGAACTGGAAAAAGTATGCATGTTCACTTCTACTGTTCATAATTACTCATCTATAATCAGCAACTTCTGTACTTCTGACCTGAATGGGAGCAAATTGTCCGGGGTGTTTTTCCCTTTGTTTTATTTACTGCAATTTATTTCAGATCTTAAGTAGGAAAGCACTTCCTTCCTTCCACCTCTAACCCTCTTTCAGAATAATTCATATGAGCAAACTCTTATGGTGGATCTTCTTGCTTTTCCCAAAGATCTTGATATATACTTGAAAGAAAAAAAATCCTGATTGAATCATAGCCTTATACATAATCCTTTTGCCTCAATGCGAGCATACTTGTATTTCCAGCACCCTCAGAAATGATTGCTATTTGAAATATATATCCACAGAGCTGTTCAGAGGATCTGTAGAAAATATGAAGTGGAGGTTCAGGAGTCAAAGAGACCTGATTACAGACAGTCCCCAAGAAAGATGGCATGAGAAAAAGTCTGTAATTGTAATTAGTTTCATTTCCCTAGCTCAGGAGCTAGCATTTGATCTCTGATAAAAATCTCTAGTTATTATTTACCTTGCTGAGTTAAAGCAAAATGCTTGGATTTAATTCTATATATACTCAGTGTCTTCAAATAATTGAATAAAAAGTCTAAGGGAATATTTATAATCTGTATGTGATACCTAATTAACAGCAAAAGCTCTTGTCAAGATAATCACTGGGGGGTTTTCAAGTTGTTACGATACTCATAAGAAATATAAATAAATTACAAAAAATAGCTTAAAATAGAAAATAGCATAGTCGCTTTTGTTTGTTGCCATGCTTTGTCAGTATTATCTGGGCTCCAAACATAACCATGTTTACTTCTGAGACAAAGACAGGGGAGAGAACCAAAACCAAACAGAAGCGTGACAAAAAGCTAGCTGAGTATGTTACAGCAACCATTGCTCTGTTTAGTCTAACATCTTGACCCCAACAGGAGAAGAGAGTGGAAATGCCTGCATGAATAATTTAAGGTATCTATTATTCATGAGAGAGCTTTTTATCAAACTAAATTTCTATGAAATATTGCCCTACAGAAGATAGGATCAGTGAATTTAGAGATACAGCTGGGGGAGTCTGAGTGAAAACTTGAAGTTATGATGGGAGATGAAGCTTCTTACTGGAGATGAGATGTTCTCCCTTGCTGAATTCAGGGCATCCTGATGTGAATTACTGTGTTTCAATGAGAGTGATTGGTCAAAACAGATGGAGAGGTTGATTGCAGAATTATTTTTTAATAAAGCTGAAAAACATTTTACTCCATAAGGAAGCAAGGAGGAAGAAAAGGGCAACAAAGGGGAACCAATGGAAGCTGTTCCCATTTATTGAGACTCTGATAAGAGTCAGGAGAGGAAATCCCCAAAGGGTAGAGCAGGAGGCAGGTTTCTGTACATGGCTCTGCAGATAGGCATCTCCCAGTTTATCTGTTACTATAATACCTGAGTATTTGACCAGGGGCATTTTAGAGAATTATATCTGCAGACTAGTGTTATGAAATAGAAAAGCAAGTCATTTCCTGACAGCAGGGACAGAAGAAATGAGCGTAGCACTGCTCACAGTCAGGGCTGAGTGCAGCCAGAACAGCCACACACAGGAACACCCCACTTGGTCTGAAGTGTGCACACACAGGGTTTAATGTGTCAACATCTCTATTCCCAGTCAGATTCATAGTGCTAGATTGGAGGAAGAAAATTTGTGAACTTATTTGACCTTGATAATATTTGCTCTCCTATATCCTTCTCCAGTTTGGTCAGGGAACTGGAATAGCTCTGGGGAGCTGGAATAGCTCCTCGCATTGGGGAGGGTTGGTGGCAAGGGGTGGTGCTGGTCCAGACCTCAAGAGAGAATATGGAACAATCTGGAAAAAGTCTAGGGAAATAAAAAAAAAAAAAATAAGCACAGCCAGAATTTGCATGTAATCGATGGCATGATTTGGGCTGGTTATGCATCAGGATGTTTCTTTCTCATTATTCTTGTCACAGGAAGAGCAAAAAGCACAAAAGAAACAGACAAGAACAATATTTTGCAAAGCAAAAACAATCTATGAAAGGTGATTCAAGTCTCTGCTTATCATGAACAGCAAAAATCTCCCACTGCTAGCTCTTCCCTCCAGACCTAATAACACAGCACAAACATAAACAAATGTTTCCTTATTTGCTTTCAACAGAGAGTGTCAGCTGGCCTGTAAAAAAAATACTGTGATGTATTCAAAATCAAAAGTACTGTGAAGGATGCACACTATTATTTTTAACCAGGAAAACAGTGAAAAAGAGACATGAAAGAGGAGCTACTGTTCCTAATACTCTCTTTGTTTATTGAAATGCACTCTGCTTCTGGGTGTAGGCAAGGTACAGTACAGCAACAGCACTTCCTAGAAATTGTCATCTGAAGTCTTAATTGTTTGCATCAGTTGAAAGACATTTTTGAGTCTTCATTCATTCACTCTTCTCAAAACTGTCTCTCTCCTGTCTTCTCCGAGCAGTTGAAGCTGTTTTCCTATCAGCACTGATTTCATCAAAACTGAGCTGCTACTCTTGCTTTCATGCAGATGAGCATACATGGCTGGTAACTGTAAACATTCTTCTGACATCCTTAATGTCTCACTTTTTACTCTACTGCCTCTGCAGCCTGACAAGTGACAGCACCACCAGTATGACTGGCAGTAGCAGTGCAGGATTTGTGAGCTAACAAAAAGGATTTTTCTCTTCAGTGAAGGTGTTAATTTTTCTGTTTTTTTTTTTTTTCTCATGTAAATAAAGGTTTCCCTTCTTTTTATCTCTCTCTTTTTTTTTTTTTTTTTCTTCTCATAGAGATAGTATTATTATTTAGAATCCTTTCAGTTGGAAGGGAGCTTTAAAGTTTGTCTAGTCCAACTGCCCTGCAATGAACAGGGACACCTACAACTAGCTCAGGTGCTCAGAGCCCTGTCTAGCCTGATATTGAGTGTCTCCAGGGCTGGGGCATCCATTACCTCTCTGGTCAAGCTGTTCCAGTGCCTAATCACCCTTTTTATAAAAAAAAACTTCTTCCTTATGTGTCAATCTTAATCTTCCCCCCTTTTTTGTCTGAAACCATTTGCCCTTGTCCTATCACAGCAGACCCTGATAAAGAGTCTGTTCCCCTTCCTTACATACTGAAAGAACACTATCAAGTCACCCCAAAGCCTTCTATTCTCCAGGCTGAACAGCTCCAACTCCTTCAGCCTGTCCTTGCAGGGAAGTTCCATCCTTTGGATCATTTCTGTGGCCCCCATCCTGATGCTTTCTAACAGGTCCACATCTCTCCTGCACTGAAGTCTCCAAATCTGGGCTCAGTACTCTGGGTGAGATCTCACCAGCACAAAGTAGAGAGGTAGTATCCTCTCCCTCAACCTGCTGGCCATGCTTCTTTTGATGCAGTTCAGGACACGGTTGACTTTCTGGGCTACAAGGGTGTGTTGCTGGCTCGTGTCCAGTTTGCCATCCACCAGGATCCCCATGTCCTTTCCAAAAGGAATGTCCTCCGTCTTCTCATCCTCCATCTTCACATCCCCCATTTTGTACTGAGTGGAGGGATTGCCATGTCCTAGGTGCAAGACCTGGCTCTTAGATTTGTTGAACCTCGTGAGATCATCCCTAAGGGACATTAGTTGTCACTGATCTCCATCCAGTCACTGAGCCGCTGTTACGTTCCAGGAGCCTCCTGGGTTCCTGAGAAAAGTCTTCAACAGGCTCCTCCTAATCGGGTGGCCTGTAGACACCAACCACAAGGCTCCCTTTGTTGCCGCAGTCTCTAATTCTCGCCATAGGCTTTTGACTTGCTTGTGGACATTCTTCAGGGAGTCCTCTTCATACTCTATTCATTCCTTGATGTCGTGGGTGTGAAAGACAACAATTGTTTGTTTTTTTTTTCAGTGGATCAAAGCTTGCTTTCTGAGGCACTTTTTGTGATAGGACTGACTTATCTAGGAGGTGAGTAGTGGTTGTAATGTGGCTGGAATCACTCTGAGGAGAGTTTTACATTTTGAAAGCATTTCTTTGGATGTGTTTACCTTTGAAAGGGGGTGATCAGGAGTGTTTACTGGTGGAAGATCTGACCTGACCAAATAACTGGTAGGGGAGACTGGGGGTTGATACCATTATATCCTGTGAAGGCAAGATGCGATTTGATGTCTCCCTGCTCCCTCTTATCTGCTGGCAGGGCCTGGAAGATAGGTACAAAGAAGTTCCTGCTGAGGTTTGCAAACAGAAGCTGCCACTCCAAAGAGAGTTGACTCAACCACTTTGGACTTCTAAAAAAGTTTGTACTGTCATCAATCAGAAGAAGTTTTCATCAACTGAACAACACAACCTCTGACAACCAATCACTACTGAACATAATGGCTGAACTACGATCAGTGTTGGAATCCAGTGGTGACTATCCCTCTCTTGCTTCCCACAAAGACTTGCTTTTATTTCCTATCTCTTTTCTATTGCCTGCCTTCCCTTTCTCACTTCCCTAAGCAACTAGGATCTGTAATAAACTGATCAGGCTAACATCTGACCTGTTCTGTCTTAATCTTGCTGTCGGGTACACATATATCAAAAGAACCTCCTCTCCCGCCTATTAATTGGAGTGAGACAGAGGGAAATGCCTCCTCCCTCCTTCCCTCGCTCATCCCTTCTGACCAGCTTGTAGCTACCAATAGCCACATTCCAGTCAGGGGAATCATTGTGCCACATTTTGGTGACATCTACATTGTGGTTTTCCAGTAGCATGGAGTTTGTTTCCTGTTCTGTGTGTGTTGGTGTAGAGATACTTCAGTTGGGCATCTGGTCTTGTCACCTTCTTCGAGGGCAACCTTTTAATTCCTTTTAAATAAAGTATTTACGTTTAGTCTCCCTATTGCCTTCCTCATCATGAGATGCAAGAGGTTGAGGGCCCCTGCCAGAACCTTGTCCCTGTAATTAAGCTATGCTATCCTGTACCTTGTTGTGGGCAGGTTCACTATCACCCTCTTCTCCCTTCAAACCCATTTTAAAGCCCTGTCAACAAATCTAGGCAGCTCCTGAGCCAGAATCCATTTCTCTCTTTGATCTAGGTGGACTCTATCAGCATCCATCAGGCCAGGCACTGAGTGAACTATCCAATGTTAGAAAAAGCCAAAATTCCTGTGATGGCACCACCCTCATCACATATTTATGAGATGGGTTTTCCTTGTTCTCTCTATCCCTGGCTGCCACTGAAGGGAAAAAGGAAAACATCGCCTGTACTCCTGCTCTGTTCATTAACTGCACTAGTCCCCCAAAGTTCCTTTTGATAGCCAGCCTGAGCTCAGTAGTGGATAACAATCAGAACAGTGAACAAGACTAGGGAGTCCCTTAGTAATGTCCCTGACCCAGAACTCAGGGAGGCAGTACACATCCCTGTGACATACTTCCTTTCTAACTGTATCTGTAAAGAAGAAAACAAAATGATGGTTGCTGAACTAAACGAATGCAGAACATTGTCGAGGTCACTGAATAACTTGTAATATGAATCTAAGACGCCAGACAGTGGCAACAGCAGTCTATCTGTCTGTAGCAGTCAGCTTGCAAGCCAGCCGTAAGGGCCTTATGTCACTGTAAAAATGCTACAAGACATTTGAGAAATGTCTTAAGTATACTTAAAAATATATTCCTGCTTCCAAAGAGGTCAATATATATCAATGTGTTATTTATCTTTATTTACTGATGTACATAAAAAAAGAAATGACCTCATTAGCTTTTCCTCCCCCTATGGACAGCTCTGCAGTTAGCTGGATGTGCTGCAGTAATGGGAAACTTGTAACATGTAGTGGATATCAGGGATAGTTATTTCTACTGACTCATGTCTCTTTCTCTTAGACTCTCATGTCCTAATAAGGCAAAATCATCTTTTATTATGATTCAGCCTCTCCCTCTGGTGTAATAGGAGGAGATGTGGGTTACTTTGGGTATAGTCTTTGGCATTTTCTAGAGGACAAAATCTAGTGAGACGACCAAACCTTTCAAAAACATCTCAAAAAAACCCACAAAGGTAGTGGAATTAAAAAAGCAAAAACCCTGCCCCAAACAAGAACCAAACTGCAGTGTTTTTTTTCTTCCCTCCTTATATCTTTGCATTATAGCTTACATCAGGTATATATATATATATATATATACACCGCATTTTTATTTTAAAGCTGTGCTGCTATCCTTCTCTTTTTCTTCCTTTTACTTGTTAAAATAAAATTTTTGGAGTAGGAAAACAGAGAATTATTTTTCTGGTTAAGGCACTGGGCATGTTAGAAATGAAGTGGTAACAGAGAAGATGCTCATTAGCATGTACACTTAGCAAATTTCTGATTGCAATGGTACATCTCTGGGTTAGATTATCGCTCCCTGGTTTCCCTGGGGCCCTTTCTGTTCCTAATTATCTCTCATAAAGAACCTATATTGTAACAAAGTTCTTTTCATATATACCCACAGGACAAACAAACCAAGGCACTTCACAACTCAGGGGCAATATGTTTGTGCACAATGTAGCATATATATCACTGCATCCTGTGTGGGCCCTCCCTCTGGTTGCCCTGTTCGTAGGCTTTAGGAGCCTGTTCTCTCACCCAGCACCAATATCTGCTTTCCTGAGTGGGTTGATGAGCCCTTGGTCACACTGCCTCTCAGGAGAATAGAAATGGCAATAATCAGCAGTGGTGGCTGGGCAGTTGGTTTGTCTTTCTCACAAGAAGCTATCTGAAACTTGGTGATTCAAAGAAAGCCTCTTTCTTAATGAGACTTTCTGTTTGATCAGAAAGGATCAAAATCTACTTCCTTCTATGATTACAAAAAACAACCAAATTCTACATATAAGGAGCAAAGCAGCTATTGCTGCACTCCTGGATGTGCTCTGGATGCACCTCTGCCCTGCAGAGAAACGTACACGAATGCTCTCAGACACATCCCATCAATTCCCTGTACAAGTAACACATCATAGCTGCCTTTTTAACAGGCAGATGGGTTCCTAAATTCATTCTAGGCCACTGAACGTAAGTAACTTTTTCTGTGCAGGGATTTTTTGTGACACTGTTTCCAACCATTGGACCTATCCCCATCATGCTCCATTGGCTGGGATAGTGGAAGGAGAAGACAACAGAGTGGCTACCAAAGCGGCAGTTGCTAAGAGAATGGTTAAGCATCAGTCTGGCCTGGGGGTGTGGTGAGAAGTGGTGGTCAAGTATTTTTTTGTTCTTCCACAGTTGGAATGTTTGTGTCTTGACCCATGAGTTTAACTGCTTTTGCTTTCCTGTTCCCGCTGCTGGGGGTGGGCAAACAAGCAGCTGTGTGAGTGCACTCCTCTCAGATATTGACCAGGTTGTTCAATGCACTGTTTGGAGGGACTTAAGGAATAATGCAATGACCATGGTACAAGAAGCTGTTTATGAGGAGAAGGTCCATAAAGCACGAAAAATTCATGCATTTGATTTGACCTACTCTTCTGCTGTTGTTCGTAGAGTGTCTAGTGCAATGAAAAGAGTATTGATCCCAGTTTGATATCCATAACTGCTACCACAGCTGAAGTAAAAAACAGCAGCAGTTCTATTGAATGGGTTTCTATTTACTTTTTCTTTTTTATCACAGATAAAATTATGTTCTCTGAATGATATTGTTGAAAACGTCAGTACTGAAGGAATAATAATGAGCAAAACAGAGATAGGTGAAGACAAAAAAGGTAGTAACTGACAACTATAAAAAATCAGATATTTAATGAAAGAATAAAAATTTCAATGAGATATAATCTCAGTTTTCATTATTCTCTCCTATACCAGTGCAAATACCAAGTATTGTATCATTATTATAAAACAATCAGAATGTAAAATTTCTTGTATAAGTATTACCAGGTATTTTAGCATGTAATTCCATTTCCTATTCTTGAAAAATTCTACCAAAGTACTTAGAGAAAAAGAATTGCAATTAGTAAGATTTCTTTTCTGTATTTATAAATATTGGGATAGGAGCAACATCTTAAATGGTTTTGAGCTGCTATTTTCTTGGAAGTTGCTGTGAAAAGTTGCTGAGAGCACGAAATATCAACTTCCCATGAATAAGAACTGCACTGAAGCTAAATAAAGTTTTAGAAACAAACTAATCATGTTAACTTAAATATGATTTGTAGTCCAATCTAACAGGGGTAGTCTATGAAAGAATAAGCCTCTGTTTCTAAGGCAGACTCTTCATTTTGCTGATCAACCTAGTAGCTCCTCTCTGCAATTTTTTTTTCTGTTTTAGGTAACCTCTCCTCAACAGTAATAACCAGAATTTTACATAGTTTCCTAGATGACACCTCACTGTGACCCATAAAGGATTATTTGTCTTTCCCTGTCTGCATGGGAAACAGTTTCCCCTCTGTTCATTAGGACTCCATCTATTCTCTTCATTGCCATGCCCCACTAACGGCCATACCCATCTTGTGCATCTTGTGATCAACAAATATACACAGTACTTTTTCACTCGTTGTTGCTTTTAACTGGAAAATTCTCTATTCTTGATAATCCTGAGGTTCAAATCCTAATACTTTATGAGATTCATTATTTTACTGCCGAGCCATTCAAAGTAGTCCACTTCTCCTTGAATAGTATCCAAGTCATCTTTTGTATTAACAGTAAAATATTTCCCAAATTTATGTTATCCACTTATTTCATTAGCATTTTCTGCTAATGTCATTACAGGATGCAGCTGAGTCTTTTCCAGGATACATCCTTGAGAAACACCACCAATAAACTTGCTCCAGCTGAGCATTATTCTGTTAGTGTAACATACTGTTTCTTTCTAGTGGGTTCCACAGCTGTTCCAGACTTGCAGAAATTAAGTTTGTTTTCTTTTTTTTTTTTTTCCCCAGTAAAACAGGAAATATCCTTTTTGTTATCATCAAATATTTCACATAAGACCAAACAGGGGATAACCTGCAAGAGCATTTATTTCATGAAAGGTTAATTTGGACAAAATAATCTTTCTTCATTATGCATTCTTTTTATTTTCCGTTCACGTTACACATTCAGCATTTACACCAGACCTCTGCACATTGTTGAAATTAGAGTAATGGACTACAGTTTTGATATTGTTTCTGTTGCAGAATTATGGGTTTTCCATTCTTTTGATTCTGTCTGTTGTGGTTTTATTTGCAAATTTTACTCATGAAATGACATTCCATATTCTGGAAATTATTTCACAGTTATGGTGGGGAGATTAGCTAAACTAAATGAATGAACTGGAGTACTTGACTGCTATCTTGACTTCAGCAAGACTTTTGATACTGTCGCCCATAACATTCTTATAGGAAAGCTTTGGAAATGTGGCATATATGAATAAAAAGTGAGATTGACTGTGAACTGGCTGACTGGCAGAGCTCAGAGTGTTCTGATTAGCAGCACAGAGTCTGATCAGAGTCCTGTTGTTAGTAGTGTTCCCCAGGGATTGGTGCTGAGTCTGGTCTTAGCATATTCATCAATGACCTGGATGAAGGAATACAATGCACCCTTGGGAAGTTTGCCAATGATACAAAGCTGTGAGGAGTGTGTTACACACCAGAAGACTGTTCTGCCATTGAGCAAGACCCGGACAGAATGGAGAGTTGGGCAGAGAGGAACC
This sequence comes from Oreortyx pictus, assembly GCA_036925125.1. Lineage (NCBI taxonomy): Eukaryota > Metazoa > Chordata > Aves > Galliformes > Odontophoridae > Oreortyx > Oreortyx pictus. The sequence goes on along the minus strand of JAUPFR010000001.1, from coordinate 66,300,233 downwards.
TAAAGAGGTTCAACAAGGACAAGAGCAGAGTAGTACACCTGGGAAGTTCTACATCTTGGGAGTTAGACTTAATGATCTCAAGAGGTTCCTTCCAAACCCTACCATTCTGTGATTCTATGATAACTGCATGCATCGGTATAGAGGCTGATGTGTTAGAAAGGAGCTCTATAGGGTAAGTGGGTGTCTTGGTGGACAACAGGGTGACCACAAGCCAGGAGTGTGCCCTCGTGGCCAAGAAGGTGAATGGTATCCTGGGCACATTAAATAGAGTGTTGCCAGCATGTTGAGGGAAATGATCCTCCCCCTCTACACAGTCCTGGTGAGGCCACATCTATAGGGCAGTGTCCAGTTCTGGACTCCCCAGTTCAAGAAAGACAGGGAACTTCTAGTGAGAATCCAGCAAGGGGCAAAAAAAGCTAATTAGGAGCCTGGAGCCTCTCCCTTAAGAGGAAAGACAGAGACCTGGGTCTGTTCAGTCTGGAGAAGAGAAGATTGAAAGGGGATCTTATCAATGCTTAAAAATATCTAAGGATGGGTGCCATGCAGATGAGGCCAGGCTCTTTTCCATGGTACCTAGTGACAGAACTAGGAGCAGTGGGCACAAACTAGAACACAGGAAGTTCCGTCTGAACATAAGAAAAAACTGCTTTGAAGATGACAGAGCACTAGAATAGGCTGCACAGAGATGTTGTGGAGTCTCCCATACTGAGTTCCTGGCTGTCCTCTCTTTTAAGGACCTAATGAGTGTGAGTGTGCATTTGGCACTCTCTGCTATGTATGGAAACATATTTTTTTAAGGGCCAAAATGATAATGAAGCTCACCTTAGCCACTGAATGAGAATGTACAACCATGTACATGCAGAAGTAGGCTTCAGCTCTCCTCAAGATGATGAACAAAGCCAGATGATCTTCCTCTACTTCTAATACCAAAGCTATTTTCTACCCCTGTCTCATTTTGAATAGTTTCCCACTTTCCTCTAAATTACTGCTATTTCTGATTGCCTGTCTAAAATGCTGTTTGCTTAATTTTCTTTGCAAGAAGAAACTCAGATGTCTTTTTTTTTGGCAGTTACTTTCTCTTTACACTTGCTGGCTTTTAAGATAGAGCTTTCATTGTTGGCTTGTCATTTTAGAAACAGTACTCTCTCATTAAGTACTACAAAAGCTGAAAGAACTCTATAGTACTCGTGTAACAAATTGAAAACAAGGGGGAGAACCCTCATAATGAGAAATAGAGGTCTCCATGGAAATGAGGTCATGAAAACAAGATGAAAAATAATTCACTGGAGTTACTAGACTGCAAATGCTTCTCAGAAGTATCTCATGACAAATGACAAATGCTAGAAATGTTGTAAGAGCTGAGTTGCATGATTAGATCATCTGTGGGAATACCCTTTTGTCACAAAACAAACAAAACAAAGAGTCGTCCTCTTGCCAAGACAGTTAAGAGTTAGACGAATCCCCTCCACAGATTGTTTCACAGCAAGGACTAGAAAAGAACATAAACTCTTACGCAGAGAGTACCAGTAAACTAAAATCTAGATAATTATAACTAGTATTCTTGACAACACTATCAATATGAAAAAATGACCTACATTTTCTTTCTACTAGAGATACTGCTAATAAATACAGAATTCATGAAACTACAGATTGTTAATCAAATTAGATGAAACATGCCATTATAAGTATGGCAATTCATTGTGAACCACATGTGAGCTCAAGGACGTGACCATTCTCTAAATCCTGGGGTGGATATAGTATAACTAAATAGTAGCCTAGGCCATGCTGCCATGATCTTACAAGCCTCTAGGGCTATTGGAAATCCTGCTTAACAGGAAGTGTACAAAAGAGGAGTGGAAGCTGGCAAGAAACTGTACCTACAGCATTCTGCACTGAGTGATTCAAAAGGGATTTGGGATACATATTGTATTCAGGATATATATTACATAGATCTTCTGGGGCACCCTTCAGTCTTTAGAAAATTGGTTCTTTATGGAAGTTATCACCACAGAAAAAAAGTAGTAATGAGAAAGAAAGAAAGCATATGGTAGAAATGGAAAGTTGAAGCTATGTCCAAATGTGGGTATCTTCCAAGAATAACATATCACTATTTTGAGTATTATCCTACTTCTGTACAGAAATTCAGCCCTTTGCTTGCAACTTTTTCAACTTTAGCTTGACTCACACTAAGTGGATGAGCATTCCTTATAAACACTTTGTTCTGTGGGTATACATATGGACAAACATATTTTAAGTACTTGTCAGAAAAATGCTCCTTGTGACAGCACCACAAATTAGGCTTTATTTGTGTATTTGTAGTCCAGTTGTGGGAAGGGCTGCACCTTGACAGCTCTCTGGAACAGGAAATTATCTGGCTGCTATATATATTAGTAAAATCCTCCTTAGGTTGCTCTCTCCTTCATTGAGAGTGCATTTACAGTGCATGTACTGTGGTGGTTTCACACTGAGGAGCAGCTCCACTGTGCTGTTCTCTTGCTTGCTCTCCTCAACTGCACAGGGAGAGAAAATATAATATAAAAAAAAAAAAAAAAGCTTATGCATTGAGAAAAGGGTTAGGAGATCACTCAGTAATTACTGTCACAGGCAAAACAAACTCAGCAGGCGGAGGTTAATGCAATTTATTGCCAACTACTAACAGTTTAGAGCAGTGACAGCTGAGAGAAAAGTATGCACATCTTCCTGAAATCTACCCCCTTTTACCTTCTCCCACAGAGCAGCACAAGGGAATGTGGCTGCAGTCTGAACCCCACTACCAAACCCTTGCTATGTAAGCCTAATACAAAGGCTTTGATTGCTTTCTAGCAGCGATCTGTTCAGTTAGGTGTGACAGGTCACCGAGGCTGACAAGGAGACAGTTGGTGCACCCTTGCAGAATTGATGTTTACTGGCTTGAATCTGCTTGCTTTCAGCTTGCTCACTAGTATTTAGTTCATTAATTTTCACTCTCAGCATTTCGATATTGTGGTTGCAACTTTTTTTGCTATGTCTCCACTTCTTTTGCCTGCTGTGCAAAAAAGTTCGAACCAGGAACGATACAGAGAAGATTAGCATGGCCCCTGCGCAAGGATGACACGCAAATTCGTGAAGCGTTCCATATTTTTTTTATGTCGCCATAGGACTTGTTTCTCGAGACCAAAAGCCAGACCCCAAATAATTTGGGCCTCCTCAGATCTCTTTGAGCCGCAACGTCCCTGTCTCAAATACCTGCTTAAATTCTCAGGATCTTGCAGGTGTTCAGGAGAAAAGTCCCATGATACCAAATCATAAAACCATGACATTCCACCCCTTATTCCACATCATTACATCATGCTTGACTACATGTTGTTATGATGTGGAATACCAATACCAAAAATCATAAAACCATGACAGCGGCAACGATCTGAGGAGGAAAGCTATCCTCTTGGCTTGTTTAATTGTGGCGCATGTATCACAGTCATATTTTTGCCATCGCAAATTTTATCTTACAATTTCCACTAGGGACTGCATTACTTTGGATTTGATATATTGGACTCTGGCATTCATGATCTAGCTTCCGTTCAGTGTTGCCTTACTAAGCAGACTGTAATTTATTTGTTTCCTTGGGTAAGCAGAGCTGTTAGCAATTTCTAGGCCTACCAGTTTTACCTCCAGTGATCGCTGGAAGAATCTCTGAGAGCAAAGACAGGAATATAACCAGACTGTTTTGCATGGGAAGGCATGGAGCCAGAACTAGGAGACTCCCTTTAGTCCTGGGCAACATGACACCACTGTTGCCATGTTTGTAAATGACAGCTGTTAGGAAGTAGGGATGAGACCTTATCAGTGGCATATTTTGTTCTTAACTCTTCCAGTTCTGGCTTTCCAGTTTCCCAAACTCTTGAGATACACAGCACAGGCTAAGCTAGAGCCAAAAGAACAAACTGACCAAAGCCACAACCTGCGCTTCCCTGAGAGCATAGTTGTTCAGGTCAGTGCTGAAAACACGTACCTGAACAGCCAGGGTCTCTGTGCTTGAAATTCTAATATGGTTACATGTTCTCTTTTTGCTGGATTTATGGATTTAAATGGTTTTCATGAATTCAGAAAACAAATTCCTATTTGCTATAACCTTGATTTTCTTCTACAGAAACGCAGAGAAATATGGCTCTCTGCCACATCCCACGTGAAGACTGCATATATATCACTGGAGATCAGAGGAACAGATGACACACACTGGCATCAGGCAGAATTTATGAGAAGCTGCTCCTGTGACAGTTGTCTCCTATATAACCTCTCACAGTCCTTTCTAAGACTTATTTCTATTACTCTGTGTAAATACTGGTGCAGAGACATTGCCTACATTACAATAAATATTAGTAGACTCCTAAGACAGATGTAAGCACTAACTTCTCCATGAGGAGGTAATTAAAAGTGCTATCTCTTCTCTCAGAGCTGATGGCATGAAACAAAAATCTATTGTTTGTCACCTAAAATAGAAATTGTATAACAACCTGTTTTTATTTCAGTAAAATAATAATTTCCTATAAGTATTCTGTTTAGTATCTTTAATATAACTTTGCATAAAATACATAGACATCAGTGAAATATCATTTATACTGTGTTTTTAAAAAGCATCCATGTTCATTTTGTATGTAGAAACAGATAGCAGCTCTGATAAGGAGAAATATTTTTTAACATCCTTAAAAAGAGCCCAACTCCACCTTTTGCCCTAACCCTATAAGTGCTTAGACTGGATGAAAGCATGACATTCTATGAAAAAAAAGGTAATTTATCAGTGTTGTTTGTACTGTAAATGCTAATGACTTTCTGGGTATAAAAAGATGAAAGCAAGAAATCCTTTTGTAACTTTCTGAAAGGCTAATCCTTTGTTGTTATGACATGAGATTGTTAGGACATTTGGTGTGCTGCAAGTATTAAACTAAAATGATTTCTCCTCATCATGTGAATCTGGAATCAGCACAATTTTTTTAGTCAAAACTGAGAGGTCATAGGGAACTTACGCTGACACTGGTGTAGGGTGAAGACGCAGTGTCTTTCTAGATAAAAACTGTTGGGATTTGTGAGGAACTCTCAGATTGTAGAAGGGAGATTCTACACTGACACTCCAGATCCAAATTTCTCCTTTAAAATTTACTCTTGTCTGTAAGATGGAACTCCTGCCTACCGTATTTCCAGCTAAATCAGGTGTTTCAGTTAAAAATGTATTTAACCCACAAAGTTGTATAGCCTGTGATGTACAGGAAATCAAATCACACATCAGAATATTTTTTATGTTGTCATAATTTCTTAATTAAAGGCAACAACAGAGTCAGGACCTATAATAGGCTGCACTACTCTGGTTGGTCAGTTTCCCCCCTGACTCTCCATGTGCATTATTCACACACACAAAGGCTTCCCCTCCAGCTGAAAGCCACCCTTGTGTCAGTGAGGAAAATCACTGTGGTGGGAGGAAGATGTTTGCTGGTACATGTGTCACTTCATCTATATGACCAAGCCAAGGGAGAGCTTAAGCTGGTGCTGCTTGCTGAGGAGGTGGGAACTTCATGATACCATTTTCTGCCAGGAGGAATTTCTCCCGGAGACCCATGTAATGGATCTCTGTGAGCTTTTCCTGTTGTGAAAATCTCTCTTTATGTCCTGTAAAAATAGCTGTGGTAAACCTCTCTGAAAAGCCCACAGCACAACTGCCCATTATTTTGCCACAAGACTGCTGGGAAGCATCTCTGCTGCCACTATGTAATAAAGCTGCAGACGGGAAGAGGGGATCACTGATTCTGGATTGCTTTAATCTAACACCTCCTTCTCCAGAGCTGTCCAGGGCATTGGCTGTGCAGATCTGTGAGACTTAACTTTAACAGAGAGCAAATGACCAAATTGCTTCACAATTCTAAGCACATCTGAGCTACTAGTATGTCCAACATGTGTTTACTGTGGATTTATTAAAAACAATTAAATTCCAACCAGTGCACTAACAATGACTATATTTTATTATGGACATTAAGATTGCCTGATGTCCTAGACATACACAATCAACATTTCCTAGTGATCAATTGCTGAACAGTATCACTTTTATTACATAAAGAAGACAAGTGGAGTGCTTAAGGCCATGTTATGACTGTTTTGGATCTGCTTCACCAAGCAGAGGCATGAATAACCAGGCAGAAAGCCACCTTCACCTACAGGGCCGAATGACCTGCATGGGTTTCTCTGCAGGTGTTAATTTACTAAGTACAGACAAAGAAAAAAAAATGCAGGTAGGGCAGAGACACTACCCTGACACTGCTTATCAGGTGGTACTCCAAGCAGGAATATCTATTCCAGTCCTCATGCAGCTATGTCTGCATTGGACAGATATATGGTTTTAGGCTTTGACCTAGCAGATTTCATCACCAGGACAAGCAGGTATGTGTCTTCCTCCCCAGATGCTTATTTTACCACTTGGACTTTCCTCATTCCTTCCTGCCTGGGTGCTAGATCTCAGACAGAGTATCATAGAATCACAGAATCATTAAGGTTGGAAATACCAGTAAGATCAGCTCATGCTTGTGACTGCTCTATACCATGTCCCTCAGTGCCACATCGGCGTGTTTCTTGAACACCTCGAGGGACAATGACCCCCCCATCTCCCTGCACAGCCTGTTCCATCATCACTCAGAGAAGAAACTTTTCCTAATATCCAACCTGAATCTCTTCTGGTTCAACTTAAGGGTACCAGAGGGACACAACAGCCTGAGAATGAGGACACAAAGATAAGCTCAACTTACAGCCAGCTCTATATACATTGGTTCCATGTCATCATCTTGGACAAGTCCCGGTTTGTATGAATTCCTGAGACCACCACATCTCACATTTTTTATGAGAACAGATAAGGGGTAAGAGTTGTTTGAAACCACTTTTGCAAACTTTCTTCTCCTTGTAGGAACCCGTGGACTGCTACGGAAACCTCATTTCAGGAGCCTGAACACGTGACAGTTGATTCTGCTCATCTAGCATCTAATAAATAGTTTATACATATTCATTTTTAAGCCTGACTGAATATGCCGATTTAAATTAGTCTTCTGCAGAATAAACTGCTTCAAAAGGCTTTAAATTATGAATATTTATACTGCTATTAATTTGAGGTGCTACTAGTATTTTTCTTTAATGGTTAATTATCACAACTAATGTGTTTGAATTATTCTAGAAATCTTTCGATTACCTTGTTTGTAAATAGTCATTTCTGTGCTTACACCTTCTTATTTTCTGCTGAGGCTGAAGTGAAATACAGTTAGAGCCCTTTAAACAACAGCAAAAAACCACCTCCAAGCCAACATTCTGCCCTCCTAAGCAGTAGACAACCAGCTTAAGGCCAAATGATACATGAGTTTTTCACCCTGTAAGTAGATTTTGGTATAGGTCATGCATTAAAAGATCTGCTGGCAGATAGCAAAAGAGTCAGACTGTGTGCTAGAAAATTCCATAGGGAATAGAGAAAGAAGCAATGTTTTCTACAAGCTGTTTCCTAGCAGCTCTTCCAGCTTTGAGTGTGTTACTGAACCACTACTACCACTAAGAATTTGCTCTTAGTTCATTCAGTTAAATATAGGATATGAGTTTAAAATACAAGTATTCTTGAAAGCAAACAGAAAATCAAAAATCCTCTTATGGTTACCCTCTCAAATGCTTTCAAACTTCTCTTTCTGAGAGGACTAAAGCTCACTGAAATTCATGGCTGCAACCACTTTATTTTAAAATATGTATAAGAAGCCATTGTGTTCTATTCCCAGCAATTGAACTACCATGACCTCTCTGCCTGAGTGTGAAATCTTATGTTTTAGAAGAGAAGAAAAAGAAAAGAAAAGAAAAGAAAAGAAAAGAAAAGAAAAGAAAAGAAAAGAAAAGAAAAGAAAAGAAAAGAAAAGAAAAGAAAAGAAAAGAAAAGAAAAGAAAAGAAAAGAAAAGAAAAAAGAAGGAGAGGACTGTGAGAAATGATTTGGGAAAGAAAACCAGGCTACTGTGTATAGGAAGGAATAAAGCGTTTTGAGATTGGAAAAGAAAGTAAGGGGCTTAAGTCATGGCAAGAGAGATCCTAATTAGACATTAAGAAAACTTTCCAGTTGTAAAAATAGAGAGGGCCAGCAGAATAGGCTGTCTGAGGAAGTTTTATTCTAAAATAATTGATCTTGCTTTTAAGCAGAAGGCTGGGTTAGCTGCCTCGTGAGGTGTGTTTTTTTAAACAGACCTGGGAACTGAGCCTTGACTGAGGCTGAGGGGATGCTGCCTGAGTCCCAGAGCTGCAGAAAGGCCATGGGCAGGAGAGCCGAGGGCTCTTTCAGTATCCCTGCTGCAGACAGGCAGGCGGCTGGGACTGTGCACACTGACATTTAAATGCCAGTCATGGCATTCCTTTTCAGTATTGCTTTCTGTAAACCTATACCACTAAAAGGCAAAACCACAAAGAGACGTAATTTTCAAGGCTTTGAACTGAGAATTGATGAGAAGGAAAGCAATAAAAAATTCATCATTCAAATCAACAGTAGTGTTGGATCACTTGTTACAAACCTAATGATCCTTAGCTAAATATTCATTGGAATATTTAAGCTTAATTTCAAAGTAGCCTGAGACATATCTGAGTCTTGATCTTCAATTCAGAATTCAGTGTGATCTTAATATCCTGAGGGGAAAATGAAATGCGCATAGAACTGACTGGAAAGGCTTTTCCCCACTCCAATAAAGTTGTCAAATTAAAAAAAAAAAATCCTGTCCCACACTGGGATGAACATCTAAAAGCTTTTTGTAAGAAGAAAAAAAAAGACAAAGGCTGTAAGGCAGAGAGTCTGATTCTTCTATCATCTCTGAGTACTCAGCTGACACCAAAGCTCACCGCAGGGTCTCACACATCACAGAGGAGTGCACTGGCATAAGGGTTTGACTGATTTGACCTGACCTTCCCAGGCTCCCTTTGCGCAGGGGAAGGCTGACTGAGTTCAGCCAACTAGCACGGGAAATCCAAGTTCAAACCTATTTGAACCAAAAGACCAAAGGCTTGAACCTTGATCTCCCATGCCTCAGATAAATGTCTCTGCCATTAGGCTCTTGTGGATTCTGGGTTAAGTTTGAGGCCCACCTTCGTGCTCACCATTTTCCATCCCCCTCATCTTCCCCACATGTGCCTACCTTTCATCTATCTTTTCTTCTTGAAACTGGTGCCTCCATGCTGTAGCAGGTCCTATTTATAACACACTTACTGTGCTTATGGAAAAAAAATATATACTTATTCACAAAATTTCAGTTATCTGTTTTTTTATCCTAGTAATGCAATACTTTTAGTCGTTCAGATACATTAAAATAGATGGACAGACAGCTGTAGCTGTGGAATGCATGATACACACTCACTTCACAAGCCTTCTGCTGTTACCACACAGTGACCGCTGCTGGGTAGATCTAACTCTGAGTCATCTCATCCATAATCTTAAAAGCCATGGAAATTAATTTCTAAATGAAAGCATTTTTAATTCATCTTTCATATGTCATAAAGATACTTTGAGTTGAAATTCCTGATTATCTGTCTATTACCTCCCACCTCTGCAATCGCTGCACTCGTCACTCACGGAGAAAGCTGAAGAAGGTTACATTTTCACAAAGCTACTTGGGATTTTTCCCAGATAGTTCCCATTAAGAAGTCCATGGAAGAGGAAAAGATGAAACTGTGGCACAACAGTTTGAAAATTCAGTCCTGTGCGTGAATTTTACTTTGTAAATTAAGAGATGAAGGAAATGAAGGTAGGAAACTCATGAAGTCAGAGACAAAGTTAGAAATTCACGTCTTGCTGTCAGTACTAACTTAAGAAAAAGTTTCTGTCTTAAAATAAGTAGATTTTCTTTTGGCTTATTCTTAGGGAACTCAGAACCTACCAGTATCTTAACAGTGTACTGAAGATGACCTCTTTTGTTTTCTGTATGGACAGAAAAATCTTCAGAATATTACAAAGCGCAATTTTTGCAAAAGAAAGACAGTATCTTAACGCTGAATGTGGAATTAAATGAAGGTGTTCGTTGTGTTTATATTACATAGCTAACAAAATCCAAAACTGAATGTCTGATTGATGATAGTCCAGATCTCTAAAAGGGACGCATTGAAATTTAAAGCCTTGAGATTAAATCTGGGTTGAAGCTTTAAACTCTGCAAGGTCTCCCCATTTTTCTAAGAGAATACTTCTCTTTTCAGATAATCCTTGAGTTTTATGTGAAACATAAAGAATTCCAATACAGTAAAATAAGAGACTTTTTGGTTTGTCAGTATCATCCAGTATTATAAGAGGGGAGGTTCTCTTGTACCTTACGATTTTGCTATCCTTCCCACTTGCACTAATTTTTTGTTTTCAGTTCTCTCATGCTATGGTACATCAAAGCACTCAAATTTCTTTTTAATTCAGACTCAGACAGTATCTATTTTGTATCTAATGAGAGGGGGAAACCCTTGATATTATGGTTTGACGACTTCTCAGTTTAAAACTAAAAGAAAACCACTGACAGGATGATCCTGGTTACAGAAAACCCTGAACAACAGAATTTTAATGCTGGCTTAGTTTTGCAGAGATAGTATTAAGATCACTTAATAAATAAAATCATTCAAATAGTCTTAATACTGTGTACAGGGAGATAAAAAATGCCACATTGATTTCTCCTTGCATTTAATATATTACCCTCTATTAAGATGAATGTGCTTATCCTCTCTTCTAAAGTATATACTTTTACTTTAAAGATTCCCATATTCTTCACAGACAAACCCAATCCCCTGTAGATGCACTTCTTTCAGCTAATAGTTCAACTGAACAGCATCTGCTGATTCCTAGCACTGACCTGGGTCTTTGTCTTGCAGAGAATCTGCCTTCTTTCTTCACAGACAGAGCTAAAGCAATTTTTCACATGGATCAATATTTAATTTTTAGTTTCAGGTTTGTTTTCCTTTTTTTTCCAATCCATAAGTTGAGCTGAGCATCAAGAATCAGGGAGAAATCCTGAAGAAATTATCTATAAGATTTCAGTTGAACAGCACTGGGTTATATACCAAAGCTTTAGAACTTTTCCATTCACTTTTCTGGCAAATGTTTACTTTTGCAGTTGGACAAATACAGAGCTGAATAACACCCTGAAGAATTCCCTGGCAAAATGCATGTGCTGTGAGTCCATGTTATTAGAAACATATTGATTTGCAGTGATGTTGGTAAAATTTGTTAAGCATTTGGGTCATGCCCTGTACATTAAATTGTCTATCAAGAAAGAAAAATTTCTGATAATGGCTTTCCTAGACCTCCATAAATATGGAAAACCTTCTCCTCAAAGTAAACTAGAAAATCCATTATTCTGAGATGGATTCATAGAACTTCCTCTTCATAGTAGAGATATAAAATAATGAAAAATATATCATTGCAAAATTCATCCTCAAAAAACAATGAAATGTGAAAGTGTTTGTTTTCTAACATATTTTTATTTTTAATAACATATTAAAATAACATTTTTAAACATATTTTTAAACTTTCATACATTAGATTTACTTTTGTCTTCCTAATCAGCATGATTTTAAAATTATTTTTAAAATCCAGTTTTGGGACTATGTTTTTTAAGAAGACGAGATGTTACCTTTTTTTTTATGTGCATTTGTTTACTTGCACTGTTCCCTGGCAGGAAGATAGATAAAAAATAGAAAGAAAAAGAATCTATATCTGCTCTGAGTATATTAAACAGTACATCTCACACTGTGGATGGTATCTGACTTCAAAAAAACCCAATACAATATATCTGATATATGCCAGTGTGATACAAAACTTCTGTGGGGCTGAAAATATATTGCTGAAAGCTAGAACTATTATTAATCTATAATGTCCAGCACAGACCACTGGGCCACCCATGATCCTGGTGCCATCACAGGATCTCCTGTTCCTTGGGATCACAAACTGTGGTCGGCACTGAGATTCACTAATAGTGGGTGAGCAATGATTTGACACCTGTGTAGGGTGGCAGCTGATGCTGGGAGGCTGTCAGTGCTCTAAGGAGGCGTGAGACGGGAATTCACTTTAATTTTGCTTGTTTCTACTTGGTCTGACTGACAAAATTAATACTATTGAGAGGGCTCATGGGTGGGTGAACCTCAGTGATGTGGCTCTCCATTCTGGGAGTGTACCCAGGCCCATATATAGTATAAAATGCATTTGCTAGTGGCAGTTACCTTCCTTCACGTGCATTTTAGCTCACTAATTGCCCTATCCATATGTTACATATGCTCATAGGTTTCAAATTGTAGCAGCACCTGTTCAGTTCCTTCTTCATACTTTTTAGAATTACACATGGATATTCTTGGATGGAAGGGATCTGTTTCCAGACTTAGACACATTTGGGATCTTCTTGTGTCCAGATTTTTGTTATATTAAGAAAAGGTCTAGGCACTGAAAATGAACAGAGAAATTCAATGCATTTCATCATACAATAGACATCCAGAAAAAAGTTCAGCAGCCCAACCAAAAAGTGTCTAATTCCATCTGAACTTCCCTGAAAAGTCTAGGTATTAGCACTCTAATTTGGTTATGCTTTTGAAGATAGTTTCCCGCTTTTCCCTTTCAGCCCTTTGTTTCCCATTCTGTAGCAGTGTGGGAGCATCAGGGAGGAGATTTCTTTCAGATCCATTTCAGACTGACCACACAGCCCAGAAGCACTCTTGTTCAGCTTTGGTCACTCACGTATGAAATTCCTCATGAAGTTCCTCATGAAGATCCACTAGAACAAATGTGTGAGAGTTGTACCCTCTGGTAAACCTGCAGTATGCATAGTTTATGTAGTACTCCTTTAGCTGCTAGGTGTGCTGTCTCAGCAGGAGACAGCTGTCCTCAGCAGCTGGAAGGTATGATGCTGGACATGAAGGTGCTTCAGATGTTCCTGGGGTGTAGTGCAAGGCCAGGCAATATTCTCCACATGGCATATAAGGATGATAGACACCTGTGTGTATGTGTGTGCGTGGGAGGGCTGAGACCTGCTGCTAGTGGATATAGTCAGCTGTGCTGAGTCCACATCTCTGCTGAGACTACAGAGACAATCACATAAACACTTCAGTGCCAACACATAAATACGTCAAATTGAGATTCAATTGAAAACTGGATTCTTCCTTTCCCAGTTTGCATTTTTCTTTTAAACAACAGCACCTGAGGATGTTTAATGGACTAATGGATAACAATGTAATGCTCCTTAGTTTATTTCCATTTGCTTTTCAGTCATAACCTCAAAGTGTAGCTGCTCCACTCTCCTGTACATAGTAGGTGTTTTAAGATTTCAGACTGTGGGAATAAAGTTACCATCTCCTTTGGTAGTAGAAGCCCCTCACCTTGCAGTGTACTGATTAAGGACCGAAAGGTCAGAAAAAAGCAAAAAAGGTTTGCTCTTTTCATCCTCTATTTTAGTGGCTCAATCAATGTTTCTGTTTTGGTTTGTTTTTAAAATGTAGCTCCTGGTAAAGTTGTCTTTGTAGTCTATATATCAAAGCTTTCCAAGCTAACCACATTCTTTATAGGATGATGATATTTGTTGGGTTGGCAGAGCAGAAAGACAGACCTAAGTTTCAGTTAAGCCTTTGACAAGAGAATCCCATATCTGTTCCTGACTAAAAAGGAAAAGAAACTGGAGAATTTGATATTTTCCCCTCGTTTTCATATGAGCCTTTCACTAAGCAGCAGGTTTTGAATGGTATTCTGCATATGGTAAAACCATATTCCTGCACTGTTTAATTATATGTTTTCAATTTATTTTCTCTGATTCTCTGCAGGAAAGTGCATTATTGTGTATTGTTACATAATACCCAGCCATGTGGAAAAGGAACAGACACACCTTTGGTCAGTGACTGCAGAAGTCTGCAAAGGTTTTCACCCATGTTTTCACAGATGTCCTCTTAGAACCCATCTAATCCTCCTCTTCAAGGTTTTATACATTATTTGCACTCAATGGGACTGGTGCAGTATGAAGCCAAGCATTCAAAGGCTGCCAGCTGGCCAGAATATTTGATAAATGTGAGAACAAAAAAAAATCCCACTCATAGCAGCAAAGTGATCTATTCCTGGAACACCAGCTGGATTGCTGTAATAAGCTATTAAACCAGTGTAGTAAAATGAAACCCAGATACACTATGCAGATTATATAGCAAGTCTATTTCCTTGTATAGCTTGGTTTCATTGCTTTAATTTTAGATTATTGGTCACATGCAATGATTAAAAGATATGGAAAAACTTGGCCTTTTTATTCATGAGTTTTGGACTAGAAAGACCTAAATTAAAATTGTATAGGACTATATGGCTGACACCCTTAAATATCTGCTTCCATTTTCAGTGAATCCGTGAGGCAGACTCTCTGGCAGACTTATTTTACTGAGAAACTATATCTCAGCCCTGGAAATGAGATAAGTGCTTTTAAAAGACATTCTCAGAAAAACAAAATCTCAAAAGCACTCTAATGTAACGCAGTATTTCTTCTTACAATAAAGAATAATTTCAGTCTCTAAAAGGAGATGAAGATTGATATGCAGGGCCATGTGTAATAGCACCATCTTGTGATTCCTGACAAAAAAAATTAAAAATACATATTTTAATTGGAAACTCTTCTCTCTGCTAACTCAGGCAGTCTTATTTTTCTGTGGCCATAATTAGCTTGGATGTGATATATGACAATAAACTAAAAATTCATCTGTAAACATGACCCTACTGGAAGTTAGTTAACACCATGCTGAAGAATGAGCAAGGTTGAGATTTGTGTTTTTTGTTTTCATTATTTTACTTACTGGTTACAAAAGGAGAAGTAAAACACTAAAGCTAATTAGTTCTATCATAAAAGAAGAAACAAGGCAAGTGGCTTTTCTTGTTAGATGCGCTGTTCTTCTCATCAAATCACATTGCAAAGGATGTCTAAGAAAATACAAAAGAAGAGTATTGCCATCAGTAGAAATAACTTGATTAAATGTTGGGTTAGTTCTTTCTTCCAGTTACACACAACCAGGACTTTGGGATGTTGATATTTTGGTACTGTGGAGACTCAGACTGTAGGACTGCTCATCCAGACTGATGTCTATTACATTCATAAGAACTCCAGACGAAATGGGGTGAAACAAACATCTGATGGTAATAACAGAAAGCGAGGATCACATCAGGCTGACAAAACACCACATTTCCAAATAAGAAAGGAATGGTGCATTAAGGGGAAGCTGTACATATGTCTGTTCCAAGCTATTCAGAAATACATACTCACACATCTCAGATGATACAGTCCTCGGTAAAGTGAAGTCCTCAGTAAAGTGTTGGTTACAGGCAATTGGTGTCATCAACAGGAAAAGCAAGCAGGATAGAGATAATTTCCTTACTACACCTGATTAACTTCCTGAGTATGACATATGGGAACAGGACAGTGGCCAGCAGAATTTTCCTTTGATTCTGGGTTATCAGTCTGTTGCATTTGCTTTGTAAGGCTGTCAGCCTTTAAGGATGTCAAAGGTAGCATTTCATACATATGCATTATTTTGTCAACTGAAGCAGTTGAGGTCAGTGGATTTGAGAATGCTAAATATTTGGCAAAACCAAATAGGTAAAAGCTGCAGGAATATCACTCCAGCCTTCATCTCTACTGCAGGATTTTGGTGAGTTTAATTAGAGATGAGGAAGGCTGAATTTTGAGTGAAAGTTCTCTGCTTGACATTTCAACCATAGCAGATATTCGGACAAATACCATGAGGGATTTATTTATTGTGTACTTTGTTTCCACCAACAACTGATAGGTGACACTGTTACTAACTGACAGAGAAATCAGCCATCATTTTCAGTGGGGACAGGAACAAATCCTCTGGGCTAGGGATCAGCTACCGAGTCCGTGTAGTAAGCCTTTCTAAGCCTTCTCAATTGCAGTGGCAAAGAAGGAATTTAGTTTTTGTTTAAAAAAAAATGCTGATTTGCTAGCTTGGTAAATTAAAGCCATTCATCTGTTACAGCTGCCTATAACATAAATCAAAAGCATTGTTTATATGTATTAACCTGGGGACCTGACCAGCCGGGGAGAATGCTTTGCAGAGATGGCATTTATCCCTGTAGAAGCCTTCCATCCAGTTGAAGCAGGCTATGTTTAGCTCAGGTTAATAAGATTTCAATTTTACCTGATGCAAAGAGATTTGGGGAGGGATGGAGGTAGGTTTGCTGAAGCTCCTTCATTATGAATTTCTCAAGAAAGGCAAACTGGCCTTTGAGAAAAACAAAGCACTCTGTATTTTTTTTTCTTTGTGTTATAAGATTTCAATCAAATTGCCAGGCACTTCTTTTATTTCCTTTTTTTTTTTTTTTTTTTTAATTTGAGACAATTGCAGCCACTGGATATACCTTCCTGCTCTGGCCTTCAGACAGCCTGTGTTTGGATAGTGCATGCAAATAATGGAATGAGCATTTACAAATGTTTTTGAAAATAAGGTTTTGTAATTAAAAAACAGTGAGAAAAGCAGTCTATTACATCACCAAGGTTAATGTGCACTTTGATAATGTCAGTGCTCACATACATAAGTGTTAAAATACAGAAATCTGCTATTGTTTCTACTGATGGTTAGTGTCTCAAGGTAGGCTCTAAGAAGGGGACAGGCTCTTTAGCAGGGTCTGCTGTGAGAGGACAAGAAATAGTTTCAAACTAAATGGTGGGAGATTTAGATTGGATGTAAGGAAGTTTTTAACAGTAAGGGTGTTGAGACACTGGAACAGGTTGCCCAGAAAGTTGGTGGATGCCTCATCCCTGAAGACATTCAAGGTCAGGCTGGATGAGGACCTGACCAACCTACTCTAGCTGTAGTTGTCCCCATTCATTGCAGGGGAGTTGGACTAGATAGCCCTTAAGGGTCCCTTCCAACTCAAATGGTTCTATGATTCTATGATTCTGAGAAGGTAGTGTGGGTCTTATTCTGCTGCCTGACGTAGTGTTTTTCATCTTACTCAATATAAGATACTGATATGAATAAATGTGCTGAAAAACTCAGTCATGCTCATACTTACATTCAGAAGTTATTAACAGCTGCTGGGGCTTGTTGGTATTTGGCATCATTTTTTGTTTGGCATGGCCTGAACTAGCTCAAGTCCTGAAGCGCTACTACCACAGGAGAATGGCTCTGGGCCTACACTAACAAGCTCTGCTTCTTGGAGAAGTGTTGTGCTGTGTCCTGATCAGAAAACAGTGCTTAGTGGTAATTACAGGTTGGGCTAAGGCTAATTTGAGGACCTCTGCACTTCTTCCTGGTAAACGATGGGCAAGCTCGAAAAGCTGTGAACATTTTGGGAACAGAAGAAATAAAGGTCAAAGTTAGTAGCAAAATTTAGGAACGGTAAGGTGGAGAATCAGAATGAACAACATCCACAAAATTCAAATAATAATTTGCTATATATGATATAGAGTGAGAGAAGAAAGCTCTTACAGGGCTGTCATACCTCTAGCAACTTGTGTTGATTCAGTTCAGAATATTGATTTAACCTAAAGGTTACAGATATGGAGATAAAATTTTGCTTTTGTCATTTCTCAGGACATAGGATTTTAAAATCTAAAAATTACTTGTCATGTTATGCGCTGCTTAGCTGATTTAAGTTTAAACAGTGCTAGCAACTATTGTTTTCTTTTCCTGCTTGTGTCACCTTCAGAGAGATCTCTCATTTTTCTTTTTGTTTGTTTGAAACAGAGGCCCACAGAAATCTTGTCTGAAGAGTTTGTGAACATATTTCAGTGCACAAATACATCAGAGTACCTCAGAGTAGGAATCTGTACTCATCAGACTGGCTTTGGTACCTGGCAGTCACTTGTGGCACATATGGTGCTCCATTTTACAGCTTCTGGACTCCCACTGTAGGCAAACTGAAGGTAAAATAATTTTGTGAACATGTAAACTGCCACATCATTTCACAATTTTATTTGAAGATGTAGAGTAAAAAAATAAGCCACCTTCATAAAGGATTTTACAAACTGTCACTTTTTATTTTTAGAGTCATCCATATACTGCAAGGCAATAAGGAAAGAAAATGCTGCCATCTAATCACCAGCTCTACTAGCAATAGATGGTAATTGCCCATAGGAAGTTACTGCAAACATATGTTTGAATTCTGGACAGAAATATGAAGAAAATTTAAGTCAACAAGAAAATGCTACATATCCCTTGAGATAGAAATTGATTAAAAGACATCTGGGAGTAAACATTTAAATTTTTACTTGATCTGACTTATTTACTATTACACTTTCTACTACTATTTCAGTCAATTACTGCAATTATTCAGTGAAAAACAGATTCATTAACTGTGTTCCATAAATAAAATCAAGCTAAGCTTATTTTCTAATCACTGATCATTGTTTTTAGACTTGCAGGGTGGAGATGAATACATTAAATATCAGGGCTCTGTGTTTATCAGGCTATACTTATCACTTTTCATTTAAGCCTGGTGTCACATTATAAAATTAAATCACCCTCTATCACAAGCCTATAAAAGAACTAAAAATTGGAAATATGCAAAATAGTCAGCAGGATGGAGACAACGGAATATTTTCTGGTTCTAACCAGAAATGGATAGCTGCTATAATACTTAAGCTACAGAGACGTGTGAAGGGACTTAAATAGCAGAGGCTGAAAATCAGGCAGCTGAGAACACTGAATCTGTGTCTTGCAGAGCTCTGTTACTGGTAGTAGCCCAGTTAGAGAAACATGGAATAGCTGATGCCTTGTATCTGTTTATGTAATTACTCACATAGAGCAAAGTTAATGCAGGTCTGTGTTTCCTGACACCAATTTTTGCTTATTGGTTATTAGAATCAGTGGTGAACAAAAAATCATTCATTAAAGAAAGCTGTATAAAAACAGTTTCTATAGGAAGCAAATTGTCTGTCCTGATTATAATAGAATCAAGAACATAGGCCTCCTATAAACTCTTGCTCTGCAGGAGAACAACATCCTACTTACTTTTTCAAGTACTGAAAAGAAATCTTTTCAAAATCAGTCAATACTCCGTGAAGGATAGATTGGATGTCTTTATGTGGCTCCTTAGGACTCAGCCAAAATGCCAGTTCTTGGAGGCAGCTTCTGAGCAAACTGTCATTGGAGTGGCATATCTCTAAATATATTCTGCTCTGTTTAGGATTTCTGCCATTTCAAAGTAAAAAAAACCCCAACTTAATATCAATATTTCCAGCTGTCAATAGCCTGTAACTGATATCGTGGTTGGGCTAGATGATCTTGTAGGTTCTTTCCAACCTAGTGTTTCTATGAATCTTTGAATCATGAGCTAAAAACAGACTTCCTGGGCTCCTCTCATAACATCATACTGGTTTTGGGTTAAACAGGGAGGTATTCTCTGAATTTTCAAACATTGTTTCTAAGATTCCAGTCAAAAAAAAAGTATGCTTGGAAAGTATTCAAATTGCCAAGCAATGTTACACTCGCATGTAGAGCTGGAGAGGAAAGAAAAAGAGCAGAAATACATATTTAGAAGCCTTAGCTAATTACCCTATGACTGCAGTTACACTCAGTCTCAGACGCTCAGTGTGAGCTAGATGAGTAGTATATTTCAAGAGATGGAAAGTGCTGCTCTGCTCCAGCCCTGGTTTAAGTCTTCCTTCTTTTAGGACACAAAAGAGTTGATCATCATCCTCATTATTCTGCAATTGTCTGGCACTTCTGTCAAAGTAAATTTGTGTGATGTTATAGCAGGTGTGATGACAGAGCAAGTCTGTCTGTACCCTGTTTGTGCTATTCTATCGGTTTATAAGGTTCAAATCCCGAATTACCCTACAAGAGCCCTGCTGTTTCATATATTCTCTAAGTTAATTGTTTAAAGGTGCATTTAGAAGCAGAAGCCACATTTTTGTGATAATATAGGTGAAAGAGACATTGCTGTATTGATTGAAAGTGCATCTAATGATGTACTGCATGAAGTGATGAGCATTTAATCAATTGCTGAGTTCCAAGAAATCCGTTTTTCTTACCAAAGAAAGTGGGAAAAGATTCTCACACAGCTTCTTCTTATTCCAAGATGAAATTACTCTGTGATTATAATAATCTGTTATTAGATTCTCTACAGTTCACTGAATTAAAGTTAAGAGAGGATTTGATGAAGAAGGACTGAGTTCAGAGCACAGTTTTTGCAGGTTGACTATATATGATAGAGGAACACCTTAGCTTGAAAAGAACCAGTTTTCTACTTGCAAAAAGTTATTTTCACATGCATCTTGCTACCTGCTTGTGTACACATCCACAATATGCATTCACAACAATGCATTCAGCATTACTGAAACTTTCATAAATGTGTGTAAAAATGTCAAAATTGTTGGTCAGGCCCCATGTGTTTGAATTACAACTACCATGTGAAAATGCTTTCTTCATCTAACCAGTGTTAAGAGGAAGTGGTTGGAGGAATGTGATGGCTCATTGCGGTAGGACTATCTCAGAGATTTTAACGAATTAAAGCTCTATTTCAAGGGATGATTTTTCACTCATGAGCCAAATAGTATTCACTCAGACCTCCCATGGGTAAGGATTTGAGAAACAGCCACTAGGCAGAGATTGTAAATGTGACCTCTGGACTCATGGAGTCTGTAACACGAAGGATGGATTTTGAATGAATTAATATTAAAAACAAGAAAATTAATTATTCAGTCTGGAGGTTAGAAATATTGCTGCTACTAAATTTCCAAAAAATTGTGAATCACTTTTGCTTTCACTACTAAAAATATAAGAGAGTAGCTAACTGAGTGCTGTCACCCCTTAATCTTCTAAAAATGATCAAGTAGTAGGGGTTTTCATTTTGTTTTAGATTTCTTTAAGGTGTATTTCTCCTCTGTGAAGCCTCTGTTGTAATATCATTTCACAACAGCTGGTAACATGATAGGCTATAGGGTACAGTAACTCAGTTGTACTACCAATGTCAGCTGGTATGCACTACGTGGAAAGTAGACTGTGCAGTTGTAGCAAAAGTGATACACTGGGAATAAAGTGCTGTGATCTGGCTCAGACTCTGTGATGACACCAAATGGAACTGTAACAGTGAATTCTTGCTCTCTTTCTGATTGGTTAAGAGGCAGACTTGCAGGTAACTGCTGAGTAGTGGAACAATTCTGTAACAGTCTTGTGAGGGCTTCAGAACAAAATCTGTACTGTAACACTCTTATGAAAGGTGCAGAACAAACACACACCCAAGTGTGAGGGAGAAGCCAGGAGTTTGTTGTCTTGCTTGCGGTGGTCTTGGGTTTCCCCCGAACCACAAGCCTCCATGACCACCATGAGAAGAGGGAAGCATGAGTGGTATGACGTGCATGATGTGTGATACCAGTCTCTGCTTGGCAACAACTCCTGACCAATTGGAAAGGATCATCATATGGCATAAAATGACATTATAGGATCGTTTCCCTTTCTCTTTCCCTTTCCCTTCTTTCATCCTTTTGTAAATACCAATACAATAGAACCATAGAACCATAGAATCATAGAATGGTTTATGTTGGAAGGGACTTTTAAGATACTGTAGTTCCAACTCGCCTGCTATAGGAAGGGACACCTCCCTCTAGAGCAGGTTGCTCAAAGCCCCATCCAGACAGGCTTTAAACGCTTCCAGCATAGGGGCATTCTCAACCTTAGTAGACACAGAAATTACAATGGCCGCACAAACAAGGACAACACTGGGAGAGTGTCATTATGTCATTTTGGTAGTAGGATGATTAGTAGAAATCTGACCTTGAGAAGCACAAAAATGTTGCCAACTTTGTTAGGGGAAAAAGATCCCTGAAAAGTACATTTAATCTTAAAGTAACTATAGTTTAGTTTGAACGCTGAACTTCTTGACTAGAGTCTAACACAGCCCTTATAAAATGCCAAATGCTGTGGATTATCTGGGAGCACAAAGCAACACATTTCTGCTTAACAAACATGGAGAGTTTTTAAATAACTTATGGACTGTACCTGTTAGTCATATTTTAAATTTATGTAAATACTTTCAGTTCTTTCCAGGCCTCTTTTTTTAGATCAGTGAAAGAAGAAAATTTGTCATTTGAAACAGCTGTTGTAATGTAATGGTAGGAAATGGAAAAATCTAACAGTGTTATTATCCTACTTCAAAAAGTATTTTTTTTTAATTCATGGGAGCACAACATTTTCTATTAGGTGACCTTACTGATGTAGTTTCTTTTATTGGAGCATAGGTAAGTCCGTTGATTATTTGCAAAATACTCACTGAGTTCTTAGATTGCCTGTCAAAAGAGAGAAACTCTTCTATTTTTTTTTCCTGCAATTCTTTAGTATTTCTTATTTCATATTAACTTTACACAATCAACAAGGCATACAAGGCAATCCACAGTGATACCACTAAGAGATATTTTCTTTGCTAGCTTAAATGGCTGCCAGGTTTTCACTCAATTACTTCAATAAATTCCTGCACAATAATCTACTCCTACCAGAGAAAAATGGGAAGAACACAGTCTGAGAGCTAGCAGCAGCAGTTGGCAGTAGAATCTTATTTCAGCAGGTATGACTCAGAAATTTGAGTTAAGTGTATGTCCTTCTTGTATTTCTTCTTCTTCTTCTTTTATTTATTTATTTATTTTCCAAGTTTTCTGGTTTTTACCACTGTTTGCCCTAGAGGTGTTTTGCAGGGATGAGTCAGATGGTACTTCTGCACTGAACAGTTATTTCCTGAAGGTGAATTGTTTGGCCCTAGAGCCAGAAGGCTTTAGAAAAAAACCTGGGGGTATGGACATGATTGAGAGTTAGTAGGAGGATGCAGAAAGAAATAATTTACATTGATTTTCAGAATGCTGATTTATCAAGATATAGCAACAAAATTGCATGTATATATTTCCATATATCAAAATTGCAGAGATAAACAAGTGTGAAACATATTATTATATGGTACTACATATGGTACTACATTTTTTTCCACAGTATATATTTTCTGAAATAGTCATAGGAGTTACAAACCGAGCAAGATGATTCTTCTAGAAATGAATTCAGGTAAACCAAATCCAATAAATATAGTTCAAAAATTATGAAACCAGAAAGGCTCTGCTCAGCAAATTAGTAATCAGATGTATAGTACAAAGTTCTAAAAAGCAAGAAATAAAGAAATAAGTTCTAGAAAGCAAGGCTTAAATACTAAATATATAATTAGCTAAACTCTGAACTCTGGTAGTTCATCAGTTACATTCCATTCACTAGAGCCAATAGTACAAGCATCCACAGATACACAGCATTACCCTTCCTTTTAAGAAAATGGAGTCTTACTTATGGGTTCTTTCTCAGAATACAGTAAGCTGAATGAACTTTTCATCTGTGGGACATTTTAATACAATCCACAAATATCATGAATCATGTTTTTAGCTGATTTTAGAAATTGGTTTTAAGATTCATTTATTCATTTTTTATTTTTACCTCCTTTCCATTTTTTTTTTAATCACTGTGACCCACTTTATTTCCTCATGGTAACAATTGATTTAGACCTAGAAAAGTGCAGAATTTAACCAAAAAGAGACTCAAGATGGTTATTTCCTAGAATGGATTATGTCATGATATAGAACTTCTGGATTGATTGACAATTTATGTACAATTTTTCCAAAGTTATGTTTTGTGACACATATGGTTACATTTCCAACACTTATTTCAGATAAAACTGTGTTTATTTTCTGTTTCTCTTCCCATTCTTAGCATGAATATATTGTTATTTACATGGTAAATTTTGCTGGCCTGACAGTTTTTACATGGATCAGAAGCATTTCTTTGTTATAACCCTTTAAAGCTTCTGCTTTTATGTATGTCTTATTTGTTCTTTAGTAACGTTTATAATTACTTATGTATTAGGATACAAGGCAACAAGGAGAGAATAGAGACTGAATGGGAAAATTATTTTCCTGAAAAAGAAATTCCATTGAAAAGTACATTTGATTTGGTTGTTAAAATCAACAATATTGAAGAGGATGCAACAGAACACAGAGAGTACTGTGAATAATGGAGGTTATGATGAATGGATGATAGAAAATCTGTAAACATGAGAAGTCTGTGTGCTTCACAGATTGCTGTCAAGTGTAAATTTCAAATGCTTGGTGCAATTGTTTCTGAAATTTCTGGTCAGGAGATCAGAAAAATAATGCAGATCTGGAAATAATGCAGATAATTTAAAAAATATTGATAAGTGTAAGTCACATACTTTGACCTAGGAGAAATGTAGTTTTAATAATCTTAAGAACATTATTCACGATAGTAAATGAGAACAACAGATCTAAATAGTGCATTTCATCTTTATATGAAACTATATTGTACAAGATATAATGCTCTTAACATATTTCCCTGAGTAATGCTGTGAAAAAATTCCCTAATTCAACAAACTGATGCATGGACCAGAATTATTTTAAGTGACTATGACTAGAAAAACCGTTAACATGAGATCTCCTATATGAAGTGCATTGACTGTATAGTACCTTTTTACATATATTTATCAGAAAAACTTTATGTATTTCTAAATAAAGAATAAAAGCAAGTAAATTTCTCCCCCCTCCAGCCCTCATAATTCTGTTCTCAGAAAGTTAATACAGTTTTCAAATTTGCTATGTGTTTTCTCCCTTACACCTTCCCAAATTTCTGTTCCTCCATTTCTGTAAAATAGGAACTTTTAGAGGTTGCTGAGGCATTGCACTTGCTTGTAAGCATTCAGAGAGCAAGAATAATAGAATGCATCTTGTCCTAGGGGGCAGTTTGAACAACAGAAAACAAGCAGAATGATCAGCTGACACAGCCAGTCCATTGTGCTAGCATCTGTCACTAAACTTTACTTATGTCCAAGATTTTCCCCAGCATCATCCCAATGGAGCATGTTTTCTTCATGTTAATAAACATGTCTTGTTTCATCTGATTTGATCCAAATAATGAAAATTCAGTTTGATGACTCTTCTGAATGATTTTCATGACAATTTGGCAAGGTATTTCATATTACTTTAGAAGATGAAAAGAGAATCTTGATGTTGATACATGAAATAAATTGCTTAGAACAAGTTTTTTTTAACATATTGTAGTAGACTGAATATGAACTTGATTTTTAAAGCTGAGTCTGCAACAGCTCAGAAGTCTATAAAAATTAGTCTTTGTACCTCAAATGTTAAAGCCTTAGAAAGAGACTTTAAAGTATCTGGTGTCAGGGTGGAACACTATTTCAGTGAAAGTTCAACAAACCAGCTATTTCTTTCCATCTTCCTGCAACTAGAGTCTTTACCACAAACATTTTGTTAAAAACCTTTCATGTCAGCTGTGTAGGAACAGAGTAATTGAAGAGAGTATAAGATATAATTATGTGCTTTGCATCCTTCAAAATGATACAGAAAGTCCATTAAAATCTGTTCTCTGGCACTAACACAATAAATTCATAGAAGAATTATATTTTTTTTCAGCCATCTCTGAAAATTATAAATATAGAACAGCTCAGAATATTATATAAATTCTCATTTTTCTCATAATGCAGAAGGAACACTTCAAAGAGAAACCAAGATATATAACACAGGCATTTCACAACTACCATGTTTTCCTGTCTATCTGGTAGGCCTTTTATTGTAACAAGACATTATTTAATATGAGAACTCGTACCTAAGAATACTGAATTTTTCATATTAAGTGTTAGAATGTCTAATAGCCATCAACACTCAAATAGAATTATCTTAAACATTTATAAGGAGGACATTCTGGTAAAAGTTTCCAAATAATGTAATGGAAAAAATATCCCAGATTTTATTTTATTTTATTTTATTTTATTTTATTTTATTTTATTTTATTTTATTTTATTTTATTTTATTTTATTTTATTTTATTTTATTTTATTCTGGTCTATTTTGTGTTTTTGTTTGGATGGTTGTTATTTTTTTTATTATTATTTTTTAAGCCTGATTAATAAGTTATAGAAATTCAAAGCATAGATCCCCCTATTAATAACTATCATCTCCAGTCATTATCTTCTGGGGTAAACAGAAAAAACAGACTTGTTTCTATGAGAGTAGTTTTGCCCTTTTGGCAAGATTACATATAAAGAAAAAAAGTAAGGAAAAGTCACTATTACTTCATTTGTTCGATTTGAGGTATTTTATAACTCTGTTTCTTTCACATTTAGAGACAGCTGATATCACTTATTTATGACCAAAGTTTAAATCACACATGACGTGCTAGTTCTTTGAAACAAAGACTACAGATAAAACCTCATAGTACAGCCTTGGTATTTTGTTCTTTCCTTCTTAACTGTTACTTTTTGCCCACTATCGACTGTTTTGGCAGTGCAGAAGTGTATGTACCACTGCATTAAGAATGCAAAGGATTTGCTTTTTAGCTAAGCCATTAATATACATCATCAACGGGTTTTTGAGAACATGACTAATACATCAACAACAGTGGGTTTTATAACCTTGTCGTGCACAGTTAAGGCACTATTCAAAGGAACTTGACTTGCCAGGGATTCACCTTTACAGTAATGATTATAGGCTTTTAAAACTCCAAATGGCTGTTAGTATATAAAAGTTGCTGCTGCAGAGAATCAGGGAAAAAATAATTCCAGGCATGCTTTAAAAAAAAAAAAAAAGAACAACCAAACAATTGCGTATCTCCATGATCAAATGTTACACCACGTTTTCAAGATATGAGTTAACACATGCTGCAATTCACTTAGTTACTGGAGAACCATAAAAGAATTTCTCACTAATGGACTGTGTTAGATACTTAGACAGTTTCTCATAAGTGATGCTTATCCAAATGAGCACATGTACTCTTTGTAGTATCAGGTGATGGACAATCCCAGTGCACATGGAACAGAACATGATGTACTGAGCTTATGTAGCTAAGTTTGAGCAGCAGGGAGACTTCAGGGATGACCTGTGAGCAGAGCCCAGAAATACCCCACATCAGAACAGAGCATCTGCATCTGCTCCAGAGGGACCTGCCACTGCCAGAACTGTGTGGTGAGTGACATCGGGTGTGCTCTGGAAGAATGGATTTAGGGAAGGGAAACACCACTGCACTACAGCAGCTGGGAGATGGGGGGAAGACGTGGGAGAGAAGTGGCCCTGAGGGCACCGAGGCAAATGAGGGTGTTTTAAATTTTCTTGTAGTTCTCAGTGATTTATTTTGATAGCAATAGCCAACAAACTGCATAGATCTTCCTTATGCTGATTCTGTTCTGCCTCTGACGGTAACTGATGAAGAATCTCACTTTCCTTTTTGACCTATGAGTTTTCTCATCATGTTTTCTCTCCGCTCCCTTTGAGGAGTAGGAGTGAGTGAGCAGCTGGGTGGTGCATGGCTGCCTACTGGTGATAATCCACATCAAAGGGCAGAACTAGAATATGCTGCACTTGTTTCTTGAGAAACACTGAATTTCCTTCCCTTCCTTCCTTCCTTCCTTCCTTCCTTCCTTCCTTCCTTCCTTCCTTCCTTCCTTCCTTCCTTCCTTCCTTCCTTCCTTCCTTCCTTCCTTCCTTCCTTCCTTCCTTCCTTCCTTCCTTCCTTCCTTCCTTCCTTCCTTCCTTCCTTCCTTCCTTCCTTCCTTCCTTCCTTCCTTCCTTCCTTCCTTCCTTCCTTCCTTCCTTCCTTCCTTCCTTCCTTCCTTCCTTCCTTCCTTCCTTCCTTCCTTCCTTCCTTCCTTCCTTCCTTCCTTCCTTCCTTCCTTCCTTCCTTCCTTCCTTCCTTCCTTCCTTCCTTCCTTCCTTCCTTCCTTCCTTCCTTCCTTCCTTCCTTCCTTCCTTCCTTCCTTCCTTCCTTCCTTCCTTCCTTCCTTCCTTCCTTCCTTCCTTCCTTCCTTCCTTCCTTCCTTCCTTCCTTCCTTCCTTCCTTCCTTCCTTCCTTCCTTCCTTCCTTCCTTCCTTCCTTCCTTCCTTCCTTCCTTCCTTCCTTCCTTCCTTCCTTCCTTCCTTCCTTCCTTCCTTCCTTCCTTCCTTCCTTCCTTCCTTCCTTCCTTCCTTCCTTCCTTCCTTCCTTCCTTCCTTCCTTCCTTCCTTCCTTCCTTCCTTCCTTCCTTCCTTCCTTCCTTCCTTCCTTCCTTCCTTCCTTCCTTCCTTCCTTCCTTCCTTCCTTCCTTCCTTCCTTCCTTCCTTCCTTCCTTCCTTCCTTCCTTCCTTCCTTCCTTCCTTCCTTCCTTCCTTCCTTCCTTCCTTCCTTCCTTCCTTCCTTCCTTCCTTCCTTCCTTCCTTCCTTCCTTCCTTCCTTCCTTCCTTCCTTCCTTCCTTCCTTCCTTCCTTCCTTCCTTCCTTCCTTCCTTCCTTCCTTTCTTTTTCTTTCTTTCTTTCTTTCTTTCTCTTTCGCTTCATGAGAGAGAGATAAGCAAGTAATGGGCAAAACCATGTTGCACTGATGTAGTCCTGTCTAGGAAAGGCTGTAGGACTGATATGACTGTGGGCTGGTTACAGGTCACAGTCTATGCATCAGACAGGCTTATGCTTATAATGCAATCTGCAGAGGCTCCTGGCACTGAGGAGGGATGGCAGCGTGTAAATGTGGTCTGAAAAGCCACCCTTGAAGCCAGAAAAATAAGATGTCTGCAATCTGTGGCTCTTCCCTGTCTTTTCTCAGCACTTGCACTAAAGAGTCCTGGATACAGAAAAAAAATGGAAAGAAACTTCATCCAGTTTGAATCTGACAAATAAAGAGATGACTGAGGACAAAGACATGAGAATAATAGTTTCAGTCCTTCATTTTCTGGACATTAGAAAAATGTGGTACTTTATCAGTAAGGAATTCCATGTTCAGAAAGTCAGGGTTTGCCTGGGGCTTTCATTAGAACATTGCTTGAGGGAAGACTGAACAAGACGAATAATTAACACATTGGTATGTTACTTTGGCTTGAGAGCAATGTTCTATATAATAGGTGTTTGACAGCAAGAATTCAGTCAGATGTTCATAATGCAAGTATTGCCACTTGGCTGAGACAGGGTTATTTACTGGATGTAGTTTAACTTACTGGGGATATTGTTTGAAGATGGACTAACCAGGAAAGAGAGCAAAGAGCTCAGCTGGTGCTCCATGCACTGGTGATCTATTACCCACAACTACATATATTTAGCCATAATCACATATCTTTTTGAATAATGCTATAGGAAGAGTTGTCAGAAAGTCAATACCTTACAGAGTGACTTTTTAATCATGATTAACATTTGTTCTGTGCCAGACTTTTCTGAAATATATGATTACTGCCTCTTGAGGCAAAGCCCCTCACAGGACATGGTCTTTTGTGAGCATCCATTTGTCTGAGTACTGGAAACTTTAGACACTGATGAGAAATGAAATCAAATAGAAGTATCTGGTTATCTATTCGCTGAATTAATGTAAGAAAGTAAAAGCTGTTGTGTTGAGCCAAACTGACTTCTGTAAAGGTGCTCACCAGTTTAACTCTGCATTGGGAATGATAGGCATAAGCCATCCAGCAAGAGATTAGGGACTTCAAAAATTATACTTCACACTCAATAGTGCCTTGGTGAACTTGGCTACTGTGAATTTGTCTAGCCTCTTTCAGACCCACTTATTTTACTGGTCTCTCAAATATCCTGTGGCAATGATAACCACAAATGTCTCTCTATATTTTCATTAACACTATCAAAATGTAATTTTCTTCTTTTTTTGTAACCTTGCTGCCAAGTGAGTCACCAGTATTCCACTCATTCTTGTCTTATGAATTCTTCAACTTTCTGACTTAAACGACCTCTGTCACTATAAATTTCATTCCCAGTCATCTCTTTTCCAAGCTGAAGAGACAATCTTGCATAGCTTCTCCTCATTATGGAAGCTTCCACATTACTCCTATTGCACCTGTTTTGCATGAATTGCCTGGTGTAGGGCATTTTCCAGCAGCAGAGTAGAACTGCAGGTACCACTGGTACATAGGAACATCATGCAGGTGTCATATAATATCATAAGAATACTTTTTTCTTCTGCAAACCCTGCTGGTCTTTTGATCACTGAGTTGATGTCAGTGCTCAGCAGGCTTCCATAGCCCTGTCAGTCTGTACTCAGGCCTGTGGGGCTCCCCTAACCTGCCCGTTGCTCAGGACCCCATGTCATGGGGCTCATTACCATGTGGGGCTGATGAAGACCCCATCACTAACATACGTATAGTCCTAGTAGGGGGCTGCCTCCTTGTAGAGGGGCACAGGGCTTCCAGCTCCCTGTCCCCAAGGGTTAGTTGTCCATTGCTGCAGTTGAGAGCAGAGTTACTTGAAAAAGGTTCACTGCAAGAAATCTCCTATGATGGTAGTAGCTAACAGTGCTCATGGTTCTATTTTGGCTTTTCCTCTGACACTTTATGTCATGGGTATCCAGCATTTTGTTTTCCCTGGTCTGCATTGAAATTGTATTTAAATATATAATCTAGTTGATGGATATAAGTAACAAAACTTATTTTTTATACCATTTATTAAAACTTAAAAGAACAGAACTAACAAAAGCATAAAACTAGTGGGAAATTTTATTTTGTTTTGTGAAATTAATGACCTGATTTGATGGCAGTGGTTGTGATAATAACCCTGATTTGATGGCAGTGGTTGTGATCCTTAGTGAGTTCTCCAGGCACTCATTAGAGATCTTTGGTGAAATGTTGCTCTTCCCATGCTTCATCCTTGAAAACACTTGTTCACAAATGTACGTAATGCCAAAAGCAATGACATGAATAGGGCATGACTGTGAAATGAGGGATATTGCCCTCTGGTAAGATGGCTCCTACAGGAGTCTGAGACACGGTCAGATTTTTGAGTTGAATATCTGACAATAGCTCTGTTCCATTTGAAAATTCACTGGTAAAGTACTGACTGAAAATGGGGATGCAAATATTAAAAAAAAAAAACTGATGATTTTTTGCAGTCTTAAAAGCTATTCGTATATTTTCACAACAGAAAGCAAAGATCAGACAGTGCACCAAAATATTATTTGCCTTAACTTGAGTTAGTACCACACACTGTGTCATTGTTGCTGAGAGACCTGAGTCCCTGCCTGGGACCAGGTCAGTCTGCTCAGCAAGGCAGAGCCACTGCCAACATGGCATGGGGTATGGGGCAGGGGATGGCTGCAGGACAAGCTGGGCTGAGCCTCAGGCTGGATGTGCATGGTTCAGTATTAGCCTGTGTGGATTTGCCAGGACTCAAATTGTTTTTCCAAAGTCTTTTTTGGTAAAATCAAGAACACTTGAATTTGTTTTAGCTAGCCAAACCATTCACCAGTTATCTTGAAGCTCCTCAGTCAATTACAATTACAGATCAAACCATTTCGTACCTGCCACCATCTCTGGTCACTTCATTGGCTTCTCCTTTTTCCTGAGTTTTGTCTGGTTTTCTCCTTATGAGTCCCACTATTTTCTTTCCACAGCTGAAGAAACAGTGGAAAACCAAGTAAGGTAAAAAATGTTATTTGTGTCTGATATTTTTGTTGACATGACTTTTTCTAAGTTGCATTGCAGCTGTTTGAAGATTATGGCAATTCACATTCTCTGGTCCTCGGCTTGTTTTCCAGTACTTCCAAGATGATTCAAGCAAAATTTCATTTTAGGTATTTTCTCTGTTGTTTGTTTTCTAGAAGAACATAGCTAAACATTTATGTCAACTGCCTTGTGTCTCATGAAAAGATTGCTAATATTAGGAAAAGGTTTTAAAATTAAATGTGAGACATTCCATTTTGTGACTGCGACCTACTTAACTAAATCTCAATTCCAGAGCAACTCTATTGTAAACTTTAACATAAAACCATCACTTCATCATTTGAAGTAATAAATTTTTGTTACTCCTGATCTTTGTGTAGATAGGAATTGTAGAAAATAAATCACTCCAGCTGAGTAAGAATAAAAAATAATATAACATACTAAATCTATTGGAAATGAAAGTCATTTACAGTGTGCAAGACAGAAAGCTGTGTCTATGCATTCGAGAAAGATAATGTTTTTTGATGGCTTGTGTTGAAGAAAATTTATTCTAAATAATCCACCATTATGCATTTTAAGAATGTAAATTATATTCAAGAGGAATTGTTACTTGATATTATGTATACATATGTGTGTATACTGACATGTATATGTAGACACAAAAGGCAACTTGAGAATGTTTAAAAGAATGAGTTTGCTTCCTTACATTACCATGTAACCTCCAAAGCATAGCATGGAGCATAGAACCAATGAAAGCAGAAGTGACAAAAGAACCCAAACATAAAAACCATGGAAAAAAAACCAAACAATTCTTTATGCCATACAAGCAGAGATTTTAAAGTGGAAGATCTGGAGAAACTTACAGATCTATTCTTTGGTTTAGCTCCAAATAAAGAGATTAGAGTAGATGGACAGTTTTAAAGACCATGCTTAATAGGTATGGAATGTGGAAATTTCATCAGATCATTTTGAAATATTATAGAATCATAGTATTATAGAATTGTTTGCGTCGAAAGGGACCCTTAAAGTTTTAGTCTAGCTCCCCTGCAATGGAAAGGGACTCCTATAGCTAGACCAAGTTGCTCAGAGCTCTGTCCAGCCTGACTACGAATGTCTCCAGGGATGGGGCATCCACCACCTGTCTGGGCAACCTGTGCCTCACCACCCTTATGATAAAAAGCTTCTTCCTTATATCCAGCCTAAATCTCCCCTCTTTTAGATTGTAA
The DNA here is from genome assembly GCA_036925125.1 of Oreortyx pictus. Lineage (NCBI taxonomy): Eukaryota > Metazoa > Chordata > Aves > Galliformes > Odontophoridae > Oreortyx > Oreortyx pictus. The sequence continues at coordinate 66,267,593 of JAUPFR010000001.1, read as the reverse complement.
GCATTTCCCCATGTCCTGTCACAACAGATCCTGATAAATAGCCTGTCCCTCCTTTCTTATAGCTATCGAAAGGCCACTCTCAGGTTTCCCTCTGCAGGCTCCAGAGGAAGACCTGAGAGTGTTTCGCCAGGCTGCACAGCCCCAGCTTTTTCAGTTTGTCCTCATAACACAGGTGTTTCATCCCCTGGAGAATTTTTGTGATTATTCTCTCGATGCACTCAAACCTGTCTCTCCTGTGCTGAGGACTCCATATCTGAAGAGAAAAGCAAAAACCAAAGGTAAAGACTCTAGAATAAATAAATAAATAAATAAATAATAAAAAAACCCCACAAGCTATTTTGACAAGCAAACAAGCAAGGAATCAGATGCATAAGCTTGAGAGAAAGTAGAATTAACGTGGAAAATAGAGGAAAAACAATAGTTTTCTGGTGGAAACTTGAGTTATACATGACTGGTAATAGGGCTACTCTGGTTCTTTGTGTCATTAATTCCACTGCATAAAGGCTTACTGCCTCACAGAGCAGTGTAAAATTAAAGAGGGGATGATAGAGTATAGGACCTTTTGTTACTTGCTCTTCCCCTGTAGTATTTTTGGAGATATAGCAAGAGGAATAGTTGGCTGTGTCCACATAATAACTATTCTTAAATCCTGCCAACTGTCTAAAAAAAGTGTACGAACAACCTAAAGATCCATGTCAGATGAGAGAAAAAGAAGTGTCTGGACCAGACTTGAAGAACACTTCTGCCTATCTTGTCTTAGACTGTTTACAGTATTTCCATTTAGGCTCTGCTAATTCACCTCCTAATTAAATGTAAAATCAGCTGTAATATAGAGAATATACCCAAACCAATGAAGATGAAAAGGAAATGGAAGGATAACAGACATAAATACTCTAGACTTTTGCTCTTAAAGACTTATCAATGCTTTAAAACTGAATTTTACTTTAAAAAATAAATTACCCATATGCCTAATCCCAAGACAATCCCAAGACACTGTAACCGGAAAGATTTAAAAAAAAAACAGTGAAATGTGTGAAGCTTGACTGCATAGCTATTTGTGTGCTTAGACCCCAATGTGTGCTCCTGAGCATGAGGAAAAGTGTGTTGGCAGCATCTGGTGCTTGAGGGTCATGACTCCAGATTGATATCCTCTGCTTTGTTGAGGACGTTGACAATATGGGTAAGAATGCAACATCTTCCTCTTAACTTGGTTGAAATTAGAAGAAGCAGGCTGATAGGTAGTTGAACTGGCTAAAATTATAAATTATAAAATTATTTTTGGGGCCACTTTCCTTTGGCAAATTGTTTCGCTCTGATGCATCTGTGCACGTGTTTCCCCCTTTTCCGGTACGCTGATTTACAGCATAGCATCATCTTAGAGTGTGCAGAGTCATGTTCATTTTTGAAAGTAACAAAATGGGAAGGTGCGTTTAAGGAGGGCACCTAATGCGGCACTTGCTAAGGAAAGGTGTACTTGGATCAGAGGTGAGTTCAGAGCTTGCCCAGGATAAAACTTCTCCCAACCTGTACAGTATTAATGTCAGGTCCTCAGCACCAAAATGTTGTCTTTCCTGACACATTTCTACTGTTCTATAGTGCTTGATAATGAAAATGCAGATATGACAGTTCAAACCACCCAGGAAATCCCAGGTGCCTGTTCACTTAGCCTGGTATATGGGAAAAAAAGTAAGGCTAAAAGGCAACAATTTCCTTATTTGCCTTTGGCAACAGAGAAAAAGTAAGATAGGAAAACCTGAAAACATATGCTCTCCAGCCCCCCAGTGCTACCAGTTATAGAGTCTTATTTACTCCTAATAGCCCCACTCATACATGTCAGCTTACTGTGTGCAATAAACCATAATATATATTTTAAATTAAATCAAGTCACGACAATCATTCCTTTTGGTAGCCAGTACTAATCACCTCTTAGAAAGTTTGCCCTGCCAATGGATGGAAAATATGTAATTTTGATAAGACTTCTGCTGACAAAGTAATTTAACTGGTGGCAGTGAAACCTAAGATTGGAAGCAAACCATGCCAGCCAAAATAATTATTGCCTTCTCTAAGTTTTCCCCCAAAGGCCACCTGCATAATTTATGTGATCTATAAAACTGTGTATATTTTTAAAGAGTTTAGTTGTATTTTCAGAGTGACCTATTCAAATCAGAGCAGCATTTTTCTCACTTTAAATTATAAATGTCATGTAAATGTGTTTTCATAGTGTGAAAATAAAACTATAAATGGCAATCACCTAAAGTCAGAGAACAAAAACAGAGATGTACTGGGACTTAAAGGGCTCTGTTTGAACTTGTCTAAACTGCTGCTGTGTTTGACTTGGATGGTCTGTCTGGTTTAAGGGCTATACTTTAGCAGCTTTTTAAAATTAACTTTCCCTGATGGCCTTTTAAGCAATACAGTGTGCCACACAATTTCATAGACTCTCATGTGAGCAGTGCTGCTCTGCATCAGTATACAGTCCTGCCCACTTATCCTAAGGTTAATTTTGCTGGAATGCAGAGATACTCAATGTAAAGAGGTCTGCAGAAGCCTCCTGTGAAAGGATTGCTATGAAGTGCACAATATTAACAGGTATTCTCATTCCTCTAACAGCTATTCAACATTCCTCTATGAGCTTTTGTTAGCATTCCTTACAATATTTGAAACGTCTTTCCTCTATTCTCCTTAGAGCATATTCCTCCTGACACTTCAAAGCTGGGATCTGCTTTTGGTCTAAGAAAGATTTATCTTGCTGTTTCTTTGTACTGATGATATCTCAGATGTTACTCCCATTGAAACTGCACTACTAAAAATTTTGTATATGAAGCAGGAAAGGAGTATTAAAGGGATATTTTCTGATTAGGGTACTTACATAGTTAATATATACGGAATTGCTAAGTTCTGTGGTTGCTAATTTCAAACACTTAAATCTAATTGAAACTACTATCTGTCTCAATGTTTTCTGACATAGTGGGTTTAGTACAACCTCAAGTTGCTCAGCACTTTTGGAACAAGTTATTTTATGTATTACTAAGTTGAATACTAGGAAGGCCAATTACAATTTGTTGAATATCCCAGCCAAGCTTATTTGTCATTATATGTAAGAGAATGTTTCAGTTTTCAAGGTTAAAGTCATCATTTGTTTGTCACTGTGAAATTAATATGAAGAAGCAAGTAGAACATTACCTGATTAAAAAATATGGGTCAGAAAAGTCAAAGAAAAAACAAAGATCTTCTACGTTTCTGTAACTAAAGAGAAGTTTTATTTCTTGGTGAATTACTTTCTAAAATAGAGTGTGAGTTTTAAAGTGTTGTATACAAATGAATTTATTTCAAAACTGGTATAAGCCCATTGCTTGCCTACTAATGAAATCCTTGAGCTGTCTCTTGTATTTCTGAAGTGAACACATGGAGTATTATGGCCTGCCATGTCACTGGGGAAATTCAGTCCAGTGCCTATGAGTCACTACAGTAAAACTGAAACATAAAACTGTAAATATATGTACATTTATTAACAAAGTCATTTGATTCTACTTCTGAAATTCAAATGTTTTTATGATCTTTAACCTTGTCCACATCCAAGCTCACATACAGTGGAGAGGAGAAAATCTTTCTGTATGGGTTATGATGCAAATTTTATACTTTATTTTTCATGTTCAGACAATTTAATGGATCAATGACGTATTTATACTACAGCTTAATGCAACTGTTATTTTTTATTTTTATTTTTTTTAATTTTAGTTTAGTTTTATTTCTCGATATTCCTAAAATTCAGAGAAAGATATATCTATTGTACTACAGAAATTTATAGCTTTGAAAAACTTACATTTGTCCTTGACTCCATGGTGGCATGATGTATTGTAAAAGAGAGACAGACAATTATGTCCTTATTTAATCCTTCGTTAGCACTACATAAGTATTTTTAGACATTCAGATTCATTCATAGTGTGGATGAATTTGGAATGCAGAAGCTGTTTCTGAAGACTTGAAAAACTGCATTACTGTAATTTTAATTTTCAATAATACTAGTCAGACAAGAGGATGATTACCATTTGCCAACCATAGTGAAGCAGTGAATTAATTTTATGAAAGTAAAATGAACTAAACTATTTGACAGAGATCATAATCAGAACTACATATAGATGTTTTTAGTCTATATTTTGAATGTATCTCTATTTAATGAGGGTAAAAAATCTGCTTGAAATTCATTCTGACATAGAACATATCTATTTTTGCAAAACTCAATTCTCAAGGAAATTGTTAGCAAATTATAAACATAACACAAAATATCAATGACTATGATGTATTTTAAACACAATTATGATAATAAAATATAATCAAATATGCTCAAGCAGTACCAATTACTAGTGCATATCATTAAACCATCTGCTAATTAATCCAAAACAATAATATGGTTTATGTGATAAGTTACAGCATTTCTCTTTGAAGATGTATGCAGAAAAATAAGTACCTTATGTTGGATGAAGAAGGAAATGATTCTATGAGACTACAGCTTCACAGTAATAACTTAGAAACTCAAAGAAATTTTTACTTGATTGTTGTCACTGCTGCAACTGTTTTAAATATCACCAGCCCACTGGAAGCAAAGCTTGCAAATGGGAGGGCAAGAATGTAGGAGGAGTCTGAGTGGAAAGAAGTTCTTAACAGTCAGTAAATCACAGAAAGGAAGAGGTCATCTCTAAAGCCTGAAATGGTAGGAAAAACTCCTATTGATTTCAGGAGGCTGCTTATGGGGTGAGAACACTCAGTATCAACAGATCTGAACTTCTTTAGTTTTACTACAGAACTTGGTGGACTTATGTAACTACTCCATCTGGTTAAATACCTTGTAGATAGTGTATGGTATTTTAAGTATCTATCAAATATTTTTCTCTGTCATCCTAAAGTTTTCTGGTACACCTACAGAATATGTGTCACTCTTATATTTTTATTAGAATCTCTCTGATCATTTTCCTTATTTCAGCTGTGGAAAAATTCTATCCCATATAGCTATAATGATCCTGCTGTAATTAAATAAAACATTTTAAGTATATTGAACTGTAAGTGTAACATTTCCAAAAGATTTAGAGAACATCCTTCAAGCAGAGTGTTAGTACATTCAGCACCAAGTCTTCTGACAAAGCCTCATTTTCCTCTTCAAAAAGGAAAGATGTTGCATTTTATTGCACTATGACTTTCGTACTGTTTGAACTACAAATGCTATATTAGCAATATTTTTTTTAAAAAAGGGACTGCTTGTGCAAATCTTGTGCAAAAAGAGGAGGCTAGTGGCATTTCTGATTAAATTTATTTGACCATAGAAACAGATCAGCTAAGAACAATAAAAGAAAAGGAGAACTTGAATTTTTATGATCCTTAATCTTTCAAATGGAGGAAAAACATGACCATGCATGTCTTTTTCCTTTGTCCAAGACAGTCAGAACAGTCAGGGTTTCAGGCTGAACTTAAAGGAAGGAGTATCTTGCAGCTGATTCTGGGTTCCTCGTAGAAGTGGATACTGCTATTCCCTGAAGGGGTAGGTTATACAGCGTACAGCTTGCTGCCTGACGCTGACAGCTTTTCTGAAGTGCATCATTGTGATTTTTTACACAAGCCCAGCTGCTTTTTTATAATTCATGCATACTCTCTTGACTTCATCATAAGTGAAAAGCAGCCCTAATGGTGATGTGGCTGTCAAGGTCAAGGCCTCACCACAGTAGACTGGTCTGTGGTACTTACGAAGGAGAGCTAGGCTGAGTCAGTGTTCAGCTTGCAGATCTGGCACAAGGTAGGTAAGACTTGTGTTCACCTTCTGGTTTTTCTCTGCAAACCAGCTGCCAGAGGGAACACCTTCCCTGAGACACTGAGGCCAACACACGGCTCTCCTCTGGGTGCAAAAGAGTGTTCACACTGAGAGAGACAACCTGTAGCAGGCAGAATAATAGTGCTATAGCGAGCCCACATAGAACAACAAACTAATGAAAAATTTCCTTTTTCTCCCTCTTTGCAAGTATTCAGCTTCACAGCTGTGGGCAGAAGCACACACTGTAGGTGCAAATGATTTGCATATAAACATCATTAAGTGCATTTATTCTTATTACTTAAATAAAATTTTCTGTTTGATATTGAATCCTTTCTCCTCAAGCAGAAAAAATAGTAAAAAAAAAAGAAATGCTTCATACATATATGAGGCTTTTTTGGTAATACAGGTCTAGGAATAACAAAAATACCTCAGTCGTCCAATATCTCCGTCAAAATAAGCAATGCTATTAAAATAAATACGATTTTACAGCTATAATGGAATTTAAAAAAACCTCAGCACACACAGTTCTTAGGGAATTCAGATGGGTTCAGGCCACTAGATCAAAAGCAAATGTTGTCATTCACACTTCATGCAAATAAAAACAGTTGTTTCAGTAAGTAAACTTCAAACATATAACTCTTAAATTCAGCTAAAATGCATTCATAGTTCTTATCTGCATGGCAATATAATCTGCAGACTCACATAATTTGATCTATATACAGAGTTTTGGATGAAAATGTTGTGCAAAGGAAGTATTTTTGAGAGGAGTGAAGGGGAAGAAAATCTTTTGTGTCATGAGCTGATATTTGGACTTGAAAGCGTAAGAGGCTTGACTGGTTTTGAACCCCAGAATATTATTCCTTTCCAACATTCATACTCATCTCCTAGGCCACTCACTGTTTTCAGAACCTAAGTCTATAACTTCCTTAGGAAAGTCAGATACCAGTCAGGTTCCAAAGCAAATATATTGTTAAATAAATGCCTGTGTTTCTTTGTTCCCCAATAGACACAGGCACAGGTAGGAGGAGTACGACATTTTATCTTCATTTACAAAAGAACTCACAAGAATTCTTGAAAACGCTGAACATATTTTTTTGCTAGTTGTTGCTTTGTGGTAGAGATGAACCAAAATGCACCATTGGATTTAGAGGCTCAAGAATATGGGTCACTGTGCTTGTGAACAGGTTTCACACATTTCAGTGAAAAAAGTGAACCAGAAAATTTGGGTTTAATTTTGGGCTTCAGTTCTAAGTCCTGATGAGAAGCAGAAGAGAATGTGCTCTGTTCTCTGCTTAGATTATTACAGTGACTTCATAGTAATGAAAGATTTCATGCCTCCTCTTAGCTTTTCTCTGCATTTCTGCTTCCCTCAGTTCTGTTCCACTTTTAAAATGTAACTGGGCAAATTCTTTTTTTTTTTTTTCCAAATTCTCCATCCAACTCAATATGCAAGCACAAGTATTTATACGCAAATTAGCTGTATTAAAAATGCTGCATGCAGTCTCCAAAACTCTACCAGAAATGAAGCAGAAGCAGGCAATACTCAGTTAAATATTCCAGCGATTTTTGTATTGGGACAGAAGTGAGATACAGAGAACTGTTGAGAGTGAGAAATGACATTTTAAGCCCATTAAGAACATTAGAAGCTGATTGTTGCACAGCCTACCAGGTTGGCAACTAAATGCTTCCAAAGCAACCTTACAGATACTGATTTTTTTTATTAATCTTGTCATTTTATGAGTTCTTTATTCTTTGATTAAAAATTCTGTTCCCTTTTTCAATTAACACTCTTTTTGAAAATGTTCCATGTTTCTGCTTTAATTCCATCGTCCATGCTAGGACTAAAGATGATGTATTACCAACATTAACTTATCATACATCATTTAACACTCCAGACAGTTTCATTTTCTCTTTTATGAATATTTCCCCCTCTTTTTTCCCTTTTTGTTAAGCACTAAGATAACATGACTTTTCAGCTTGGCCTCTCTCTATTAAATAAAAGACAAAAAACAAATAAATAAAAAAATTTAGTTTATTTTTTTTTCCCTTTGAAAATTGCATTATCACTACTGGCAACGAAAAGATAGGAACAGCAATTAGCTTTGAAAAGATTTTATCCATGTTTGAAAAAAAAAGTAAAAAAAAAAGGTACATTTTATGACAGGCGTTTTGTGTATTTAGTCTTTTAATTCCTCATATTTCCATAAATTTTTAACTGTCCAAAAAATACGATGAAATTCAGCTCTCAGTCAGACCTACATGTTTAGAGACTTTTTCTATACCTCCAATCAAACTGGGTGGAGGAGACTGGATTTTGAGTGAGCTGGAGTAACAAGTGAAAACGTGGGGAATAGGTAATCTGCGATGCTCAGGGCCCACAGGAGGAAGGGCAAATCCAAGTTTATTCACCATAGCTGATGAAAGTAATGAGCTCTCACCAACCTGGTCCACCAACATACATGAAGAAGGAATAGGTTTCCTATTCCCTTGCTCATATGGGGACATGAGAGGCAAAAAAGTCCTCCTCATACTTGTATTACATCCTGCCTGTATCCTTGAAGACGCTGGGTGTGCTACTTGAGCAGGAAGGCATTGGGCAGCATTAAAGAATTTATAATTCCTCCTTGCCCGTGCTTGGTGAAACATGATATGAGACAGCTCTGAATTAGCTTATCAAAGGTAATTCAGAAAGATAGAAAGGTTAATCAGTATAGAGCACTATTTGCCAAATTTCAGATGTGAAAACAAAGGAAAGACAAAGAAAAGACAGCAGGGCCAGGCCAGGACAGTGCCTGAATGAGGCCAGGGCCGTTCCATACTATGTAACAGCATGTGGAAAGATATAAAGCTGTGGGCAGTTGCAGGGGCAGCTGCTGCTTGGGGTTTGTGGGCACCAGTTGGTGGGTTGGTAGCAGGGCACTGGTTGATGGGCAGTTGTGTTGTTAGCTGCGCGGCGAATGATTGTATTGTATGTATATATATACGTGGTCATAATTTCATTTTTGTTTCTATTTTCTGTCTTTCTAAATAGTTTTTATCTCAACCCACAAGTTCCACTTTCGTTCGAGTTTTCTCCCTCATCCTACCTGGGGGGCAGTGAGCAAACTGCTGCATGGTTTTTAGCTACCTGCCAGATTAAACCACAACACTTGGAGACCACGTGTTATAAGAAGTTAACTTTTATTGTTGTGAAAATGAGCCATCATGTTCAGCATGTTAACAGATTTTTTATAAAAGAATAAGTAATTCTTCAAAGACAAGCAAGCCCTGCAGTTTCCAGAGTATCTAGCTGCCATGAACTTCCCCTCAAAACATGTTATCATGTTCAGGAGGCTGAAATATCCTATCAAATCAGTATTCAATTACTAAAAAAAAATAAAATAAAAAGATTATCTAATTTCCTGAGTGGCCTGAGAGTGGATCTGACAGTCTACTACCATGTACCATTATTCCTTTCTACGTACTCACTACCCAAAAAGAAAGCATTTAAAATCTGAATACTGCAAAGGAATGTTGAAGAAAATATTTACTACCATACAGAGAACTTCAGTAAGACTAAAATAATTTAAAAACAGTTCAGAGATCTTCCTGTGAATTGTATTTTTTTTTCAAATGCCACTTCTCAAGATACAACACTGAAGGCATATTTCACTCTCTCTATACATGCGTTTCCTATTTGCTAATATTAAATTCCACATGCCAGTCTTATTTTTAGATCCTCATTAAATTCTTTTGTAATCCATTCTTGTCCCCTGAAGTATTGACTTTAGAAATCCTCTTGCTTTTCACATCCGTAAATTTTGATTCACTCCATCTCAAATAAATTTTTAAATCACTAATATAAATGTTAAATAGAAAATAGCTCCTGGCAACCACGTCTGTCAAATTCTGCTGGGTGGATCCTTTATCATGTATTATGATCCTTCAGGTCTTGCTTACTATCCATTATTAATCTATTTTCCCTGTCCGGTCTTCATATCTCCCCTATGACATATCTCCCCTATGACTTTCCTTACTTCTTTCTTATGATCTGTGTTTGGAAAAGTGATGCTAATATATATGCAAATCCACTTCACACTGTTAATCTGTAAAGCATATCAGATACAGATCACATTAGTTTGATATGTTTCCAATTTCATGCAAACACCAGCTAACAACTCATCACTTTCAAACACCTTATTATATTCTTTATATGCAAAAATGCTACCCCAGACAACATTAAACAATGGCAACATCTACTTTCAAAAAATCAGCGTTGGTCCTCTGGTTTTGGGTAGCAGGATGGTTTCTTATTATTCAGAATGGTATATCAGAATTTCTTCCAGGCAGCTCAAACAATTCCTTCTCTTAAACCAAAGCCATTTCAACTCTGTTGTTTCTCAAAAGCATTGTACTTTCTAACCTGCTATGGCTGCAGCTAATACCATCGTGTTCCAGGAAACAGTAAGGATCAGATAAACTGTCTCTATCTCTCAGAAGCTTCAGAGATCAGGCATGAGAAGTAGGCGTTTAATTATCTTGCCATTATCCCATCACCACACAATGATCGCTTTATCATTTATTGGGAAATTGTAGTCCTCACCTCTTACAAATGCTCATTACTTTTACATCTCTTGCAAGTTATATTGGTTTTCAACATCTTCTCAAGCATGGTATGGAGATAGAAGGTGAAGAGAGTATTCATATCAACTACTTTGGGATGCTCAGGAATTGAAATTCCAGTTCTAAATTAAAACAATATAAAGATTTCACTCATTACTGAAGCAAAGTCTTCTCCATAGAGAAGCTTAATTAACAGTTTCACAGTTACTGAAGTCTTTGATCAGTTTTGGATATTACAGTGAGAAGAGAGAAGCGAGTGGTAGCTGGAGCATGCTGACTCTGTAGGACAGGCTATGGTGGATTTCTTGCTAGGATAGGTAGTAGCAGTCATCAGGTGTGAGGCTGTACTCAACTCTGGAGAATAGGGAGTGAGGCTGCATGAGAGATCTTCTTTTGGAACAAAGAAAGATGTATTACTTCCCCAGAGTTCCTGAGAGACTTCTTCAGCTTAAGGTAGCTCAGGACTCAAGGGGCAGCAGCATATTGACTCTGGAGAGTGAAGCAACTCCTGCAATAGGAAGGGAACGGGTGAACAGATTACTCCTCTCTGTTGTGAGCCTGTAAGTAAAGAAGAATTTTCTACAGGAAGTGGAGATATGTATGATCTACCCCCACTTCCACTCTCTGAGTGTTTGAAGTACCTCTTTCTGGTACATGTGGATATTTCACACAGTTATTTTAAGAAGTAAAACTGTCTAAGTAATAACGTGAAATGTTTTTTCTACCACTTATTTGAGGGAAATGAGGGCAAGACATGAGACACATAGTCTTCGGTCAAAGAGGGATGCATTTACTTTCTAGTAAGAAAAGTTTTTTGATATTACAAGAACTTAGTGAATTTATTGGAATCTCAGAAGTTAATCACCAGAAAGGATGATAATTTTGACAGAAGCTACATTTGGCTAAGCAGGCAGCTTCTTATTGAAATAAAACACAAAAAGGAATCATACGACGTATGTAAAAAGGTACAGTCAAAAAAAAAAAAAAAAAGAAGTTAAAATAATAAAAAGGTATTGCTTGAATTCTTAGGATGGCCAGAGACTTATTAGAGCTAAAATGGTTGAGGGACGTCTAGCATAGAAATAAAGTAATTTACTGTTATATTATTTGCAAAAGAAATTTCAGGAAAAAAAAGAAAAGGATTCATTGATGGATAAAGAACATGAACAATGTAGAAAATACTATCACACTCAGTGACTACTTGTATTGGTCTCTGGAAACAAAGCCTCCTTTCCAGATCTCTGTGTTTATTAGTGTAGTTTGGGAAGCACAAGTGTAGCAAACTGTAGAGGAACAACAGATTATGAACTTCTTAGAGAAGCTGAACACTTTGCAATATATGGAACTGGTTTGTTTCGTAGAAGGATGCTGACAGAGCTTGTTAATGTGATAGCTATATGTTCATTATCTGTGAGAAAGAGGACTCAGGGAGCTGTAGACCCTTCACCCTTGCTCAATCGCTGGAAAAAACAATGGAGCACATTCACATGAAGCTACTTTTGTAGCATGAGAAGGGCAAGAAATGAATTAGGAATGGTCAACACATTTATTAATGGAAAATGTTGTTTAACCAACTTGGTGGACTTCTGTAGAAAAATAAGTGGGGATATGGATGAGGAGAGAACAGTGATTTTATTAAACGTTGATTTCAGTGCTGCCTTTGATATTGAGTCTAACAGTATTCTAATCTGGAAACTCAGGAGGCATGGGCAGGAGAAATAGGCTGCTAGGAGACTGACTGGTCTGGCAGGCACAGGGAAATGATCAGTGACTTGATAACTGTCTGGTAGAAGATAATGAACAGAACACACTCTTGTACTCTGTACATCAGCACAGAGCCATGTTCATTGTCCTCATTAGTACCTGGATGGTAGCACACAAAGTGTCCTTAGCATATTTACGTGTTATGGGACGTGAAAGATAAAAAATATGACATAATTTCAATTCATGGAAAACTTGTGAAACTTGAGAACTGTGCAATATGGACACAGACTGAAAACATATGACCTCCAGAAGCTGTTTGAAATGTCTGAGTATATTTACTCTATTGAGGAGGAGGCAAAAAGAGGAGGCAAAAAGGCAGAATAATTCAACCTAAAAATCTTGAGGGGTAATTACAAAGATGGTGGGGCCAGTGTATTCTTGGTAATACAAGATGAAACAGTGAAGATCTCTGGTCATGAAATGTATCCTGATAGCTTAATTCTAGACATTAGGAAAACCTGCTCCATCAGGAGAAGATTGCAACAGAAGAACAGGGGCCTGGAGAGGAATCTCTCTCCTTGGAGGATTTCAAGAGATCAGACAAAATGAGGGTTTATTGATTTTGGGAATAGCCTCTGGTTTGAGTGAGAAATTGGATTAGATGACCACTAGAAATATCTTTCAGTCACATATCATGCGATAGTCTTGGGGGCCTGAAAACATGAAGAAAACAAGGTAGATGGTCCTGTTTTTAGAATAGTAATATTCAAAAAAAAATTGGGATCTGCCTTCATTCAAGTAAATTTTAAAATTCTCTTTTTAAAATATGTTTATATAAACGTACAGTAAGAAATGTAACAAAGGAAGAAGGGACTAAAAGGTGACAACATGTGATTAGACAGGCTCCCTGCTAGTACTTGAAAAAATATAGCTTCAAATGTTGGCTGCATTTGATGAAAGAAAAACACAGAGTATGTGCCCTATGTAACTCTCCTAGAGAGGTCTTGGCAATCTATAGAGTATATAAATGTAAAATAATCACTCTTATAGTCAGTAGACAGAAACTCCTGAAAGATAATTATTTAGCTTGAGTTTTTCACTATTAAATCATTACTGATTATGACAATAGCCCTCTGTGGAAGAAAAGCCATTAGCGTTAAGGGAATTGCAGTCACCTCATAATGTGTTAGCACCTTTCTGGTGTAGCTGTGGTTTGCTTATCTCACAGCAATTTACCTGTCCTCTGCAGTCTCCTGTAGAACACATCTTAATTTCTTTTCATTGTTCTGAATATGGTCAGTGCCTTGACTGTTTTGGTATGCAAATGTACATCTGCAGTGCATGTGGAAGAAACTGAGCTATTCTAAACATCCTATATAACAGTGAGTGATCAAACTAGTGAGAAAAGGAAAAACTGTCTTATGAGGTCTTGTGATCTGACAGCTGAATTAATTCAGCTTCTTGAACTACCTCAAGAACTGCTGCAATGTACTGTAGTATAGACCTGTAACAGCATCTGAGCATCTGTGATTACAGTGGGCACGTCTGAGACCAAGTAATACTTCCAAGTTTTCCAGAAAACAAACTACCAGATATTTTCAAACTGGTCAATGTGTTAAATCCTGTAATTTTGAAAATGTCTACAGATTTAATAATCAATAGCAAATAGAAAATGAGAACCACATTAAATCAAAAAGTACTGTTTGCCAGTGATCACAACTCACTGCAGCTGCATTCAGATTGTATGACTCACCATGAGGTATATTGTTCAGAAAATGAAATCACTGGGAGCTTGTCAGTCTTCAGTTGGATTTGAACATTCTCCTGGGAGAGACAGGTTGTTGTATTCCTGAATTTATAACATTGCCATTAAGACCACGGAACAACTATTCTTATAACATCACTTTAGGGAATAAATGTAAACATATCTTGGCTACGCTGCTTAGATTCAAAAAGGGAGTATGGTTATGAAATGTGGAAATATCTCTGAATATGGCATAACTAGTAGCCTAGGAGTGACATTCATCTAAGGTCCAAATTCAGATTAAGTAAAATGCTATCTTCAAAATATTTCTCACATAAATGCATAACCAGCCCCTGAAATGGGTATTGTTTAAAGGGAGACTGACTTTCCTTGTCTCAACAAAACCACCTGCTTTCTTTGTGAGAATGTCAGGAGGGGTGAGAGGAAAATCAGAAGTCACATATATATGCTTCTGGTCTGCCTTCACAGTTATCCCCTAGAATGACTTCCAAAATGGTTGGGAGACTCATAAGGATATATGTGGGTTTTATTAATTATTTTAAGACCAGAGGTCCTAAGAATGGTTACATCGGTGTAACAGTTGCACTCTGGTTGTACAGATGTTCAGAAGTTCATGTTCTATGCTATGATTTCCCCCCGTTAGGATTTGTTTTGCACCTAATGAAAAATGAAGCTGGAATGCCTCCTACAGGCATTGTTCATATCTGCTAGTCCTGTCTGCCATGTCTCAGGAAAGTTGCACCTATGATATTTGAAATATTAACACTGAAGTAATGCTGATAAAGATTGCCTCAAATAAGGTCTCTGATATGAAGACTAGAAGCTATTTGAATTTAAAAGAAATGCAAAGAGATGAAAGCAGTAAGTTACTCACAAATAAATGCTCCATGGGAATCATGCATGCATTTTATCTACAATTCTGCTTACTGCACAGATATGGATGCTTTTTGACAGGTTATTTCATTTGATGTTATAGCAAAACGGAATATGCTTCTTACAGTGGTATTACTTTAAGACCTAGAAAAGTCCTTTGATTCAAGTGTTGATCTGATTCAAAACCAACAAAGCACGATCACAAGAATAATTCATTTTTCTGGTGCTACCTCTTTTCCACAAGCTGTAAATTGTACCAGACATAATTTTAAATTGCTCTTGGGAAGAAGAGCCTGATAAGTCATTAAGTCTGTAGCAAGAATTTATGTCTCAGTACTACCACATATATCTTGCTTTTTCATGCAATCTAGAGAATAGACTATAAATCAACATGCTCAGAATAAGTACTTAACAGAAAAAAAATATATTTATTTATTTATTCATCACGAAAAAATCCATGTTAGCTTGCTAATTAAGATTATATTTTTTAATGAAAAGATTTATCTAATAATTACAACAACAATGTTCATCTGCCTCATACTAGATGTTTTTGGATCCCCCTCTTTGGAGCACTCATAGTGAATCAGTATTAAGCAAGTTCTCAGTTTTCCTATAGCTCAGGAATGATCACTGTGTTGAGATTATAAGTGTGTTTTTGAACAGCATGCTCTCAACTTAGCAATGGTCTACCATTCTGTACTCTTACTTAAACATTCTCTCTTAAACAGCTGTCAGTGGTTTACCGGGCTGGTTTGGCCCAGTTCTGCGACAATTGGTGTGGGGGACCCACAGACCCACGCCCCTGGAAAGGGGAAGGGGGAAAGGGAAAAGGGAAACTGGAGATGGGCCTAGAAACAAAACAGCGGCAACAATCTGAGGAGGAAAGCTAATTTGCTAAATAAGATATCAGAAAGCAAAATAACACAATATAATACAATGTAATTGGAATTGAAGCTAATAAATCAAAGAAAATGAGCAAGAGAGGGTGTTTGATAAACCAAAGGCCTTACGCTAACGCTGAAGGCGATACGGCAGCGAGCACCCACTGCTGAGTCGATCCCGAAGGAAAGAGAGTGTCCCGTGACCGCAGAGAGTTTTTATCTTTTTCCCTCTGAGTGGAAACATGTAAAAAGGCAAAACATTGCAAAGTCCTCTGGGGAATGTAGTTCTTCTTCTCTTCTGAGACAGGTATACCCGGAATTATCAATGATCCATGGAGCTGGAGTATTAACTCTTTAACTCTCAATGCACTACATAATGTTATGATGTGGAATACCAATGCCAAAAATCATAAAACCATGACAACAGCCCTGGTTTTGTGATATGTGTTTCTTTTTCTGCTTTGTTGTTTTTTGTTTTGCAAATTCTGAGGTTTTTTTATTCATACACACTTAACACAGGTAAGATATTGATTGTTATATTTACCCTTGGACTTCTTGTATCTAAGGAAAACACAAGAAAGCCATTGAGGAGAATACTTGGTATGCATTTAGATTAACGGATATCATGAAATAGTAACTACATAGCAGTCATACATATAGGTTTAAGTGGGTATGCAGAGCTTTTAAATCATTGCAGCCTTAAAAACATAACTGCAATGTGTAGTGGACATGCTAAGTCAGGGCTTGAACCCATGACTGGGCACTTGGCAGGAAGGCAGGGCCAGCCCAGGGGAGCTGAGGTGCATTCAATACACTTGAGTGACCTGAAGGAGCAGAGCCAGGATCCACCCCTTCCCAGACCTCATCTAAGGGTTGGCAGAGGAAGGAAGGGGATCTTGTTGGAGGTCCCTGCCTGTGTGAGAACTTCTAAGGGTAGGTAGAATATTTTCTTTGTTTCTGTGTCCATGAGTTTGAGCATATTCTCACTTGCTGCAGCCTAGGACTTGCTACTAGTCTGTCATTGCTGTGCTTTCCATCGTGTTACAAGATGTAATCATTTTTGTGGTAATTCAAAGGAAACACATTGCTAGCGGAACAACTAGCAATTGTCACAAAGGACCAGAATGGAAGAACTTACATAAGGAACATGAAATACTTCCCAAAAAGTAAATAGGAATCATTAAGGCACATCTCAGCACAGATGTACAAGCAATCATGACACTCCTTATCTGGACTGATAAGATTAAAGAAAAATCTACTAATTAATAATCTAGCCTCTTGAACTCATTAAAATGTCATTGGACAGACATAAATGCAGTATTATGAAATTCACAGACAGTAGGCAGAACCTAAACAAATTTCCAGCCTAGAAAGAGAAAAGATAAAACTCAGTACCAAAGATACACAAAATACCCATAATGTTTGATACTGAACTTTATCTGAAATTTCTCTCAGGTTATGATGACAACTTTTGTGAACAGCTTCCTTACAGTAGAGCTAATATCACTTCAGGAATGTGATAAATCAGCAGGTTGAAGAGTAGGCAAGTGAAGGTGAAGTGGCTCATAGGCTAGCTTTAATTATTCTGTCCACAATAATGATGATAATTTTATCATTGAATACCTCTGCTCACAGTTGCACAGATACCCTGAAGTTAGTGTCATTATTCGTACAAATGTTGTCTGAGAATAACATTAATATCAGATACTACCTTAGATGGAAATGTCTTCACAAAAGTATGAAAGGCTGCATCTTTTATTCAGGAAGATGAGCAAAAATACTTTAAATTTTGTGTGTGATACAGAATACATATAGAGATTCTTTAACCTACCCATTAGGTTATTCCTGTACTTTCAGCTAGGATTAGTCAATGTAATTAATTGCGTCATTCTTAGACATCTCTGTGTTTGGCTGTCAGGTCAACTCAGCTGATAAGGTATTCTGAACAAGAGTTTCTTGAAATTAACTTTTTACAGCACCTGTTAAAATGGTTATTTTAATATCAGATTCTGGGCACACTGTCAACAAAAATAAATTTTACCACTATTAAACACAGCCCAGAAAATTGCTTCAGTTTCTTCTGAGCAAATATTATGTTGTGAGTTCGTAAAAATTCTGGCTGGCTTCTGTCTAGAATGTGTTGTATTAAAAAACTCATTACATTACACTACTTTCATTATGTCAATTAACCACACAGCGTGAGTACTGTCTTTTAGTTGCTTTTGATACACTGTATTGAAACATTTAGTGTATTTAGTATTCTATGAGTATAACTAGGATACTTAAGTAATTGATACCATTTATTTCTTGTTTTTTGACAAAACACACATAATTCTATATCTTATATTTAAAAAAATCATGGAAAGGTACTACTTAAATATTTGAGGATCCATGGTTTTGGAAGTATTACTTTAATCCCCAGGAAGTTATTTAATAAAAATGGATTTTTCTATGTGAAGTAGATAATGTAAAAAATACATTCTCACACACTTGCATATAGAAATGTCCTTACAGTAACAACCACCAAATCTCCATCTTAAATAATAAAAGCTTGATAAGGTTCACTGCTGGTTAATGATGTTTTACTCTGTCTAATTTTATGCTAAATGCCAGGTGTTCATAGTGTAATCAAGTATGCTCCTTCCTTACTTCTATAAATATCCATGTTCTTCCCCATAGCATGCCACCAGTATTATACCAGATGTGAGTCTGACATGATGTAATATAAGATGCAGATTTTACTGTTAAAGGCAGTGTAAACCTTATTCTCTGAATATCTGCCCACTCCCTTAACTTTTAGTTTTTTTATCATTCCAACTAATGCCATTGAATTTGATGGAACTTAAGGGCTCATAAATCTCTGTATCATCAAATGTAATACTGGCTGACTATAGTAAACAGTAACTGATTATTTAAAAAGTGGTATTGGGCCAGTGGCATTGGTTTGCTGGAAAATTTAAATTGTCCCTTATCCAGGCACACCTGGTAAATATCAAAATACCAAAAGCCTAACGCACTACTGTGTTACACCGGGTTTATGTCAAAGAAACCCTATATGCTTAAGTGGGGGGCTTCATAGGCTCAGGGGGCTAAAGGTCAAGTTCCAATCCTACAGAGCTTCTCTCCTCTTAAACCCAACTGTTTTAACATATTAAGTGATTTATTCCCTGTTGCAGGGTCCTGCCACCTTTGATTTTATCCCAAACACCTAGAAGGAACTGAAATCTCATTTTCTCAAAAGCAAAATGAATCACAGGCTTCCAGTTTCTACCACTCTGATGATCCCTTGTAGATGATGGGAAGCTGGAGTAGAGAGAAAAAGAATGGTTCCTCCTTTGTGAAGAGTCCTGTCCCACTCTTCAGAACAAGAGTTCAGACAGCTATTTCAGGATTATGGGTTTTGGACTGTGGATCTTGTGTGAACAAGAAATGATTCATGATTGCAGCATCCAGATATCAGAAAATGTAGAAATAAAAAACAAGTTTTTATTTCACCTTTTCCTACTGATGTCTGTGTGTTCTTCTAAAACTACTCTTCCATCAGTGTCCCTGCTGCCCATGCGTCCTATGCCTGCAGTATCCATTACTCCAGATGTAATGTATGTGAGTAGCATTAACTGTAGGTATAGCATGGTGTCAAACTTTTTAAACATTTTACATGGTCTCATATTGGTGAATTC
Source organism: Oreortyx pictus (assembly GCA_036925125.1). Classification (NCBI taxonomy): domain Eukaryota; kingdom Metazoa; phylum Chordata; class Aves; order Galliformes; family Odontophoridae; genus Oreortyx; species Oreortyx pictus. Next base: position 66,248,288 of record JAUPFR010000001.1, on the reverse strand, counting down.
CTGAGTGCCATACAGATAAAGCATTTTTAGATGTTGGGCTTGTTACCTGGATCTGTCACTCCCTTTCATGTGTACCAGTTTTCTTTGGACAGGTCTGTATTTTCTAGCAAGGAGAAGAAGCCACATTGTTTTATGGCATTTATTGCATCAGTGCCTTTTAACTTATTTCCTTCTTCTCTGTTCTGATTTCCAGATATTCCTCATTCTCCCTTTGGGCAATTCCTATCACAAACAAAATTATAGTTATATATGGCTTATGCCACAGTATTCTGAAGTGTAGCAAAATGTCACTGATTGCAATTACTATTATATGGAACCTTTCCAAAGGCTACAGATTTGGCAGTCCTAGCTGGGGTAAATCCTATCCAGTTATTGCCCCACAGCTACTAACAGTGGTAATGCTTACTGGTCTGAGCTCACAAATGTATGAGTTTTATAGCCCCTTAAGAATCATTTCGAGGCTTTCCTCAAGTGTATCTACAGAGAAAGAGGGGACAGACGCTTTATCAGGGTCTGTGTTGATAGAACAAGGGGAAATGGCTTAAAGCTTAAAGAGGATAGATTTTGTTGGGACATAAGGAAAAAATCTTCAGTAAGAGTGGTGAGGCACCAGAATGGATTGCCTGGAGACCTGGTTGATGTCCCATCCCTGGAGACTTCCAAGGCAAGGGTGAATCAGGCCCTGGGTGACCTGATCTAGCTGTGTTTGTCCCTGGAATTGGACAATATGACCTCTGAAGTTCCCTTCCCACTCTATTCTATGATTCTATGATATCAGTATGAAAAGAGGTTTAGGACTGAGTTCACCTAACTAACATAGAAAAGTAATTTGGCAGCTGAGGCTCCAAGGAAAACAGTGTAGGTAGGAAAAAAACTGTCTGATTCATAATGAGTGTGTTTGAAGTCCTCATGAGCCTGGGTGCTTACAGAAAAGCCCAGCAACCAATGTTTCTTATTATGAAAATGTTTCCTTAATTTTTTTCCAGTACCTGTTTTTAAACATCCTCAGGCAATATTGCAAGTAATCAACAGCAGTTAGTCTTATCAGGTCACAACAGATTAAGTCATATTTTACAATATAAATTATTATTCAAATGTCTTTAAGTAGCGTTAGCTCTATGGTAACAAGAAATGGCACATACTGTACAAACAGATAAGCCTGCTTTTCCCGTGCCTGTATCTGGGGTGCTGTACTGAGCTGATTCTCAAAGGGAAAAGGATATGATTACTAAGATAAAACAAAATCACACATTACAGTTATTATGGGAAAGAGGGAGAGAGAATGTTAAATGTATTTAAACTGCAGGAGGTTAAAACAGTGTGTGCCAAAATCTCTGAACATGTCAGTATTAATAACGGCTGGAAGCTCAAACAGAGCTGACTCTCCATTCCTAATGCACAGTTCAGCATTCGAGGTGCCAGGATGCTGAGCTTATCTCTGACTTATCAAGCTTTCTCTTTCAACCTCAACACCCCTCCCATGTACTGGCTATCACTGATGATAAAGAGAGTACACAGATGCTAGATAATAAATTTCTTTCTTACCTCTGCTGCATGCAAGAGACAGTGTTTCAATACACCAGATTATATATTTCAGTTCTTGAGGTATAACCGAGGGGTAGAAGTTAAGAATAAATCAATTAAAAAAATCCCAATCAAAGGGCTCACTCTTAATGAAATAAAAATCCAAAATCAATCTCAGTAATGAGACCAGAAAACAGAACAAGCATGAGGCTTCCAAATAAATACACAGCGCTTTTGAACAAAACCTCTTGCAGTAAGATCAGAAGGCAAGTCCTTTAGAACCATGCAGTGTAAAATCTGAGGCAAGTGACATATGAGTGACACTGACTGATTGCAATTCAAGCTGCATTTGAAGTCAGGACCTTCAACACAAAAATGTATGCATATCCTACTCAAAATAGTCAAGTTTTGCTAATGAGCGTGATAGTATGTTTTCATCTTTTGACAGCCAGAAGAGTCCTTCCTTTGATCATCTTTATACATCTCTTATATGGATAAGGCAGCCTATTTTAAGCATTTAGAGGCCTCCAGTGTTATGTTAAAGAGCATATTTTTTATGAAAAAAATGCTTGCTTGGGTTATGAAGTCTAAAAACATTAACTAAAAGAAATAACATCCATAGATGGTGTGTCCTAAAGTCTTTTAGTGGATGTATGCTAGAAGAGGCCAAAATCTTCAATTTTCTGGCTTTGGGTTTCTTAGATCTTCCTTCTACCAATTGCACTGTCAGTGCAAATTAGTGCAGCAGTTCCTTGCACCAGATATGAGTTCTCAAAGATAAGAAGCAAGAAGGGCTGGAGCACCTCTCCTATGGGGCTGGCCTTTGGTCCATCTGGAGAGGTGAAGGTGGTGGAGAGAACACATTGCGGCCTTCAGGAGCTTGAAGAGAGCATACAAGGAGGGAGACTGACTTTTCATAGAGTCTAACAGTGGTAGGACAAGGAGGAATGGCTTAAAATTAAAAGAGGGGAAATTTAGTTTGGAAATTCTTTGTTCAGGCTGTGATAAGGCACTGGAATGCATGGCACAGAGAGGCTGTGGGTGCCCCATGCCTGGAGACACTCAAAGTCAAGTTGGATGGGGCCCTGGGAACCTGATTTGATTAGAGGGCAACGCTGCCTTTAGCGGAGAAGATGGAGCATATTGATCTTTAGGGTCCCTTCCAACCTAAGCCATTCTATGATATTAGTTTCTGATAATGTAGTAGTTCTGCAGTGAACAGTATTTTCTACATAAAATCCCAATTATTTTGATGTTATAATTTATTCTACAGTACTGAGTAATTCCTTTCACAGTCACAAGACAAAACACCTTGTCCCAGGATGAGGTGGTGGATGTGCAGCAGATGTAGGAAAGCACTCGAACACCTAAACCCATCAGCCCATGGTCCCAGTAAAGTCTTAAACTGATACTGATTTGGAGTCAGCCTTAAGTAGATGTTAAGACTACAATTTAATAAGGAGAAATTTTGAAAACAGAGAAATCTCCAAATTCTACCCCAGCACATGCACAAATAAGTACCATAACATAGCTGAGACAGCACATGTAATAGAAGGTTTTCTAATATGAATGCTCTGTTTCATTTTACAAGGAATGACACAGAGTTAATCTAATTGTGCACAGGCCAAGCAGTCATCAGCATTTAATTTATATGATATGGGGTGTAAGACTTTCTATCTTTTCTGCATCCAGTTAATTAAGTTAAATGTAATGGGAGCTATATATGGTTACCCTAGTGAGAACAAATCCTGTGAATTATTCTGGAATAAAGACAGTAAAAGAATGATGAGGTTTTTTCCCACAAGACAAGCCAGATACTTAAGAGTTTTCTTTAAGCCAGATCGTATTTTCTAATGAAGCGCAAAACAAAGCCAGAGCCAACACAAAATAAGCCCCAAATCTGGGACTGAAACTGTGACTAATTAACATCTGGATGGAGTGCAGCTGATCAGACTTGCTTGCCATCAAGACACCATCATCTCAGTTGAAACAGGGTTGCGTGGGTAGACTAGGTTTCAGGCTAACAGAGAGCTAGTAGAGATACTTGTCAGTTCAAAATGAAGTCACCTATGGAATTGTTTGGTTTAAGGCTTTGCTATCACTTCTAACTCAGAGGGAAGGTCTCTGGCTGGTGGTGAGTTTGGGCTGCTCTGGCAGAAAAGGCCACAGGTTATGTTGCTGCAGACCAGGGCACTACTGTGAGCTGGAAGTGGTCTGGCAGTGGGGAGTGTGGAAGAGCTGTTCAGTGGTGAAAAGTTTAGATCAGTCTGAATTTCTAGCAAATCACAGACTCTGGCACAGATGTGAGGTGCCAGGGTTGAGACAACAATAGTACAAAGTGTAATGAACACAGTGGTGCCTGTTGAAAGCTGATTCCTTTCATGCACAGGTTATGTGTCCATTAGGGGAACCAGTGGTGCTATTTCTGTTAAGCAGTGGGTGTACACATGCTCAGGAAACTGAGAACTGCAATAATTAAATGTAACTTCTTCCATGGACCTCTGTTGTTTTACTGTATGTGCTCTAAGAGCCTTCCTGGATTTACTTTTTTCCAACTGTATCACTTACACCCTTCATTTGGAAGGTGGATTGAGAAGTTGGCATTTCCTTAGTCAGACCCATCCCAAGTTGTCCCAGAGTGACATGATGGAGAAAAGTCTGGGAAAAACTTGATAATAAAAGTGCAAGCTATGCTTAGAAGGGGAAAGAGGGAAGAGAGAAAAGATTCAACATCATTTTCTGTCACTGTATCATTTCCATCCAGGTCAAGGCAAAAAAAATCTTGCTTCCTACCTCAATAAACCATTAGTAATAGGTCAGGAGTCAGCTGCTTCCCTTATCGGCACCCGGAGCTTAAATGTCAGCGATTAAATGTTTCCATGGAGATCCCCTGAGCTTCACTAATGTGCGCACATTATTTACACCCACACTCTGTTGGAGAAATGATAATGACAGAGCGTTTTGTTGTGCCCTGGCGTATCTGAAGCAAGCAGTGCAGCTGGACTATGAAATGGCATCTCAGAGCACAGAGCCAGATTTCAGGGATGTGAGGAACACCTGTTCATTCGATTTTCAGAAATGGCTCCTGCTGGAAAGTAGCAGCCAGCTTTGTTATGTTATGTTCTGGACAGATGACTCCAGTGCAGGGGGACTGTCACAGCTGCTAAGTATTAACAAATGAATTCTTTTAGGAGGCTGAAGTAGGTAGTACATCAACTGTGTGACCTACATAGGCTGTGCACGGTTTAGTTGTTAATTTATTTCAGCTGGGGAAAGAGCAGATAAATTCATGATCAGAGGAGTGGGGGAATATCTTGTTTATTCCAAATTGGTTCAGCCTGGTCCAAGCTGATTATCTCACAGGGGAGTCACTCCAGAGTGACTTTCTACATCAGTATTAATCATTGAAGAGTGAAAATTGGTGTTATTTTGATGATTCTTTTCTGCCGTTCAAAGAAAACTCATTTCTACTTCTTTCCACAAACATTAAAGTTGCCAAGTAGTGATGATGCTGTTATGAATTTTGATATCACATATGCAGTATATGTATAATATGTCCCCAAATCTTTACTTTCTATACATGTTGTAGGAAGGAAACATTTTAATGCAAAATAGAAAGTAGTGCCATTGGACTTGTCATAGCATCTTCTGCAGAATGAACAACAGTGTCAAAATAATTTGTTATGTTATCCAATCAAAGAATTTGACACACGATGACCTGACAAAATATACAGCTGTATAGATTTAAGCAATACAAGTGTGTTTACTGTTAACTAATAATAAATTACACAGTTTTTTCATTAAAGAATGCTTCGTAGTGAAATTACCGTTAATTGCTGATTGTTGTGTAATCAATAAGGGTAACGTAGGTTCTTCCTTGGACATCAATTTTCTCTTGAGATGCAAAATACAATGATGCAAAGTGATATAATGATGCGAAATACAACACAAAATATAATTAGCAACTGACAGACATGTCTGAGATTCATACCTACTCAGATTATATATGTCACGAGCAACTCAAAATCCCACTTTCTCTACTAGAACTCAGTTCCATATGAAGTGACTTGGCCCCAGAGCACACAGCCATCTCCCACACCAGGGTTTGTTGGCTTATACTGTTGAGCTTTTCTTCAGTTGCTTTTATCTAAGCCTTCTTATATAAAAGACATACCTGTACCATACCAGACACCTTCTCTAAGCCGTACAAGAACAAGGTTTGGTTTTTGAGAGGTAGGGATTTCCAGCTAAGCATAGGCAGGGCTGGAGAACAGAGCAGGACCTGCTGGAGCTCTGGAAACTGGCAGATGTATGAACTCTTGAGTGCTGGGTGCTCAGCAAGACACTTTTGTGCTGAGTTTTCCCTTGATTAGAGAGGAATCTTTCCTAAACAGCTGGGTTGTAGCTGTGTTTTTTCAATATTGTTCCTGGAAGTGTGACTCTGTATGATGGTATTTCTGGGAAGATACCACAGCACTTTTAACTCTGATTTAGAGTACAACTTAAATTAAATCCTTCCTGGAAGTGTGGCTGATACACAGGAAAATGCAAAAATCTTTCCTGTATCAAATCTATTGGAAGAATTTGTTTCTCAGTTTGGAAAAGAGAAACAAGGTATGTGAGGACAATCACTTGGATGTAGTAGAGACTGTATTGGCAAATTCATTAAGAAACAGACTTGGCTTGTTTGTTGCATATCTTGCTTAGAATACACCACATCTACACTATCAGGGTTTGAACAAACAAATTATGGAAAAAGTAGGTTCGTAGTGAAATTAATAAGAAGATTCTTCTGTTGTTGGTGAGGTTAATGAACTTACCAGATCTAAAATGGATTTTTGACATGGGCATTTTTTACACTGCAGAACTGGAAAAAGATTTGTCTGATTAAACACTGAATAACAAATAAAACATCTTTTAAGAAAGAAACATAACTATGGTTGATCTCTGATATCTCTGAATATTTTAAATAGATGCTCACACATCACGTTTTTAAATGGAGGTAGCCCTCTCAGACTAGAAATTTACGGGCTGTAGCCTACAAGTATAAAAGGGATATTTATTGCTCTAATCAGTTATCTTAGAGGGCAGAAGTCTCACTATGGAGGAAACTTGCTGAATGGATGAGAACCCAGTGAATCCCTGTGGTGCAAGCTTAAGCCATGAAAATCTTATTCAGCACTGTAGGGAAATCTATAGCGCTCTTTCCTGAGTTGTACTTTTGCTGAGGTTGTTGACCCTTTTCAACTCATCTGTATCGTTTCAAGCTAACCAGGTAGTTCAGATGCACTTTTTAATGTGATCTGCGGAAACCTGAAGAACAAGGAAACGCTTTAGCAAACAGTGAAATAACTCTTGATCTATCCTGGTGAGAGATCAGTCATGCCATATAAGTAGAGACCACACAGTGTCTTCCTTCAGAATTAGTTCAGGTTCAGCCAGGTAATTATTTTATGGCTTATAAATAAAAAATTCTGCTTAATGTACTCTGATGTGTACCAAAGCTCCTCCAGTGAGTACTGAATATGAAGAAGGATGTAAAGGCCATGTCTTTCCATGGTGGGCTGTAACGTAACTCTGAAGAATGGCATTCTTTATGTTTTAAAAATAATTACATTTATTTTCCAAAGAGCAATATTCCCTTTTGTAATGAAGTCCAGGCCCTGGGTCTTGGGAATTCTTTGGTTTCCTTCTTACATCGCCTATTCCTTCACTCACATCTACACATTTTCACCTATTTAAACGTGACTACTGGAAGTGTGAAAAACATATAAACAACTTAAATAACTTTTATAAAGATTAAACCTAAAGAATCAAGTGCATTAGGAGAAAGAGATGAGGCAAATAGGTCCCAGCCATGACCCTCAGCACAGGACTTGGTCTTTGAAACAGCCAGTGAATTTGCACAGTGTACAGAAAGAGATGCTGAGTCATTACCCCCACAGAACGGATGATTACAAATTCTCGGGGAGACATTTGGATCTCTCACTTGCCAGGAGAACATGAATTCCCTTCACTCATCTCTCAGACAGTCTAATTATCATGCAGCATGGGAAAAGGTTTTGCTACTGATTTTTTTTTTCAGTGTAGAAGTCAGAGCATTCACATAACATGGGTGCTATAGAATATAGGTTTTTTGCTTCTTCAGAAAAAAATAAGTACATAAAAAAAAAGGATCCTTACATTGTTACTTGGGGTTTAACATCTTTTTTCATTTATTCATATTTTCTTTACACTGTTGCTTGCTTTTCTATGTTAGTATCACATACTCTTTTAGAGACCCACAGGAATTGCTCCAAATATTCAGTGTAATGTTTTATATATAATATTTTGCTTTACATTGTACTTCTGTCAATTTGGTTTTATTACTGTGACAGATTGCATCCTCAGCTGTGAAGCACAGTCTGTTTGCTTTAGATTTCTAATGTGGAGGGAAGGATTGTATCTATTGATCTACATCTTGAGATACATAAAGATCCAACACTTCAAATAAATCCACAAGTTTTACAAAATGAACTCTGAAATTCAACAAGTTTCAAAACAGGCCAGTTCATTAGTATACCTAGCTCAGTAATCTAATTTATTCAACTAGCTATCTGTACACATTCAGTATATATTCTATAAATATATTCAACCAATTAGCTGCAGCTAATATCTGATTCTCTGAAGTGTATCCTTTACTCCTTACTTGACAATGTGATTTAGCTATGTAATATCCTGTTTTGATCTGTGATTTTATTTGGACCTTGAAAGAAAGTAGGATGATGCATGTTTAGAAAGTTATGGGGCTTAGCACAGTAATTGTTGTGCACTTATTATTGTACACATGCATGTATAGAAAAGCTTTTATATTATTTGCTTCCACTAGCTTATACTTCAGCAAATTTCCAGCCTGTAGGAACAGAGGAACAAAACAGTATTAGCTCTCTGATTTAAAGTAAGCTTTCTTTCTGAACTAATGCAACATTGGCATTTCATTGCTGCATTAAAATAAAATCCATCCTGAATTCTTGACAAATAAATTTGAAATAAAATGAAGATGAGTATCACTACCTTTTGGCTCAAGATTACTTTTCAGAGTAGCTGGAATAACACACAGAACTATCCATAAACATGCACCTTGTGTTCTTTAGATCTTCCCTATTTTAATGGGACAAACTTTCACTTTTAAAAGGTAAAGAAATAGGCAAGCAATACGCTTGAGTCATCCATTCAGTAGAATGAATATTTTACCCGTGCTTCTCTTTTCCTCACCCTGATCTCACACTTGCTTGTGTTATTTCACCTTGCTCTTACACTGAGCTCAGTACAGTATTTTACATCATTCTTGTTTGGGAAAGCTGTGCTGATGTTCAGAGACGGTGAGCTGGGGCTCACAGATCTTTGGGGCTCGTCTGTGTGTTCCATAGGGCTCAATGATACACAAGAGATGATAAAAGGCTGAAGAAGTCAGTACATAACATTCAATGGAAACAAATTCATGTGCGGTTAATAAGCTCCTTAGGTTTATTACTAATGCTACATTATAGGAGGAGGTAAAAAAGAATATTGTTTGAGTTCTGTGACAAGTGTGTAGTCACTGCCTCTTTCTTTGGTATGTTTCCACATAGATGTGTGCAGCTACATCCAAGTTCCTGTCTGGGAGTGACACAGTTACATAAGAATAAACAGTAACAGAATAGAGTCTGTCTTGCAGAGTATGCTTGGACCTGTCTGCATGCCTATCGCTGTAAATGTGGCCATTGCTGGCCCTGAATTTATTCTGTAAAAAAAACACTCTCCAAACAAACCTCACAACTTCTTGCTATAACTGTTTACCATTACTTTGTCTGATGTTACATGTTACTTACTTTCAAATATTTTATTGACACGACATAGACATGAATAATATTGTTTTATGAACTACTTATGTACACAGTTTATACTCAGAAGTTCCACCACTTTAAAACAAACCTTCAGAAATCTTTCTCTTCCCCTCACTCCCTCTCTCTCCCTCTTTCAACAGCAATTAACACACACAACTGTCTTAAATTATGATTTCTTTTCCTCTGGGTTCTTCTATGAATAATTCATAGTTATTTAGGTATAAAATGTAATCATCTTCTGCTGTGATGTTTGTATGACTATGTAACTATTACCTGTTTAATATAATACTTCCTTCCAAATACATTGTTTTTCCTAAAAAAAAAAAAAAGTTGATTTCTTGCAGATTTGTGAGTATATTGTTTACAGAAGGCTTTGACTTTTGAGCATCTTTTTGTTACATTTGTCTGTAGTAAAGTGACAGTTGATCATGCTAAGGTAAACACAATTTGACCTACAAATATTGCCCGGAAATGTTGTTAAGACTCATACGGAGAAGGCTATTGAATCAGAGAAAATGAATTTATTCTAATTTTAATTTTCAGTTTAATAGCTTAATTTGTTCAGCTGTTTCTGAGTGTGGCCATGAGACTGCTTGTCATTTGCTGTGATGTGGAGGGAGTTCCTCTCTTAGGCAAGCTGCACAGACTTACTCCAATTAAAATTTGTAAATAAAAACTGTGCAGTTTGGCACTATGTGCCTAGAATGTTTCATTGCTGAGTCCAGGAATGATTGCTGCTGTCTGGGAGGTTGCCTGGTTCCCAGAAATCTAAACAGCAGTCTATAATAAAGAGACTGTTTCGGCTGTGTACAATGATTATTCATCAGCCTTTTGGATTCATGTACTTGAATTTGTTAGAACCATTTCAACGTGAACACATTTGGCAGAAATATTCCACTGAAATTATGGGAGTTCAGAAACCATGTTGATTTCATCAAATATTTATTTCAGTGGAAATAAACTGAGGAAAAAAAAATGTGTATCATAAGAAGTGAGGATATGCAAATATGTGGGGGGAGTCGTAGTTTGGTTCAATTTTTTAGTGGAAATGATTCATTAAAATCTCAAGTTTAAATTAAACTGGGTAGTCCCACCACAAAGAAAAATGAAATCTCTGTAAAGAGAATTTGCCCTATAAAAATTTCATGTTTCTGCACATACGATTTTTTCTAAAGGAGCTCAGACATGAAAAGGGGTAATCCAGTGTGAGAACAAGGAGGTGTTCTCCATGTCTCCCTAGTCACAGTGACAAGTTGGAGATGTCACTAGATTTCAGGACAGAAGTTTCAGTTTCAGAGGATATTCAAGGTTTTCTTGGGGCACCTTCTGTTTTCGTATAGCAGACACGGAGTGAAGCTTCTGCCCTGATGGCCAGCTCTTCTGAGAGAATGGCAGGTGTCTTAAGCTAGTTGGGATTTTGTTGATAATTGTTTCTGTTGTTGTGTAAGTATTGCTGTTACAAGTCCTTGTTTTGGAACTGGTACAGTGTTACCTAGCTACTAGCCTTTCCTTATTTCTCTATTCTAGTTTGCTTGCAGATCTACCTTTTCAGAAGCCCTGTACTTCAGGGCTGCACAAAGGAAATCAGTGATCTTACTTTTAGCACCCTTCCTTACTACCATGTTTTTAAATTGTTTGGGAGTATCCCTTAAAATGTCTTTTGATAGTTTGTTCCTGTTTTCTGTTTCTTATCCCTAAACACAAACATAATTGCCTAATACTCTGTTTCCAATTGTATGTACTTCTGTTCAGCTTGCCACACAGACCTTAAAATGAAAGGTGCCAGCTGTTCCTTCCATTAAAGCAAAGCCCCAAGCATGGACTCACTGGCATCGCACTGCAAATTTGCCTAACAATTCACATCACAACATAGGGCAGGAGAGTTGGCAACTAGACTTAACAGACTCTGGCTCAAAAACTAGGCAGCCACAGCTCTTGCTTGTTTGTTGTGTACATGTCAAATCATTTGCATGCACATGCGAAATGTTATCACTGGATTTACTTCCCAGTTTAATTGTATTCATTATCTTTAGGTTCATGTTCCAGCAGGATATTAACAAGTGTCCAAAATATGATACTTTGGTTTAATACAGTTCCAGCCCATTTATATTTTATACTTTATTTTAGATTTTCTCCTCGGATTCCTCCTAAATGATAGGTCGGAGGGGTGTGGGGGGAGGGGGGTTGTACCTCTTATCTGCTATGCCATGTCTTTGCTTGAATATTTCCTATAGGCAGTGAAACACTCAATGATCATTAATATAGATATGCATTTTTACTGGTGGTGTTACTTTTAGTCTTCTCTCACATTTTTTTTTTTTTCACCCTGAAAGTTAGCATTTACTCTGCAGGGTAAAATCAGGCAATTGAATTTCTCATGCAGTACAACTTTTGAAGTCAGTCTTTCTGCACTGAAATGGAGTGTAGTCTTCCTTCAACTTTTTGGTATTTGGTAGCATAAATAATTTTAGATCTGTTTCTGAATAGCTACAGTGTCATTTACCCAAATTCTGATTTCTCCAACTTCCGCACTGCCTTTTGATTTCTTTGATTCCTATTATTTCCTCTTTCTGAATTTCCACAGGTGTTACTAGGATCCACGAGCACCAAGAAGAGCAGCCAGACAGCTAGTCTGTCTGTGAAAAACTCTCTGAGACAGGGACTGCAGTCCTCAAACTGCTCTACCCAGTACAATGTCTGAAAACCTCCCAGTCCTGCAGAATATTTTGTCACTTTTATCAGCTTTACTGTAAGGATTTGTGACATGCTGTCAGAAGTCGTACTATCAAAGTCTTGCTGTCAGTATTTTTGTTGTTGTTGTTGTTGTTTGTTTTTTTGTTTTTTTTAATAAACACTTCAGATTTTGCAGCCAGTTGTAGAAACTTTCTAGTCCTATATCCAGTGTCATAAAGTTCATGTTTTCAGTGTTAGTTTAACTGTAGCAGTGAATTGTAAGCCTAAGTAATTTCCATTGCTAGTCTGCTTTTAACTGTTTTTATGATGTTTTATTTATATAATATAAGTTTTTCTGGGTTTTTAGTTTTCTTTCTTCTTTTCCACAATGCTGACAATGTCTCTGTCATCCTGTGCATTCACTGATGCCCCACTGTCTATTTAGCATGCTGTTTCCTATTTGTGTGCTGCCTTATCTTTGCATCTGGTGCTTTCCTGAGCTTTCCAAAACATTTATTTTTATTTTCATCATTTTAACTGCTTAAACAACAGCCATTAACAGACACATTCTCTGAGTTGCGTGTTTCCTTGATATCTTGCAGTAAGATTGTTTTGATTTAGATTTTTGGTGTAATTATATCTCCTATATTTCAGCTGTGGTACATGGAGAACACTGCATTTCAAGGCCAAATTTACTAGAAGATGTGTAGAAATTTCCAGTACTACTGATAGGGCTTTGAGATGGAACTGCATCTAACCTTGTTCCCTCGTCAGAATTTTTCCATCTTATCTCCATCTCTTCCCATTTGGCATTTTTCTGACCCACTTGTCCAAAGCATTTAGTTAGCAGCATGAAAACTAAAAATGTTCTCAGTTACGCTTCTGTAGCTCTGACTCCTGTTGCTAGACCTAAATTATTTTTAGAACCACTAGTTGCATGGGTCAGCCATTTTTTTCCACTGTCCCATGTGATTCAGTGGTGTTTGTTGAATCAGTGTCATTTATTATCTATCTCTTTTGGGAAATAAAATGTTTCTAGAGTTGTTCTTGTACTTGAGTCCTTTTGTTTGTATACAGACATATCTAACTGACAGTAGAATATGTGGCAAACTCTTCATAATATGAATGTTACTTCACTACATCTGTTTTTCTTCTGATCTACAGCTTTCGTTGTTAATTAGCTTTGACATCTTTAACTGAGGAACATCTATTTGCAATGGTTATTGCTTCCTCTTTTTGTCTATGAGCAGTATTAGTATACTTTCAGGAAATGACTCAGTTCAGACATCATGTTCAGGGAAAATCACCAAAATAGAAAGAACCAAGGAATCATACTACTCAGAGACATTCTTCTTCCTCCATAGAAACTGTCTTCTCACCTCAAAAACTCTAAATAAACTTTGAAGTTAACATCTCTCTCTGTCACTTCCACTCTTTAGCTAATTATTTTTGAAGACTTCCACTTGGTGTCAACAGAGGTTGTACTAGATGGCAGTTGTCAGTTACCGCTCCTGTAGACAAAAGACAAACCAGACGGGAAAAAAAGTAAAAAGGAAAATGGTGAGAGAGGAGATAAAGGCCTGATCTCTTCCACTTTCAAAGAACAGATGGGATCTGAGCTTCACAATCATAAGGTATATATGTGTGATTTTAATTTTCTAAGGATAGAAAATTCCATGTTTATACAGGTCCCTGTGCAGGGGTGTAAATCTATGCCATATTTAAAGAAAAGCGGTATAGAAAGTAGTGAATGTGAAATATGTTTTGGAAAGAGTGAAAAATTATTTCTGGTGCAATCACAAATGTGATTTAGAAATAAAGTCATCTGACTCTCAGTGCCTGTCATGACATTCAGTGATATGAAACCACAAAATGCTTGGCATCATGGCTATCAGTAAGGAATAATCTAACACTTTGAGGATGCAGGCCAGGAAAAGGACACAATTTTCTTTAAATGAACATTTAACACTCTCTGCACTTATTATTTACTATTAATGAGTCAATAAGTCGTTAAAACTAATCAGGAGGCTTATTTCTGCTATGCATGCTTATGAAATGATGTTCAATAGAACTGTTTCTATTTTTACAGTTACACAAGCATAAAATCAATGATCAATGATTTTTTAACCTCTCAATACAGCTTTATTTTCCAAAGCACTCATCCAACCCAATCATCCTATTCATTTTCTAACATGAATAATGATTCCCTAAAAAGAAATTATCATTAGGTACACATTAATATATATGTAGAAATACGACTACATTATGCCAGAGATAATGATTTTTCCATGCAAAGAGGATTTGAAGTTTTCTTAGTTCATACTTCTTGACTTTACTGAACATGAAAAGTTGAATTATGCAAAATGTCAAACAGCTGTGAGAAAGCATGAAAGAAGGCTGAGAAATCCATTGTAGTTCATGGTGAAAAGTCACAAGGCCCAGTGAGGTCACTGAGTTCTGCCTGGTTGCCTCCAATTACTGAGACTTACGACTTATAAAATATGCAGTATTGTAGAGCTTCTGTCTAGTTGTATATACAGATGAAAGACTATTTCTACTAGAAAACTGTATTTTTATTTCTCCAAAAAATATCTGTCAGCTGTGGTTATAGACTTTACAATCAGCTGTGATTTTTAAGATGAGCTCACTTGTCCACTTGCTTCGAGTTTAATTTCAAATACCTCATGACACAGAAAGAGGACCTAGTGAGGCTCATGTAAACTGTTTTGCTTCTTGTTTTCAGTTTATGTGAGTTTCAGTTTCTGTGAGCCTTTAGATTAGACAGAACCTTTAACTCTTTTCTGAAGTAATTAATAATTTTCATTTAGATACAGATGTTGCTGACATATATAGGTATTCTCCAGCCTGTATGGTTTCCAAGTTCATTCAACTTAGAGCATACTAAATGAACATTCTATATTATACAGTTGGATTTCCATTCTATACAGTCCTACAGTAAAGATGGAAGGCAGACATGGCAGGTGATCCAAAGCAAGTCTACATAAAGCTGATGAACTCTTGAGTCATGAAGTCCTGTTGTAATGTCAAGTTTAGAGAGGCTTATGAAAGATCTGCTTCATTTTATGATTACAGTCAAAGTACGTTTGCTATGAACACTTTATAAAGTGAAACCCTGTAGTAAAATGTAGAAATCTAGACAATATCCTTGAGAAGACAGTAGGCACTAAACTTAGAGCCTAATGTTCCTAAAATAACATTTTCAGAGGGAAAAGTTGTGAAAGACCACATCCCAAGCTGTCCCTTACAAAGTGAGGAATGACTACACTACTGAAGAGGAGAAAATTCTTCACAAATGTCAGCCAAAATGCAAAAAAAAAAAAAAAAACTGTAAAAGAAAAGGACCTACTAATCCCTCCTCCTGTAGGTAGATATGGTAATAAAGGAGAGCATGAGCGATACAAGCAAATCAGCCACTGAAGAAGCTCCTCTGTTTATTTTTTATTTTCTAGCTATGCAAGTAAGAACCCCACCCCAAGAAACTAAATGCATCCCTTATTAGGTATCAAACCCCATTCTTTATGGAGGTGACAGATAATCTTCATCTTTTCTTCCTATGATTACAATAGGTGAAACTTATTCCTGTCATAAAGTTCCCTTGCACTTGATTGCTGCAGCACACTCATAACTAGTCATTAATTACAGACTCCATTCACCAAGCTGTTCCTGATTTTCCTGCTTACTTGTCCCAATAGAAACCAAAAATCTCTCTCTAACCCAGTTCCCTTCTCTCCCACATGTGGGCAGCCACTGAACCCCCTGCTAGCTGCAGTGATCAGCCAAACAAAAAAGGTTGATAAATTCTGAGTGCCACAGGTATTCAGAACAGTTGTCATTGTAACCAAAACACAAACTATGGTGAGTAGTGGGATATACAAAGCTTAAAGTGTGGAAATTAAGCGTCTATCTGAATTCAGCACTTACATTTTCATTCTGTCTCACTAGTGGTGAACATTGCAGCTGTATGTGAAACCTACTCTCAAATTGCCCATGAGCTGAAAGATTTCATGTGTCTCCCATTGATTAGCTGGAGTGAATTCCCTGCTATGCTCTTTTCTCCTCCCTCCCATTTATCTGAATTGTACAGGAGAACTAAGCTAGCAGGACTGAAATTATGATTTTTTATCTTAAACTAATGGATTAAAAAAAACCCTATCATTTATATTTACCGGTAATTGTAATACAGAAATGCTGTGAACTATAAACTGTCATGTCATGCATAAAAGGACTGTTAATGTTCAGCTCACATTCTAGCTGTGCTCATAAGCTCCATAAATCACATCTATAAATAGACCTGAGTTAGTGCCATGGGGAAAGCCTCTGAATATTCATAAGCCTCTCGCTTCGTATTTTGTCACCAGAGTAAGCCTTGAAACCATAAGCGGTTTGCATTCAGTGAATTGGTAGCAAGGTAATGCCATTATGATAACAAATATAAATCAGTGTGATAAACAACTGCTATCTGCAGATCATCTATATTGTCCTTGTGTGTAAAGTGAAAGCCATTTATTCACATGTCATGAATAGCTTCTTTGATTAATAACATTACTTGTCCCTGATGAGATGCTGTTTTCTTAAGGATATCTGGAGGCTAAATATATTATGATATTCAGAGAAGAAGAAAATATTTTCTTATTTCTTACATATTCTGTAATTACTATTCATTACTTTGATGGCATCATAGAGCTAAATGATGTTTTATAAAATAAAATCCTTTCTCTGAAGATTTTATAATGTAAGCAATCCAGTATTTTGCTTCAAAAATATCTATGCATGTTGGATTTTTTTTCAAATATATGGTGAATCCCCTGAAAAAATATTTAGAATAATTACACTAATCATGTTTATAAATTGGATTTAGTAGTTACTATAAGCAGAGAGCTGATGGAACAGATATCAGAACTAAATTAGCATTTCATTTCACTATTTTAAAGAATCCTTTTTCCTTGCCACTTACAGAGGAAAAAATCACTTTAAAATGTGCATTATCAAAAGGGCTGAGGGTAGATATTAAAAAAAAAGTCAAGTAACAATGGTGGAACAAATTTTAGCTTGGGTGAAAGGAGCTGCAAAGCACCCTTCGGGTGTGTAGCAGAGAGCTCTAATTTTATCTTTAACTGGAGACACAAATAACAGATAGAGATAATATATGAGAAGTTCACATGAGAAGAATAAATATTGATAATCAGGTAAAATTTGAAAAAAATGTAAAAATTGAAAGGAAAACAACAGCCAACCACCCACAGTTCTAAAAAAAATTGCTTGCAGACAAAAGGCACTTTAGAAGCCATTTCTGGTTACATTGCTATGTTCAACAGAGTGACGCAGCTGAATAACTGAGAAGAACTCCTGAACATTTACATGAATTTTGCAGTAGGAATCAATTCAACCATATCAAAGCTCAGTTGAAATATATTAATGAGTAACTGTGAGGAAATTTCTAATATCACTCCATGGCTTGTGCTGCACTACAGCCCCACAGAGGACAAAATTCTTCAAGGGTATTACTTATGTGCCTGTATGTACTGTTGTTTTTTGTTTGTTTGTTTGGTTGGTTGGTATTTTTTTCCCAAAAAGCTAGCATAAAAACGTGTCTTCTCACTAAATATGTCATTTTTTCTTATTTTTTGGGGGAAGTGGAAGTGGAATATTCTTTTTTTTTTTTTTTTTTTTTCATGAGTACCTTTCTATTGGTGCTTATTTCTGTGAATTTTGAAAATAAAACTTATAATGGGTATCAGCCTTCTGAGCTGAGAGGAGAAATGAGGTCACCTCCCACAACCCATCATTCACAAACTGGGCTTTGACTGCAGTCATGACTTTAAGTCCAGTCAGCCTACATTAATTCATGAAGTCTTCCATCAGTGTGAGCTGCTGACATCTGTAAAACCTTTACTGAAAGCAAGAAAATAAAAGAAGAAATTCAGAATGAAGTCAAGATGTTTAAGTTGTTAGTTGTTTTCACAAAGGTATCTATGAAGATTAAAATGTTTAGCAATTGTGCACATTTGCATTAGCATCATTAAAATATAGGGCTACAGTTAGTATGATACCAGTAATGTGAGAAACACAATTGGACAGCATTCATTTTCATTTTTATCATTCATTCTAACCAGACATCCAAGAAGGCCCAGTTATCAACTTCTATTTCCAAGTATACCCAAGGGAATTTCTGAAATCCGGAACAGAATTGGTGTTTTTAGCATCCTGGAACAACTTCTGGCCTGGGTTTAACCTTTTTCTCTCTGCATGTGTGTTCTGTGGATGAATCTGATTTATTTTGTAGGTGTGTTGTGTTGGTTGATATCTGTGAAGCATTCATGGTTCTCAGCAATCAGATGCATGAGAGGCAATGCCATTCTTCAACTCTCATGTGAACCACAGCAGCAAAACAATTGCAAATAATAAGAAAACAGTTATCTCAGAATTAACAACCTATTGGGTAGAACAGTTAAAGGCTATCCCACTACTGTACAAAAAATATCTAAGGGAACTTTCTGTCCTGGAAATCTACTTGTCTGTAGAGAAATAAATGTAAAAGATGGTGATGCAACCCTCGTTTCCCCAGGCATAAAGTTCCCTAGAGGAAGGCACTGTTAAGGCCAGAGAAACTCAGCAAATTCTGTGCAGCTACTTGAGAAAATATGTTAAAAGACTTTCTCTCTTCTTGAATTTAGAAGGAAAGTAAATCTACCAAACTAGCTTTTCCAAATGATAATAACTGCATAATCATAGTTTAAGTCTTTTGGAGTAGAGTTTACATCTGATTCTAATTTTAATTCAGTTTCTTGTAACTTCACAGAGATTCTTCTACTCTTGAAGCTTAGCCTGGACTTGAGCTATGACTATAAGAAAAATAATTCATCTGAAACTGCCATCATTAAGAGCAGTACTAAATTAATCTTAAGGCAGTCATGAGAAAAAGAATATCATCTTTAGATATCATAACTCATAAGCTGTAAGCATCAGGCAGCTAGGTGAATGTGCACCTTCCTGTATTTGACCTACACTCCACACTACCCTCTGGCAGTAGCTAAAGATCAGATATTAGCATTGACTTTGAATAAAAATGTCTGAATTGACACAGGTGTAACAAAAAAGTATTCATGTATTCCTCCTCAAAGTCAGAATAGATCTGAAGTTCAGATATGCGGCATGCATGTATCCCAGGTGCCTCAGAGGTTTCGAAGACCAGGTTAATGGTTGAAAATTCCACCAAGTTGCTTTTTTTTTTTTCAGCCCAAATAGAAAACTGAAACTATTGACACATTTTAAGTGAGAATATTATTCACTCATTCCCTATTGTTTTCTTTCTTTCTTTCTTTCTTTTAAGATTTCTGACAGATTAAAAATCACATTCAAATTTATAAAACTGCCAGACTCTGAATATTTAGATAAGAACCCAAACAAAAACTGTGCAACATCAGTTCCAAAACAGAAAACAGAACCCCTTTGGACCAGTCAATTTTTTTAATGAAAAAGATGAGAAAAAAAAAATAGTAGTCTTTTTACTCCCATGAGGAAAGGAAAAAAAACCCAAAACATTTAGTTGTTTGCCAAATTCCTTGAATAATATGCCCTGATAATAGCAAACACTGATAAAACCAAGCCAGTGGAACACTTGCTGCTGTGAAATATTGTCCTCATCTCATCTAGTATAGAGCTAATTTTCTTCCTAGTAGCTGATATAGTGCTGTGTTCTGGATTTAGGGTGAGAATAATGTTGGTAACACACTGATGTTTTTAGTTGTTGCTGAGAAGTGCTTACACTAAGTCAGGAACATTTCAGCCTCTTCTACTGCCCTGCCAGTGAGAAGGCTGTAGGTGCACAAGGAGATGGAAGAGGACATAGCCAGGACAGCTGATCTAAGCTGGCCAAAGGGATGTCCCATACCATACGGCACCATGTAGAACTATAACACGGAGGGGAACTGGCCAGGATAGGTGGCTGTCACTGCCTTGGCATTGGTCAGCTGGTGTATAGTGCATAGTGTATCATTTGTTTCATTTATTTTATTTTTCTGTTACTGTATTTTTTTCCTCTTTTTTTTTCCTCATAAATTTTTTTTTTTTCCTCATAAATTTTTCTTACTCTTTAAGCTGATCTTTTTACAACCCAGGAGTTCTTGCTCTTTTCCATTCTCTCCCACATCCTAGTGTGGGGGAAGTAAATGAATAGCTGTGTGATGTTTAGCTACCTGCTATGTTAAACCACAACATACACAAATAGAAATGTAGTTTTGACCTAGTGTGCTAAACTTCTCCAGGCTTGTTATGAGTCTTAAGAAATATGTCCATATTGATCATACCAACACCAACTACTCACATATCAGAGTACAGACTGACAAATCATGTTCCCCCTTTTCAATTTTTACACTGTATATTTTTTTCTCAGTTCATATGTTTAATTTTACTTAATTGGTCTGCAGTAAGATCATTTTCTGTTTACCTCAACATAGTAAACAAAACCAAGCAACATGATTCCTATAGGGGCAAAAAATTGTTGCAGTTTTCGGCTTATTCATACCACTTAAAGTTCAGATCAAAGAGGACATAAAAGGCACATACATCCTTTGAAAGTCAAAATGCTACTGCAAACAGGAATCCCAGGGCATTATAATTTCCACCTGGTCAGTCTTTGCTGCAAGAATTCAAGGCAGTTATAATAGAAAATAGTCGTCAGATTTATTTCACACAGGTTTTAGCTCATAGCTGTAGACCCATTTTCCTTGGTTGTTTCCTCTGTTTTCTGAATTTTCTACATGGCTTTATATAATAGGAATATATGTATTAGGCATGATGATGTCTTTACTCCAGAATTAAGGGTTTTCATTTCTGATATAGAGAACAATGTTTTACAGCTAAAGGATTAAAAACACAGGCTGCCAACAGTTCCCAGAGGACTTAAGAAGTAATTATATTAATGTGAAGTGAATAGTAAAGTGCAGAGTTTAGAATTACAGTTCTGTGCAACCAGAAGTTAAGCATAAAGTGGTTAGGGCATACAGGAAAAAACAGGATGTACAAAATCTTTTAAATAGTTAGAACAAGAGATAACGGCTTTAAGTTTTGCCAGGAGAGGTTGTTTGAATCTTAGGAAAATTTCTTCTCAGAAAGAGTGGTAACACGCTGGAACAGGCTTCCTAGGGAGGGGGTGGAGTCATTGTCGTGGAGGCTTTCAAGAAAAGAGTAGATTTTGCATTGAGTGACATAGTTTAGTGGAGGTAGTGGGTTGATGGTTGGACAAGATGATCTTAGTGGTCTTTCTAACTTCAGTGATTCTATGGTTCTGTGAATACTGTATATGAGTATCTGAGGAGATTAGAATGAAGGGAAGTTATGAACCTTCACCTTAGTATATACACATTTTATTCAAAGATTATTTCACCATACATTATAGATTTCTTATGAGATACTACTTTCTGGGAAGTCAGAAAATGTTGTTTCATGTAGGGAGGTCTTGACTATTTGAGTCAATACCATATTCCACATATGTTAAAGGTAGTGTGTAGTTAGAAATAAATGCTTGCAGATGGCAGTAGAGTCCTGAAGCGTGTGCTGTTTCAAAATGATGTTGTGAAGAGATGTTAAACAATACTATTTTAGCAAAAAGCTGACTGTACCAGTATGAAGTGTATCAGTAAAACAAATGTGGTATATTTTTACAGTTTTGAGAATCATTAAGCAACGTCAGAAGCAGACTTCAGCTATAAATCTGGCACCAATGAATGCACATGTCATTCCCTACTCCCTGTTCATGGGTTTCTGCAGTTTTGTTGACATGTTGTAGAATTTGGTGGAAAAATGAAGAAAAATTGTAAGTGGATTATGGGGGAAAGCAAAGTTGAATAAAGTCTGGCATTTTTCTGAATAGGTATATTTTGAACTGCAGTTCTACTGATAAATAGATATCCTGGAAAAATATACAACAAGAATGTACGAGCATGCTCAGATGAGTTTACATACTTCATCTTGTCTCTGTTAATGGCTGATAAAGGATTATTGGAAGAAAGATGACAAATGCAGTAATCCTTTTCCTAGCATAACCTCCCAAGTTCCAGTAATTGGTAGTTTAATTGTTTCCTAAGTTAGCATTTAATATTTCAGTGAAGCATTTCGTATTTCTGTTAAATGTCTTTTCTGTAGTTTTGTCCTAGATATTTTTGGAACTCATTTATATTTTTGATCTCTTCTATACTGGTGTGTTCTATTACTTACATGTACTGGATGAAAAAAAAAGCCACAGCTCTTTTTGCTCTCAAGTTATTGTGATTTCAAGAGTACTTTTCATGTTTTTAGAGAGACAATGAATGATAATTCCTTTTCACTTTCTCTTTATCATTTTGACTTCAGAGATTTCGTCCATGTTCATATATTTTCTAAGCAATCTTCTCTTCCCTTTTACTAAATATGTTTTGTTGCTTTTTTCCCTAGTAGATAGTTTTAAGATTGAATGATTAGAATTGCATGTACTAAGTGCATGAATGACAATAAGATGCATGAGTCGCATAGGCAGAATGATATCTGTCTAATTTTCAAGTTCTACTCTAATTTTTTTTAAGAAGCTGAGAGGAGACAAAACCAAAATGGCTGACTTAAACTGGCCAAAGGTATGTACCATATGATGTCGTGTGAAGAAACTATAATGCTATTTTTTGCCTCTATTCATTAAATGGATATTTTACAATGACTATACAAGAGCTTTTTCCTGAGTCCCTGTTATCTTTAATTCACTGAAACTCATCACTCTGAACATGTGATGTAGATTAGCAGAGGCTGAGCATTTAACTTAGTCATGCCATACATGCATAGGAAAAATGAGCTCCATGTTTGCTTAAAGCTAGAGACACTAAGAGATATGTTAATGCCATCTCAGATTGATAATCTGGAATATTTTTGTCAATTTATGTCTTGTTTAAAGCTTTCCTTACCAGACTGGCCATTTATAGTCATATACAGGAGTGGTTCAGGCTAAGTGTAATGAAAGACACTTTTCCCATGAGGATAGTGTGGCAGTGGAGTAGATCATCCCTAGAGGCTGTGCTGTCTACATCCTTGAAGAGTTTTAAATCCTGAGTGTATCACACCCTGAGTAGCCTGGTCTGGCTCTGCTCTGGACAGGGAATTGGTCTGGCAACCTTCCTAACTGAATTTTCCTGTGACCCCTTGAAAGTTAACAGTAAGCAAATTTTATATCAGAGACAGAAGTAACTAGAATGTACTAAGTAATTATATAAAATTATTGAGCAGGAGTAGAATTATCCTTAAAGTTACAGCTAATATGTGTAACCACTGCCAACGCTAAACTTCAGAAACCTTTCCATTAAGTTCAATTACTCATTTTCTTCATCTGAGGCTTAGAAAACTAATATATATCAATAGGAACACTATAGTTTCTCTTCTTTTGGCTTCTGCTTTTCGAGATGTTAACATTTTGAAAATAAATAGGGAAAAGTTTACATAGAAAATAGCACTGTAGCACTGTACTCCCAATGTAATCAAAGCTTAATATTATTATTTCCTTTGCACTCATTCTGAACAAATAAATGTATGCACATATATTTGTATCTCTATGAACATTCTAGATGAGAAAAGCATAGGGCTTAAAAAAGTAGTTGTATTGCAAATGGTTTATATATGCATCATAAAGTATCATTTGAAGAGTCATGATATGTTGTTTGAGCTCAGGGATCAGAAATACCCATTCTACACATATTGTTTTTAGCTACAGCTCTTTCTGGGGCTCTTTCCTGAGGCAAGGGACCTGTCAAGAACTTTTCCTGCACTGGTAAGGGTTTGGAAGAAAGGCAGTAAAGAACTATTTACTGCACAGGAAATACCAGAAAGAATTGTCTTTAGTGGAATGTACCATTGTTAAGAGCTGTGAGGGCTTCCAAAGCTATGCTGTTGAGCTTTACTTCTACCTTTACTACTGTTTTTGTTTGCTGCTATTGTAAGAAATATCCTAAATCAGAGATTGAAAAATGCTGGTTTCAGCTGGAATGGAGTATTATACCCTTTGGGCATAAGACATTCTATAATGCTTCCCTACATATGAAATGAGGATCTGTTTTACATAGATAAGATGTACGTACACATAAATGTGCACTTCTCCAGTTTGTCTGTACCTGTTATTTTTTTCAGGAGATTTTCCTTTATCTTCTAGTGAGAGCTTAGAAAGCATTATGTCAGACATCTGCAGGAGAATTTTTTTACTGCAAGACTGTGCCTTCTTGTCTTGTCTGATGTCAAAGGTTTCCTAAAGCTAATTTAATTACATCACCTTCTTTGTTTGCTGCTATGATGGATATTCAGCTGTGGAATCAATGAAGAAAGTTACATGTCCACTTAAGCCACCCCTCAAGCTTTGATGGTGACTTCACGGCAGGAGGGTGCTTATCTA
This sequence comes from Oreortyx pictus, assembly GCA_036925125.1. Classification (NCBI taxonomy): domain Eukaryota; kingdom Metazoa; phylum Chordata; class Aves; order Galliformes; family Odontophoridae; genus Oreortyx; species Oreortyx pictus. The sequence goes on along the minus strand of JAUPFR010000001.1, from coordinate 66,223,805 downwards.
ATTTTTCAGGGACAACTTGGTGAGGAAAAGCTCAAGAAAAAGGACAAAGAAGTGTGAATGACAAGAAGAACAACAATTTCACATAAAGAAAGAAGTATCAGAAGAAATTATAAAAGGTTGTCAGGTCATTAAATTAGAGACACGATTCAGAAGAAAGCTATCTGAATGCATGTTTGCCAGTAATGTCTCCAAGCATGCTCCAAGCAACATTCTGGAAACAGCATGTCATGGTTTTACATGGTTTTACAGATCCAAAAGATTGTTTTACCCGGACATTTGTATTTTTGGTTTTTGTAAGCAAGATTTTGTATGCAACTTCCTATTACCAAATGAAAATACTGTGTTCCAATCTGCAATTGATGTTTCACATTTTTAAAATTCTTTTATGGCACAAATATGATTTATATTACAGCATTGCCTAGAAAACTGTACCCCATTTTGTTGGATGGCAAGGATAAATACAAATCTTGTTCAAAAATGCATATTAGTTATCTAGATAATGCCGAGAAATTGTAGGATACAGGAAACAACAGTGTTTCTCTTAGGAAAGACAGAGTCAGTAGAGAGTCAGGAGTAGCAGATGTCTCTATTTACAGACGTTTTGAATGCTTAATCTCTATTCTCTTTGTTGATGGTGGATAAAAGGTGCCAGTATCTGATCTATTTTAGACCACTGTTGCAGTCTAAATGTGTAATGAAGAATACCTAGTGGTGCCCACTTCTTTGTATTATCTGATATTGTGCTAAATAGCACATGTGATATTTTTTCCTTCAAAACAACAACAACAACAACAATAATAATAATAATAAACAGCCAGAACACATTTATTTATCTCTATTACAATCTCTATTTAAAGGATTTTTCAAAGTAGGAGAGTTACTTTTGCAGAACAAGTATGAGAGATACTGAAAACTTAGATAAAAATCAAAACACTCCAAAAAATGAGATTGTGTGCTGTAACTTGCTTGTTGCAAAGGCACCTTAAACGATTAAGTGGATGGTAGCTGCTTATGCCACCATCTGAGAAAGACAACTGAGTGTGTCTGAGGGCAATTCTTCCTGGGCCTGGAGATTCTTACCACATCCGGATATGATGTCACTTGTTTTGCATTTTAGCTCTTATGATTATCTGACAGGATAGAAACAAATGCATGTTTCTTTGTAATCTAGTAAAAGAAACAATCTTTAAGTTCTGGTAGGATTAACTTGAAGAATTTATCAATTTACTTTGGTTACTGTTTGTGATCTTGCACAAGGTCTCTAGCCATACTTTGCATATGAGACTTGGAAAATATCCCCCCAGTACAGCAACGGTACAAGAACTTGCAGAAAGATTACAGTGAACATCTAATTCAGAATTCTTGTACGAGAAGGAAGGAAGGAAAGGCAGGCATGATAGATACTTCAATGAGTCAAGAAACGTTCCCAGAGGATAGTCAATTTTTACATTATTTATGTCTCTTTTCAGCAGTGAATGTTTAACAGCGTGGATCAAGTAATGAATTCTCTGGTATGTGCTCCCTTCTCTGACAGCACAGCAATATCAGAGTTGAATTTTTTTACAAGATTGTTCCTTGGAAGCAAGCACTGCTAATTCTTACCAGTATATATTTAGCAAGACATTAGGGACAGCTTCAGATGTGCCCAGCAGCTTAGATACTGTGCATCATTTTCAGGTTTAAAAATGTAGCAGTTATCCGAAACTAAACCAAACCAAACCAAACCAAACCAAACCAAAACAAAACAAAAATACAACAAAGCAAAACAGGGAAAATCACTAGAAGTATGGGTTCTCCTGTGAGGATGAAGATAATATCATGTCTGGAACCCTGACAAGGCCAGGGTAAGGTTTAACCCAAGATCACACTCCAACAGTCCAGTAATTTTGTTTTATACTAATAATGTGGCTTGTGACATCCCTGTTCTGACCCCTGCTCATACGGTCAGGTTCCTCAAGCAGAAAAATTTGCTTCTGGAAGAGGCAATACATTCTTTTTCTACCCTTGTGCTCACTAGGGGTCTTCATAAAGCCATGAGAAACTGCTGCTTCAGGAATTCTCTGGCATCTTCTGAAAGAAGTGAAGGAGTTAATAATCCAAAATTTTTCTGAATTACCTGAAGCTGGTGAGTGTGAGTTTAGTGAAGCCATGTACCTCATGGTTCTAGAAGCCCCCCAAAAGGGCAGAATATCAGGTGAATAATAAAACAGGTGGACCAGTCCTGTATTTATAGACCAAAAATGCAGCTGCACCTCAGCTGTGTCCATATCTTTACAAATACAGATGTTACCCAGCAGGATGAGCGATGGTTTTTTGTACATAGACAAGAAACTGCAAAGGATGTCTTTCTCTGGCTGAAGGGATTTATTTTTTTGTTCAGGTCCTAAGACAAACAAATGAATCTAGGAATATCTGGAAGTAAATCTGGGTTCCAGGATACATCAGTACTAAACTGGAAGAGCTTTGAAAAATTGAGATTTAAAGGAGCAATGGAACTGGGCAAGAAAGAGCATGATATAGCTTCAGAGGAAAAGGTTTTAGCCTCTGGGGGATGAAAGGAAGATTGGGAGAAAGGTGGTAGTTCTCCATTACACTTTCCTTCAATCTGCTAGTGCAGAGCTCGGATATGGGACAACAAATGATACTTGACCTGAGGTCAGATACTTAGATATTCTAACAGTGGTGATGGGGAAAATGATGTTAGCTGAAGTAGTCACAGTACGTGTAGAAGTATTTTAAGCCAGAGAAAAGATGATGCCATTGCCCTTCAGTTCAAGTTTCCTCAATATATATATATATATATTATATAAATTTGAATAAGTTGCCAGTTGCCTGCTTTAAATTCTTTTTATCACCCATTCCTTGCTTCACACTCTCCCTTCAGGCTTTCTTTCTATTTTTAGTTTCTTTTTCCCTTTAGTTAAATACTCAAAGTAGTACTATAGAAGGAACAACAGTTTATGAACTAATGCTGTCTGCATTTGTCCTTCTCAGTGTGAATGAAGAAGTTCTGTCCTGCTGGCACTCAGAAACAATCAAAACAAGCAGAAAAAATGGGGAGATCTTTGGAAAGAAAGTTGAAATACTGCAGACAAGTTTACTGTAGGCAGAAGTGTGAGATATCCACAGGCAAATTCAAGATCAGAGAACCTGTAACACAAAAAGTGATAAAGCAATTCCTTACCATAAAGATGACCCAAGAATAATTGGAAGAGAAAATAAGATGGGTGTGTGTGAGAGCTATGAACAATTACTCTCTTCTCACATTTTTGCAAGCCTACAGCCTGCAAAACAGCAATGAAACTTTGTGAATAGAGTGGCATTCAGAATTGATGGTGGGCAAGCGAGGGTCATTTGGGAAAAGTATCTAATTTTAACACAGTATGTTTGGACCTATTTTGAAAGATACATTCGTATCGTAGGGCGAGTTATAGCTTTGAAACTAGAACTACTTCATGCACCAGCTAAATTATTTGTTAGAACAGGGTGTGACAGGTACAAATAGTTTTATGCCAATTCAGTTTGATGTAAAACAAATCACATCAAATATGTCACAGATGCAGCCCCACCAAACTTAGTTCTGCATTAGGCTAACAATCATTTGAAGACTGCTTGAATCTGCAGAGATGTGCACTGGTTGTTGTACTTCAGTGTTACAGATATGTGAAGAAAATAGTGATTAATGTCAAGATTATCAACAAGGGAACCATATGCCTATCTAGTTTCCTAGAATTCTTGGGAATGATCTGCTTCTCAGTGGCAGCAGATCCATGCAACCGTTTCATGAACTTCTTACCTATATGCCTTTAATGCTATGTATCTGAGACATTTTATAAGCCTCAGGTATTTTAATAAATACACAGGTTCAGCAGAGGCAATATTAAATACCTTGTTCTCAAGGAAATGAATACCTGCACTCTATGTGAATGACAATTTACATTAATAGAGCTCCTCTTGTTTTCTGTACTATGGATATCAAACTTGCTGCATCAGTCCTTATTATCCTGCCACACAGTAGCGGAAATTTTACTTAGACACTTAGATAATATTTACTATGCTTTGAGGGAAGGTCTCTTGCGCTGAAAAAGATGTTTCTTTCTTAAATTCACATATAGGCAGACTTCATATGCTAGAATAAATCAGATACAATGATCAAGAAGGTTTGGGTAGTGTCAGCTGATGAAAGATTCAACATGAGCTGACAACGTCCACTTGCAGTTCAGAAGACCAACCATGTCCTGGGTTGCATAAAGAAAGATGTGATCAGCAGGGTGGGCAAGGTGATTTTGTCCCTCTACTCTGCTCATGTGGGACAACACATGAGATCCCGTCTGGAATATTGAGTCCAGTTCTGGAGCCCCCAACACAAGAAGGACATGGAGAAGTTGAAGCAGGTTCAAAGGAGGGCACAAAGAAGATCAGAGGTCTAGAGCACCTTGTCTGCTAGTACAAGCTGAGAGAACTGGAGACCTTCAGCCTAGAGAAGAGAGCCTAGAGAAGTGGCCTTTCAGCACCTGAAGGGGGCCTATAGAAAATCTGGGGAGGGACTTTTTATAAGGGTGGGTAGTGATAGGATGAGGGGAAATGGCCTTAAATTGAAAAGCATAGATTTAGACCAGTTATCAGGAAGAAATTCTTTCCTGGTGAGATGCTGTAAAGGGTTGCCCAGTGAGGTTGTGGATGCCCCCTTCCTGGAAGGATTTAAGGACGGGCTGAGCTACCTGGTTTACAGGGAGGAGTCCCTGCCTACAGCAGGGGGTTGGAACTAGGTGATCTTAAAGGTTCCTTCCAACCCAAACCTTCCTTTGATTCTATGAGATTTCCATTAGAGATTGCACTAATTCTGTAGCCAAACTACTTAAATTCTAGCAAGTTCATCTTTCTCCTCATGGTACTACATGGTTCCCAGGGTCAAACCGCCTCTTCTCAGGACAAGGTAACAACACTGTTTTTTGTGTCCTTTAATACCACTGTTTCTAACTAATTATAATGTTCAGATGAGTCAGGTAGGGCATGAGTTTTCATGTTATAGACCAAAATCAGTCATCAGGAGTCTTTACTGGGACTGATGCTCTCGAACAATTTCATCAGCAACATTGAAAGTGGGATTGAGTGCATCCTCAGCAAGTTTGCAGTTTACACCATGCTGTGTGTTGCATTCAGCATGCCTGAGAAATGAGATGATATTCAGGGAGACATAGACAGGCTTGAGCAAGGGGCCCAGGTGGACTTCATGAGGTTCGACAAATTAAAGCTCAAGGTCTTGAACCTGAGTCATGGCAATTCCCATTATAAATACAAGCTGGGAAATGTAAGGATGTGTGTTTGCTGAAAAGAACCTGGGGGTACTGGTGGACTGTAAGCTGGACATGAGCCAGCAATGAGCCCTCTTAGCCATTTTCTGGGCTGCATCAGAAGAAGCAGAGCCAGCATGTTAAGTGAGGTGATCCTGCCCTTCTACTCTGTGCTGATGAGACTTCCTTTGGAGTACTGCATCCAGATTTGGAATCCTCTGTATAGGAGAGACATGAACCTGTTGGAACGCATCTGGAAGAGAGCCACAAAAATGATCCAGGGGATGGACCACATCCCTTACAAGGACTGGGTGAGAGAGCTGGGGCTATTCAGCTTGAAGCAGGGAAGGCTCTGTGGTGACCTGATAGTGGACTTTCAGTATCTCAAGGGAGATGTAAGAAGGAAGTGGACAGATTCTTTAGCAGGATCTGTTGTGATAGGACAAGAAGAAATGGTTTCAAACTAAAAAGATTTAAATTGTATATATAAGTTCTTTACAATAGTGGTAATAAGGCATTGGAACAGACTGCCCAGAGAGGTGGTGGGTGCCCCATCCCTGGAGACATTCAAGATCAGACTGGATGGGACCCTCAGCACCTGATCTAACTGTAGGTGTTCCTGTTCATTGCAGGGAATTTGAAGTAGATGACCTTTAAGTGTCACTTCCTACTCAAATTGTTCTGTGATTCTATGATCTTGGATTTGTACTGACATGCAAAGCGTGCCTATAGCTGAATTAAGTGTATAAGATGCATAATCTGTAATATATCCATATATGAAAATGGTAATGTATATACACCTACATTTTTGCATTGCAAACTTTTAAACTACTAAGAGTACGACATGAACACATTAGTTAATAAAATAACCATTCACTTGTGCATGTGCTCTAAGAAATATGTATGTGCTGAATATAGTGGAATATCAGTTGTGTTTTTTTTTTTGCTTGTTGCACTGTGCCGTCATAAGAAATGCAATGTGCAGTGGTGCAGCTCTGAAGAGAACTATGCCATTGTATCTCACAAAGTGCCATGTGCCCATCAAATGCTGCCTAATCTTGAGGCAGTAAATGGATAAATATGTAATTACCAGAGTGGGAGAAGATAAGGGCACAAAGCATGGAATAAGAAAGACTATTTAAATGCAGAGCAGAGAGTTAAAGTTTTATTCCTCCTACCCTTCAGATATTTCTGTGCTTTTGTCTTAGGCATTGTGAACTTGAGCTCACTTTTACTGGGTCAAATGATTTAAAAGGTGCCCCCTTCTAACCTTGTCAATTTGCTGGCATATTAATTCAAGCTTTCTTGTGGTAATGGCAAGAGTTTTCTTCACTGCAGAGAAGCAGGATTTTTAATATATGAGAAATTACATTTCAAAATTTGATTTAATTTTATATCATCCAATCAAGCAAAGCTGCTCAAAATTTCCTGTGAACTGCAATTCTGTAGGCAGCTTCATTTTGGAACAACACCAAATATTATTTTGCTGACCACATTTCCCCAGGCTCTGAAGCAGCTCCACTGGATTTCTTGAGATGTAGATGACCTTCATCAAGTAGCTGAATACATCCTAAGGATCTGCAGGATAAGCTGGGGCTGCCTTGGCTCTACAGTATGGAAGAGTATGAGATTGTGGCTCATTGGGCTCCCACACTCTACCCTGCCTCCACTCAGGCCAGGAATGCCCAGTGTCCATGGGCTCCTATGCTGAATTTCATAGGCACCAGACCTCCAGTGACAGAAAGTCATTTGGGTAGAGATGCATCAAGCAGGAGAGGTTGAGCTGGGTACAGCAAGCATTAGTGAAAAAACATCAGCTGTCTCTGTTTTTACTTTTGATGAAGAAATAACAGAGTTTAGTATGCTTCCTTCACTCCTATGAGAATAATTTAGCTAGCTGCTTCCTTTGAGCCTATTTAACCTCACGAGCTTGACCTGGTCTCGTTGTGACGATGACCTTTAACTCTTGTATTCCCTAGCTTAAGAGAGACAGCAAATCAGTCAGGGCCATAGATGAGTTTGCAGAAATAACAGTTAGAATGAGTGAACAGCTTGGAAATAATTATATCTGATTCTGGAGCAATTGAAAGACAGTAAACATGAAGCTTAAGGATATCAGTTTCACAGGGTCACTTATCTGAGGGAAACTGTGTGATAAACAGTGTTGTTTAGAATGGGAGTCTTTTCTTGAATTGAATTATTCATTTTTACTCTTGACCATTATTCTGTCGTTACTTGGTTATAAATCATATCACATCAAATAATAATATGGTATCATAGCAACATAGAAGATACCAGCCTTACAGATTCTGGAGATGCCGATATCATTGCATTTAGTTAATGTAAAGGTGTTATTGAGGTGGCATCTTCAAAGAAGTTTATTTTCCAGTTAAAAAATGTCAGGATACTATCTGATTTGACATTGTGCCTCTATATTGCTTCCAGCTTCCTTTAAAAAGTCCCTAAAAGTCAATTCTTTTTTATAATCATTGTACTGTTAAACAACTTTGTCATGGCCTTGGCTCTTGAATGAGTTGTGCTGGAAAACATTTTTCTTTCATTTTAATGTCAGCCACCAACCCAAAGCTGTCACTGCAATAGAACTGAAGTAGACTGTATCCCACTTAACATCACCTGATGTGCCTAAGTATTTTTCAGGAAGGTGAGGAGAATTATAATTTCAAATTAAAAAAAATCTTACTAAATCATGTAAGATTAGCTTGGTTCATAATAACTGAAACTCAAACAATATTTTTGTTATATGCAAAAAAGCATTTCAAAGCCTATCTTCCTGACCCAAATCATTATAGCACTAGATCTAGCAGTGGAAATGAAATCTCTTCTTCCTCCATGCAGTTTTATTAATATGTTCTGCAGAATACATGCAAACATATTCACATTCTCAATGGTTAGCAAGCTGATGGCTATGGAAATAAAATTCTGTGTTATTTTCAGAAAGCAGCCCTCCCCCCTAACACAGTCATCTCAACATTACAATGATGGAAAGGACAGAAAAATCACGGACTAGAAATAAGACATGCTTTTTACAAGGTATCACTGAGAACCCCAGAACATTTGCAAGCGTTTTTGCCACTGTCATTTTCAGTTTTCCTCAGAAATCTGTGTTGTTTTACATTATATCAATAGCTGCTTGTCTCCGATACCATACATCACAGTGCCATCTAGTGCAGAAAGGGAAGAACACGGAGAAGAAAATGGATGGTGTGAGCTTCAGTTTGTGAGAAAGCAAAATGCACAACCCAGGCTAACCAGGATTATGTCTGCCTTTACCAGCTGCCTCTGATTTCAGTAGCTCACCTTGAATATATGTTAGTACCAAGGACAGAAATAGCTGCATTTCCCCACACTCAGATCTACTGTTATATGTGTTGTGACAGGGTACTTTATGAAGCTGAATACTATATCTAGCGTTTGATTATTTGAAGCTGTCCACTCTGAACATAAATAGGATGAAAAACACAAAGAGGAATGTGTGAGGGGAAACTGCTTTCGTTATTATTTTGCAGTGAAAATTTCTCATAAAAAAGGCTGCATGTATCCACAGCTATTTTTCTTTTTTCTAAATGTGAGCAAGCTAAGCTACTGCTGTCTAGGTGAGATAGTAATTTGCAATGCTAGGACTAGAAGAAACATGAATGATAATGTTAGATACAGAGAAAATGCTTCTTCCTTTTTGCCAAATCTCATCATGGTAGTGGAAATCCTACGCTACAAGCACAAAAGTCTCTCTTCATAGAATTCTATAATCATCTGTGTTGGAAGAGACCTTTAAAGGTCACCTAGTTCAACTCCCCTGCAGTGAACAGGGACACCTACAGCTAGATCAGGGTGCTCAGAGCTCCATCCAGCTTGATCTTGAATATTTTCAGAAACAGGGCATTTCATCTGCAACCACTGGGAATAAGGTCCTACACAGAGGACTTTTTACCTGCTTTTATCTGATTTGTGTTGTACGTGTTCACGCTGTGTTTTATGCGTGAGATATGAAATCCCTGAAAATAGATCCTCATGCACCACAGTTCACTGTCCTCCGTGGCCTGACCTTAGCAGAAGAGAAAGACAGTCTTGATTTGAATCAGCTGGCCTCTAATCTTGCAGAGATAGAGCAGAAGGTCTTGGGGCCACATCCAATGCTTTTCCAGCTGCATGTCTTGATTTTACTATGCTGCTGTCCAACCCTGAACACATGCACATCTCTGGAGAACATTGCTAGGTGTTATGTTCACTGCACAAGGAAGAGAGGTAGGGCTTGTGTGTGATGGGGCTCACTGCTGACTGCTGCATGGAGGTCTCTCTTGGGCAGGGCCCAGCTACATGCTCCAGCTAGCCGATACAAAACAAAAGCATGGATGCTTAGTGATGACACAACTGAGGACTTCCTCTTCTCTGAGAGGCAAAGAGATCCTTTCCATGAGGACTTTCAAGGAACCCAGATAGAAAGGGTCACCATAGTTAGACACATCAAACCAGAGATTCTGACTACCTTTGGCACAGCCTACTGGCTGCTTGCGAACACAGTGGAGTTTTGCCTGGAGGGTACATGACAGGCAGGTTGCTCCCCCTGAGGGTACTGCAAAACCAGGCACCTTTAGAATACTCTTCGCATCTTTCAGAAAAACAAACAAAAAAAACCCCAAAAAACATTTTTAGGTATATGATATACCCTTGTATATGCATCTAGATTCATGTCAGAAAACAAATTCCTGCTCTATTAACTTCAGTGGAGACAGTATTGCACCATTATGAAAGTTTGATAACATCTTTTCACAGCCTCATCTTTAGCACTTTAAAAAATCACCAAGTATTTTTTGACTCTCCCTCTCTGCAGATACTCTCTCCAAATAAAATGTCAGCGGACTATTTAGATAAAAACAGATCTTGTTCTTAAGCAGCATTATTGCTTCAAAAGTTTTGATTATAGTGATTGTGGCAGAATACAAACTTTAAAAACTAGGCATGAGCAGAACAGACATGCACTGAAGGGTCAAGGTATTAGCAAGGCAAACACCCAAAAACTCAGGAAAAAAAAAATCCAATAATTTACTTGTGTAGTGACTCATTGGAAAGTGAGGTATTCTTATGCTTTATGCTTCCTGCTGCCAGCTTAATTGTGGCAGAAAAAATATTTGGTTGATTTTTTTTCAATCTAGATATTGTAAAGAATTTTGGAGGAACAGTAACAAAAAAAGAGATTTTTTTTTTCTCCATTTAAAGAAAATGATATGTGATTTCTGTACCAAGTGCTGTAATGTTTTTAACATGTTTAGAATTTAAGATTACTTCTATATTTAATACTGATAAATATAACTTGAAGCATTTCTTGGTATTTTTAACCTAGAGACTGTATTAAGATCCACGAACTTTTGGTGATGTGTGAGCAAATCTTTAAATCAAAATCACTCAAACTCTATTTGCATGTAATGTTTATATTTTCTGCAATTGTAATTTTGTCAACACTGAAAACAGACCATGATTTCGTTTTTTAAGGTTGATAGCAGTGGTTAAACTCTTCTGAAGTGCAGCAGGGTGCTTTCCTCATTAACCTGTCCCCAAAATAAAACAACAAAGTTCTTTCAACCAAACACAATAAACAATATTGCTGTGTTATCTAGTAGCTTTTGAAACTGTAGCACTATCTGTTTTACTTCTATGGTGATAATGGTAAGTGGAGGGTATGTACCTTTGTGACTTAATGCAAGAGCTCTTGGCCAAAACTATGGGCCCAATAGAGTTTTTGTAGTGTTTTTTTAGTTCACACTGCAATATATTAAAACATAATTTTACTAAAAAGACATAGACCATTTCTGATGCTCAAACACTAGGTAAATGTTTGCTATGTTCCATCTCTGCTGGCTGTCATGGAGGGTGGCTATGCAAGTGGTGATTCAGCCTTTGGTCTGAAGCTCATTCTACAGAGCCTGCTCCAGATGCCATAAATATATCTTGTTGGGATGTTTTATTTCTCTCACTTTCCTGCAGGCAGTCTGGACTGGAGTGGATTTATGTATTTTTATTCTGGGACTGTTTTTGCTGGAAGGCTTACAAAAAAAGGCAGGCTTTGCATTTTGAGGGAGCTGAAGTTGCACACCATGTACATCCTAATTTAGTTGTGGAGTTGATTTATGCTCAGACTCACTGAAGTGGTCTCCCTTCACTACCCTTCAGATCTTGAAATATTTTCTTTCTTTCTTTTGTCCAGCTCCAAATCAGAGCAGTTTGGCTAAGTATCAGCCTTAGATTTTGTTATTTTGATTACCTTTTTGTATTAACAGTTCTACTGAGACTGCTTGGAGAGTATGCTGAGACCCTTTATTGCAGCTAAAAGTTTTAATTCTGTACAAAATAATCATCTTCATAAAATTCTGTATATCCATTGCAAAATTATTCTGTTACTTACTGTGAGGATTCTTATAATATAATGCAGTCATCATAAAATATTTCTATTGCATCTCCTGGGAGGGGCATGTAACCTCCAGCAGATTGTAGCTTGAAAAGCTCTTCTGAGACTGATATATTTGGATACAGCAACCAAACACAGTGGGTTTGTGCAGAGTCCTTGCTAGGTTTCAGAAAGCAGTATGGTTGCATTACCGTAGTGCTGTGTCTACTGTTATCAGTCACAGAGTAGTACCAGGTTTACAGAGCTTTGCTAGCTGCTTTGGAGGGCTGGGGCTGCTGTATGTTGGCTCTGCACCACAACTGTGTTGGCAACATCCTCGCTGCTCTCCTTTGTCCAAGAGGAGCCTTTCTCTGGTAGAAGTCAAAGGTGAATGCTGCTCTGGGATTAGCCACTTGACAAAATGCTGTATGGGACAGTGGTATCTGCTCTGCTGCACCTCAGCTTTGTTTTCCTGGCTCTTTCATCAGTAGAAGCCAACCCCAATATTCTGCACTTAAAAGTGAGGAAATTCAGGACTGGGTCCTCCCCAGCATAGTTTTATTAATCCAATGTTTTCAACTTGAGCTGTCCAAATAGAAGTTAACTTCTAGACCAGTCAGAGCTCATACTTTGCATTTTCCAGTGAAAATCTTTTCTCTCTTTTTATAGTGGAATGCCCACATTTATTTTTTTTATCTTATGGTACCCACTGATGGTACCAATGGAAAGCACTGCCTTAGTACGTGATCCTCTCTTCTAATAGTGTGCTTATTATGGTAAAGCAACAAAGAACAAATCATCCTCAAATACTGATAAGGCAATTTAAATAGGGACATATACATCTCCACAATAATGCTTCATGTTTTCTCCAGTGAAAGGAAATATATCTGTCTCAGTTCTGATTAAAATGTTAGAAAGTGGAAGTCATTATTATTATGGAAAAAAATAAATTGAAACAAAGTGAGATTCTTCAGATCAAGGTGATTATCTCAGAAAATATGTGTGTGAAGTCCTTAGAGATGTGGAAGACTGTGAAAAAGAAATGGCACACAATTATTTATTATCCCTAGCCACTTGGCTATCTTATGATGACAATTCATATACTTGCGTGTATTCTTATTACTTATTTGTCACATTGCGACAGATAGCACAGCCTGATATGTATTTTAGGTAAATGTAAAGAAAAATCCACTATATTATGAAAAATTTAATAACTTTTCTCTCACAGAAAGCAGCATGAACATCTGTAACCTGTTCTTTGAACAACAGCAAGAGGAGGAAGGAGAACATTTTTAAAGAGGTAATTTTCTCAGGCCCTGAAACATTGTGGAAAACACAGAAGAATTATGCTTGCTGACTGATAATTCAGATTCGTGATCTCATAACTTATTTTGTTGTATTGTCAGATGTTATAACACTGTATTATGGCTTTCTTGCAGTCCTGTGCAGCTTTTTTAACAACAACATCAACCTGATGTTTGTTCAGTTTGTGCTTATGTATGAGACTGCTATTGTCTCATATGTGATAAATCAGTCGTTTTGCTTAAAAAAAACCAACAACATAGATAAACTGAAAATCAAAATTTAATGCCAATCTTAAAAAGTTGGGTGTTACTCTTTATAACTATTTCTTTATATTCCTGCTTAACTGGTTAAGACAACAGAAACTTTTATTTGTGATAACTAATTCAAACAATGCATTTACACAACATAATTGGACTTGAGTGCCAACTTTACCCATGCTGAAAATGCTGGGCCAGCTCCTTTAAACAAGTTGTTTTGTACTGAATATAGGGCTATCAAATACAAATAACTTAAATAGTTCACCTCCTGAATTCATCAGAGCAATATTTATTCACTTTATGTGCCATAGTTTATAGTGTGTTACATTCTGAAATGGCAGCTAGCAGCATTCATCATCCTGATCACCCAAAATCTGCCTCAGTCATATCAATAAAAGCGTAAGATCTGTTTTTTTGGTACGTGCTCATCAGAAAGGTATGTTTCTGTGAAGATTTCTATTTTATATAATGTGTGTGCCATGAGTTTGGAGCTAAAGTGGTTTTAAGGTGGTTGCAGTCTTAGGACCTGCAGACTAATCAAATGCTAGCAAATACCTCTTGAAATAACAGATTTGTACATTGTATTAATCAACATTCCCTTCTCTGTGTATTTAAATTATAGAAGTGGCATATGCTTATTGCCTTTTTATTTTTGCTACAGATTCTGAAATATTATTATTACTACTATTATTTAAAATCCAAAGTAGCTGCTATAAATGAAATGTTTTCTTCATGCAAACCATTCTGGTTTTGTCATCTGGAAAATAGAAATATTCTCATTTCTGAGAATGTTTTTATCCATTTTTTTTAGGTTTCTAGAAACCCCCTCAAAGTGAATTCAAAAGTTTATACATAATCTTTAACCACTTTTTTTTCCCAAAATTGTAATTATCTTTTCTTACTTCACACTGGCATAAAAATTATGGCAGATTAACTTGGAATTGCTGGAAGTTTGTATCAATTAAGTAGATAATGACAGCACACATTTTAAATTCACAGACAGCATCAAAATGGAAGGAAAGACAGCTGGAAAGACAGGATAAATGTCCAGAGTAACCTTGACAAATGGAAGAATAAAAAAAAGTTCTTCAATAAACATAAAATTATACATTTTTTGAGAGCTGTGCACAGATGCTTCCTGGATCACAAATTGAAAAGGAGACAAATCAGCTGAGTGCTTCCTTCTGCAACATTTATGATAGACAGATAAACATTTGGTCTGTTAAATAATCTTTTCATTCTTTTCAGTGCAGAATACTGGATTTTTTTTTTATTTTTTTATTTTTTCTGTGATCCTTAGTTTTAATTTTCAGCTTTAAGCAATGAGATCCAAATTCTTCCATTCACACCTGCCAGAAAACTAGCCTGTACAGTTTGCTTCAGTAGCCAACATGCTCTAACCCCTGAATGACCACTCAGTTTTATGTAGCCTTTTAACCTTTAGTTACTGCACTCCCTTTACCCCAAAACATGATGAGGATCTTGAGATAGTCATGAGTTTGCTTTTTCTCACACTTGATTTATCATCAGCCTGGTCTGGCTAACCTTGTGAAGGAATAAAAAATGTCAGAGTTAAAGTCATAGTCCTTTTCCAATGACATAATTTGGTCTAGGATTTCACCTAAGGATATAAAGGGATTAATCGTGCATCACATGGCAGCACAAAGCTGCTGTGAAATTCACATTATCCAACCTGTGATCTGTCCAACCACATGGCCGTGTGGAAGGAAGATTTCACAACTGCTCCATAAATGTATAATTAACAACATAGATATATCTCTCAATAATGACTGGTCAAGTCCCTTCTTTTCAGTCCATTGATAAAATTATGTACAAGAATCAGAGGGTGCAGTAAGACAAATAACACTGATGGTGAGATTGGGAGGAGCACATTGGAACACCAGGATTTCAGAAAGAAATGTGAAAATGTGGAAAAGTTCCTAGCACTCAGCTCTTAGGTCATTCCAGGTACAGAGAGAGGATGCGAAAAGCCATAAAAATGTGGTTAGAGAAAGAGAAGGAAGGAGCTTCCAGAGAAGATGTGTCAGCAGGACTTGGGCACACAGCTGTAGGTAGAAATGGGGTCTGCTACGCAATCGGGAGCAGAGCAGCACAACTTGGAAATGAGTTCGGGCTGTATAAATGAGGACAAACACCTGCAACTGGGCTTGACTGAGGTCTCAGTGCTTTATTCAGAACTGAAGGCAAGACAAATAAGAACCTTTTTGTGACATTCAGAACTGTGATATACATCCCTACTTTGTTGCTTCATTATGCAGCTGTGTAAAGATAATTGAGAGAACTATGCTAGATTTTTCATCAACAAGCAATAAAATGTGATAAATATGTTACACGGAATGGCAAATGTTAGAATTAATAAGCTGAAATGCTGGCGAATTACTGTTTATATACTTGACATGTAATAATTGCTTCATTTATCATCCGAATCTGGAAAACTTAAATAGCAGGCATTTATAATTAATTTTCTCCTCTTGCAAGCTGCAATTCATTCCACAGTCAAAGGAGTCAGTGTTAATTTCTTTTCTATCAGCCACAGGCCATAAGTTAATGCATTAAAGAAAAATCAGAACATTTAAAATAACAGTCTAATTAAATTATATCCTCTACTGTTGGAGAAAAACACACGATTCTTCAGGAGATAATCAGTCACCACAGTAAACACCATTTAGTTCTTCTCACAAATCTGTGTCGACCCAGTGGCAATTTTTGTCTGTCAAGAAGAAGAATTCACTTTACTGAGTAGATGAAGAATATTGACTTCAGCCTCATTAGCAGCTTCAAATTAGAATGACAATGGGAGTACGTTAAATAATAATTTTCTATATACCGAGTTTCCTTCATTATGCAGAAGAATATGCTTTACATAGAGTTTGACACAAAGCCCACGTTTCTGGTTTGTGCTTTCTAGCTGATCAGCTAGATAATGTCCTTTCCTTAGGGTTCTTCCTTTTTGATCAGCAGGAGCTTGGTACTGCTTCACTGAAATCAGTGAGGCAGGTGATGTTCATCTCAGTTCAGAACACTGAAAGTAACTTGCTCCAAGGCTGAATCTATCCATGTCCTCAGGAGGATTTGGGGACTTCTAGATGGACCTCATCAGTTGAAGTGGCTGCACACAAAGCACTTTTCACCACTGGCAGCTGCTGTACCATGGAGTGGACTGTGAGAGTCTCATTAAAGACCTCGGCTTTTGTTTATTCAGCTTTGCTATTGAAAGAACAGCTGTATAGGTATAAGAGAGCTCTTTTGAGTACACAGCTGGGAAAAAATGAGAGAGGAGCTCTTTTGAGACTATCTTCTTTTCTGTGGCAATCTGAATTCAGGTGTCCAATAAAAAAATGCCCATTTCTCTATGCGTAATAATTTAGCCTGAACATGTACCTGTTAGAGCTGAAAAATAATTAAGGTGGTATTTTTTTTCTTCTGTTAGTAGGTGTTCTTGTGCCGTAAGTATTCTTAGTTTCTGACAAGATTGAGTACATCATGTTTATAAAATCCACTTTTGTATTTTTCTATTTGCTTTTAATGATGTTTTTCTGCCTAAGTGCTAGCAAAAATCTTGAAATACTAAAGATCAGTGTATTTCATAAGATGAAAATAATGAATATTTCCTCGTGTATGGACATTGATAATTAGTTCTCAGTACAATTTTAAGAATACCTTTTCAAGTGTTTTTAAATTTAAGATCTTCAGTGCAAAAGAACATGTGATTTCTCTTACTGTTCCCCACCCTAATTAGTAACTTAATTCCATCTATAGAACTAAGCAGAGCTGACAGGCTACAGATTCTTCTGCATTCTTTTTCACAAGATACCACTGAGGTCAGGGGCTTTAAAAGGGATAGAAACTTGTCTCCTTTGAGATGCATTCCAGCACCTTTCTCACAGAAAATTAGGAAGGTCATTCATTTACGTAGGTTATTCCATAGTCCTCCCTTTGGAATTTAAATTCTTATGAGAATTCTCCCAATACTTGCTGGCCTTAGGAAAAGTCAGATCGAACTGCACTGGAGGTATATGAGACTCAAACTTCTCAGGCCCCTGCTCCCACAGCTGCTTAGACATTTTGCATTAAAAGTTCATGGGAAACAATCAACAGAAGCCTCTCAAGGAGAACTCTGCTTTCTCTTCCCAGTGGAATGCCTTTGCCATTGGGCACTTGGATCAGACCCTTGTGCTCTCTTGCCCTGCCCAGAGTGGACAGTGGAGAGAGAAGGGGAGTTCTCCCCTTCTTGTCTGCACTGAGGATGCTCACCTGGCTCCATGCAAGTCAAGCTAGGACAGTATGTTTAAAAGTGAGTGGAAGACATTGGGGGAAAAAGAAAAAAGGAAAAAAAAATAAGCCAATTGCCAACACTGAAAGGGATATTTTCAGCATCTAAATCCCAGAGATCATTTCAGGCATGAAATCTAATTTTATTTAAGTACCATCTTGTATCCCTGGCTTAGCTCTAAGGTTAAGTGAGAGAGCATGCAAGCATTTCTTCATCACCAGCAAAGGCTTTTTATACTATTCCTGCCCCCTGCCTTGTCAGGCTGAGTTGTCTACAGCTGCAATTTCAGCCCCTGGAACAGAACACCTAGAAAAAGCTATAGTAATGTTCAGCACTGGCACATCCTCGTTCCTTTACTGATTATGACAGAAATCACTTATGGTTGTGTTGAAGAGCTTGTGAAACCGAGACTCACTATGTCTGAAGGCAATGCATTCAGCCAAAGGGAAAGTCAATCTAAATCAATTTTTCCTGACAAAAACCCTAGTTTCATACAAACAGGCATTTTGATCATGAGGTTGACTGGACATCCTAATTATGACTAGAATATCAGGGCTTTTTACCCACTGACTGTTCATTAAGCTTCAGAGAAGCGACATAAAAAGTTACAATTGGTGAAACCATGAACAAGAAATTTCTCTTGAGTTATATGGAAAATGAAACTAAAGTTAAATTTCTAAATACCATTCATAATGCACATATATTAATAATAATTAATTTTAATCAATTTGTACCTGTATTATAACTCCATTACAATCACACTAATTGTGTTGAAGCAATGTGCCTGTACTATAATGGTGCATTTGTTTTCTTTTATTAAGAAGGTGATGTAATTATGATGAAGTGTTTGAGCAACAAGATAACCACTATATGCTGCACAAGTCTAGCCACATCCATAGTCATAAATAATTATACTTTTCACTGCAGAATATCTTTGGGCTTCTCCAATAAGCAGCACAAAAAGTGCTTCAGTCTTCTGGTTAATACAGGTGGAAGGAAAACGATTTTCTGATTTTTTCAGAAGCAACAATTTCCCTTGAGGGAGAGAATGTGGGATGGAATCATCTACCTCCATTATTAAGGATCCTGTTTCAAGGCTTTGTTCTGTAGATTCACCAGTACCTGAACTTATAACTCCTTATTCATTCAAAGTGAGTTGCACCACAGTGATGTTATTAATGGGAGCTTTTGAGATTATTCTCACTCTGACAAGGTCTTCCATATTTGACCTCAAAAACTACTGTGCAAATGTGGGCAATTCTTTAAAAAAACTTCTAGTGAATCAAAATGTTTTGGTTTAGTCAAAAAAGTAAGTTTTTTCTAGATAAATAATAACAACAGCAACAAAAAAGGAAATAATTACCGATATAATCAGTTAGTCATTGTTCCCACACTGAAGATTAACACATTCCTCAGCTTTTAAGAGTGCTTGGAGACCAAATCTACATACGAGCAGAGTTCTCCTATAACTCAAATCCTGCTGTCGTAGGAAATTCAGTTTTAGCCCTGAGATCTGGAAAAAAAAATCACATTACAACATAATTCTTTAAAAATTAAGAAGTAAAAATTTCTTTTTACTGGGCTTATTTTAAGCCAGTGATAGAGAGTAAGCAGGCAAAACTAAATTGAGATAGGACCCCTTAGTTTTTTTCTGAGATCATGATTCATGGAACCACAATGAATATAGCTGTTGGTCACAAAAAGTAGCAAAAGAGTTTACCGATTGGTGCATCTTAACTACTGGTGCAGATGCACTCAGATTTCCTGCACATGTCTGCTTCTGTCAAAGTTATAATTGCACAGAGCTCTCCTTAGAGAAGTAGGTAAAAAATACCATATTTTAAATAAAATGTATCCATATTCTTCTAAAGTGTTCATTCTCCTCTTTTTTTAAGGCTTTTATCAAAAAGAAAAAAAATCAAATTAGTTTCCTTCAACTCATCATTGGCTGTTTTTCATACTTTTTTGTATCTTGTTTTTGTCTCTACAGGTGTTCTTCTGTGACAGTTCATTCTCTCTGCCTCTCTCCCTCCATGTGTTCTCCACTTCATGTTTTTCCTCCATGTGAAAGACTGTTCCACCTTAACTCAATTTCCCTTTTCCGATTCTTCTTGTTCTCTTCCTTCCTCAGATTATATTCTTTCCTCTACCTTTAAATTAATAGTAACAGGGTTTTGAATTTTTGTTGTTGTTTTGTATTTAACTCAATAAAAAGAGACAAATAATTGTCTGAAGAAATAATTAATTTGTAAAAGCTAGCTCATAGCAGTTGCCAGGCAACAGTCTACATTATCATCAGTCAGTTAATGGTTGGCTTAATTACTGTCTTAATAAGTATTGTTTAATCTTGAGCTGTCTCCTATAACACAGTTGTAAGGCAAAGCCCACTGTGCTGCAGTTTGAGGTCTCCGCTCATGAAAGATGACAGTAACAAGGTTTGATAATTGCCCCCCACAATACAAACTCTCTTACATTATGTAAGAAAATAATCCATGGCATAGACACTTATACAGGACACGAACATTCACAGCAACATCTGCATTTCCAAAGGTACTTGGACACCTGAGCTGACTGACAGACAGAGAAACTCATGTGCGGAAGTTGTGCACAAGTTTTGCTTTTGGTCTTCTGACACCATAAAGGCCGATAGTTCATGTTGAGCTTGTGAGTGCCAAAACTGCCTAAAATGCAGGTTTTAACTAACTCTAAACAAAGTAATATGTAGGCCTCAGTGCTTTCCCATTAATTCAACTTTAGAAACTCATGGCCATGTGCATTTAACAGATTTTGTCATACTCAGTTATAACAGTTGCTACTCATTTTATTACTGATACAAATGGCTGCATGAAATAAACACATTTTAGGAATGAGAATCCTTTATGTAATTGCTCATAGCTCTCTACTATATAGTCTACTAGTATGAAGCAATCATCTTAAATTGCACACTTAACCAGGACAGTGGAAGAACACATTGCTGAAAAAAAATGAGCTGAGCTGTTCAGCAAGGAATGTAGATGACACCAAGCTGAGTGGTGCAGTTGACGTACTAGAGGGAAGAGATGCCAGCCATGGACCGAATTGAGAGGTGGGCCCATGCCAACCTCATGGATTTCAACAAGGCCAAATACAAGGTCCTGCACCTGAGGTGGGGCAATATCAACCCAGACTGCGAAGAGAAGGGCTTGAGAGTAGCCCTGAGAAGAAGAATTTGGGGGTGTCAGTTGACAAAAGACTCAACATGAGCTGGCAATGTGCTCTTTCAGCTCAGAACCTGGGTTGCATCAAGAGAAACATGACCAGCAGGTTCAGGGAAGTGATTCTATCCCTCTACTCTGTTCTCATGAGACCCCACCTGGAGTACTGTGCCCAGTTCTGGGGCCTCTGAAACAAGAAGGATGCATAGCTGTTGAACTGTGTCCAGAAGAGGGCCACAAAGATGGTCCGAGGGCTGGAGCTCCTTCCCAAGAAGAAAAGACTTTGGGGCTACCTTATAGTGACCTTCCAGTACCTGACGAAAAAATAGCTGTGGAGAGACTTTTTATAAGGGCATGTAGCAACAGGAAGAGGGGGAATGGCCTTAAACTGGAAAAGGGTAGAATTAGACTAGATTGTCATGGTTTTATGATTTTTGGTATTGGTATTCCACATCATAACAACATGTAGTGCATTAAGAGTTAAAGAGTTAATACTCCAACTCCACAGATCATTGATATTTCCGGGTATACCTGTCTCAGAAGAGAAGAACTATATTCCCCAGAAGACTTTGCGATGCTTTGCATTTTTACGTATTTTCCGCTCAGAGGGAAAAGATAAAAACCCTCTGCGATCACGGGACACTCTCTTTCCTTCGGGATCGACTCAGCAGTGGGTGCTCGCTGCCGTATCGCCTTCAGCGTTAGCGTAAGGCCTTCGGTTTATCGGACACTCTCTCTTGCTCATTTTATTTGATTTATTAGCTTCAATTCCAATTATATTGTATTATATTGTGTTATTTTGCTTTCTGATATCTTATTTAGTAAATTAGCTTTCCTCCTCAGATCGTTGCCGCTGTTTTGTTTCTAGGCCCATCTCCCTTTTTTCCTTTTCCCTTTTCCCCCTTCCCCTTTCCTGGGGCGTGGGTCTGTGGGTCCCCCACACCAATCGTCACGGAACCGGGCCGATCCAGCCCGGTAAACCGTTGACATAGATATTAGGAAAAAATCATTTATTGTGAAGGTGATGAGACTCTGGAACAGGTTGCCCAGAGAAATTGTGGATTAAAGGCCAGCCTGGCCAGGGCTTTGGGCAACCTTGTCTAGTGGGAGATGTCACTGTCTATAGCAGGAGGACTGGAACTATATGATCTTAAAGATCACTTCCAACCTAAACCATTCTACGATTGTTCGAAACTTTCTCAAGATTTTCCTAATCTACTTTACTTGAAGAGAAGTGAGGAAATTTCAGACGAGATGTGAAACGGGATGCTTAAGCTGGACTTTGGAAATCTAGCCAAAATTGCTGTCCAAAATATCTTTACACATCAATTACCTAAGCTCAGTGTATGCCTGCCTGATCTACACTTCAGATGTTTGAATTCTTCCATTGCAGGCTTAAAACTAATTTGACCTGAACACTTTTTCACCTCTGATCATGTGAGCTCATAAATTTCCTACTTTTACAAACATTTTTATACAACTCAACACATATGGTCCCTTATCACAGAACTGTGGCCTGAAGAGTTTGTCTCCTTGAATCTAAATATTTTGAATTCTAGTCTAGCGTCAAAATACTGGGGGACTGAACATATTTAAGACCAGCAGAATCAAATCTCCCTTTTCCACTCCTTTTTTAGGTGTTAGCTAATCAGCTAATTAGATTAGCTTCCAGGATGATATGAACCAGCAGGAAATCTACTTGCATGGAGTGGCATGAT
This sequence comes from Oreortyx pictus, assembly GCA_036925125.1. Lineage (NCBI taxonomy): Eukaryota > Metazoa > Chordata > Aves > Galliformes > Odontophoridae > Oreortyx > Oreortyx pictus. The sequence goes on along the minus strand of JAUPFR010000001.1, from coordinate 66,201,343 downwards.
TCCCATGATTTCTGATGTTTGAAGTTTACAAGATGAATGCTTTTAGCCAGGAAAAATCTTGTGTTATTACTAAAGAGGCAAAATATAATTGACCAAAAAAAAAAAAGTAAATTCTTGCCGTTTTCCTCCAGATTTAATCTGTCAGAGAGTATTCATCTCATGGTAATATTTCCTTTCTAAAAGTCAGGTTTTTGTCTTTATTGTAAGTTATACAATCAAAGCTAATATATATTAATATTTAATAGTCTCTCGTTCCCCAAACAAGATAGGAATCAGTTATTAAATATAATAAAAACATGTTGTTGTTTTTTTCTCTAATATCAGAAAGCTAATACCTACAAAATATTTTTCCATTAAAAAAAAAAAAACAACAAACCTAGATACTTTGACTCATACTCCTTTGTTCCAATATCATATATTTTTTTCCACTTTGATGGAAAGTTTCATTTACTTAGAATAAAATAGTCAAATTTTTACAAAAATGCATATGCAAAGGGTATTTGGATGTCTTATGCTTTAAGCTGTTTTGAAAATAACCATCCATGCTCCTATATGCTATTAAATATGAATCTATGAATCTATGAATCTATGAAATGTCATGATATTTGGTGATAATTGTCTACTTTATTTTGTAATCAGACATATTTTATAGATGTTCATCCCCATACATCTCCAGTGAATATTCTGAAATGTAAAGCTGAGAATCAGTCCTTGATTAATAGAAATAAATAAACAAATGTTGTATTTTCTGCGTTTAAGATTGCATTTTTTTTCACTCTATTTCTTTAGCAAAGGATGATTTTGTCCATTAAATGAATGAGAACTCTCAAAATAAAAATGTGGCCTCAATAATTACCTTAAAAAACCCAGGCTTATTACAAATAAAAAGGAATGAGAAGAAATAAATTCATGATACGATGCTTCACATGATTTCAGCTATTAATGACAAAGTCTTCATACCCTCTGTCCATTACCATACATGTCTGGTCCAATAAAGTGCTTAATTTATTTCTCACTGGAATATAATATTTAAAAACTTAGATGTTTTGATGATTGTAGAAACAAGATGAAAATGTAATAAATACAAAGTAAGGAAAGTGACTCTATGCTGTTAAAACAGAAATTTTTGAGTGGCTATGGTAATTTGATAAATAATCTCCTTTGAAAGGTTTGATTTATGAACAGTGAATCCCCTGCAGTCTTCAAATTTTTTGCATCTACTAATTTCTACTAATCATTTTCTCGTGTCATTGTGACATTGATTTACACAAGCAGATTTTAGCTGAGCGTATCAATTAGTACATAGTATTAAATGCATAAATGCATTAAATGCATAGCTCATAAAAATGCTTCACAATATAATTTGTCTCAAGATACTGCTGTTCAGAAGTGGCCATTGTTGTGCTATAAAACAGCACGATTCATAATGCCTTTTAGCAGAAAATCTATTCATATTTCTAGTCAGTGCCAAAATAAAGATTCCACCATCACAAATAAATTACGGCATTGCAGTATGTTACAAGTTGCCCAGAAACGCTTACAGGATACATAGTGAACATGTGAAGGTAAGAAATGAGACCAGTAATGCAAACTTGAAGAGAATTTGTCTAATACTTGGTCAACAGTACTCTCATGATCTTGCACACATAGGTGAATGAAAAAGAGCATTGATCACTGCTGGAAGACAGCTGTAGCAGCTGCAGAATGTATCACAGTTGTTTACATTAATATGTGAGGCTATAAACTCAAGGGGCTGAGGAGAGGAGGTCATTCAACCAAAGTTATTAAGCAGAGTGGTAATCTTAAACACTTGTATAGGAGAGGCATTTGGCAAAGCAACAAAATATATCTGACATTAATAAATCAGATTACAGAACCACAGTTTGGAACTGACCTCCTGTTCCCAGTTATGTTCAAGGAAGTATCAATTAGAGCAGGTTACTATGGATTATATTCAGGCAGCGTGAGAGTATCTCCAGGGATGGAGATTGCACTGCCTGCCCATTCTGGTCTAGCCTCTGGCCATCCTCACAGTCAACTTATTTTTTTCCCAGTATCTTATGAGAACTTGTTTTGACTAGCTTTTTTCTTCTGCCTCTCATCATTCCCCTGTGGACAGCCAAGAATAAAATAGCTGTCTGTCTAGTCTGTAGAGTTAGATGGGATTCAGACTGCAGAATGCCTTCTTTGAATTTACATTAAACAGTGCACTTCTCTTAGTTTGATCAGTGTTTGTAGTCCACCTTTTTAGATTAGAAAGCTGATTTATCACAAAAGGAAGCCTGTTTATCCTTTGCTTGAAAGAGACATATCAAAAAGATAAAATTAGTTTGAAATACCAAAATCATCTTCTCTATGAAGCAAAGATCATGAAGACCCTTCATGATAGATGACAGAGTAAATATCATAAACAGAGGACATACCTGGATATTTCAGACTTCAGCCTTATCTGCCTGTTATTTTCAGCACTGGGTGGGAAGTCTAGAAGGGAAGAAAAACATTTTTTATCTCTAAGTTTTGGTAAACCATTTTAAGATATCTGTAGTCCTGAAACTTATTTCTGATCTTGAATAATATTTCAAAGTGAATTTTTCATTAAAATATTTTAGTTTTAACAAGCCAGGGTTTTCTAAGGTTTTGCATTCTATGCAGGTCACTCTGAAGACCTCAAACAGATCCAGTCTCCGAGGTGAAATGGAATGTTGAATATTGAATTTAATTTTAAGTATCTCATTATCAGAAATCAAGCATAAAATCTGGAAAGAATTTTGAGAGCAGCAATAAAAGTAAATTAGCATGGAAAAACTGATGACTATCACATCTAAGTAACTTGGCTAAGAGAAACAGAGAGAATAGAAATGTACCTTTGCAAATATCTGGAGAGCATAATCATCAGCAGTAATTCATTAATTAAGCTCTACTAAACCACATAATTGTATGAACTTTCAGAGTTACTCTGGATTTGTGGAGTATTAAAAAAAAATTCTGATAGAAAGCAATAAATCAGGGAATGTGGTGTACTATTAGAAGAAAACAAAATATGTTGAACACATGGAAAACTTATTGAAGTTTAATTGTACCTAACCTGTGTACAGAGTAAGAGATGGTTGTTTGCAAATGTGAACTCTGATGAGTACCAGAATTTTTTTTTTTTTTTTTTTTTTTGCAAGAAGATTCAAAATTTTGGACAATTGGAAAGTTCCTCAGTATAAGAGTTTGAGATCTTACCTATCATGAGCAGCCTAGCAACCTAAACAACATTTTGTAAATTAAAAACTTAATGTTTGGCAGTGAATTGCATGGTTTAGATAAGATGACTGTTATCTTATTCTTCCACATTAAATGGCATTTACAGAAATTCAGTCATGAAGTCTGTGTTTTGTGGTTGTTTCAGAGATGGCTAAGTATGTCATATTTATTAAAGAAATTCTAACTGAAAATTCACTAATATTTGGGAATATATTTTGTTTTATTATTTTTTTCCTCTGTATTTGATGGCATATATACACTTAATATTTAAAAGGATCAATAAAGCAGTTTTTACCTGATTTAAGTAACAGAGGAAGGTAATATGGGGTAAAACAATATCTGAGATAGTTTATATCTTACTTAGAGGAATGACTTTTGCTTCAGACTTGTCCATTTTGCAGTAAGGTGAATTAATAGTCAAATCTGATGTTTACATTGGTAAAGGACAAATGATCTGAGAGAAAAGCTTTTAGACCTTTAATAGATGTATATATATATTTTTTTTTTAATGTCAAAAATTTTAATTTTTTTTTAAGTTAAAATTTGAAGTTATAATTTCTCCCCAATAGTTGATCTCTAAATTTGCATTTGAAAGATTTTATGGAGTTTGACTTCCCAGAGATCAGACAGAGTGAATTTTGTCCACATGTGTTGGGAAGTAACATCAACATCTAAAATAGTATTTTAGACAACTATTTCTCACCAGCAGTTTTACTTGCCTTTATACACTCACAGTATTGCCCATACAGTATTTATGATTTAAAGAATTGATTAAGATTTTGATACTGACAAAAGTGAAGTCAGAGACAAAAAGATTTTCTCAAGGTCCCTCTTCTTAGTCTTTGGGTATTTCCATTTAAAACTGTCAGCTTATATGAATTGTTCCACTCTTTTGTGGAAAAACTCTTTATAAAATTTATTCATTCAGTCATAGAATCATAGAATGATAGAATATCCCAAGTTGGAAAGGGCTCAGAAGGATCAGCAACTCTAATTCCTGGCTCCACAAAGATCTACTCAACATCTTCTGTCTGAGAGCATTGTCCAAACACTCCTTGAACTCTGGCAGCTCAGGGCCATGCCTACTGTCCTGCGGTGAAGATCTTTTTACTAATTCCCAACCCCCACCCTCCCTTGGTGCAGCATCATGACATTCCCTTTGTTCCTTCTCTCACTACTGACATGGCTAAAACTATTGCTTTCATTTTCTTGTCCAGTTCTTTCCTATCTGATTTAAGATTTAGAATGAAATAGTGCTCTTCCATATTTCTAGCTTCATGTCTCTTAGAAGGAAAATTAATAACTAGAAATTTCTGCAATTTAATGGAAGTGTTATATCTATAATTACAACGTAGATTTTGTTGAATGAAGGAAAAACAGATTCAAATTTTCTGTAATGGGAGGAAATAATCTCATTCAGGAATGAATAAACAAGAAAACATTACTTCACAGGCGGGTCACAAGGTCAAATTTTGGAGTAAGTTGCTTGTGGAGGTTGAAATATCTCTTTCCAAGGATCTTGAATCTTATTTGTTGAGCAATGAGAAAAGTGAGGAGAGGGGTAGAGCAGGGGCAATGATGACTGTAAGTCTGCTTAGTGTCTCTGCTAAAACAATGTACTGCTTTACTTCCATGAGCCAGCTGTCCTTTCATCAGAAACCATTTTCTTTTGAACATCAGAACTCCTTTAAGATGAAAATGGCAAAGTGAATGTAACCATTGAAACACCAGTGGAACACACAGCTATTTTGTCTATATGTTTTGCTTTCCAATGTTCAGAGCCTCTCAACTACTCAAAAACTTAGGAGAGAAATGGTAAGAAGGGGCAAATTTATCCAGTTAGAGGACACAGAAATGTGGTAAGAGATGTGCTGTAATACACGGTACAACAACACTAAAGTCACAGCACACAAGTCAGAGATATTTATTGTTATAATTATAGCCTAATATGTTATGAAGTTTAAATCAGCAATGGTAAAGAGAAAAAAACAAACACACCAAAAGAGGGTGTTGCAATTAAAAAGAGCAATGGTCGATTACTAAATTAAACATTTTAAAATTAGCCCTACAATCCGTTACAGTTTTATGTCATGTAAATATATTGATAGAATTTAACAAAGATATCGAAGTTTCTTTAGTTTGCTGAGATAGACTTGACATCGTGCATCTTGACGACTACCCCGGCTCTCGGATTACACAGCAACAAGCAAAATGGAAACACTGCCACCTCGTGTCTGAGCTGACGCCAAAAGATGCTCAACTCCAGGTGGAAAGATCTGAGTACGTTGTCTATTGCGAGAGAGGAGCTATTGAGATTCTAAATCTGAATTTTTATACGGATCTGCACAGATTTAGAATAAATATACACAAACAACAGTGTACACAGAGTAATCATAGTAATACATCTAAGAATGTGAAGATTATATATATATATAGTCACACAGCATGCTCTGGAAACTCGATTTTATATGTACTTAGGATTGCTATCCCCAGACAAGTTATCAGTTGCAACTATAGCCATAAAACTGTCGTTTATAATAAGTTTTTATGTATTTATTGAGGCTTTTTTTTTTAATTTAAGATAGTTAACTTACTCCAAAAGAAATGTCAATGCTATAAAAACAGTTCAGCTGTGCAGACGCTTCCATAAATTTTAATACACATCTCATTTAACAAAATTTTAAAATGTTGTGTTACTTTTTCCAGAGGATATCAGGTTCAGTGAAGAGAGTTTTAATGAAATGATGGTGTTCTGCAAATAAAGCAAAAATCTGTTTATTTTGCAATGTAAATTCTTCTTTTATGGCAGTAGTTTGGCAGAAAGTGTACTTCAGAGAATTCAAATAGGGAGGATTAAATCATCTCATTTTAGTGACTCAGCTTTATTCAAATTAGCAGTTACAGTAGCTTTCAAAGTGTTTTATTGCTATGAGCATGCACTAATCCAGACAAGAGCTTTCCAGTTAACTGCACCAGGACCATTAATGCATATCTAATTTGGACATGAATTATTCAGTTCCCATTACTTTAGGCATTATTAAAAACCTTTAGCAAGTCAGGTTGGTGGATAAGAGAAGATAAATTATTTTGCCACTCTACAAATGCACAGCATTTTCAATAGAGTGATTACATTGTTATGAGAGATGGAGTATTTGCTGATGATTTATAATATTAAATCCTTATAAAAATATGTGAGGATGTATAATCACCACAGTCACACTTAAGGTCAATTCTGATAATCACCATTGCTGAGGCTCTGTTGAAGTATGACTGTCCTATGAAACTTATTACATAAGCAAGCCCTTCAAGAAACCCAATCATTTGAGACTTGAAATTCTTTGGTTTCAAGGAAAGGTAGCCAGAACTGAATTCCTGAAGTGATGAGTGAAAGCAGCAATGAGGATTAATGACAGGATCCTTTTGAACTACTGAAGATTTTGTTTGAATCTGTGAAACCACCTTAGCGGTGATTAAGCTTAGGGTCTTGGGTAATTACATTCTGAAAGATGTTGGTTGTCCTTCACTGAAGGCAAACTTAGAAGTCATCAGCATGTCGGAACATCTATGGACTGGAGAGGAGCCTGGCTTTTGGTCTGACTTCTTGTGGATATTGCCAGGCTTTTTATCTTTTGTAACTGGTATGAAATGCCAGTTCAGAGCCAGTTCTATTATGACTTACACAAACCATATCTAATTCAGTTAGCCCTTACATTACTCTTTTGTCCAAAAAGAAAAAAAAAAAGAAAAAATCCTTTCAATTTACTCTAGAAATATTTTTCAACAACATTCCTCTACTGTAGTTCATCTGCTATCTCTAAAAATAACAAGAATGGTATCAAGACTTCATTTACTTATTTGTCCAATCTACCCTCGAAGACATATAATGCCTGCAAAGACATTTCTGTTCTGAAAATAGGGTTGCTGATCCTCAGTCTTTCAGAAGTTTTGGAAGTGTTCTATTTGAGTTTGTTCACAAGGAAGATTCTTCGCAGAAAATTTTGACAATATGGAGATTTATTACATGTCTTCCCCACCACACTGAGGTGGAATAGTTTCCAGGTAGCCACTACAAGAATTCCTGAAATGGGAATGACTGAAGTAAAAAGTCCCCAAAAAGGACTGGAAGGTCAGTAATATTTTCCACTTCAGGACAACTGAAGCTCATTTCTCAATTGGTTGAGATGTGACAAGGAAGGAAAAAGAAATGACGACAGTCTCTCCGTGTGTGCTGTTAAATTGCTTCAAACTTTGTTCCTTGACATTTTGTTGGCTGATAAGAAGATACACCTAAGAATAAAATACACATGTGGGACATTTATTTGTCATACCATCCCTGACAAGTGAAATTTCCCATTAGACTATAAATACAGAACAGCTATGAAAACCTAGACAACTTATTATAAGCAAGTATAGTCTGAGCTAGGAAAGGAAAAGCAGTTATTTTGGAAATTGAGTCTCAAGGCTTTAAATAACTTCACAGAAAAATTAAGAAGGTTCTTTATACTAACCATATTTGTCTAAAGTGAGTAGTACGAATTTATTTATTTAGTGTGGGTCTCGTCAAAATACAAGATACTAACAACTTTCTATTTATTCAATAGAGAGAAAAGACAATTACTGGTAATATGTACTGTTATCTTACTGACACAAATGCAAATGTGAGATCGGGTCATCCCCAAACATGTAAAGTTTGCTTGTCAGTATAAAGGAAGTCGTAACGTGGTTTTAATGTTTTGGCTGTGTCAAAATACAGACATTAAGAACAAATTTGGGCAAAATCTTCTGTAAGTGAAACAATACGAGTCAATATACTGACTCTGAAGTTAATTAGGCTGTAGGATGTCTTGTCCTATCCAACAACAATGGTAGGCATATACAAACATTTTATAACCAAGTTATAGTACAGAACACTTTGTTAAACAAGTTGCCTGGAAGTTTGAAATAAAATTTTATTTTCCAAACAATGCTCCCATGTAAAAAAAATTAAAAGGAAAGTTTATGTAGTCATCTTATGTCAAAAGGAAGGCATGTATTTCAGTCACTGAAATCAACATAATTCCTCAAGTGGGTACCAAAGAATAATTTAACACAACTGGTGGTCTGTGTTTAAGAAAAGCAAAACAGCAGGGATCCTGCAGGTCAGGAAATAGCGTGGGAAAACCTGCTGGTACTATGTACGGCATCTTCTTTTCAATGAACAGCAATTTCAAACAGTCATTTTAAAGTCATCAGTAAATACATAAAACATTTCAGAGGAATTTTCACTTTAGTCAATTAGCAACAGAGATGATAAACGATTTCCAGTACTACTGTTACTGGATAAATGATTGCATTTTGATACTTAAGAAACAAAATGCGCTGAAATCTTTCTTTGTAATGAAGATCTGCAGTGATATGTTATATTCCTACAGTTATAAAATTTCATGGAAGCTTTCCTCTCTTTTCTAGTCCTACTCATTTAAAAAATATCATCACAGTAGAGGCAAAAGCTGATCAGCAAAATAAAACAGGGTAAATATGTGAAGGCATTCTACTTTTTTTTCACTACTTCTTGCCTTGCATCTATGGTAAGTACATATTTAGAATTTCTCTTAGGTCTGGTGCTTGAATCCAAGAAGTTAGATGGCCTTTACCCTTTACAGTAAGCCCAAACCTGAGTCTAGTATATCAAATTAACATTGAAAAATAGCACCACATTATCTTTATCCAATAACATGTTAAATAGACAGAATCCTTCTTTTTCAGTGTACTTTTTTTGGATGGCAGGTTTAGTATGAATCTCTAAAATAACATACACAGTTGACTCAAACTATTCCACAGGGCTGTCTCTATTCCTACCAGAATTTGACATTTATAAGTTTATGTAAGGTCATCTTTCTCTGCAGGCTAAAAACTGCAGCAATGTCAGTTTTCCTACTTAACAAAGCTGGTTCCTGAAAGGGCAGGTGACTACAGGTTCCAATTACTTTCACATTACTTCCAAAAGAATTGAGAGTGGAAAGAAAAGATGTTATTTAAGAACACTTCCCATTTATCTGGGAATTTTAAACTTTAACATTATTTTAATTTGATAAGTAAGAATCTGTGCTTTTAGTAAAAAGAACAAAGATAAAGACTGAACTACTACTGAAAAGAAAGGAACAAAACATGCATAAGCAAAGGGACTTGCCCAAGGTCACAATCAGATCAGCTGTAGTGACAGCAATGAAGTGTGTGTTGATGGAGGGCAGTGTTCTGTGCCTACAAAAGAAAGGTACTTTTCCCCTTTTAAAGATCTGGAGTTCATTACCCTCAAGGGACTGTAGGAAGTTCTGATTCAGTTCTAGTGATATTTTCTGGAATAATATTTTTATGGCATTTATTTTTTTAGTATGATAACCCAAACCCTCTCTGCTAGGTAGCCATATACAGTATTTGAAAGTTACAGTTAGGTTGAATTTGTAATAATTCAAACATGATACACCTTTATGTAACATGTTAGATCTGTTTCTTTCAATTAGATTTATGCCATCAGGAATAACTTCCTCCTCCCCCTTCTCATTTTTCTGATTTACAATTGAATTAAAACAAACAAACAAGCAAATAAAAAGTAGACATCCCCCCCCTGAATTCGTAAAAAAATAACTTCTTTTTTATCAATTAACTTCATTTATGATTAAATATTTTTTCTTAAAAGCGAATGTTACTAAGTTTTTATTTACATGACACTACAGCATGGTAACATTTTAGTTTGAGTTTGTAAGATGGTGGTGCAATCACTTATGCTCTAAGAAAAGTCTTGCACATGATCTGCACTCATAGTTCTCAGTTCCTCCTTATCTATTTCCCTTGTATTTTTCTTTCTCCTAGTACATAGGAATACAGAAAATATCGCTCTATTTTCTCCCAAATTCTTATTTACAATCTCTTTGCTTCCACCAAAAGGAAAGCAAAAAAGAAAAATCCACCAACAAAAAAAACAATAATAATAATAATAATAATAAACCAATTTGCATTTGCCAAAAGCCTCAATATACACAGATCTAGGTGGGTTTTTTGTACCAATACTTTAACTTGCTCTCAGAATGTCAGCTCTCTAGCCTCTGCATAGAAGAAAAATAAAATCATAAATCATTATCAAAAAGACAGAACTGCTCATGAAACTATTCCACAAATTAAATTTGCTCATGAATGTGTATGACATTCCAAGATCACTTCATGTATTCTGTTTTCAGTTATGCCTTCTCTTTATTTTTTTTTGTTACTCTAATCAGATGCCTGTGTTTTTCAAGTGGTCTTGCAGCTCTCAACAGTTTTCAATGCCTAATATTGTGGTGTCACAATCTATGTTATAGAAGGTATTTTGCCTTGGTATGATCCCTGTCTGTTTTCTAAGATTAGGAAAATGATCAGAGCACTCCATATCATTCCATGCTTAGAGATTTTTCTCATGTGGAAACCAAAATATGGAGGAGCTCATACCTTTACCAGTTTAGATATATTCTAAAGTACTTGTGTTATAAAGCTGAATTAATTTGGTTTCACTCTATCTCCTGGAGGAGTGTAGCTACCAGCATCACACTGAGACTACAGTCCATCAGTTTTATCAGAGCCATCATAGTTCAAGAAGTTTCAAAACCGGGCCAAAGAGTGTCATACAGAAACACACATAACCCACCAGACAACATTTTTATGAAGACAAGCTTAGGAAGTAGAAAGAAGACTCTCTGGCACTGTAGTAGAATCTTTTACAGCAGTTTGTCCAAAGCAACATATTCCTTTCAGCTCAAATCAAACAGTTTGCCTGGCTGCTTATTCATTAACATGAACATTATTTCTCAGGTAAAATATAACTTCTACTCCTCTGGAGCACTGTCTTGCATCTGGAGAGGTCTAACAAGACATAGGCTAACATGCCTTCTGATATTTCTATGATGTTCTGATTTCTATGATGGATGCACATATTATTGGTCTATTTTTCCCTTTCAGGCTTTTACCATGTGTGATCTGTGATACTTCAAATGTTAAATACATTACATGTTAGATGCAAAAATATAAACGTGTGAATTCTTTTCATATTTTACATAGTAATAATAAAAGTGTCTTCAACTCATTTACCTGTGTTTATGTAGATTCTAAAATGTGGATGAAGTAAGGTAAGTAACAAGTCCTGCACCTCATCAATATAGTTTTGTTATGCAGCTGCATTAACATTCTTGTCTACAGGAACAGCTGTGGCTGTACTTCCAAATACAAAGTAGGTATATAAAGTAATTAAAATTCTATTTAAATGTGATTTTTTGCCTCATTATCAGCATAGTTTACGTGACCGTGCTCAGTGCAAAAGGGAAAAGGGATTCATTCACAAGGCAAACAACAAAGAATAGCCAAAGTTTTTTGTTTTTTTTTTTTTTTTAGGATAGAAAGAGGATGAAAATAATCAGTTATAGAAACAAAACAGGAATTTCAGGCTGAACAGAAAATGTTGAAAATGTTAAACCAACTCGATAACACTTTTCAACTTGCTGTAGATGCTATCTCTGAGTGTTTCCATAGGACTCCAAAGCTTATGGTCTTAATAAACAAGGAGAACTACTAATTTACTACTAATTTAAAGATATTTCCTACATGAATTCTCTATATACTCACCAACAAACTCTATATGAATTCAGACTAGAGGGGATTAGAGACTTGGAATTTAGATTTTCAGTCAAAAAAAAACCTTCGCGAACATAAAACTTGGCAACATAAAATTTGATTGCACAAAACTTCAGGAAACTTCATTTCACTTTTGGGATTATATTTCCATTTAAGTTTTCTATTTCCTATTCAGTTTTTCATTCATTCACTATACCAGAATGAGCTATTTCTGAGGCATAATACGAATGCCTCTTTTTATAATCTGTCCCGTGATAGAAAAACAGAAGGAAAATAACACTGTATGATGCCAGCAACTTCCAGTATTTTCTTCTACCACCATCCTTCTCCCATCTTATTTGAATTTCACAGCAAAAAAGAAGTACAACAGCTGCCTTCCGCTACTTTTGATATCTTGGCAGAATCAGATTAGTGGAAAACTCTGCAAATTGCCTGTTCTTTTATTAGCTGTAAGGGATACAAGGTTTTTTGATCTTCTAAGCAATAGCTTTAAGAAACAAAGCACAAAATAGACAGTGGAGACTAAGCACAGTTTCCTAAAAAGATGAAGTTGAGAAAATCTTGTGTGACAGTAGAGGGTATAGTGAAGTAATGGTTCCCACTCTGCAGTTTGCCTGCAGTATTGTGTAATGCATCAGACTCACATTACAGAGTCTTAAGTACAGTGAAGACATAGAAGTGCAAAAAAAATAAATACAAGAAACCAGATACAAAACAGTTATGTGCAGGGCTAGGGCTATAGATGGCATAGTTAGTAGACATCAACTATAATTGTACCTTGGGTATTACTGCTCTCCAGTCAACTATAGAGAAAATAAAATGATAAATGTGTATTACGATATAAAATGACCTTTACACAACATAGACCTGTTCCCACTTCTATTCAAATATACTACATGAACTCTGATATATTTAAGAGTATGCACACACTGCTATGAAATGTTTCAGATAAATCACCAAGTTCTGACTACATCCTACAGATATTCTAACAGCGGCTAATGCTACAGATGGAGTGAAAAAGCTTAGACAGCCATAGGCATGTCAGAATGTAATGAAATTTAATCAATAAATTAAATTTGTTAAATTTGTTAAATTCTGTATGCTGTAGGTAAATTGCAATTGAATATAAATGTTTGAATAACTGATTAGAACAGTTCAAAGACCAAATGAATTAAATGCCATTGCTTAGCAAAAATTTGAGCTTGCTGAAAGACATGTGGAGGTGATACATATTTTCCGCTGTCATGAAAATCTACAGAATTACAATTTTTTTTCCCCTTCTTAACAGAATTATTAACACATGATCTAATGCTTTTGTAGAATATCATTCAACTTCTATCAAGGATTTGGCTCTGACAGGTTATTTCACCCAGTGTAACTTTTTCTCTTATGACTGCTGTTTTAATTCCTGTTACCTTTGGAAAGCTATTTATGTGTTGCTCATGTAGCTAACTGTTAATGATCATTCTTCCTCATTTTCACTCCAGAATATTGATTCAATACAAGGTTAAAACTGATTCGATAGCATCAGATTTTTTTGGAAAAAATACCTAAAAAAAATTGAAGGAAAAAAACCAAAACAACAAAATTGGATCTGGAGCTACTGGGTAATTAATAGAGATATTTCTTCTTACTCTGGAGAAGAAAGTGTGCAGAGAATGTTGTTGCGGTTTAAGAATCACTACATTTCATTTTTCCTCTGTCTGCGGGAAAGTCACCCGAAAAGCTATGAACTGCTAAATTAAGTAAGGAAAGAAGGTATGAAGGTAATTCAACACTCAGTTCAAATATCTGTATTCTTGGCAATAATTGCACCTATAAGTAGAAAGTCTTGCAAGGTGTTATCTAAAAGAGCATAGGAAAATTTTCTTTTTTCAGTTTCCATGGCTCTTGGATTCCTCTGAAGGTTTTTATACTCCTGGAAGTTTAGGAAAGACTAAAGTTCTCTGAAAATGTAGATACACTGGCCCAATTTATTGCAGTGAAGTCTATGAGTGTCTTTGTTCAACTCTGTCACATTCGAGAACCCTTGCAAGATCTGTATTTATTGTTCTAAATGTGAGTCACTTCTAATTTACCTCCTATTTATTTTCATGCAACCCTCAAAAGATACAAAGAGCACAGTAGCACATTTTGACAGAGAAAATTTTCAGCTGCAAAACATTATCTTTCAACAGTCACTACCAATTAACTATGCATTTTAATAATAAACAAGAGCCTGCATGCCACTCGTAAAGATATGCGTAGCTGTCTGGAACATCCTCTTTCATGTCACTGTCGCCAATAGTGGAATACACCATGTACCTCTGCACTGTGCTCACATCCACTGTTTGGTCTCCATAAATGAAGAGTAAACATTGATGAATCTCAATGGAGGCAATTTTTCCTCCTGGAGGATTATATTTCCACCCTTTTGCTTAATCCACACTTCCATGACAGATGTCTTTTTGTAAGACTGCCCCTCTGCTGCCACCTGTCGCATGGCAGCAACATGTAACGAGATACTGGTGGGAAGGTCCAACTTCTACTGCTACACCATCTACATCTACCTCTAATGTTGTGGACCAACATAATAAAATAGGAGGCCTTACTTTTGGAGCAGCAGTCATCTATCTGTACATCTAAACCCTCTAATAATAGCTGATTTCCACAATTTTGAAGTTCATCTGGCAGGATCCCTTGAATGAATGCACTCTATGGTGATTTCAATAAGTTCAATTTGAGGTAAATTTTTCCACACACTTTCATGAAGAAACAATATCGATTATCAGTTTCTGTAATTATCTTGAAAGGCTTTTTTTTTTTTTTAATTTTTTATTACTAACAACTTGGTTGGTTACTTTTCACTTCATTATATTCATCAATATTCTCTGTTTTTCATTTAAGCAGATTCAGTGCCTCATTATTTTTTATTTTTGTTTTCATTTCATTTGCTGGTGTTTCTAATCTAGCTTTTCTAGAAGACAGAATCATCTCAAAAATTTACAAGGCTTCAGAGATTTTTTTCTTATTTTGACTGACAGGAAATCTTCAGGAGTTTTGGTTGTGAAGAACTGACAACTACATTGCTGAATCCTTTAGCAACTCTCAGATTTCTTCACTGACAAATTAGTAGGTTGTCTTCCCAAACTATATAGTGTCATCTTGGATCTGAGATGTACTAAAGCCAGAGAAGCTCTTCACTTAGGACCCACCAAATCCATCTGATAAATAGATAAGTAAAACAAAAGAACAAAAATGAAGAAGAATAGTTAAAATATTGATTGTGTAAAAGTGTATTTATTACACGCAAATTATTTTAGTTCTACTGGCAAATAACAATTTTAAACCCTTTGTAATGAGATGTGTAAAAAAAAATGAAATATAACTTCATTTTTATTTTTTTTTTAAATATATCAGTTACAACTTCCAGGCATAGTAATATTAATAACTATTATTTCAGTTTTGACTGAAATTTTAATGTTTTCAGAGAAAACACTACATATTGTATACTCTAAATAGAGTAATATAATCTAAGAAAAAGCTGTTCCAATTATTGAAATTATAGAGAAAATCATCACTTTTACAGGATATACCTGAATGGCATCCACATTTGAATGGTAAAAATGAAAACTAGGCTGAAGCTAACACATTGATGTACTGTAACTTTTGCATAGCCTATATATCTGTGTGCTCCTGCAGGGGAACATGGCCACATACTGTGTCACTTTAAAAACAGAAGGCAGAGAATATAACAGTTTACATCAGTATGTTTAAAATTCACTTAAGTGGGAAAATAATACTAAAAACAGTATATTCTGCCAAGCTCTCAGGCAAGAGTGACACATTCGTATGAATCAGTGAGCTCACGTTCAGAGCATGTTCATGACCTTTTAGATCAGCTAGGGGTTGGATGAATTACTGAGAGACAGCTAGATGCACCTAGTGTGTCTGAATGTCTCATTTGCTACCATTAAAATACAAAGTTGTGCTTTTTCTCTTTTCTGACAATTATTTATTTCAAGCATATGTGGTTCTAGCTTTCCAAATCACATCTATTTGTAACATAAACCAGGCCCAGCTATTCTGCACATATGGATTAAATTACCTCTTGGGACACCAATGAGATCTTAACTGTGATGTGATGATCATCAGATGGGTTTTACCCTTCTCAAGCACAAAGGCTTGAAGTATACATTAAGCCATAAAAATCCTATTTAGGGTAGTGTTAAAGGTCTAATGTATTCCTAGCAGTATTCAAGAAGATGAAATTTGAAGCTATTGATGACCAGAAGTTGGAAACTGAGTTTTTACTTTCCAAAGGCAATATCTTAAAAGAAAATCTGACATACTCACTCCTAAGAATGGACCTCGTAAGATTTATCAGCCTCAGATATATGCAGTTCGATGGGTATCAGGTATTTATGCATAGTAAATTTGTGATATTATGAAAATTGTTTTTAAATGTTGAGAAAACTGTAACTACTTAGGAACTGAAGTTACACTTCACTGGAAAAGATGGTGTCCTGTCACAGTTATGATTTGATATTTTGAAGAAAAATATGTTTTCTCTGTTAAAAGGAGATAGTATATTTCTGTCACAGTACAATATCATAATTCTTCCTGGCTGCAAAATTTGAACAGAAAGGAATGTTTTTTATTAGATACGTGATAACATTCTGATTTTTAAATTTTCATTATTTCATTATTTCATTATTTTAAACATCAATTTTTAAACAAATATTGTTTATTTTCCCTTTGTCCTTAGCTAAAATATTTTTTATTAGTCACTAACAGAAAAGCCTAAACTTGCACTCTTTTTGCTATAACCTTTTCTTTCTGTTGCTAATAAATAAATAAACAAAAAATAAATTGGTAACTATGCTACTTTACTCAACACATTTCTGTAATTTTTCTTTTTTCTGTTCTGTAATATTCCAATACATCATCAAAATCTGAACTTTTATGAAAAGTAAAACTTCTCTTTTCCATTTATTCAGTAGGAAACCTGTTTAATTCTATGCATTTGGCTTAAAAAACTTAATTCAGTGTCAAAAAAAGACAAGAAAATGAATGCAGACAAAATATTCTGTAGTGATTAAAAATAAATAAATCTAGAAACAGTTCTATTTAAAATCTTAGAGGAAAACAATGCTCAGAAAATTTTAAATACTTTTATCTTTTTTTTCTATTTATTTAATTTTCCCCAGAAAGTTGCATTCAAAATTTTGTAGGTTAACAAATTTTAGTTAAAATAGTCTGGCCACAATTATACAGAAAATGGCTTGGGTCAATGAAACTGTTGTATGTCAGAGAAGATAATATAAATTCAGTTCACTGGAACTATTTTGGTTGTGGTCCATATATTAGATACACGAAAAGACATTTTATTAAATTTCTTGCAGTTTGGAAACACTTTTTTTTTTTTTTTTTTACTCCAAATGGGATATTTTTTGCAGTGTTGGGTTCTCAACTGCTAACTTGAGAAACTTTTATATTTTCAACAACTTATTTATTCACAAACTTAAAATCCTAAGCAACTCAAATGAAAATAATCGTATTTGTAATATATTTTTGGTGTATAAGTCAGAGAAATAAAGCAATCTTTTTAATTACATCTCTAGAGAAGGAATGATGAAAATGATGCATACATTAAATTACATAGTCAACTCTTCCTACTACTTTTTTTCTAAGCAAGTAATTCTATTTAAAGCATTAGAAATATAAGCATTAATAAAGTCTAGCGTAGTACATTTTCTCTTGAATTTGATGTCATCAAATGCAATTTGCATCTTTTCCAGCACATTTACAATGATTAAATTTAGTGTATGTACTACTACTTTGGCTGCTCATAAAAAACTGTCAATTTTGTATCATCTGTACTTACAAGTAGAAGTAGACATTAGCTGCAAATATGTGGTCTATAAATAGTGTAATATTGATAAGACTTTGTTATTCTACAAATTAAAAATGTGTGAAAAGAAATTCCTTCTTCAAGATGTTCTTGAATAGCTAATACATTTATTTAGAAAGCTTATGATATACTTGTCTTCATAGTAGAATTTGTATTAATATTCATATCACTTAGATGTGGCTTCGTTCAGTGCTTTAATGGTAGTCTCAAAAATGCCGACTTCTTTGTTACGTAAAAATTTGGTCAATCTCTTGAGTATGAGGTACCTCAGTGAAATGAAAATTCCTGAAAAGAACTGAAGAGGACTACATCTTTTGCACTTACATATTCAAAGATTGCCGTTCATCTAAACAGTGCATATAACAGCACTGAAAGTTGCTATGTTAATGCAGGCCCAGTATGATCTATGTTAATGTACATTCTATGAGAAAAGTTGCAATACAACTTCATTTTAAGTTGCCCACAGCTGCATTAGCTGCATTAAAAGTACGTGCATGTTAAAGCTACTCTAATTGAATATCTATTTTTGGTTCCTTACTTTGACTGGCTCATAAAGGTTGTGTCTTGATATATTTTGGTAAATTACACTTGGAGGTAAAAGTGTTTGTTATGGAAAGTAAAAACAGGAATATAGAAGAAAGCCCTATATGTCAAGCACTGTAACAACATGCCACTTTTCATTTCCATTATGTGAAAGTATTTATATACAAATTTGCAATGAAGTTTGGATAAGCAGCTCAACAGTAGATGAAGACATAAGGTGTAATTTAAAAATACATACTGGAGAATTGTCTGCATTTACTTCAATGACATTAGAAGACCTAAAGCATGGAATGTATTTTTTACAGGAGAAGATAATAGAAAAAAGGGTTTACATCACATTCTCTTCAAGTAGTGAGATATTAGCTTTTTGTTAATGCAGTAAGAAGTACAGTATAATGGATTTTTATTACAATTCCCTTAACCCTATTCATCAAATTCAAGTCACCAGAGATATGCTCTTCTGCATGATTGCAGCCCAGCACTGTAAGTTCACATTTTCACAAGGTTAGCTGTTACGAGGAGAGGTGTGTTCAAGACCTGCTTTCATACCAAGTTTGACCTGACCCCATGCACAGCATACACTACAAAGGAGAATGTAAATTCCTTTGCATAGAAGCCCTAATAAAATTTGATTGAGTTAGGGTGCCAAATCAAATTACCTATTACTCTCTATGTGGCATACTAACTTCCACAACAAAATTTCTTATAATATTATAAGCTTGACTTTGTATTAATTGAATCTGAATTATAAATACCTGGTTCCACTGACAGAAATATGAATGTTGTCATTGACTTTACTGAGGTCAGATTTCAACTGATGCACATTGTAGCTTATTGAGACTGATGATTTGCACCACTTGAAAGTTTGTCCCAGATTTCCTAAGTGCTTAGCTGTGGACTGGAGATAAGGTTAACCATCAGTTTTCCTTACAGGTGGAACAATATCTACCAAAAGGTCAGAACCTCATGTCATTACCTGCCTGAGGTGGATTTCAGAGGCTGCTGTAAAAGTACCTTAATGAATTGCAGAAGACAATATTGCAATGTACACAGATATTTTGCAGCAAAGGAGAATAAATGACCTTTATTTTAAAGAACATACGATGGATTACTTTTTCCTCCATTATTGCAGAATCTTTTTCAGTAGTTACAGACATGACTTTGAATGTTACTTCATTTAGTTTTGAGGCCAGACTTTACTGGTAAATGAATGAGATACAGTCATAGCCCCTTTGCATAGGACATTTGATATCAAACAGGAGATTTGATAAAGCTCAATCAGCACATAGGAGTGAGTTACATTTGCATTACTCAGGGCAAACAACAAGAGTAGGGTGACTAAACTTTTCCTCAAATACCATGGGATTGTTCCATTATTAAGAATCTACTTTCCTGTCTGTAACATCTCTGATTTGCTCAAGGTGGGACTTTGAATTCTTTCCACATTGTTTCCTTCCTTCACTCAAACCATAAAGAATTATGTTCAGTGGAGTAAGAAAAGCGCTTCATTTCTAATAGTCTACTTTGCCTGTGGCATTCTAGAATTTTCTCCATCTATCTTACGAAGGACACAATGATCATGTTTTATATAACTTTTTATCCATTATAAAAAATCTTCAAAAATGATATACCTCATCCTTTGTTGTTTCTGGTCTTTTGACTGTAACTGAGTCTAGTTGAAGATCAAAATGCATAGCTATAGAGTGTCTAAGAGAAAGCAGTTCTTTCAGGGAATATTGCGCAATCTCCCATGCCTTTACTGCCTCACCAGACAACACTGTACCCTATGATAGCAGTCCCACCTGTCTGAGTAGTTTTACCACATTAGACATTTCCCAGGCCTTCCTGCATGCTCCAGGAGCTTCAAAGGCCAGCTGCAGCTATGGCCTCAGTGGAGGGACAGAGGGTTGTTTTTATATGTATCATAAGTATGAAGTGTCTGAAACCCAGTCTCTGGGAGCTTCGGTTCATTTCACAGTTCTGGCATCTTCTGAAAACTCAGTAACTGTAAGAGAAGGGTTTGTTGCTCAGCATGTGCATTAGAAGCGGTCCTTGTCTGAACATGCAATATTGAATCAATTTAATAACTCCTCAGATAATTTAAGTATGCTTTTATTAGAACAAAAGATAAAAGGCAGTCAACAATGCAAATAATTTCATTTAATGAAACTATTGGGTACATATTATAGCTCATACCATCAAAAATAATAGGAAAAAAAAACATACCAGATAGGATCAAATCATGTCCTTAGGTTAATTTTGGGCTACTGTAGGAAATGCATCTGTCAGCTGTAAAATAAAATGCTAGTGGTCACCATTTGAATGCATCACTTTACTCCAAAGTATTGTTGCAGTAGTAATACTGTCTTCAGTAATTTAAGAAGAATCTTAAATGCCATTGCAAATGCTGACTTTTAGTGGGTATTGCAGTAACAGAACAGACAGAAAAAAGAAAGGAAGGGTTTCTAACACTAGAGTAAGGAAGTGAAAAACACCATAAAGATTTCAAAAACTAGATTGGAAGATTCCTTGAGTATATAACTATGATATGCAGCTTATTTGCACAGTTTATGTAGATGAAAAGGAAAAACAAGAGTTCAGAATGTAGGCACTCTGTGTAGGATTAAAAGACTATTATAGATAGATCTGTTAACCTGGCTTGAAAGGAACATAAAGTATGGCAAGAAAAAGCTGGAAATAGAATGTGATGGAGTGCTCTAAAAGAAACATGAAGAGATTAATTATCGCTGTATGTAAGGTAAGTTTTACAGAGCAATGTTGTGATTAGGTGATTCTCACATCATTTTTTTGTTGAAGCATATATCAGAAAGTTAGATGTGGCTATAAGGGAAGAATAAAGAACACATGACATAAAAACGAAACAAAACAAAA
This sequence comes from Oreortyx pictus, assembly GCA_036925125.1. Taxonomy (NCBI): domain Eukaryota; kingdom Metazoa; phylum Chordata; class Aves; order Galliformes; family Odontophoridae; genus Oreortyx; species Oreortyx pictus. The sequence continues at coordinate 66,180,129 of JAUPFR010000001.1, read as the reverse complement.
CAAAATAAACCTTGTATTCCTTTTGGCAGTAAAGGTCTGATGCATATGAATAACTAGACCAGAAAATGTGGAGTGTATACAAAAAGCAAAATCCTAATGTCTTACAGCGGTTCTAGATTCAGGATATGCCTGTGATATCTGTAACATGTAATATTGTTTCTATTAAAAGATACTGGGTCCTTACAAAGCAAAATTCATGACCATACTGCAGAAGGCCAAAATGTTTCAAAGCCATGTAGTCATAATGGAAGCAATTGTGACATTACCAATGTTATTCTTGACACAAGTGAGAAAGATGAAGAGCAGATTAAAAGGTTTTTACATGTATTTTTCAGAAAGGCTTTACAGGGAAAAGAAACATGATTGCCCTTTTGCAATCAGCAAACTGAAGCACAAAGAAAAAATTAGATCTGATTACAGTTGCCCAGTATATCTGCAGCTCAGCTGGGAGAATAAGAATAGTAACCATCAAACAATCATTACATTTGTAGAACATTTGATTTTATAGGATCTGGTCTAAATCTTCTTTATGGACTTAAAATAGAGAGAAGCAAGAAGAGTCTCAGTGGAGCCCATGAAAATGCTGTTAGGCCAGGACGTAGCATAGAGTAATGGAATAATGACCTCTATGCTTGAGATAAAACAGAACTTTCTGAAGTAGTATAAAATGAAGGCATAATATGTTGCAGATTGAATACTCAAAGAGAATATTTTGATTGCTTGGAACGATTCCAAAACTCCTGCCATAGATCTTTAATTAAAGGTTTTATTATTGTTTATTATACAATTTAATCTTTGGCACACTTTAATAGTGCTCTCTTCAATGCTCTTCTCAGGTGATAGTCAGCCAAATGTTACTTAGTATTGCAGAAAACCAAAAAGGTCCCTCAAACAAGCACTAAATCTTTCTTCACTCATTTCTCACCTGAACCTCCACTTTAGCATCCAGAACTTCTCAGTGTGCACCTTCAGTCTATTGGAAAGAAGCAGAATATACCAGGTTCAGTTAGGTTTTGTGTGGTGACTGTATCACCACCTGAAAATTGATACAGATGAGAACACAGTATTTCAGTAGGACAGAAATTATGTCTCTGATCTTGTTCATCATCTGTTTCTAAAGATAATGTATTATTCTACTGTTCTCTCTGCTCTAAATTTTATTTTAAACAGTACCGTTGCTAATTTATATTGCCTAGCTCTTTTTAGTATTCACTTTGACATAGGTAACTTTCAATAAATATATATTTTTTCAACTTTCTCAATACTATCACATCAAAGTAAATGAACCATTAAGGTTAGCATATCAGTATCTTAAATATATGTTGGATATTCAAGACTCTCTTAATACTGTCTCCTGAATTTTCTCTGACTGAACATATTAGTACATAAAATTCAACCACACTAATCATGAAGTATAACTCATGCAGCACATGGTTTGATATTAAGTAAAATTTTCTAAGAACGTGGATGATGACGCACTCAAATAGAATGCCCGAAGATCTTTTGGAGTTTCTGTCACTGGAAATTTCTAAGGAAAGATCAGGTAAACATGGATCAGAGTTGACAGGTACAGTTGATTCTGTCTGCAGGGGAAAGAATAGAGTAGATGACCTCCTGAGATCACTTCCAGCCTTATTTGTCTACCTATGTCAGTACAGATATTTATGGAAGAAAGCGCTCTTGAAAAGGACATTCGCAAATATGTCCAAATCTTTCTACGAGGAAACAGGACTACTTAAAAGGAGTAAAGTTCTTGGCTAAAAAGGTTACCTACAGTTTTTTGTGATCAGAAAACTTACATAGTAAATGGATTCTCTTGTGACTATTGCTACCAGTTGGATTTCAATTTTCAAGGTTTCCATGGAAAGCCACATTGCCTCCCTCAGCATTTTGTATAAGACTATGAAACACATTTAAATGTCTGTTTTCCAAATACTGTTACAGGATATAATTTTTGTAATTTATACACTTACTGAGTCTGTGATATTTTAGGCTATGTTTTGCATGCAACATCAAAATATTTAGAAGAAATTGAATTCCATCAGCAGTGTTGCCCATGATTTCCACAGAAATATGTAAGGTATAACACAGAAACTTCAGGACCATTTATCAAGGAGTGACATTTAGAATACCTATCATGCCAAATTCTTACTACAAAGTTTATTGTCAGGTTTTTATGATCATTATAAAATAACCAAAAATTGATCAAACAAAAAGCATAGCAATTACGACACTTTTATGAAACTTACTCTTCCCTTTTCCCTTTCCCTGAGTGTCTCATCCAAAACACACGGGAAGAATTTTATAGAGCTAATTGCTTCAGTGCTGAGCACTTAAATGCCAGAGTTGGTATATTTCTTATCAGAATAATTACTTGCCCCACACTTCATTGAGAAGGCTTTTGTGGTTTAACCCAGCAGTTCAGCACCACACAGCCGTTTACTCACTCCACCCTCTCAGTGGGATGGGTGAAAGAATTGGAAAGTAGAGTTCATGAGTTTAGATAAAAGCTATTTACTAAGACAGAGAAGGAAGTAAGATAAGTAGGTAACAATAATAATATATGTTTATGTACGTATCTGTGTATGTATACTGTAGAGATACACACATATACAAACAAACACATATATACAATGCAAGCAGTGGCTGAATCCTCAGTCAACTCCACACAGTTTTGCAGTTTTACACACAACATCATGTAGTATGGAATATCTCTCTGGTCAGTTTAGATCATCTGTATTGGTTATGTCTCCTGCTACCTCACTGTGACTCTCAGCCCCCTTGCTGGCAAGACAGTATAATAAGTTGAAACATCCTTGGTTCTGTATGTAAAATATTACTGGTAAGGTTCCCAGAAATTCTACTTACAACTGGAATAGCTGGCCTTAAACTATACAGCACAGAAATCCATAGATTAGGGATTACTTTGTAGTGACAAGAAATGGCTACAATGCACAGTTTTTCATAATGATACGTGAGGCAATTCATCCATTAGCAGCAATATTTTGTTCATGCTATAAGATATTACCCAGTAACTTTAGTGTGAAAAGTAGCTATATGAAAATACTAATTCATCTTTCTGGCAAAACTAAAGACAGAAGATCAAGGAAAGCTAAATTTAGCTTCCTCGTGTTGGTAGCACTGGGGACAAATCTGGGCTTAGTATAGAGTGTAGAAAGTCCTTACCGAAGGGCAGATGGCTCTGTGATGTGGTCTTTAAATGCATTACAGCCCCTAATTTTCTTTGAATACAACATATGCGAACATTTTATGTATTTTCAGTAGGCTGTCTAAGGAAAACAATATTCTTTGGTTAAAATTCATGCAGAAAGATTCACAGTGGAGAAAGCTTGTTCTCTCCGTATGAAAAAGAAATTTAGAGTAGAAAATTATTCTTCATAAAAGCAATCATTTAAGACAAATTATACAGAATACTGGTCTTGAGCAGACCTGCTTTCAGTTACCTGGGCCCAAATCTGACTAAGCAAATGCGTAAGCTGTTTTTCTGAAATAAGATGAGATGGAATTTTAAACAATATATATTGTTCTTAATATTCATTTCTTGTCGATGAATTGAGTGTAAAATGGCAAGAATGACATTTTTCAGAAAAATATATCAATAAATACAAGGATTGCAGAAAACAAATTATTATTATTATTATTATTATTATTATTATTATCATTATTATATTTCTTCAGTCTTCTTATGGTACAGAACTTTTAAACTGTTTTGCAGATAGCAACATTGTCTCATTCTTAAATGTGAATTTTCTGTGCGTCAGTTCTTAGCTCTATTATGTATTGCATGCCAGAATGTGTGGCAAGTGACTGCCCTGCGGCACTTAACTCTGCCCAGGCCACATGGCCAGCATGTAGGAAGACTGGGAGCCAAAAGTTGGTGCTCTGCATCATTGGCTATATTGAAAATTGAAGAAAAACATGTTTTTTAGAGCTATATTCACAATATCTTGCATTTCATTTTTACTTCAGCGTACCTATCATGAGGCAGTTTTGGTTAAAGATACTGTTTGTTAAATGCATGTAGATATCTTTCAGAAGGCTTTACCTTTACTTTGTTTTTCTACAACTACTCTTTCTGTTTGCAAATAAAACTTCATCTTTTTTTTTTTTTCTTTATACCATTTTCTCTTTCTATAGCCAGTACAGTTTTCAAGGTGGCTTTACCCTGAGAGTCATGAGATCCTGCTTGCAACCTTTTCTTCCTTGCTTAGTCTGCAAACTCTAGATCGAGTTTTCTCTTTTGAATTAGAGTGCATGGCTCTTCTATATTACAGTCTTTAATGTCTCAATCCTGTCATTGTCTCTGATTGGTTCTCACAATTTTTCAAGGTTTGCCCTTTTGAAATCAAAATCCTTACTAACAGATACACTTTTATTTATCCTGCTGCTTCATTTAAACTGGATCAGCTAGGGATCATTAGATTCAAGGTGGTTTTATGAAAAAGGCTTTTATGATGGGACTCTTGTGTTACCATGTACTTCACATTACATCTATGCGTTGTTTAATGTTGCCAGTAAAGAACAGTTATTAAAGGTACAGGACAACTAATAAACACCAGAATTTTAGATATCAATACATTATATGTCATAAATCCCTAAAAGGAATGGTATTGAAATCACAAGTCCAAGAATTAAAAAATGAAGCTACAACACAAAATCTAAATTACCCTAGCAATCAATTGTGCCCATTTTTCAAGTGCAACATGCTAAAATATTTAGTTATGATTATGATTGTTTTTCTCTCAGGCAGTGCATAAAAGGCATAAATATGAAGCTGTCCTCTTCTCTGGGAAATATATTTGTCCTTGTTTTGAAAGAGCTGAATCCTTCTACTGAATCTTTACAAAAAAAATGTCATAAGAATGGCAGAAATAGTATGTTCCGAGGTATTTTAGTTTTACCTTCCAGATTCAGTTCTAGCAGTATATATTTCTGTAACATCAGGATTTAACATTCTGGCTTTGGCAGTAAGCAACATGAAAACCGTAACTAATTAAATACCTTCAGTTTGATTCAGCAAATTAGCATGAAAACTTCATTTCAGTATCTGACAAAGTAGTCATACATAAGTGTCTCATTCAAAACTCTAACCTGATAGACAATTTTGGGCTACTCTGGAAGATAATTCTGATGGACAGGTTGGACATTAGGGAATGCCTCTCTGAGAGAGTGGTCAGGAGCTGAAATGAGCTGCCCAAGGATGTGATAGAATCAGAGTCCCTAGAGGTGTTCAAGAAACGATTAGATGTTGCACTGAGGGACATGGTTTAGTGGAAAATATTGGTAATAGATGGACGTTTGGACTGGATGATCTTAGAGGACTTCTCCAATCTTTGTGATTCTATGATTCTCTAAGAGAAGAAGCCTTTTTCCTTTACAGTCTGATCTTACCATTCATTTTCACATTTAATAGATTTATTTTGAAAGAAGTAGGCGAATTATGTATTTTGGTGTAATTTGCTCAATTCTGAGAAAAGAATCTTGAGTAAAATAAAGAACTTTTAGTGACGAGATTTCTTCTACATTCTTATGCAACACTTTATCATTCACAACCTGGAAGTGACCTTGCATTCTCAAAGTAGGGAAATTTTATTTTAATTTTATTTTTTATTTCAGGAGGATGAATAATCTCACCTTTGTAATGATAAGAAAGTAAGGAAAAAAGACAAACTCCACAATTCAGCATAATTTAGCAATGATTTAAGAGCTCTCAAAAATTATGATGTTCATGAAGGTTTTGCTTGAGTTAAAACATACAGGTTGAATTCAGTTTTGTTATTTTGTCAGGAATGCCTCAGGCTAGAAAACAGAAGTGAAAAAGATATAGTGTCATTTTTTTTTTAATGCTGGTTTGCAAAGAAACAGAGAAACGACAGTATTTTTCCATCATTTTATTTTCAGTGACCATTAAATATTGTCCTCTAAAACAGTCACTATGTGTGCCCTTTTTTTTTTCACAGTTACAATGTCTAATGGGGGGTATATGTTAGCCAAAATTTGTCAGTCTCAATTTGCTTGAATAGCTAATTAATCTTTTAACCAATTTAAGCTATTAGGGACTGGCTTGACAACTTGATGGCAAAAAGCTAGCTGGGTGAACAGGGCCAGAGAGTGGCAGCTAGTGGATAGAACTCTACCTGGATGTCTGTGACAAGTGGATACCACAGGGTTCTGAATCTTCACCACTGTCCTGAAAGACATAGTGGAGTGCACTGCAGAAATGTTTGTTTACAATGTCAAACTGCTTTGAACAATCAATATTTTGGAAGGCATGCATATGGAGGACTGATAAACTGCTGCAATTCACTTAGTTTTATTTTTTAATTAAGACAACATATTCGCAGACATGAGAAAGCAGATAATAGTACTGATATCCACAATTGTGTCATTGGGTTGATCATATCCTTTAGTATTTCAGAGAGTAATATAACTCTTGCCAGTCTCTGTTTTTCTGAGTGGTACTAGCAACAGCCCCATTCTGAAATGTGTTGCCAAGTGAGTAGAGGTAATCAAAACCATTTACCTGGCGTCATTCATTACTCTCATGACTTTTCACACGTCTGTCTGCCCATGCAAAGGTACTGGCACCTACTTAACAAGTTTGAGTACACTTAATGAAGGACAGGGTATGAAAGTAAACATATTGCTATGGATTTTCATTCTATTCATTTCAAAATTAATCAACCTTGAAAAGAAAATTGTGAATGATAGAAGTCTGAATTATTCTGTATTTTATATCTTAACATTTGCAACACAGAACAGGAAAATCTATAAAAACAAATTTGCAGGTTCAGTTACTTAATTGTTGTCATCTTTCATTCTATCACTTCTGGTGTTATTTTAGGTTGAAGGACACACTGCACAAACAACAAACTCTTGAGTACATCAAAAGATTTCAAATTAATTCAAGGGAGCACAGAATTCTTTTTTACACCATACCTTACCTTTAGCTATTTTTTGTGGAAAAAAAAAAAGAAGTTATTATAAGCACTGAATAGGAATATTAAGGCTACATATTTGTTAGTCAGACGTATTTATAAGAATCATTTAATTATGCTGCAGTTCTGTCATCCTGAATGCTCTTTTTTCTAAAATATATTGTAAATAAATCTAAAAGGATATGTGTTATTAAAAGTATGCAGTAATGGGTGTTAAAAATAAATGATGTGTGTTATGTAACAGTTAAATCTTAGATCATTGATTAAGATTGAGGCTAATTAAAGAAAATTATTACAGTTTCATCACACATTTCAGACTCTGCACACACTCTGCTCTTCACAATGCCTAAACCAAAGGACCTTCACCTTGATTGGTCATTGAGACATCCTCAGCAAAAGCAACAATGGCAAGAATGGAGACGAATAAAATTAATGAATAAATGAATGAAAATGTGAAAATACTTTTCATACACATATACAAAGAAATCAGACAGTGTTTTTTAAGGAGATTAAGAGTTGGAAAGACTATCTAGACAGCATAGCACTTAGTTCACTGTAATGTGGCGTTTTAACTGAAATGTAATCTTCAGTAATAATCAATGTAAAATATATTTGTATTATTTAGACTGGTAAAGAAATCTGGGTAATAGACTTCCAACACTAATTGTAAGTGGAAATTCATCACAGAACTTAGCTGATTTATTGCTGTCCTTGACACAGTTTTACTCAATTTGTGTATTGGTAATCTAGAATTGAATTAAAAAATTACTTCTGATAAGGTTTGCATATGACAAGATTATTGACTCAAGTGGCAAATAATATATAGATAATTCTGAATCAGTAATTTCAATTCATTTTTAAACATCACACATTTTAATGCTGCCATATGCGAGGAATACAGAAAGTAGGTCATTCACACAAGACACAGAAATCATTTCTCAGAAAGTCTATCTCTATAGAAGCTTTTAGAGATCGGTGAATAACCAATTGAACATGAGTTCATATTTTAATATAGTGACATAGACCAATGTAGCACTTAAAGTGAAGACTAATCATACAAACTACAGATATAATACGATATTAGTATGTTACTATTGACAGCATTATTAGGACACTGCATTCAAATATAAAAAAAAAGCAACAAAAAACTCAAACCAAAACAAAAAACAACCCAACTGAAACCAAAAATACAGGAGGCAAATATATAAGATGCCTTGGGTTTAGAAAATCTGCAATAAAACAGATCTGTCTGAAAGACGGAAAATGTTCTATGTTTAATCAATACTAAAAAACGCAGCCAGGCTAGAAATAAGATGTACAGTTTTTGACTAAGACAACCATAAATAAACTTACCCAAAGATATGCTGATTTATACATTGTCTTCTGTTCTGATTTAAAGAGGAGTTACCTTTTAATAAACATGCTCTAATTTGATCAGGAGGTAAATATGAGATAGACGAGAACAAATCACAAAAACAAAGAATTACATTCTGTTTGAAATGAGATCTCAGACTGGATGACCTGAGTGGTAACAGGTAACTACGAACATGTCAGTAAGATATATTTTCATTGGTAAACTTATTTTTTGCAAACCAGTTGAAGACATAGATTTGGTGTGAGGCCTTGTCTTTGCTCTATGCTATGTGACCCTGAAAAAGATGAGAGTGCCTGGGAGGAAATAAGAATGTTCATTCAGCTAATAGCAGTTATTTGCCTCTGACCTTTCTTTATGGGGGGGTCTGAAGTTCAGTATGTTCATAATTTGTCTCTTGTCTTGTCTCTTTTCTTTAGCACTGCGGTCCAAATCTCAGTCAGGATATATCATTCAGGCACCATCATTGATTGTAAGGATCTGATCTCCATATCTTGAAAATCAAAGCTTGTTTAAATCTACATTCTTTGGTACAATGTCTGTCATATTCTGTTTTTCTCATCCATTCAAGCACGTAAACTCTTATCTGTCATTTTCCATCTAAATACTATGACTTCTTTTCTATGTTCTTGATACAAGAATAGAAAATTTTCATTTGATAAAACAGGGCAAAGGGTGTTTCCCCAGCCAACTCCCTTTGTATTTCTGATTTTTTTTCTCTACTGCACTGCATTAAGATGCCATTGTTTTAATTCAGCACTGAAGAATCCTGTCCCTACAGTCAACTGTTGAAGTCAGTATATATTTTTCATTCTTTTTATTTTTAAATAAGCACTTTCATGCTTTTTGTTATGTTTCTTTTCACATTTGGGAAGAGTGTCCAATGACTATCTCTCAAGCTATATCTCATCATATTCCTTCAGACCCCTCTTCATAGCTCATTATGCTCATGTTTCCTGCACACATGATGAGGCTACCACACATTTTAAAATCAGCTATTTGTTTTATTTTTTTTTCACCAATCATAATTTGAAAGGCATCTGTTGACTTTTTCTTTAGACAAAGATGATGAAATTCTTGGAGCAGTGAACTGTTATTTTGTCTTTTGCTAAATTGTGACTGCTAACTCCACTGATAATGTTCCTACCTACCACTGATTTCTCTTGTACAAGAGAAAACAGTGTATCCAAAATCTGATTTGCTCCTGGCAGAAAGTATTATTATAAGGACTGTAGTTCTTCACCCAGGACTAAAGAATATCAGCAATGTGAGATATAGGTTTCTGGAGTTTGCTCAGAGGCCTAAGTTAGAACTATGCAAAATCTTATTCCTCAAAATAGTTTTCAGAAAGTCATCTATTTCAGGGATCTCATGTGCAATGAATGAACCTATGAGAGCCCAGAGCTGGGCACAGTAAGACTCAAGAGTGACTAAACTGCCGTTAGCATAGGAACTATGTTGTATTTGGTCCTAGAAGGATTATGCAGAATCATATGAGAGTCTGCTTCATCCTCCTGGTCAAAAGCATCAGGATTTGACCACAGAAGACATAATTTCTGGTGCAAATTCATTTGGCTTTCAATGTCACTTCTAGCTTCCATTTCATTTGCAGAAAGAAACAATTTTGTGGAAATATATTTCAAAATGACTTAATTTTACATGGTAAATATTTCCTTTGAGCAGCAGTAAACAGCACACACTGGATTCAAAGCTCAACAGCAAAGTAATGACCACTACTTAGTGAAACTCTTATTACTGCAGTTTCTTTGATGAACCACCACAAGCAGGAAATCACAATCAAAATATCACAGGTAGATCAACCATCTTCCACAACTTTGCGATTTTTTAAGAAATGTTAAAATAGATTTAAAACACCTAATGCTATCTCTAACTTCATATATATATAATATAATATAATATGATATAATATATATATATAATATGTATTGCCTTCCTCATGTATGTCCTGAATATTAGTAAACTGAACATGAAGTGTAGGTGAGACTTAATAGTTTCTTGAAAGCTTGCCTATGAATTCACTAAGAAGACAAATGGGTTACTGCTCTTCAAAAACCCAGTATAGTTCAAACATAAGTTATACTACCGACTTAAGGAAAGGCATATGAGAAAATCCATGCAGACCTCAGCAAGCAAGCAATTCATTTTCAAGGTAAAGAGTTAAGGTAACAATTTTCTGTTAAGAATATTTTATTTTATTTTAGTATTATATGGGAAATACTCTTGGAAATAAAAGTGTTTATTTAAATTATTGTTCAAAAATTGTACTGGAAGTTATAATCATTTTTTTTACATAAAATAATTAACACCAATTGAGTAATGAATGGCACCTCAGGGTCATTTATTACAATAAACTAAGTCGTTGTCTTACAATTTATATATATATTTTTATATTATCTCTCTTTTTCTGCTTTCATCCAGTTAGAAATTATTGTTGGTAATTACTTTATATTGAGTAAAAATTACTGATGATGCAGTCAGCTCGATGTAAAATCGATTGAAACCAAGTCATTAAAGATAAATAAATCACGTCGCAAAGCCAGTATGTGGCGCTGTCTCCTGTAAAAAAAATCATCCCTAGTTTTGCAAAGCTGGTCTCCTAAACAGCTTGTGTTTACGTTGTGAGAAGTATGTCACCCTAATTTGAAGTACAGATAGGACAGCAAACACTGTATTTTTTTTTAATAATATCAATACACTGAATTTTAAATAATTTATCGGTACTAATTCTACTACTTTTAATACTGAAAGATTATTTGATTTCATTTATTGATAAAAAATAGCAGTAGTCAAATTGTATGAATGTGTTTATTATGCCTACTGTAGTGGTTATGGATTTTATTTAAATAAAAAGAAAACTAAGCCATGTTATACATAAGTAAATAATAAATGTTATCTGGAAAATAACTTGTGATTCAGAAAACAAAACTGAACCCAAGCATAATAACAAGAATTGTTCTGAGAAGTTCAAGAAAAGGAATCTTTTCTGTCTTAAAAGAATACAGCTGTTATCAGCTGGGACTTCTGACAGGTCCAAAAATGTCTGACTAATTAAAAGACTTCATGATAATCTTTATAAAGATTGCTTGCTTTCTGCATCTCATTTATTTCCAAATGTATGTATTATAAATAATTTATTTATTTCCTCTTTAATACAGCTGTATTACAAATATGCGTATCTTATCTTTCAGTCTACTGGATAGTTTGCCCATGGTGGGTTTTGATTACACACAAAATTACTGAGCTGCGAAGGCTGTTTCTTAATCTCTTGCAAGGGAACAGGACCTGTGTGAATTCAGTTTTACTGGCACCAAACAGCCAGCCTTTTGTGTGCTGAACAAGTCAGCCCTCACTTGAAAGAAATTCACAGGCTGCACTGATGATCTCTGTAACCGTGACCTTTCAAACACAAGCAACTGAGTAAACTGTGTATTCATGAACTTTTACATTTTTTAAGGGCTCTATGCCCTTTGCTGCTAGGCTTTATAAAACAAAAGAATCAGGATTCCTACCCTTTTACTTAAATCTATGATACACTAAATAAATTGCTTTGGCGCTAACACTGTGGATATATCTACAGAACCATCTGCCCCCTCCAGATCTGTAGTGATTTATATATTTATATATTTATATATTTATATATTTCAGGCAGTTTGTATTATCTGCTGAATTATGGCAAAAGTTGAAAGCATTTGGTGTATCTGTAAACACCATGAATCAGTCTTTTCCTGACTCAAGGCAAAACGTTACAAAGAATTCAGTTAAGGCTTAATAAAACCTAAGTGAAAGTTTGTTAGAAACTGGGAGTTTCTGAATGTTGAAGCCTGAATGGTCTCATCACTATTTTCCACAGTAGCCCTAGGATTATGCTTTAGTTCTGTACTGTTCAATTATGTGATTCCTTATTCCTTTCTAACACAAAGATGACAGACTAAACTCATCAGCTGTTGCCAGCAGAACCCTAAACTGGTTTTCTAGGCAGCAAGAAATGTGTCTGAATTGGGATCACTATTTCTGGGTCACTTACAACTTCTGCTCGTTGAAAGCTGCAGGTGATCATTCCAGCTCCACAGATGAGGAAGACTTCTTCAGGTGTTGCTGAGGCAGTCCTCCTTGCTTCATTTCCAGAACAGCCTGCGGAGAATGCTCATGCAGTGCACGCAGCGGGGAGGCTTCTAAGCCAGGAAGTGGCAGGTGACCTCTTCTGGTTACTGTGCTCCCTCCAGCATCGAAGGACACAAACTGTCATTGCAATTTGTTAACACTTGCAGGAGTGAATGTAGCCTACTGGCTTCTCTCCAGTGCTTCCAAGTCAATAGACAAGAGAATTTAGCTCAGACATTGTGAGCTGCAAAGTAACATCTAAACTACCATTGTTTCACTTCCAGTTATATCTTAAGTTACTCACGCAGCTTAACTGCTGATTTCTTGTACTAGATTTAACAGACACTGATTTTTGGTTTTGCACACATATATAGGTTTGTGGCAGGAGTGTATATATATATATATATGTATATGTGTACTGGTAATCACTGGGGTATGTGCTTTACTTCATATGTGTGTACATTAGAACACACGTTAAGAAAAGTTAAAGCTGTGTGAAATTAATTATACAAGACTGCTCTCATCATTTTGAAGAAATGGTGGGTGACTTTCCTAGAACACATCTAGTTTATGCTAAAGCTTGTTTCATACACTGTTTGATAACCACATGAAGCAGTTATTTGCAGTGATACTATAGCCAGTACTATTAATGGCTACTTCAACTAGCAGCTTGTATCACATCTCCTGCAAAGGTCTGAAGGCTCAATTCATCTTGAACTCGGGGTTTTCATGTTCAGGAGGCCCAAACCAGAGATGGCAGCGTGAGCAGACCCCGTTGCTCTCTCGCAGCACATACTTGCAGCGGGAGGAGTCCGTGCATTGTACGCGCAGGGAGGAATGCAGCGTGTAACCTCTGTGCTACATACCACCACACGCAAAGAGCTGAAGGAGCAGAAGGGACCTGAGTTGCTGCGTACTGCGTGGGAGCCATTTTAAAGCTGAAGACGGTATTTTAACTTTGCAGCCCTCACCCAGAGGCGTCGGAATGATGAGTTGTACGCTTTCATTCTTTAACAATTCTCTTCAGGAGAGCTTGCACGGCTTCCACCTTGGGCCAAACGCTCACCGCGTTCCCTATAAGCGCACGTCACTTCTAAAACTCATTTCAGCGCGTCCTTGCCCGACCCTGCATGTAACAGAGCGAGGGCCGGGACTGGGCCGAGCAGCACCCGCGAGTCTCTCCCCGGGCCCCTATGTATATGAGGCGCGTGTGGGAAGGCGCCGTGCTCGGCTGCTGCCCACCGAGTGCCCACAGGTGGCGAAGCACGGCGGGGTCCCCGCTCCCAGCGGCCGACCTGCCCGCGGCCACACCGCCCGCCCGCCCCGGCGCTGATGCTCGGCGCAGCCAATGGCGCGGCCGCTGTCAGCCTCGGCCCGCCCGCCGCCGCCGCCGAGCGGGGGAGGGCTGTGGGCCGAGGGGAGGGAGGGAGAGTGAGGGTGAGGAGAGTTGAATGATTGAACTTTCTTGTTTAGTTTCTGCGGCGCGGAGCTGTCTGCCCCCAGTGCAGCACAGCACCCGCCCGGCGAGCAGCAGCTCAGCCCGCAGCGCCCGTCTGCCCTCCCCTCCCGCGGAGCGATGGTGCGGAGGAGGACGCCCGGCGCGTCCCTCGCCCTGCTCCTCTGGGTGACGGCCGTCTGCGGCAGCCCCGCCGGCCCGGGGGCCGCCACCGCCCGCAGGCAGGACGAGGCGTTCTCCACCGCCAGATGCACCTCCAGGTGCCTGAGCCTGCAGATCACCCGCATCTCCGCCTTCTTCAAGCATTTCCAGGTAGGAAACGGTCACCCGGCCCCCGCTGCCCTCCCGCCGCGGCCTCACGGATGAGCGCTCCGGGGCAAACTTCGGGGCGGCTTTCCGTGGGACGGCGGCGGGCAGGTGGGCACGGCCCCGTCGCCGAGAGGAGGCGGCCGCTCTTCGGGCTGCCCGCGGGGCGAAGGGATGCGGGCAGGTGCCCCTGCAACACGCGGGCGCGATTCTGGCTGACGGAACGGGAATGGGGCGGGGGAGAGCCCTGGAAAGCGACTGCGGGAGGTGAGTGCCATCGCCATCGAACAAACGCCTTTCCCTTCTTTCCTCCTCACCTGTTCTAAACTACGTAAGCACAGAGGCAAAGGAATGACGGAAGCCTTACGGAGCGGCCGGTGCTGCTCGCTCTGTAGCCGCCGGGTCCCTTTTGGGAAGGCTCCGCTTGCCCGTGGGGAATCGCAGCCGCCCCACCTCGGGGTAGCGCAGCCCCTACACACGGCGCTCTCCTCGCCTTCCCCGCGCGTCTCCGTGAATCACAAACTGGAACCAAACGTTTTGGGCTAAAGTAGCTTTAAGGTGTCGGCGCAAAAGGCTGTCGGGAGGGATGCTTAAGGGTAAGCCGACAGCAGGAAAGAAAAAGCGTGAAAGGAAAGCTTAACGCGCTCGTTTTAGCGATGCCCGTGGCTGGCTCCCAGCTGGACGGAGCAGGGACGCGCTGCCGGGGCTGGGGCTCCGCCGGGTGCGGGGCGGAGAAGCGCTCGCCGTCAGCGCGGTCGAAGCAGAGGGCTCGTTAAAATAGTTCATTATCTCGGGAGCGGTTCTCGCCGTTGTCAGGCGATTGTAACTTATTTGTTTTACAGTTTCGGTGGCTAACGAGGCTGCTTAGCTCGAGCCAGTTCCTGGTGTAAGGCTTTTTCTTTGTATGTGCTTGTGTTTTCTTGTCGAGATTTCTTTTCTGAGTTAAAACTGCTGACAGAATGCACATCGCCGAACAATGGTGATTACATTTTAATTAGCTAGGGTGAAATAAGCTGCAGATTACTCAGTTAGGACTTTACTGGCTGTTTTTTTTTTTTTTTTTTTTTTTTTTTTGTAATCAGTGAAAATCTTGCAGTTTTAACCCCATCCTGCTAAAACACGGTAATTTATCTAAATAACAAGGGATTAAACTCCTGCAATATATGGAAGGACTGTAAACCTTTGGAAGATAAAGTGCTCTCCCTTGTAGAAGTTAAGCTTTCCACTGTCTTTTAAAGAAGGAAAAGAGGAGAGTCTTTTAACACGAGGGAGCGTTGCATGCTCTCACAAGTCCATGAGTGCTAAAGGATGTAATATTCCTCTTATTTTCTCTCTTCTTCCTCTTAGCCATCATCCTGCCCCTCTATTTTCAACTGAACTGGCAGCAGTTTCTGGAGTTCTTTTCGTTGCAGAGATATCCACTTATCTTGTAATCTGATTCAACCTTTGAAGTGAACCAAACACCAGCTCCTCCAAACAGTATCAGAAAGGAACTGGTATCTCAGAACAAAATTTGAAAGAAGTGATCCACTCATTTCCCAGCACTGCTCTAGGCACCACCTCAGTGGTGGGAGGTCATGGAGATAGCAAATACATGCTTGATGGAGGACTTTGCCATGTTTCAGAGAGTTCATGTCATGTGGTTCATGACATGAAGCACTTCAACAGTCTTCACAGGGAATGAAGGTAAACAGTATCAATAGCAAATAATCATTGCTTCTCTAACTGCTGCTTGCCTTGTTTGAATTGCAATTGATATTTTTCATTTTCTTCACAAGATATTTTCATTATTTTTCCCCTGCAGAGCATTTTCACTCCCTTTTCTTTACCATCTCTGTTTGAGAAGGTTGAGAGAGCTGTTCTCTTGGTGTTTTTGTTAAGTTTTGTTTAGGAGTTAGTTATAAGCCCATTTTAAAGGTGTATTCTTAGCAGGATATTATATTAACCAAGACACAAGTCAAATAATTGATTTTGTTTTCCATGTAGATTACTGGTGTGAGCATAGAAGAAAAATGGGCCACTTAAATCTAAACTGTATGATCTTCAGAATGCCTTCTGAAATGGTAGATATCTGCTTTTTGCTATGCACTTCCTAAGAGTTTTCCAGATTTTGAAAATTAGGAGAATTCTTGACATAGATTGCAACAAAGGACATATGTGATCAATGCGGGAGATATCCCATCATGTGGGTTATATACGTATGAAATGCACACATTTATTTTATGTCTACACTAAATACATACATTTTATATCTATATATGACTTCTACAGACTGAGGAGTTTCATACAAAGCATGCTGGAACAAGATCCTTTCTTCAAACAAGGAGAGTGAACAAATTAAAAATTGAGCAAATTAATTACACTATTCATCCACAATGGAGGGTGATGTTAGGTTTCTGAATGAAGAAGCTGCTGCAGCATTCATCTTCTGTCTTCCTGAAGTATGTGCAGCATTTGACTGTTGCAGATGAGAGAAAGCACTTTCATCCCAAGTGTGGAGCTTTGGCTACTGGACAGCGCAGAATGAAATGTTCATTGACCTGTGATTGAGGAGAGTAGGGAAAAGAGAGCATGACACTAGCCCATTGTTTAGAGCACTTTATACTATTTTGGGTATTAAGACTGGGGTTTAAGCCTTCAGTTTAGTGACTTTTGAGTAACTTGCATGAGGCAGTAATGGGAGTGGTCACTGGAATCCTTCCATGTGCTGAGATGACTGCATTGTAGAGCAGAATTCCTACCTCTGTGCTTTGTTTCTGGCTTTTTTTTCCCCAAAAATGATCTAAACAGGAGAGGTTGGCTGGAGTGTTCTCCCAGCAACCAAGAGCATGTCTATCAAGTGGCCTGCCTATGGGGGAGAAGACAGTTACTTGTACCTGACAGTTAGGCTCTGTCCCTACAGGGCTGTTATCTGAAAGGTTATGACTGTATGTTAGAAGGAAGGAAGCACAATTCCTTCTCAGTTTTGGAGAGAAGGGAAGGTCTGAGATGACTGGGCTCCATGTGAAAATCCAAGGAATACCAAGACATCAGGCACAGAGGCTGAGGTTGTAAAGTGAGGTGTTACATTTTTTCCCTTATCAGTTTCAGACAAATAGTTCAGGCAGTTTCCTTCTCCATGTTTTAGCTGACATATTAGAACCTCTGACATATCTAGTTTGAGGTATCCCGAGGTTCTTTGTAAATCCAGCAACAAACAACAAAATGTAACATGTAAATTCCCCACACTGGGGAAAAGCCTCGTGAAGTACTGGTCACAGTTACTGTCGTATTTTTTCTTTGGTATTTATCCTTTTTATTATAAATAAGGACCTTAAATAATAATTTAGCTAGCTCAAAAAGAAGTATGAATACTCAGATTAGTTTAGCTAGAGATTTTTTGTATAACCTATCCATTTTACTTGAGTAAGACTAAAGGCGCCTTGCACTGCTGTGTATGGGTATAGCCTATTCTATCTGTGGTATTAGTTTAGATGAACTCATCTCATTTTGAGGGAGTAGGTATGGCAATGGCCTTTAGCATTCCATTTTCAAATTGAGTGAAAGCACAGCTTAGATTTTAACCTCTACTTCCTGTTTTCTCAGCCAAGTTCAGAAAACAGCTTGAATGAAGGTTTTATTTGTGAGTAAGAGCTTGGGGTATAAGTCAGAGTAAGCTCATAGGCTAAATGCACAATATGAAAATATTATGGAGAACAAACAGTGTTTACTTGAAGCTGTAAGCTCATGGATCTTTTGTTTTAGTTGTCATATATTACATACCTCTCAAAAATCTTCTGGCTTTATGCATACAAGTTGCCAAATAGGCTCAGGTAGTGGAGGTGTACATCTTGTGTGCCAGGTCAGGAGCCAAGAGAATAGTGGGACATCACAGAGCATGGAAGAACTACAGCAGGAAGAGGTTGTTGGTAGTTACTGGTTAGACTTGCCATGTGTGATGTGAGGCATCACAGGAACAAGAGAGAAACCATGGCTGTGTGCTAACAGAATCACTGGATTGGGGTTCAGCAACACTTCTGGGATTTAGTTCAACTGCTATGAGCAGGGTCAGCTAGAACAAGTTGGCCAGGGTTATCTCCAGTTAGATTCTGAATAATGAAGAGGATGGAGACTCTACAAACACTCTGAGCAGCCTCTTCTTGTATTTGGTCACCTTTACTTTTTAAAAAGAAAAAAAATAAAAAATCCCAGTGCTTTCTGATGTTCAGAGGGAAGCTCCCGTGTTTTGTTTTCCTCTAGTCCTGTCACTGGGCACAACTGAGAAAAGTTTATCTGGTTTTGTTCTCTTTATTCCCTTCCATCAGATAGTTATAAATGATAGCCCCAGAATCTTTTCCATTGCAGGCACAACAAACCAAGCTCTCTCAGTCTCTATTCTTAAAAGAGATGCTATTGTCCTTTAATCATAGTGGGTCTTTGCTGGATATGCTTCACTAAGTCTGCATCTCTTAAATTCTGGGGAGCCTAGCACTGGACCAGAATAAGTAACTGGAACAGGCAGTAGGAGTAATTACATCATAAAGATTCAGTGCTTTTAAATGCATTCTCAGTATTATCAATTTCTTGTATTAGCTTATGTATGATCATAAATGGTCATTTATGGTTGTCTATGCAGTAAAAAAAAAAAAAATGCTAGTGCTAAATCTGAGCAGATCCTCCTTTCCGCTTAGTTTTTTAGATGTCTACATATCACTGTAATTTTTTCTGTTTTGGTAGTCTTCAGATGTGAACTGAATATTGGCTAATATATTAATTCACTATTAAGAGGGAAATCCATATATATATATACATGCAATGCGATACAGAATTGTATATTACCATTTATGAGCTATTGCCTTAAACTCACTAAGGTGGGCACTGATTAAAAATGTACCAACAAGTGTGGATGAACTTGGTCACGTGGGGGTTCTGTATTCATACCTAAGCTTATCTTCTTGAATACTCATTTAATGAGTTCCAGTTAACTTTCTGTTGCAGTGTAGATATCCCTCAAATGGCAAGTCATGTTTGTGATAAATGAAGGGAAATTATTGTGAGATTTTCCCCTTTTAACTGTGACAGCGTAAATCTAGTAGTAATGTACTAAGACTTACAACTTAGTAAGTATCAAGCCAGATTGGCTTATCCTAACTCAAAATTTGTTTTTTAAAGGATGGAAATATTCTTTTAAGCTAATAGTACTTCATGTCACATAATTTGTAATGGATATCAGAGGGAGCAATAAAGCCTGAAAGGTTTAAGCTGAATGACTGATAACTGTGTAGTGGTAGGATTTTATTTTCAGGGTTTTAAATAGAGTGTGGCCTATCAGAACAACTAAGGGTTTTGAGGGAAACCAGGCAATTCTTTTTAATAAACAATAACAAAGTTATCAGATTCTATACCTCCAAGTAAATAGTGTGCAAGTAATTACCTTTAGGTAGGCAGTGCCAGATTTTACCTACAAGTCAGGCAGCTAGTTGTATAAATGCCAGCACATCTGCCTTCAAATTGCTTGTAACTCTAAAGTGATTGCACCTGCAAAAACCTGCAATCAATTCCAGATGGAAGCTGTAGGCCAAACTGGAAAATCTAGGGTTCATATGTCTCTTTGTGCCCTGCTGCAGAAAAGACTTCAGATCATGAAGAAATCATTCATTGTAACTGTCTTGAGTAATTTGAAAACTTTAAATTACATAGGTAACTCCGAATGTAGTAGCTCCTATTTGTTTTAGTGAGCTACAACAGATACAAAAAGCACAGTAACGCTACTTGATAGAGCAAATTCTCAGCTACAAAACACTACTTTTTAACATAGTCACTGCCATTAGCTAAACATTTTCACCAGTGATGAACAAGAGCCTGCGTGCTGTGCTTGTAAAAATCTACACCAGTGGTAGTGACCTGCATTTTCACAGCTGCTATGACAGCATTGTTTTTAGGAAAATGTTGTCCATACAGTCAATTTTTCATCATCCTGAGCAGATGGAAGTCAGTAGGCTCTAAATCTTCCTGGTAGGACAATCCTGCTGACTGGCTATGCACTCCGTGGTCTTCAAACTGGCATGGAGCCATGTATTATTGTCTTACAGAAGATGTCTTCTTCTCTGATTTGACTTGAATTTTGAGCCTTCAGCTTAATCGATGTCACAATATATCTGTCAGAGGTTATGCTTTGTCTGGGTTCCAGTAAATTCAGGAGAATCACCCCTTTGCTATCCCAAAACACAGCACACATGATTTCACCTGCTGAGGTCTGCATCTGGAACCTTTTCTTTAGTGGGGAATTCACATTTTGCCAATTAATTGGCAGCTATTTTGGCTTGTAGTGATGACACTGCTTTTTGTCATCAGTTATGATGCCATCCAGGAAACTATCACTTCCAGTTCTATATTCATAGAATCATAGAATGGTTTGGGTTTGGAAGGGATTTTTAAGTTCATCTAGTTCCAACCCCTCTGCTATAGCAGGGACACCTCACTCTAGACCAGGTTGCTTGAAATCCCATCAATTCTGCTTCGAGGGAGGGTGCAGTCACAGCCTTGCTGGGCAGCCTATTCCACTGTCTCACCACCCTCACAGTAAAGAATTTCTTCCTGGTATCTAGTCTAAATCTACCCTCTTCCAGTTTAAAGCTGTTTCTCCTTGTCTTGTCACTACCTTCCCTTACAAAAAGTTCCTCCCTGCTTTTCTGTAGGCCCTCTTCAGTTACTGGAGGGCTGCTATAAGGTCCATTTGGAGCCTTCTCTTTCTTATAGGGGAGGTGCTCCAGACCTCTGATCATCTTCATGGCGCTCCTCTGGATCTGCTCCAAGAACTCCATGTCTTTCTTGTATTGGGGGCTCCAGAACTGAATGTAGTACTCTAGGTGGGGTCTCATGAGAGCAGAGTAGAGGGGCAGAATCACCTCCCTTGGCCTGCTGTCACGCTTTTCTTGATGCAACCCAGGATACAGTTGGCCTTCTGGGTTGCAAGTGCACATTGCTGGCTCATGTTGAACCTTTCATCAACTGAAACCCCAAAATCCTCCTCAGGGCTGCTCTCAAGTTGTTCTCCACCAGTTGTACCTGTGCTTGGGATTGCCCCAACCCAGGTGCAGGACCTTTCATTTGGCCTTGTTGGAATTCATGAGGTTGGCACAGGCCCACCTCTCAAGCCTGTCTTGGTCACTCTGGATAGCATCCCTTCCCTCTAATGTGTCAACTGCACCACTGAGGTTGGTGTCATCTGCAAACCTGCTGAGAGTACGCTTGATCCCACTATCCACGTCACCTACAAAGATGTTAAATAACAGTGGTCCAAACACTAATCCCTGAGGAATGCCTCTCATCACTAGTCTCCGCTTGGATGTTGAGCCAGCCACAACTTGGTTCAGTAAGTCCTGACGGTTTTGCATATGGGGCTCTTTCTGTTCCTGTGTGTTTGTGTGACCTACCTGCTGTAAACATAGTGATATTCCAAAGTCACCACTGTTTCCAACATTTAAGAAGATATTGAGCTCTCTACACTGTTTCAAGATCATAACTAGCTGATTTGTGCAAATGAGCTGATGGGAATTCTTTTAATTTCGTAGCATGACAGCTATGCCTGGCAGTCTGGAACATGGCTGTTTTTTCACATTGCTGTCACTGCTGCTGAAACGTAGTACCCACCCCCTCACTTTGCTCACATCCACTGTTTGGTCTACCTAAACTTTCAACAAGTGTCAATAAATGTCAATGGGTACAATTTTTTCTGCATGGAGGAATTAAATGGCACACCTTTGCTTCATCTGCACTTCCATGTCAGTCACCATTTTGTCATGCTGCTACTCTGCTGACATCTGTCACATGGAAACAAAATGTAACATAATAGTTTATAGTGATAGGACAAAGAGCAATGACTGAAGCTTGAACAGAGGAAGTTCCCTACAAACACTAAGAACTTCTTTATGGTAAGGTTAGTACAGGTTACCTAGAGAGGTTGTGGAGTCTCCTACTGTGGAGATATTCAAGATCTGTCTGGACACCTTCTTGTGTGATGTATGTTAGGGTACCTGCTTTAGCAGAGGATTGGACTAGATTTCTAGAGGTCCTTTCCAACTACTGCAATTCTGTGACTCTTCAATGAAATATTGGCAGGACAATTCAGCTTCTACTGTGATACCACCAGCATCTGCCTCTGATACGGGCCAGTGTAATAAAATAGGAGATGTTACTTTTGGAGAAGCTGTCACATAGAGTGTTTTGAAAATACCTGCACTACTTTTGTAATGATACGTAGTAGGCATGTTGTGTTTTAATCATGGAATGCTCCAATTTCAATTCACAGACTACCCAGGCACTGAGATGTAGGTCTTCCAGGACATGTTCATAATTTTTTCTACATGTTACTACTTAGAAAATGTGTGCCATCTGCTTGTATTGCCATTTCAGTATTCATCTCCTTTCCAAGTATATTCTTTGTGTTAAGTAATTCTGACTTTCATATGTCTCTTTACAAGAACACAGCTGTTAATTATGTTCCACAGACAAATTTGAACATTTGCCGTTACTTTATGATTTCATAAAAAATTGTAAAACTCTAGATTATTCTTCTGTTTTTATTGTTCAAATGGCATATGGTCTGGATAATTATTCTGACATTTGTTGTGCTCGTATTATGGAGATCTGCCATTGTGAACAAGAGAGACATGGATCTTCTATCATGATCTTATGTAAAGTTTCTGAAGACGAAATGTTCATTTTGAATAATGATGTCTATTCCATTCTAGATGTTGAGAATCTGCATTGTGGAATTGATTCTCAATTAGTCTTTGCAGACACATCCAGGTTGGGGGTATGACTTTTCCTCATGACCAGACTCGAATCTCTTAGGCATTTTTGAAGGCTCATGCAGTCAATGTGAGCTCAAGAGTTATAGAACCTGGTCATTGCTATCTAGCAGTTTTGATTTGTTAATGTAATTAACAAATGTTAATTTGTTAATATAATTAGAATTAGGATTTAGAAGGACAAAAAATAAAAGATGGGTGAACAATTTTATTGAACAGTCTTGCTTTTGTTTGTGGATGAGTATATATTAGAAAAAAGATCTTTATATTATTTGCTCATAAAATATAAATTGCTGTTAATGTGATAAATGTGCATGATACTGGACACAATAAAACTAATAGGAATGCCACTGATGTGTTTTGAGGTAGATGTTCTATGTGTAGAAAATATTGGAAAGGCATATTTTTAATGTCATGGGTGTATATTGAGGGAAAGGAGGTGTTGCTTTTGAAAAGTATTAGAAAACTTCTGAAAGAGAAATACTCGCGTTTCTCAAATACAACTCCTTTTTCCATTCCAACATATACCTACTTAATACAGAAAGCAGTGAAAAAATATGAGAAGATAGGCTATGCACTAGGTAGTATTCACATTCTTATTAATCAATTGTCTGCATATGAGTTGTCTGGTATTAACTAGCGCTCTTAACTGTATTTAAATGTATTTTGTTTAGTAAGGGTCCTATAACAAAAACAAAACAAACAAAAAAAACCATTCATCAGACTGTTTGAAAACCAGACTAATATCCCAGATGCTGAACAGTTTTCATTTTGCAAAGGGCACATTTATTAAGATTGAGTTCTGAATTTATGCATATCTACAAATAGAGATTGTTATTCATAATCTGGTCTGTGACTCCATTAGCTGTTCTGTGTGATTTTTTGCTTTCTGTGATTATCTGGGTTTCAGTGCATTCTGTAAACAGAGAAAGAAGGTACAACTGTGTTTCTAAAAATCAGAAGTACGATTAATGATCAAGGCTATAACATAATAGAGAAGATGAATTCCAAATGATGTTAAGT
The DNA here is from genome assembly GCA_036925125.1 of Oreortyx pictus. Taxonomy (NCBI): domain Eukaryota; kingdom Metazoa; phylum Chordata; class Aves; order Galliformes; family Odontophoridae; genus Oreortyx; species Oreortyx pictus. Next base: position 66,156,099 of record JAUPFR010000001.1, on the reverse strand, counting down.
AGTCAGTGCCTAGCAAATATGAAAAGCTCACTTGACTAGGAGTTTACACCAAGCATCTTCATATTCTGATCTTTCTCACAGCTAAGCCTTCTAAGGCCTTAAATCTCAAAAACCTTTGAAGTCTATGAAAAGCCTACTGTTGATTTCGGATGGATCAGGTTCATGTATAAACACTGGACCTATGCAGCCTTTGTCAGAAATGAGGAATGCTGTGAACTTGCTAGTGCAACTGTAGTTTAACCCCTTTCCTTTTTTCTTTTTTAATCCTTTAATGTCTGTAAGGACATGTCACAGGATATGAAGGTGGAGAATTAAAGGTGTTGAAAGGTAAGAGGATGCTTAAACCTTGAAAATAGACTACATTCATTTTCATCCACTAAAAAGAATACCAGATATTTCTAGATTTGGGGAACAATCTCTGCTTGAATTTTATATAAAAATTTCCATTTACTTTTCTGAATTGTATTCTTGTCAGTGTTTCTCTAGACTGTCAAAGAGATTTGATGTCTAAATCATATGAACATATTTATGAATCAAAAATATAATACAGAAAAACATCTACATCTTATACCATTATGGACACGCCATGTTTTGCATTTTTTTTTCCCTTGGTTTGTATTTTACGTTATCATCTTTTAAAGCAGCAGTGACTTGACTCAAAAGGAGTAAACCTCCTGACACCAGCTGAGTTTACTAGAGAAAGTTATGGCCCAGAACTAGAAGGATAAGTAAATGAAGAGGAAGTCTCAAAGGGGAGAAAGCTGGACAAGGGTTACCTCTGGTAACCATACACTGGGTAAGACAAGGCTGGGAATAGAAACCCTCTCAGAATAGAGGGGGTTGCAGACTTTATTGATTTATTGAGATTAAAGAGTAAATTAATTGAAACTAGCACACAAAATAGGGAACATCTTTCTCATGGATACAATGTGCGTAGTAAGAATTGTTTGTGAATACTTTTAATTCCATCTCATTCTGCGCTGCTTTGGTTTCACCTGATTTGAAAAAGTTTATTACTTTTATTTATAGTTTAGTAAAAATGTGGTTTGAAAAATTTTCAGTCTTCTTTGGGAAGAATGCTTACAGGCAACACCTCCAAGAAAATTCACTATGAAGATCTTGATAATTAATAGTGCTGTCATTTATCTGTCCAATGCAAGCAAATATTAAGTTTGTTCTAGACCTGGGATGCTCAAGAGTACAGCCTGTCAAGGCAACTGTGCTGACACTTGGCTAGCTTCTATTCACCCTGGTTTTGTCCAGTTCTTTACTAAAAGTACCTTGGCAGGGTGAAGGCAATTAAGCTGTGTCTGGATGATGGCAGCTTGCTTTTCTATTTGTCTTTCCTAAATTCTTTAACCACCACCAATCACTCTGATGAATTGTGAGAAAAGAGGTACAAAGGAACAGGCTGCTTTTGCTTTCTGAACAATTCCTGTTCTCCAAACATCATCATATCCTCTGGGGTGCTTTCAGCTAGACATAGGTTTTGTTGGTGGCTGCCTGTTCTCTTGAGTCAATCAATAGTATGATTTGCTTATGTGTGTTTTAGATTAAATAATGTTCCCAATTCTTCAGGGAAAACTTTGGATCATCTTATATGTGTACTCTGTGCCTTTTCAGAAGTGCTGGATTTACTGCATTGCACAGACACAGGAAGTTTGATCATGTGATGAGAGAATTGCTGTACACATGGTATATTCCCATATCCTAGACAAAGCCTAGTTGCCTCCCTAGGCATAATATTGGGCTACGTCTATTGTAAAGTTCTTCTCTTCCTAGTTAGAAGTTTGACAAACTGCTGCCACTGTAATTTTCGTACTTGTCACATCTCAAACTGTAAACTTAAACAAGGTAGTAAAGAGCTCATGCTTCTGCTGCTGGTGAGAATTCCAATCTAGCTGTTATGGATCTTACAAGATAATATGGGACAAATAATTATTGCTTTGAAGTAATGTCTTCATTCCACAGAGCTAGAGACTAAAGGTGGCGGTGAAGATTATAAAGAATAATCTGCTCATTTGATACAGTGAAAGCATAGTTCGATTTTCCTTCTCATTCTTGGAATTTATGATAATTATTTTGTTTTTCTTCTATATGGATTACTCTTTGTGGGAGATATCTTTGCATTAACTTCTATTAAAAAAAGAAAAGAACATGCACTTTATACCCATGAACATGATTTCTCATCTCATGATTTAAAGCATAGATACAGGGCTATACATCATTTGTAGTGAATTGGTGATGTTTTTAAGCTGTTAGTATTTTTGTACAACAAAAACATTCCAATCAGGCATCTAGGCTTTTTGATCTTAAGCACTGTAAGTTCGTTTCTTAACCCTACTTGCCTTAGGGCTTTGGATTTTGTTGTAGTTTAGAACATGGACAGACAAATTTGTAAGGAAACAAATAGCTGAAATCCAAAGAGAGATTACAATAACAGTAGAGTCCTAATACAATGACTGCTTTTCATAATTGATGTTCTTTTATAGAAACTAATTCAATAAGTTTTCTTTTCTCTTTTTTTTTTTCCAGTTTGATGATGGTTATAAAACCTTTGAAAACAATGAAATCATGTTACTGTGTAACTACGGCTAGATAATAATGGATCACATCATTGTCTGTCCCCATTTTTTTTTTTTTTTTTTATTCATGAAGTGTTTACATGTTGACATCCGATTAATATCTAACAATTTTGGGAAATTAATGTATTGAGCTCGAGGCTTTTTTTCTCTTTGTTCATTCTGGACCTGCAGTAGGTGGAAAGAATGTGTGGCATTTAAAAAAAAACACAGAACGAAAAATTATCAAATTACTGAGATGTATGACTCTCGTTATACGGTAATTATTAGGTCTAGGATGATTGTCAGAATACGGAAAGAGAACATAAGCAACTAGATGCTTATTGTTGGATTTTGAGTTATGACAGAAAATGGTAAGCTTTTGTTAAGTTTAATGGATTTTCCATCCAGTGGATCCTCATTGACCAACTGGAGTAGGAGTGCATTTGATATTGCGCATGCAGCATATTAGCTCATCTTGTGAAAAATTTTAGTTAAGTACAGTCATACATCTGAGAACTAGACAGAACGGAAGCTGCAATTTCTGCTGCAATTATATGTTTAACTGTAACTAATAATTATTTCAAGCCTCCTTGAATCTTATTTTTGTCAAGTAGAAAAAAAGAGCAGAATTGTTGACTAGACTTGAAAACTGCACCAAACTTCAACCTTTTTCCAAGCTGGAGAAAGAAATGAACATCTGGAGTTTTCTGGAGGGTATGTTGGCTGCTTTTTTGGAGGGATAGAAAGGATGATTTGATTCTAGAGGCTAAAGAGCTTTACACATTAATGTAGTATAAGTTCCTGTGTTTTCATTAGCTGGAGATTTTTCAGGTTTTTGAAAGATACTAATCAGCTCTTTTATTTACATGATCAGTAGTTTAATACAGATTCTTTCTAGAACTTTCATTACTGGCCTGAATCTAATATCTCTACAGTTGGTGGTAATGTCACTAGAGATTTGAATGGAAATGATCTTAGGCCAGTACCAAATATATTGGAAATATCTGTTCAGAATTTGTGGATTAAAAAAAAAAAAGAGAGATAATTTCCAATATTCTGTTTAAAATAACTTGAATTTGTTAAATACCATCTTAATTCATTGTGACATGATTCTTTACAATTCGCTGTGGTACTAAATGCTATTATGTCACTAGGATAAAGTAAAACTGAATTGCCAGCTATTTACCAGATGGAAAAACCCCTGACTTCAAGCAGATATACTTTTAGAAGTGATTGCTTCAGATTGTATGAAAAGATAAAGAGACACTTTGGTTTAATCAGGGCTAAGAATATCTCTAAAGACATTTTTTATCAAATGTGATAATGCCCAGTTACTGACTGTTACTGTATATATCCAAGTGCCCTTAGGGATTTCAAAGCATCCCCGTAAGCTTCATCAAAAGGCATGACTTGTCCTCTTAATAATAGAAGCAGATGTCAAATTTCATGCCCCTAAGATGCTTACTCATACCTAGTAGATCCATCTGGTATAGATCGAGCCTCAGTCAATTTGTTCTCATCCATGACATTCCCACTGAGAAAGCAAATCAAGCAGAGCTCCTCAGTCCAATGAAAAACAAATGTGAATATTATCAACATATTTGTAGAACCACAACCCACTTCACTTCACTGTCTTTCCTAATTACTTTACACAGGTGAGAAGACTCGTAAGATGCAACAGGGATAGAATTTCTGAAGCATACCACCAGTATCTGGTTTCCAAGGATGGAACAACTAAAATATGTCAGTTTTGTGATAATGGATTATTTAAGATCAAGAAAGAGAAACAAAATTTTAATAGAAGTCTACTGATAATTCAAGATGTTGATAACTGGTATTAATCTCAGTCATAGATGCTTCAGCTTGTAATGCATGGAATTATTATTTTCTTTTCCTTTATAGTTGTTTAGATTGAAGACAAAAAAGAAAATTTTAAAGTTCAGAACTAGTCTGATCATACCAGTGGAATTTTTTCAAAAATTCTATTTAATTGTTTACATTGACTGGACTCTTCAAAATATTGCATCTTGATTTGGAACTTAAACTGAGTTTTGTCACCTCTCATGTTACAAGCTTTTCAATAACCTCAATACAAACTAAGCTGTCTAAATTTTAAACTCTTTCACCTAATGCCAGAAATGTCTGAAACATGATATACTTGTCAGGAAACGATTGCTATGGATAGCAGCTATATCTCTGGCAACCAGACATGTGTCAATGACAAATACTTCAGTCCCGTCTTGAAGAGAGATTGATGTTCTTTTTGTGGTATGTCTTCATTAGCTAATGATCAGAATGTATTTTTGAAAACAGTCACGTGAAAGGTGTTTATGGCTCTGGAAAGGTTTATCACAATACAACAAATCAACTTAGAACTTGCACTGAAAATTGTCACTGTAGTGAGATCCAGTTAATATCCCTGTAGCTCAGGCAATATCAATAGTTTCAGTATTTTATATCTTTCTCAAATAATATTTTATGTTGATTTCCTCTCCCTTTCATCTGTCCTTGTTTCCACAATCTAAGATTGGTTGCAGAGTGGTGACCTTTCCAGAAGACTGGACTGTAGCGGTTGTGTATGTATCATATGGCATACAGTTCTTAAAAAGCTGAAAAAGCCTAAGTGGAATAAATGAACTGTATCCATTGCAGTGTGAATTAAATGTGGCTCTTCTATCAGGAACATATTACATTTGTGCAGGGTAGAAGGGTCCCAGCTAGGATCAAGTGAAATGGGAAAGACTCATGTCCCACCCTACTGTGTGCAGCTTCACATGATGAATGTTTTTCATCTATTTTCAACACAATGCCATTGCAACCTTTGTTGTTGTGGGAGCCTTTGCAGTTTCTTAAAGTAGAGTGTGAGTAAAAATTAGGTCTGTGCACAAATATGAACAAGACTTAAAGGTCCAGGAGCTGGGGAGAGACAGCAGCACTCAAGACAAGAGAAAGGGGTCATAGCTTCCTCTTTGTTAAATGATAAAATAAGGAGGACATTCATCATCTGGTGATATGTGGCTGTGACTGGCATCCACTATGTTATTGGCTTAATAATGCAGTAGTGTGGATTGCTTCCTACACAACTGAGAGCTGAATGGGGAAGAGACTGTCTGAGGGCCAAACCAATAGAAACCGTAGAGAGTCAAGCGTGATTAGTAGCTTGGTTATGGTATATATATGAGATAATAAAGCTGTGGGCTAATTAAACTGTACCCATTACATTTTGCTTGTCTTGTAATGCCTACAATCAAGGAAGACATACTGAAAAACTGCAGCAATTAAAACACGTCTAGGAAATAGGACTTCTTCCTGAAGTGCTGCTTTAACTGTTGTGGCAAAGGCTGTTTTTCGTGTGGCTGACATATGTTTCTTGGAGTTAGTGCTTTCTGGGCATATGTTAACAGTATCATCTTGTTTTTCACTCAGATTGAAAATAGCCTGTACTGTGTGAGTCCAAGAGAAATTTTCATTTGGGCTATTCTTAAATTCCTGGATGACTTCAGAGTACTTGTCTAAATGTCACTAGGAAATCCCAGGTCTGGTGAAGTGCATCTCACTTACAGATCCTGATCTTTTATAGAAAACAGGGAGAAAAACAACCAAGAGTGTTTTATGCAACTGTTAGATCTACAAGAACTGTGCTGATTTTGACATTTGTTTCTTTTGAGAGTATTCCTTTGCAGTATCAGGCTTTTGAAATAGAATTTATTTACAGAAAATTTTATTTATAAATATACATGTATCTTTGAAACTACCAATGTGTAATTGTAGTCAAAATTTTAGACTGCGTATTTAGTCTTTGTGACCATTACTTGCGCTATTTTCTTAGTGCTGAGATTACACTTTTCTACACAATTCTACAGCATTGTAAGAACTTGGGGCACTGAAACAAAGTATGCATTTTGGCAATTATGTTTGCTGAGCCTATTACATTTCACAATTCAAAAAGGAGAAATTTCACAGTAATATATAAAGATGATTAGAATAGCGTAGAGGATATTTGTAATAATTTTTTATCTGTTGATAGTGTATGAAATTTATTTTTCTTCTAGAAAGAAATAGGTATATTTGCCAACTTCTAGTTAATACAGCTACCACTTCATGTTTGAAATATTTAGTATGTTGGAAACTATTAATAGGAGAAGGCAAATAAAGTAAATCCTGAAATTTATCACATTAATTTCATATGATTTTATAAAAAAACTATCGATATGTTAAGTAATAGGAGTGTGAGTATAAAATTTGATACTGACTGATATCTGAGTCATAGTAAAGTGTGTTGCAAAAAACTGACTATTTTGGTAAGGGGAGCTGTGTTCATATATTTTTGTCTTAAGATATAAGCATTAATGATGCTCCTCTTATATGCACCAGAACAGAATATGAGAAAATGCAGAAAAATATCCCATGGTCGGTATGCATCCCATGTTCTTATATATTTAATCTATTTATTTTAAACATTTAGATGATCTAGCAACATGTGGTTTTTACCCTTTTGTTTATTCTTAGTTTCTTCAACATGTAAGACACCAGAACCCTTACGCCACTGAAAATCCAGAAAGGAATGGCTTATGAGGAAAACCTAGTCTAGAAGGAACAACTGAAATATTTCTCTCCTGTGTTTGTGGAAGTTGTTAGAAGTTTCAGAGATTTGTCTACGCACGCCTTTTTTCAGTGTAGATCAGAGTATGTGTTTGTAGTGAGTGCCTCAAGTTACGTGATTATCTTTTTCAACACCGTGGACCAACGTGAGAATTCATGCAGTAGGTTTATTCTGGATAAATGTTACTGGAAGATGTGATCTTTGGGAACCTAATGTACTGTAACAATCAATGGGCATTAAGTCCATGGGGCCAGACTAATGTAAAGAATAAGGAATGTTGGCATACATCTAGTGCAGGCATTAGATGTCAACACAACACTGTCAACACCAGTTGCTTTGCTCCATAGCTATGCTGTGGATCACGCTAATTCATAGTGTAGAGACACCCTCGGGTATTTGTAGCTGACTGGAATGATCAGCTGGCAGGAAATGCAGGTGAATGAAATCTGTGGTAAGTAAACCACATCACATACTGTTGGGAATCACCCTGCTACCTAATAATCTTGAAGTTAAACGGAATATGACTGTATATGTATTTAAATAGGTCATATACGTCTACATCGTCTTTTGTAAAAGCATTTTTAGAATCTGTTTTGTTCTTCTTAGGTGTTTATTTCTCACTGGCTACTTGAACCAGCATGCCCTTTTTTTATTATTTCATTTGTGTAGAGAAATCTACTTTATGACGTGTTAGGAAAGTCACATTAAGAAATACTTTGCAAGGGTGGGGTTTTCAAGTAGAGCGTAGAAACAATTAGTTGATGAAAGATCTTTTATGTTGCCTGTTCATGCTTTAGATTAGCCATTATTCATCTCAGCAACTGGATTACCTAACCTCAAGAAATGTATGCAAGATTTAGCTCAAAGCATATGCCTCACTGTGAGATTCTGTATTTACTTCTGAAGTCTTCAAGTTTATGTTAGTGTCTTTAATTCATCCTATTGCTGAGTGAAGTTTATTTCAGCCTGGTTTCCTTTATAAATTGATATTCTATGTAGAAAAAGTTTATAAAACCTCAGTTGAGATCAGCCTTAGAAGTGGTAATAGTGAAGTCTGTGAAACCACAAGAAGGCAGTCATAACTCACAAGTGAGGCACAAGGATTCTTGCGGCTCATTTGTTTTTACAGCTTGTGTTTATTTAGTCATTTTTTTTCATCAATTTGAGAAAGCACTACAGTAAAAAAGAGAAATTGTATTGCATACTGGAGGTACATTTTTTTTTCCAAAGCAACACATCAAAATAAAATCAGTAATTTTCAAAATGACTTGATCTCTTCCTGTTTCATTGGTAATGGCCTTTAGATTTTGATCACTGTCTTCTAGGAACCTAGTAATGACAACAGCTATACAAGGAATACTGTTGTGTCTCACAATTCAGGTGGTAGTTGCTGATTTTAATCAATAGTTTTTGTGATTACTGAAATCTTAACTTTTTTTTTCTTTGAGTTTTCCTTTTGGTGCATATAAAGTTGTGGTTGTACATATTTCAGTGTAAACTTTTAAGGGAATGTTCTGTAATATGTACAATAATTGAAGATGACTTTGAGGAACTGTTTGGGAAATATCAACGCAATGTTGAGGTCAGTACAGTTCTGTTTATCCCCACCCGTCCACAAAAGGTACCCACCGTATCACTGTGATCAGAGCTACTGCACTTCATGATTATGTCATCAGTGTAAATCCAAAAGAAAGTGTAAGACTTTCTAGAAGTAATAGTGCTGCTGATAATTCGATTAAATTATTGGTTATATGTATTTGCTGATGGTAAATGCAGATGTTTAAAATCAGGCTGCAGTGTTACACAAGCTGTTATTCATGATAATTTAACTTTGGTTTGTAGTTACAAACTGCGGTAATGTCATCAGAGTCAACAGTTAGGCAGATCAGTTTTATAACTGTTTCTTACATTTGGTCACCTCTTTAACTTAATGACTTTGGGTTAACCAGTAACCAACATTTACTTTTCTACAGTTTAAGTATAGAAATAGATGCTGCTAAGTAGGATGTATATTTCTTTTATTGTGAAAGACCAAGGTTACTAGGTACAGTAACAGAAAGTCTTCACATATTTGTTCCAAAGTGCAGGTATCTGTTCATTGGTTTATTAAAAAGAAAAAAGAAAAAAAAAAAAAAGGAAGGTAGAAAAAGGGTTACATCTGTTGACTGTGTTGTATGTACTCAGACGATTTGTTATATCTACACAAGTTTTAATATAAAACACTGTAAAGTTATTCTAGTGCCTGATGGTAATACATTAAACAATGTTTGTACTCTTCTTTTATGTTAGTGTCCCATTAAATTATTTTTTTTCTTTGGTTTGGTAGGTCTTACATGTTTTGTTGTTTTGTGTGGTTTGGATGATCTTTATTTGGTTTAATTGTTGAAATTTTAACTTTTGTTTTGTTAACGAGATCAAGGGAATATTTATTACACATCAGGGAAAAATGAAGGTTACTGTAGACTCCAGCCTACAGTCTCCTGCTGCTAGCTGCAGCAAGGACAGCTGCCTCAGGGGCCAGGAAACTGAAGGTTTCCCCTGTGCAGGCAGTGCATTCTCCAAGGGGTCAGCCCATGACTACCTGCCCAGGATGGACAGTGTCAGGTGTTGCTGACAAGGCACAACACTGAGCCACAGGGCTCCAGTCTGAAGAAAAAGGAGACTGGGTTGAAGATGAAGCCTAAGCACAGGGACCTAAGTCTTGCTTAGAGAGAGAGCCAGAGATGAGATGAGTTGCATTGTGTATCCAGGAGGCACTACTAACTAAACAGATATGAAATGCATCCATAAGGTTGGGTTAGAGCCAGGCTGACCTGCACCTCAGCCTTCTACTTTATGCCCATTGATCAAGAAGACTGCAAACAAAATGTGAAGGCCTGATGTAGAATCTTTAAATATTTTTTATGAATGTTCTTCGGGTGTTGAAGGAGTTCACTTTTTCTGCAGTGTATGACAATGTTTTATATTACCTGGACCTTTCTAGTAGGGTCTGGAGTTGCCATGTGGATTAATATAGCTTAGAGTTGATGAAAGTATAACTGACCAAAGTCAAATCATCTTCTGTCAGGATGGAATGAAATATCCCAAACAAATGATTATAGTGGAAACAGTTGCTATATATGCAAATGCCAGTGTTGTTTGTGTAAGAGTGAGAAGTGGTCCTGCCTAGTAATGCTCACTTTATGATTTTTTTATTCTTGCTTTATACAATTTAATTACTCATTAGAACAACTATAAAGCAGGATAAATGCCTTCCTAAGGATTTAATTTTTTGCTTAAGACATAATTTACAACAAAATGAGAAATTTTATAAAAGGAACAAAATGTATGCATTTCAGTTGTATATGTGTAGGATCATAGAACACATTTTGGAAGCAAAGGACCAATAATATTTCTGGGATTCTGTTGTGTTTTATGGATGGTATCATCTAGTACTAATCCTTTTCTCTGTATGGCTTCTCCAGTGGATGATCTTCAAACTTGCCTGGAGAGAAATACTTAAAAGTGAAGAAATGAAAATATATTTGCATAAATTGTCCTTTAGTAGCAATCTTGCTTTCCAAAGGTAGACCTGGTCATGGAGCTTTATGACTTTGCTCGTTCACTTATTTCTACAGGATGGTTTATTTTCTCTGGTCAGATTTTAGTCTTGCCTCAAACATATTGTTGAAAAGTAATTTCAGAGGGCATAAGTGCTTAAGTTTATTCTAGATTGGTGAGACACTTCTGTGGCAAGTTTTTTAAGTGTTGTATAAAAAGGTATGCTCTTTTCATTTTTCAGCCAAGTTTCCAAATTAAAATGTGAGCCAGTTATTTGTATGCAAAAGGATAATTAAAATGCCAGAGCCCAGGAGAGATGTGTGAGACTCCAGTTCCCTATTTTGTACATCTACTTTGAGTTCATGTTTATGCTCAAGAGAAATACTTTGAGAAATAACATTTTCTTTGTGATTTTTCTATCTGTTGGGCTTGGTATCTCTTCTTATTAAGTGTTCAGGCTTTTCTGAAATTCATTCCTAGGTGCATGCTTTGGCATTTGGGATATTAAAAGCCTAATTTGAATTTTTTAATTCCATTCTTCACCTTTTCTTCACACATTAGCGTTGAACCTAGGAATGCATAGTACTGCCACTGATAAGTCCTTATATTAATTTCTGTCTTAGTAAACATGGAGGCAGAAAATGTATATGGGGCACAGTATAAGGGATATTTTAACATTACATATGATCACATGCTGCTGAACTTTTTGAAAGTTTAAGAAATATGTTAGGAATTTGTCTCCTTAGATTCATCACTGCAGCAGCTATTGATTTCTCTGCTCTATTCTACATCACTGGGAAACTTTGAAGGGCTTGTTTTTATGCTTCTTTTGTCATTAGAGAGGTCATTAGTAGAGATAGTGGTTTCACTCAAAAGTGCATTGAATATGCACTTTTCTTCAGAGGAGAAGAGAATTCCAAAACTCGTAGAAGGCATACCAGGTATTGTCATCCCAGATTAAGTGGCTCATTCATTTCTCACAACTGATTTTTGATGCTTCAAAAGAAGAATTCTATCTTCTAAAATATAATTATGAACAAGGATATAAATGAAAGAAATTGTTTTATTTTATTTATTTATTTTTCCCTCCATTAAAAGGATAGTGTCAAGTTGCTTGGGACTGAGTCGTCTTTTCCTCTTTAACATGTAGTTTTATTTTTATTAGATGCTGCAAAACTTTATGATTTTTCAAGGCATGAGAGGACACAGATCATGGAGGCTTCTACCTTAGCTGCTCAGGGCATTTGTTTACCAGAGGAAATTAAGCATGTACTTATGCCTGCTGAAATGAAGCCCACTCAGACTGTTTAGAGATATCAATTAATCAACTCATTGCAAGTAGAATCATAAAATCATTTAGATTGGAAAATACCTTTAAGATCATCAAGTCTAACCATCAACCAAACACTACCAAGTCTATTACTAAACCATGATCACGTCTCTTAAATACCTCTAGGGTTAGGGACTTCACTACTTCTTTGAATAGGCAATTGCAATGAAATAAATATTGAAATTATCCAATCTAAACCTCCCCTGGTACAACTTTAGGCTGTTTCCTTGTGTGCTGTTACTTGTCACCTGAGAAAAGAGACCTACACCCTCCTTCCTGTAGCTCCCTTTCAGGTAGTTGTGGAGAGCGATGATGTCTCCCCTGGTCCTTCTCATCTGCGGATAAAACAATCCCAGTTCTCTCTGCCATTCTTCGTATGTCTTGTTTTCTTGTCTTGTCACCAGCTTCACTGCCCTTCTTTGCATGCACTTGAGAAGCTCAAAATACTTCTAATGAGGGGCCCAAGCCTAGTCCTGTTGGCTGGTCATACTACCTCTGATGCAGGCCAGAGTGGCACTGGTCTTGGACACCTGGGCACGCTATTGGTTCATGCTCAGTTGGCTGTCAACCAGGCCCTTTAAGTCCTTTTCTGCCTGTCAACTTCCCAGCTACTCTTCCCCAAGCTTCTAATGCTGTATTGGCTTGTTATGGCCCAAGTACTTGTTGTGGTTTGTGTTTTCATGAAAAGTTTGAATGATAAATTTTGTAATATTTTGTATGAATATTTTTTTTCCTTTTCTTTTTGTAATCACTGGAGCACTATTGCTGATCTCTAGAGCGGTTTGCTGCCTGTTGGGAGCCTGCTTCTGGGGCATTAGGAAGAGGCTACTGGGTATGATGAAGGCAGAGGAATACTCTCTACCCCAGCTCTTTCAAGCTGGGTCACAGTAGGCTGCAGTTAGGAAATTATGAAATGTTAACAGAGACTTTCTTTCCCTTGGGATGAAGTTGAAAGTATTGAGAACACAGGTAGTGTTCTCAGTCCTCCTATTTGGAGACAGGTAGAAGAGAATGGACCAGTCATATGAATGACTGCATGGATAGTGTTGAGCCCAGGGTTTCAGGTACTCAAATGTGATCTCAAATGGATCTGAGCATGTTGACATCCAATGGAATGCAACTGACCAGGAGAGGCAAGCACATACAGGGCAGGAAGCTGGCTTGGCTGATCACCAGAGCTTTAAACTAGATTGACAGGGGGGGCGGGCAGTAATTCTAAGTGAAAGAGAAGGGCTGAACACTGTCACTTTAGGAAGCAGCAGAGGAAAGCCTCAAATTTGTGACAGAGGAATCTGGGGTGAGAGGACAGTGATGCCAATAACCCAGATGAAGTGCCCCTACACCAGTACATGCAGCATGGGAAAGAAGGAGGACTAGTTGAAAAGCATAGTACAATTAGAAAACTGTGATCTCTTCGCTATTGCAGAAACAATGGGATAAATTGCACAGTGGGAATACTACAGTTGAGGGCCACAAGCTTTTTAGAAGAGATAGGCAAGGCAGGAGGGACGTGGAAGTTATTTCTAGGTTAAAACGTGGGTAGATTGAAAAGAGCTGCCTCTGAGAAACAGTCATGATCAGGTTGAGAGCTTGCAGGTTAGAATTAAAGACAAAATCAGTAAAGTATAGCTGGTGGTTGGGGTTTGCTACAGACAGTCTAATCAAGAGTAACCTGTTGACAAGGCCTTCTTGCTTCAGCTACAAGAGTCGTCATGGTTGTGGGCTGTTATCTTGATGGGCGATTTTACCCACCTGCTGGAAAAGCAACACCATGGTCTGTAAACAATCCAGGATACTTCTGTAGTTGGTTGAGATTACTTTCTAGTCCAGGTGCTGGACAGACCAAACAGAGAAGTGTTACTGGACCTGGTGCTCACCAGTGCAGAGAGACATCATTAAAGATATTGAGATTAGAGGCAGTCTGAGCTGTACCCTGGTTGAGTCTGTGATTCAAGGAATACGTGCTTGGCAAAGAGCAGAGTCAGGACCCTAAACTTCAGGAGAATGAACTTCTGGCTGTTTAGATGAGAGCCCCTGGAAAACTGTGCTTAGGGACATTGGAATGGAACAGAGCTGGCAGCTCTCTAAGGTTGCTTTTCTGAGAGCACAGGAGTTCACTATCTTCCAGCATAAGAAATCCACCATGGCTGAGCAAGGCCCTGATGGTCAAACTAGGAGAAAGGAAAGTGCAGGCACTAGAAGCAGGAACATGTGACCTGCAAAGAATACAGGGATGCTGCCAGGACATGCAGAGATGGGATAGGAAAATCAAGGCATGGATGGAACTGCACTCCGTGGGGTGTGTGAAAAATAACAAGGAGTTCTGCAGGAACATTGATCCAGAAGAGCCAGGACAAGGAGAGCTTACCTCCTCTGATAAATTAGAAGGAATAACTGGCTTCAAGAAACACGGAGGCTGAGATTATAGGAGGGGGAGGTTATAAGCAGGAGGGAGACCAACTTTTTACGTGATTTAATAGTGATAGGATGAGGGGAAATGTCTTTAACCAAAAAAATATATGTTTTAGATTAGATGTTAGACAAAAATTCTTTACCAAGAGAGTGGTTTAAGGCCTGTTTGAATGGAGCCCTGGTCAGCCTGATCTAATGGGTGGGCAACCCTGTCCATGGCAGGGAGGTTGTAACTAGATGATTTGTAAGGTACCTTCCAACCTAAACCATCTGATGATTTTATGATTCAGTGTCTTTCACTTGTCCAAACAGTCCTTGTCTTTCAAGGTTTTGTTCTATTTGTCTACATTCTTCTTTCAGGCAGACTGAAGGCACATGATTATCAGGTGGTGGCCCAAGTTCCTCTTGTTTCCCTCTACTATGTGATATTGGAGACTGTTAGTCTTGTCTTCCTGGCATCTTTCATGCGATACATTAGTGCTGAGAAGATAGACTATGTGGTTCGTGCAGTTAAGCACAGCTTCTTCTCTTTCCCATACAAATTAAGTTACCTTATGGTCTCTTTGAAGGTACATTGATGGGAGGCTTATAGACAGAAAAACAGTATTTAACTCTTCCCCAGGGGCATTTCTACACTGTGATTTTAAGACCAAGTCAAAACTGTCATTGGCATAAGTCATATCAGGAGCGGCTTGAAGAAAAAGCAAATGTGAGGGAACTAATGATTTTTGGGTTGCAAAACTCTCTAGATAAAACACAAGATTTCTGTTACTTTGAAATTAGAGTTTCTACCAGATCATTGGATTAAAAGCAGGAAAAATAAAACACATAAGTGAACTTTTGTGTAACTTGGGTTGTCCATTTGCTAAGGTGGAGAACGAAGTGTGTTCTTGCTTCCTCTCATACCCTGTGGTTCAAAGCACAGTGCAGTAAAAAATCATTTATATGTTAGTTCGTATGGAATTAATCTTGTTAAACAGTACTTTAATGTTTTGCTATACTTACTTTTCAATTCAAGTAATAACAATTTTCAGTGGAGAAATGAAAATATTTCTAGACATTATACATTGTGAAGAAGGAGAGACACACATCTGGACATTTACTGCATTTATTGTCTCAAGTAACAGATATAATTCAAAAGCAGGAGTGCTTTTTTTTCCTATTTCGGTAGAAAGCAGTAGCATAACTGAAATAGAGTGGTGAGCTACTACTAATCTGTTATTACAATCAGCTACTTCTGTCACATTTTATATGAAGAAGAAAGGGAGGATAAATTGGAAGCAGCACATAAAATATTGTTTTATCATTACTGTTGGCTGGATCTGTAAGTGGAGATAATAAATCTTCATATGGCACTGAGGATAATACTAAAGTATTCCCACTAGTGTGTGTTATTTACGGCTGTTCTAAAGTTTTATTTCTTCTATATATGTCTCTTTCTTTTTGAAGGGGTTTCACCTAACATGTTGCTCATAGCTAGCTCTTCTTATGTTAACAAATCTCAATTTTAGCTAAATTCTATGGTTATGTAAGAAAAAAGTAGTATTCTAAAATCAAATAATGATTACCTAGTGAATTGATGGGATGATAAAACTAAACATATGTTCATAAAATGTTTAAATTAAATTGTATGAACTAGAGTTTTGAAACTACTCCTAAACAAGCCTGGAAGTGGAAAGGAGTAGATATGTCTCTACATTTATTATTCCCAGTGCCCCTTAAGTAATACAGGAATAGAATTTTTCAGCCTTAGAGCTCACATGAACAAAAATGACTTATATAGAAATTTGGTGCTTAAGGTACAAGAATAACATGCAAGTGAGATGCTTTGTTTTGATTCCTGAACTTCCCGGTGTGTCTGATCCAAATCTATATTAATGACATCTCATCAGTAAAAAACACCCTTAGTGTTGAAAACGTAGAAGACACTGATTTATCTTACATGGATGAAACACCAGTTTGTAGCCTAATTACCCTTTCCTCCCTTTTTTGATTTTTCTGCTAACCAAAGCTTAGAAGATGATTTTAATTGCCTTCAGGAGTGACTCCCTGTTGGTACTTTTAGGGAACCATCTTTGGTGAGCAGTTCTTCTATTCTTAAGTGCAAGAAAGAGGTGTCCTCAGTTAGATGATTGATCTAATTGAAAGTTTTTCCTACTATCAAAGGAGAGAGAAGAAATTTTTCTTTTTTTTTTTTTTAATATATTTCATTTTGTGTGCTTGTCTTGAAGGGCAAACAGCAATGCTATATCTTCTTGGTATAATTAGAATCATCTATGTTTATGTTAGTAGCTGATTTCTTTGTTGTATGAGGCCAGGATTGCCCAGGTCTACCTTATGTTTTTTCTATCCTCAGTACAGAAAGTGGATGAATATTTTGTCTTGTGTTAGCCCCACAAACATTTCTGTTTCTTGAACTGTGGCTTCTACTGCGAAATACTATTTCCAAAACTGACCTTTTATATTTTGCTGTGGTAAAATTACAGGTTGATGAATGTACCCATGAGTGTTTCATATTTGTCTTCTTATTTTCATCATACTCTCATTTTCCTTAGCTAAAAAAAAATATTTTGCACATGATACTGAACTCATTGTTTTGCTGCAGTTTAAGATAAATAAAGAGTATCTGATCAGCGAAATGTGTTGTCTGATGAAAAATATTAATCAAAACTGTCATGGTTGACTTTTGGCAAACACAGTTCACATTTAATCCAATTTTCTATTTTCTTCAAGGATATTCATTATGTTTCCTTGTTAATTTATTTTAAGTATTATGAAATATTGAAATGCAACTACGAGCTTTCAGTTCATGAATCACTACATATCCATATCAATTTCATAAATACAAGTATTACCTTTGTTTTCTCACTGGTAAATCTAAATACTAAGTGTTAGCAAAAGTGGACTAAGAGGAAGCTTTAGCAAATTTTCTTCCAGCTTTGCTTGATTAAATGCTTTTGTATCTTTTCTCATGTTCACTTAGACTTGCCTGAGCCTTTTACTCAGCATAAAGGAGTTGGATTCAGAATTGTTACTAATGCTGTGACACATCATGCTCTGAAAAGAAATGGAAGGTTAATTCTGTTTGAAACTGTTAGGATGGATCAGATCTGTTCTTAAAAAGATAGAAATACTCACATCTTTTTTATTTGTCTTTCAGAACAATGGATCACTTGCTTGGTGCCAGAATCACAAACAATGTTCAAAGGTATGTTCTTTTCTTTCTTATCCTGTTTGTGAAGTTATATGGTGGCTTTCCGTGTTGTCTGTAGATTAAGCACTTTTCATCTTTTATTTGGAAACCTCAACCTGTAATAAAATGTCCAAAATTAAAACCAATTGAACTACTCTTTTTCAGGAGAAAAGATACCAAGCATAGGTAATCCAATGTAATTCTCAATCATGGAAAAAAAAAAAAGGAAAAAAAAGAAAAAAATTTGGATGATAAGAGGTTGTAATTATCAATGAGCTTTACGCTGTCTGAAATCTGATATATCATTTCTGTTTCAGTATTTTTGGATATAAGTAGTAAAACTGTCAGTGACTTTAAAATATTCACTCAAAAGTGCCAAGGTATGCCAGCATTCAACTCTTCATTCAGTTTGATTATTTAATTTTTAGCATGACACTGAATTTCTTTGAAACGATTCTTGAAACAAATCACTGATGCCTTGTCTAATCCTAGCATCCTGACCTGACAAGCTTAGAGAGTAGGTGAGCTAACAGTCAAGTGACTGTGCAAGAGTATTACTTTGATATCTGAAAAGAAACGACAATGATTTGGGAGCTTGGATGGTCAGAGTGGAGTTACACATTCTAGGCACTGTTTGTTCATAAATGTAATGAGAAATGCATCTTTTCAATGACTTGGAAATTTACCTGAAAATTATGAAGAGTTTAATATTCTCATCTACTCTTCCTGAAAATATATTTCCACAATAATATGGGCATTCTATCTTCAGTTTATTCTGTGAAGGGTATATTGCAAATTGAATTGGAACAAAATAGCATAATTCTGTATTGTTTTCTTAATCTATGTGAATGCTGATCTAGATTTGAAACGTGATAGTTCCTCTACATTTGAAAAGTGAAATTGCTGGTTCACTGAAGAGATAATCTAGTTTCCTTTGAAGTGCATGAGATTGGAAATTGGAAATTAACTGTTACTGACTGTTCCAAATAAAACAAATTTGAACACTGTCATTGGTATTAAAAACTACATGTCACAATATCAGTAAAAGGAGAGAGTGGAAAAGATTTTTTTTTCACACTGCTAAGTGTTGAATTTTTGAAATGAAATCTTATCATTCTGGAGAAAAAGGGATTTGTTATAACTGAACTGCTTTTTAAGGAGAGTGTGATGGTCTTGCATGATACTGCAGTGATCCTGTTGTACTTTTCTTTTTTAATTTAGTTATCAATGCTGCTGTGGTATCCAGTCTGAAAGATTTTACAGTGGTTTGTGTCTGCCTAGCAAAGAGTGAGTCATACCTGAAAAGCACAGCTTTTAAAGCAAGACAGAAGTTACATAAATATCTATCTGAATCAATACGAAGTTCATAGAATCATAGAATAGCTTGGTTTGGAAGGAACCTCAAGGTTCATCATGTACCAGTCTCCCTTCCACAGGCAGGGTTACCAACTGCTAGATCAACTACTAGATCAGATTGTCCAGGGCCCCAACTGGTCCAGTCTTAAACACCTCAAGGAGTGGGGCATCCAGAATATCTCTGGGCAGCCTATTCCATCACCTCACCACTCTCTCAGTAAAAAAAATTCCCCTGACATTCAGTCTAAACCTCCCTTACTTCAGTTTAAAACTATTCCACCTTGTTCTATCACTATCTAACCATGTAAAAAGTTAATTTCCCTCAAGTTTATAAACTTGAAAGGCTGCAATGACATCTTCCTGCAGCCTTCTCTTTTCCAGGCTGAAAAAGACTGGTTCCTTCAGCGTATCTTCTAGAGAGGTACTCCAGCCCTTTGATCATCTTTATGGTCTTCTTCTGGACCCTCTCCAAAAGCTCCATGTCTTTCTTGTGTTGGATGCCACAGGCTTGGAGACAGTGCTCCAGCTGGGGCCTCACAAGGTCAGGGTAGAGGGGGACAGTTGTCCTTCCAACTAATTCCTTGTCTGCTAAATATTCCACCCTTCAAATCCATCTCTCTCCAATTTCAATATAAGGATGTGGTGGGGGACCACGTTAAAGGCCTTGCAGAAGTCCAAGTAGATGACATCAGTTGCCTTTCCTTTGTTCATTAATGTTTCAATCCATCAGATTGGTCAGGCATTATCTGCCATTGGTGAAGCCATACTGGCTGTCTTGGATCACCTGTTCATCCCTCATGCGCCTTAACATGCCTTCCAGGAGGATCTGTTCCATTATTATGAATCCATGTAAAATAGATGTAAGATATTACGAATTTAAGGATTGTGTTGATTGTATTAGTCTCTTAAAATCAAGCGTATGAATGTTACGCGTCACTATTATTTTATAACACAAAATGTAATGACTCTAAGTTTTAAATTATGTAACACATACTTTACAGTTGTTATCATATGTTTTCTTAGGAAGTTCACACATTTTTCATTGGTATGCTTTGTTTAGGAAAAGAAACATATAACATAGGTCAAAATGTTAGCAGGGAAGAACATCAGCAAAACTAAGGAAAATATGCTGAAGGAAAGATTTGATCTTGTGTCTTGGAATGCAAAATTAAGCAATTGTGTTCATAACTGAAACTTTCAAAGCAATGTAGAGGATTGAGTTAGTCATCTAAAAATCCAAATGCCTTTCACTGCTTCTTAGCACATCAGTAAGGCAGAGTCGTAAGCCTTATGATTTTGCTAAATATCTAATCTGACATTTATTTCTCAAGGATCCATATGCTATCCACCTTTATTTTGTGCTTGTGATGTTTAGTGATGCAGTCTTTTTATATGATATGTGGTAAGGTGCAGCTAATGACAGTAAACATCCAGTTATTTTATTATCAGAGGAACTCTGAAATGCAGAGTCACCTTTTGCTTGCAGAAGTACATGCATCTGACACAAAGTGGATAATTTTGTTTTGAAGTTGTGTCAGTGTTGCTGATATGACACTGAACAATGATATAGTTAATTTAATTATGTTTCAATTAATTTATTCTTTCATGGCAATGTTTTTAAAATGGAAAAGGCACAGTGCAGTCCTTCTTCTTACTTGTAGTGTAACCACTTCCCATTTTTTCATAAACATTTTTTCATTACTATCCTAGGTTAGCCTGTAAAAGTACAAGTCCTCGAAGAAAATATTGTCATGATGCATTTAATATAGGGCTTTTGCATGTGTTTTCTCCTCATTGGAAAGCCTTTGGTCTCTGTTTTGGATTCAGTTTTCCTAGGCCTGAATTAAAAAATGTTGCAAATCTTTCTCTGTTATTCTTTGAGAATAAGATTAATCTGACACAGAAATCTGTAGTAATTTTGTGAACACACTTTTGAATGTAAAATAACTAGGAGAAATCTTGGAATACTAGTGTACTATTCTAATTATTTTTTTCCTCCTGGAAATCTGTATTCTTTTATACATAAGGACACTTCTGTAGTAGAACATTGCTGTAGAGGATCACTTTTTTGTTCATTTTGTTAGAAGTACCTCTGAAGTTAATTCAAGCAATTACACTGTTGCCCTCTAATACGAATGTAGCCAACAACTGTTAGTTAGAAGATGAATCCTTATGAGAGAAACCAATTTTTAAATAGATGCAAATCTAATGAAGTAAAATAGATGTTGCTCTCACAGGAATGGTTGTAGACTGCTACCCATATCTAGCTCACATTACTATTTTTGTTATGTTAATGAAGCAATTCACAAACGTGTGACTATGAACATCAAAATATGCACCAATGATTTTATATGTAATTTAAGAAGATTTCTCTAGTGGTCTGTTTTACAAAGTAAAACACAAGAGAACTGTGTTTTAAGATTAGATTGTGAATTTATTATATTAAAAATATTCTACAAGGGTTGCTCCAAAATTTATTTCCTATTAAACTGACCCACTATGTCAGAGGCAGATGTTGGTGGTGCTGCAGTAGAGGCTGTACCTTCTTACCAATATTCCATTATATTTTGTTGCTGTGTGGTAGATGGCAGCAGAGGGACAGTCTGACAGAATGGTTTCTGCATGGAAGAGTGAATGAAGCAAAGATGTGGATTTGAATTCTTCCATGCAGAAAAAAATGGCATCCGCTGACATCCACTGATGCTTGCTGAACATTTCTGGAGACCAAGCAGTGGATTGTGAGCACAGTGAGGTGGTGGGTGGTGTGTTTCAACTTTGGTGACAGTTTCAGTGGTTCACCTCCACTGGTGCAAATTTTTTCAGGTGCTGCATGCAGGCTCTTCTTCATCTTTGGTGAAGAAGCATAGCTAATGGTGGTGACAGTGTTGAAAACTAGTGTTTTGTGATTGAGAATTTACTCTAGCGAACAGTGTTATTGTTCCCTTTATACCTGTTGTAGTTTCCATAGAACAAATAGGAGGCATTACTTTCAGAAAAACCTATATGTTGCCTATTTTGGTAACAGTAGTTATTATTCACTGCAATTGCACACTGTCGTGTCTTTGCTTCTAGGGAGGTCAGTGGAAGATTGAGGGCTTTCCTGGGATTCTATCAATTGCCCAGTTGTCTGATACTTCAAATATGAATGCTGATGTAAACATGGAGACTGTAGTCTTGACCTTTGTACTGTAGTCAGTGAAGTCTGTCGTGAGTGTCTAAAATAGAACAAAATACTTTGCAAAGTCAACTCAAATCCTTCAAGGATAACAACTGGAGGCTTGCTCTTTTTGTACAATAGCATTAAACTGCTGTGTTTTGAACTTCCCCGCTGACTTCATATTTGCTATTGAATTCAACCTTCAAATCTTTACGTAATTCTTATTTAAATCTTTGCGTTTTCTTAACTCATCCTCTGAAAACCTTCACATGGTCTTATACCTCCTTCTCTTCTCTACGGTCTCTATTCTGTATCCCCACTTACTCATTTCTTACAGATCTGTGGAGTTATCACTTAACTGATTAGTTTGGAGAGGACCACTTAAAATCTTGTAGTGCAACCTTCCTGCTCAAAAAGGATCAACCGGAGGAAGTTGTTTAGGACTGTTGGGTATTGTATTTCCACAAATGATACCTCAACTTCTGTTTGTTTCGGTGTTTGTCCATTCTTTTATTCTTATGTTCAGAATGTATTTCCTGTGGGTTTTTTTTTTTTTAATTATTATTATTTTGTTTTTGTTTTATTGCTTGTTTTTCAATTTTTATTGTTTTAAAGTTGTGCCCATTGCCTCTGGTCTGATCAGTGGTCACTACTGGAGGAGTCTGACTGCATTTTCTTATTCACCCCTGTAAGGGGAAGGTAAGTTCCCCCCAGGCATTTGCTCTTCCAGACTGAACAGTCCCAGCTCTCAGCCTCTTTGCGTATGGCAGATGCTCCAGTCCTTTAATCATATTCATGGCCCTTTCTTCTTCTATGCTTTCTAAGCCCAAAATGATTCCTGCCAATTGTCATTCACAACGATCCTTCCTTAAATCCCACTATCTTCTGTTGTTTTATTAACATTGAATCTTGCTAAACTGAACGCAACACATAGAATTACTGTTTCAATTCTGTCCTTGCCAGTCTGTGAGTTCTACAGTACAGACGCTATGTATTTCTCAAGCACTATGAACAAGTACTTCCCTATAAAACAATGAGTCAAACACTGGTTAGAATAACACAAAATGATGAAGTGTTCTATGTTTATGCTAGTTTAGTGAAAAATGCATTTTATTCCAAGAAGGGTCCAGAATGACTTGGAAAGGCATATACATTTATAAATAGTAAATGTATATATGTATTTTACAGTTCCTTACACAAGTTTTTCTTTTTTAAAGCAACTGAAAGTCAAAAGACTAGCAGGCATAATTTAGAACTGCATGTGCAGTGGCATTTGCAAGGACTAGAGATAAATGGAGATCATCATAATGCACTGCAGTAGAACTTTCTTGTTCGCAGCAGTCAAGGCACTGGTCCCTGATTGATTGAATCTTCAGGAAGGCTGAAAGGCTATTTTTAGTTTTCAGCTTAGAGGAAAATGTGAAAATAAAGATAAATAAGTTTACAAATGCTGCAGCCAAATTTATCATACTGGTTCAGAAAAAAACAACCTTGATTTCATTTTAGAATAAGATACACTACTGAATTCAGCCTGTGTGCAATTCTTCCAGGTTTCCAGCCGAGCACTTTTCAAAGATAATGCAGGTGGAAAGATGAGTTAATGGTTTAAACAATTAGAGATTTGATGCACTCTTCCATCTGTCAAAGCCCACTGAAATGAAAGCTCACAGTTTTAATTTGTGCCTCCAGCATCAAACTCAGTCTGAAATGGTGTCAGTGATTTGCCCTGCCCACACTACTGTCATTCTTATGGTAAGCATTCTGTGCACACATGCTGAGAGACTTTTATCAAACATATTAGTGTGCATTTGAGAGATCATTAGCCTGAAATAGCTGGAACATTCCAGGTTTCTTAGCCTGGAAACTCACATCTCTGCTGGAAAGTAAGTTGAGCCACTCTTATTTACACAAGAATGCTACAGCAGGATAGGGATAACTTTGTAATAATTAGGTGGAACAGTGATTCTTCTATTGTCAATTATCATGATTTAAGTGCTAGCCCTGAGGATGAGGTAATTGATGTTTTAATTTTTTTTTATAGAAAAATATAAAAAAGGAGTAAAATTTATTTCTTAATGTGCTAGACAGTACTTTTCTTTCATCAGCTTAGGTAAAACTATTTAATAGAATTTGAGTTTATAAGAATTGCTCACAATGTTAGTTTGCTAAACAGATAAATAATCCTAAGCATATATGAAATAAGAAGGCAGATATAATACTGCTTGGATTCCTGTGGATGATTTAATTTTTTATTATATTCATCTACAGAAAGGTAGAGGGGGCTGGGAGAATGATAGTGATTAGATGATTAAAGCTAAAGTAGCTGAAAGTTGACTGAAGTTTCTGGATATTTTTGTTTGAGGAAGTAGGAAGAAAGCTTTGTGATTCAGTGTTTATTTTTATACAAAAGGATTAGTGTATAAATGTGCAATGATGGCAGGAATACTTGTGTTCTCTAAGGGCCTTGAGAACAGACATTAACAGTTAAAATCCAAACAATGTTTACAATACTTTGTAATCTTACGATGTATTGCTCTGTGCTTGTAAGTATCAAGTTTTATCTTTTGAGTATCAAAAAGCAGCTCTAGTAGAATATGGGATATTGAAATAAAAGGAAATAAAGTTCATACTTCTCATAGTTGTCATGAAAGATCACCATTCCAGTCTCCTGTGGTTATCAACTAGACAAGTAAACTTGCAGGCATAGAATAAATTGCTATTGGAATAAGTTACTTAATCTCTATACTTGTTTTCAGTGGTACTGTGAAACAGAAAGGGTAATTTCTTAGACACTAGTTTAGGTTACTCAGCTTTTAATACTTATTTGTTCAACTTGAATTTTTTTTTGTCTTGAAATCTAGATCTCTGGAGATCCTGGAAGGTACTGTTGTGACCTTCCTTTCATATGGTTCTGCTGATAACTTTCCGTCTCTATAACAAGTTGTTAGACTTACATTCTTTTCAATTTTTTTCTGCTTTTAAAAGATAATCACCACAGCCTGAACCCTTACGATGGTTAGAGCGGAGAGGATTATATTGGTTGTCTCTCCCTGTGCAGCAGTTTTTCATCCATTTGGAACACTGATGAGTTGCTCATTGATCTTCATCATGTGTACATAGAAAAGGATGCCTGTTTTGGATCTAGCCTCTCTGGCTGGTTGTATCTGGTCCGCTTGCTAGCAGAAGTAATCAAGGCTGATCACTGTGCTGTTTGAAATTTGAACTGCTGAATAATGAGTAAAATGAGCCAATACTGTGCATAGCCAGCCGAAGATTAAGTAGCCCTCTTTCGTGAAGAAACGACACAAAATTGTCATTAGTGGCTGAATTGTACTTGCACTAGCTTTGAGGATAATACAGGAGCCTCAACTCTAATCTCAAAAATGCAAATGTTGGCTTTAGACCTTAGTTTGCATACTCTACAATATATACAAAAATGCTCTACAGCTAAAGAGAGAAATTTGTGCATGGGCACGCACGCACACACATGCATAACAGATATTTATTGAGACTGGCATTCTGAAGCACTAAATGCTTCTTTAACTTAGCTTTGTCTGCTTCAATGAACACTGTTCAGAAACTGGGGATATTGAGACTGCAAAACCCTTTATTTAGAGGTATTTGAGCACAAAAATAATCCCTTCCTAGAAACTTTTGAAATAGCAGCTGAGCTATGCAGCCTAATCAACTGTAAATCTTTGCCATGTAGCAAGGAGTTGATTAAGTAACATATTGCAGAAGACCAGTCATCACTGGAGCAGCATTGGTTCGACAGGAAAGACAGACAATACTACTGAGACTAATGCTAATTAGCAGTATATATGCTTTAAAACAAATAACAAATTTATCCTTTAAAATCTTTAGAGTTTCCCCATTTCTTTCACCATTCAGATTGTTCTAATATTGTACATATTTTTCCCTCATCTTTCAGTTATTTGGCAGTCAGAATGCAGAGGTAAATACATAACGTACAGGTGTATTTGAGATTATGATTTCTCAAACACGTTTTTAGTTCCCTAACATCAGCTGCATGAATGCTACTCTGGAATTTTAATAGCTCATATAAGTCAGAGGATCTGTACAAAATTTATAACTTTGCAGTTGAGATCAGAATCTTAATTTTGTCATACTAAAGTATATTTCATTAACCTAATTAATTTCTGATGCAAAACAGGCTGTTATAGTCTGTTTAAATGTATGATCCTTTTCTCCTCTTTTGGGAGACAACTGCAGAATTAGATCAAATATAGCTCTAGTTAAGTGACAAAGACAAAATGTTCTTACATTGACCTTTTAATGTAGTAATAAAATACATTCAAGACACTGTAAAGGGATAGAGCTTGAAAACCACGCAAGTCTCTATCTAACACTTGACTTTAAAAGGAGTTTTTGTTGAAAATACCAAGGGCCTTATCCAAAACCCACTGAGGTAAGGAATAGTGACTTAAACAAGCATAAGTCAAGACTGTACTTCTTCAAGTGACTAACCTTGGAGTTTCTCCATTACCATAATATTGAAGGACATATAAAAATGTGTTTAGCTGGTTGAGGATACTGTGCTGAGAGGAAATCAACTGTCTTTGAAGCTCACTGCTAAGAAGGTACCAGGCACAAATCTCTGGAAGTAGGATACTGACAGAAAGCAGACACAGTAGAACACTCAAGCCTATTTACCAATACTGTAACCTTTCTGAAGTCATATATATCTCTGAAATTGAAGGCTATTTCCCACACTGTAATTTTAACTTGGTTTGCATCTTCACTTGATAGAAAATGAGGAATTACACAGGGCATAGACTAAAGGGGAAAATCATAACCATATTTCTTGAATACTGATAAATGCATTTAATGTTTGTGGGAAAGGTGAAGAAACATTTTGGGCTCTTTTTCGATATACAGAATTCTTCACAAAGGAACACCATCAGGATCCATGAGATGGAAATGAAAGAAGAAAAAGATAACTATTCAGCTCTGTATCATTTTATTGCTAGCACAAATAGGCATAAAAGGGATTTGCTTTTTTTCTGAAGTTTTTTTCAGTTTGTGTTTAGAAATGAAAGATTTGTGTAATTAATTCTGGAAATAAATTTTTCCTCTGTAGTATAAAATGGGAATCCTGAAATTATGAACAAGGAACTTTTCTCCATGATAACTAATGTCGTGTTTGCAAATAGATATAATATTTCATGATGTGCAAAAACAGAAAAATAAAAATAAAGAGAACGGATGCCTATTTTTTTCTCTCAAAGAGATTATATTTTTGTTATAGAACTATATATATATGAATATATTCAAAATATATTAAATATCCACAATGAATCCAGGCATGTGCAAGAAAGGAAAACTCAGTTACAGCAACTGAACTACATCATTTGAGGATAGTAGAAATTTTCCAGATTTGGGAATCCAGAACCTATTTTTAAAACAGTTTCATATCAGGAATGAAATATCTCCAACTTGTTGGTTTATGTTAAACATTTAGCTGTATAGTATAGTATAGTAACTAATTTTTTTTTTAACTTCTTCTGGATATAAATATATTTATTCTACATAAATCATAATACTCTGTTAGCCCTGGTAAACATGGCTAGAAACCAAGGTATTGCATAGAGTTCCTACTTTGTCATTGCTTACAACTTATGTCCATACAAATCAGACTTCATCAGCAAGTGGATTCTGATATGTTGCTCTTAGTAATTTTTCCAGTTTGGCCTGAAAAGGCCATATAAAGTACCAAATACATGCTTGGTTCCTGCTGCCCTTGTTTGGAGGAGTACTATCAGTGTTTGCTTTCTGGGTGGCAAGAGTGCTTGGGAAAGTGTGTGGTCAGACTCAGCAGGAAGAGATCGGTCTGGCTACAGTTGTTAATTTTTGTTTGGATCTAGTGATATCTGAAGATCTCATTATTCATTCACTGGGTGGCAGGAATAATGGACTGTGAGCATGGGAGGGAATCAGAGGGTCCTGGGTGAGATTCATGTAAGGTTAGAAGTTGCAGATATAAAGAAGCACTGAGACAATAAGAACTGACAAGTAACAATTAAAATCAATGACAAGCTTACAAACCTGTCATATCCACCTTGAAAGATCATCAGTTCGACAAATACTTTTTTAAGAACTGCTGGTGTCTCCAAAAAGAAATCCTCCAAGAGCTTTATACTGAAAATCTGTTCTGCCCATATATTATTTATGATTTTCTTTCCTTTTATAGTTGAAGATATCTGCATAATAGGAGTATTGTGTGTTTCTTTAGAGCTACTACTCCAAGCTTTTGTTGTTGGAAGTCATCTTTCTCTTTGAATCATCAATATAACTCCTACGATAATTGTGATTACATTTTTTGATTGGTAACAATCCTTTTATTTGTTCATTTTCTTCAAAAGAGGAATTAAATCTTTCAGTTTCATAACGGAATATTTTAAAATTAATCAATAGTTAAATAATATAGTTGAATAACAAATGTTTTATAACAGAGGAGATAACTGTTTTCATGCTTTTTTGCCTTGTTTTCTGCTTTTAATTTTTAAATAAACTGAAACCATAACTCAATGCAATTGTATAGTGTGGAAAAACTTTTAAAGAATAATAGTGCTGTATAAGATCACAATATTCATTCAAAGTAATATCTGATTCTGAAAATCATTTGATTTGCATGTTTCCTGGATTTAATAAGGACTTTAAAATATTGCAGAAAGAATTTAATTCCTTAAATGGCAAGGAAGTAGGTCATTGGCATCTTCAGAGAAAGACTTCTTTGTTCTCATTATTCCTAGGTTCATCACTCTGCAAATACATTTATAATACATTTGAAAGTGGTTAGAGTAAGGAAACAAGTACATCTATGTGCTATTCTTTAAAGATGTACCTTCAATTTTTTTATCTGGAGAGAATGACAATGAAATAGGGCTGCAATCACTATTCATATGCATTATTTTTAACAACTAAGACAGCAAGATTGAATGAATCAGAAATTCAGCCCTTGTTGCCTGATTTTATTGATTCAGTGGTTTGAAGAATGTTGTCTGTGAAACTGATTTAAAGTGCGCTGTGCATTTGTAAAGCGTGTAACTTGCTTAATGGCAGGTCATACCAAAACATTGAAGACTTATGTGGTATTGTGTAAAAGGAATGGTAAGAGGACAGCATGGCAGTGAAGGAGAGCAGTACATCAGGGTAGAAAGATCACATACCCTCATCTTCACAGAAAACTGTCAGGAATGGTGCCTGCCCAGCCAGGCAGATTGTCTGATCTCTGCCTACACAGTCTTCCCCTTGTTAGGAAATGAGCTATGTTTTCTTCTTAAATAAATTGTACTTTTATTCAAAAAGTGGAGTTGTTCACCAAAAGGAAAATGCTTATACTACAATCATTTGAACAATTTTTTCCTCCCTAGCTTGTCATGGCTTTCAACACAGATCAATGCAATTCAAACAGATGCATGTTTGGCAAGTGTGTTTTGAGTTTGCACATAAACTTGCTTGATTGATCCATTGGTTCAGAGTGACATCTTAAGTGCATTATGGTTTAGTTTTTACTGTTTTTCTGGGGAAAAGCTGAAATACCTCAATACAGTTGTATGTTTTATCGTAGTTCTATCAAATAGTGAATTTCGATGAAAGCTCTTGTATATATGTTATACTGCTGTCATAGAAAGCTAGTGCATTTTTTTTTTTGCTACCAACATTTGTCGGGTGATGACAGGTTATCAAACAGTATGGAGCTGTTTAACACCTTTGAAGAAGACAATAAAGAGACTTGTGACACTTGCTTAACAAGAAGCACAGTATGTTTTGAGAAATCTGTCATTGAGAAGACAGGCCTGTGAAGATGTCAGGCTTGTTTTGACCTTTCTGCTTCTTATTTGTGTTCTAGTATTTCAGCTTTGCAAATGACTCTACATTGGGTACTTGACTTGAAAGCAGGCATATAACCTGGAAATGGTATGAATAGGTTTGAGAAACTTGGGTAAAAAATAGTTTTTGTGATGTCTACAATTGTTTCTCGAAACACTGACTACACTTTCTCTTCATGGGTACAAAATATTATTAAAAGTAGTAAAAATATTTATCCTATTTAATTATATATGTAGTTTTTTGTGTGGTTTGTCAAAGTGGTAAATGTTGGATTAAGTCCAAGTACTACTGATGCATAGTAGTGTATGCCTACAGTAATGTGAGCTCCTCTGTAATGATATATGACATTCTTTTTGCATGCTCTGTGCTATATTTTCCCCAGCATTTGGATAGCATGATATTTTGACCTTGTCTGATTGGTGATCTCATTTACTGTGAATGTTGCAAGAACAGTAAACAAAGCCTGAAAGAATTGTCAAGCCGCCAAGTTATATTGTTCTGTATCTTTTCAAGACAATGCCCCAGAAGTTTATCTGTCTTGACACCTTTGTCTCTTGTATTAAGAAAGCCTTAACAAACTTCTCTTTAGTTTGATGGTCTACCAACTAAAAATGCCACATTGTATGAAGAGAACAGGTGGAAAGGCTTTTAAGAAAAGGCCTCGGGGAGATGGAATAAGATAGGAAAAAATAGCAGCAATGGAACTGTGTAAGGGATTCTGAGGTTTATGAAATTGTATGATAAGAAAAGGGTACAAAACATGTAAATAACACTTCTGTATTATGATTTATAAATTAGTATGAGTGTAAATTTGTTTACAAATACATTCACTATAAACATAGTTGTTTTTTTTTTTTCATGAATCCAGCAGCCATTTACAAACATTACTGACTGCAGTATTTCCTTAACTGTTCTCTTTTACTATATTTTCCTTTCATCTTCCTCTCTGACTCCCCCAAGAAACCTATAAAAGAAAAATGTTCAAACTGTAGGAGGATTTTGCTTCTAACTCCTTAGTCTCTGGAAAATGTGAACCTTAATCGATGCATAATTTACTTTAAATTGAAAATAGAGCTTGTTTTATTTGGATTATTTGAATTCTTTGATTTTAGAGTTTATGTATGAGAGAAACACAGGATACAGAATCACATCTTGATAATGATGCTGTAGTTTCATCGAATTGCTTAAATAGCTTTTCTAACCACTTTGCTTTTAATGAGAAGGTGTTGTTGACAGTACACATATTAAGTAGGCATTTGGAAACAATGAGAACATCAAAGGTGAGGGAAGTATATTAACAAAGTGGCTGTCAGAATAAAAGTGTGATTATAGCATAATTTTACTGAGGTTTGGGTGTAAGTTCTAATTTATTTATAACAAAGTTAATCACATTCTAGTTGAACAGTTAAATACTGAGGACATCTCTTTTTTGAGTCTTATGCCACAGCCAATTGACAGAAGATAAGCTTTTGTACCCATCCCACCATGCACTTTCAAAGTGCAGTGGAGCTTATTATAAATGAATGACTCATACACAGGGTGGAACAAATACACCATTGGTAGCCTACAGAGATAATAACACTGACCTCTGGTCATTTTACAAGAGAACTCTCTCGTGTAGGTCGACTTCCCACTGCTTTAAGCCCAACCTAAATAGGCTATTCATGGGGAACTGGATTGACAGATTAGAGATTTATACGCTCAAATACGGGCATTAGCAACTATGCACTTTAGGACATGCAGAGGTAGTTTAAATGATCTGACCACTAAAGGCAAAAGGACATTTTTCTGTAAAGTAATAGGTTTGTAAACTTCCTTCAGACTTACTAAAATATGAAGGAGAGATATAAAGGTTCAACCTTACTGTGCGTGTTTATATAGGTCTTCCGATAGCAATGAAGTTATTCAGAAACAAGGGTAATGTTAGCATTCACATCTCATAGGTGACACTGGGAGTAGGGGAAAAGAAGACTTAGTCAACGTACGCTTTAATATGCATTATTTGCTTTCTCCCTTGTATACATGTACAGTCAAAATGAGAATACATAATTTTGTAAAACCACAGATTCTAACATTTGTCACATGCTATCCATTTAGAAAGATCTTGAGATAACAAATTTAAGCTTTGAAATATGATAAAAACACTAGTGATAAACACACTGGTTCAAATTTTTTGCATTGTGTTGCAGAGTATATTCTATGTCACATATCTTCATCTTCCAGCTGTAAAGCCTTAATGTTCATGTAGTGCAGTTTGTCAGTAGAACTGCTCTACCTAGGAGGTACTAGGAAGAATTTTAATTTGTGCTTTTTTGCAGAAACTGGTGTGTTCTGCTTATTTTAACAAAAGGCTTTATTGAAATGAGTGATTTCAAAGAAGATAACAAATTACTGGAAATACATTTTTATTGTATTTTCTCTCACAGAGCGAAGAAAAACAAAGAAAGAGCAAGAGAGCAGGGAAGGAGAAGGGGGGCATTCTCCCTTTCTTCTGCCTTTCATCTTACATTCTCTAACATTAATTTAAAGGAAAACACATGAAAGGACAAACTTTTGTTGTTATTTTCCTTATTTCCATTAAAAAATGAGAAATTTAATAGGATCTTCCTTCTCTTTTTCTTGTCCCCTTAATATGGAACGCTATGACATGCAGTTTGATATATCAAAAAGATTCTGAAAAATGATTCTTCCAGTTATGTTCTACTTGCAGAAGGAAGGCAAGTGCATCACTGATACTTGATTTATAGAGAGTGAGATAGTAAAAATGTGATGGAGATATGCATGAAAGGAAATTGAAAGACTACAAATGGGAGTTTCCAAATTTAAATATTGCAGCCTGATCCTCTTAGTCACAGTTCATGTGAGATGCAAGACTTTCTGACTAGATCTTATAATGTAAGCTACTGTGATATATTTTCAAGATGTTAATTATCTGAATCTGACACCATTGAATTCAACATTTACTAAAAATACTGAACACACCCCTTGTTTTAACAGTTTCTAAATTTAACTATTCATTCATCTTATTAAATGATAAAATTATTCTTCTTAACAGGTAATATTGTATATACCTATATATCTATATACAGTTCAAAATAGTTTTTATTCTCACTGAAGCAGATGAGTTTATGTTAGAAATGACATTCAATCACCTGGCTCAGGAGGCCAGGTAATCTGAATCCAGCGATCTTAGTCATTCCTCCCAAAAGACAAGCCCAGCATAGCTTATTTTACTTTGTGCCATGACAAAAGTTCAGTGAAATTCAGGGCACAGTAATATCACAATGTCTTTTCCTAGCAATTACTTCATTCAAGTTGAAGAGTTTGCAATCCTGCTACAGCCTTGAGGTGATTTTCTGTTTGGAACTTGTGGGAAGTAGCTTACAGAATAGAACACAATTTCATCATTTATTTATTTATTTATTTATTTTCAGAAATGGTCAAGGACTGATATTTTCACAAAACTACATTGGGTTGTGAATCTCTGTTTTTATACATAATTCATACTTTCATAGCTGTATTTTCACGTCTGTGACTTTTTTTTTTAAGTAGAAACTGATATGTTGAAAAGGTAGAACATTTTCACTTATTTTTATTTCTGCTGTATTATCTATAGAATCTAGCACCTGCCTATGTAGAAATACATAATTCTCAAATATGTTATTTCTCTTTAAATCCCCCTTGTTTAAACTCTACTTTTTAAAGTGCTAAGTGCTTAAAAGCCTTCTGATTCTTCTACTATGTGAATTGGTCTTTATCTAAATAATAACTTTTTCTAGCATTTACAAGACTGTGACTTTTTTAGAGGAAGTTGCCATGAAAAGGGAGAGAAGAAGTACAAATATTTGTCACCTTCTGCTTCCAGATATTATGCATATCTTCTCACCTCAGCTTTTAACTTCCTGATAACTACAGACCTTCTTCCCTTCATAAGGAAAGAATTTTGGAAGAATTTTTCTTTGATAACTCAAAGTTTTACTTGATTCTGAGCGCAGTTTGAGTGCTTTACATCTGTATCTGTTCTTGGATTTGCTACTTCACAAAAAGTTACTTTTATACTTTCAAGGAACACAGACTATCCCATCCTGAGGAAACTGTGAATTAACATAAATGCCAAAATGTGTTTGAGACTGCTGTGTGTCTTTGAGCTTTTGAAATGATGAAGATGAGCTATTCATCTTGGTGAACACTTAAGTTCCTCTGAGCTTTTTGTCTGTTTCTCTCTTATGCTTGACAGACAGTTTGGGAGAGAAATACCCTGGTTTTCCTGTTTTTGTTTATGAAATATATTTTTATAAAGCTTATGTCTGAAAAGGCTGTGTTTGTTCTTGAACATAATCAACTATTCCAAATATTAATGACTTCCAGCATGTCTTGAGAGACATTTTTTTATAAGGCATTTAATATGGATTGTGCAGTAAGAGGCTCTAACAGAAAGCTAAAAAATTATTAAATAAAATAAAATAAATTGGTGATCATCAGTATCTCCACTTGGGTCTCATCTCAGAGATACCTGTACATGCTTTCTGTCTTATATCTTTCAGGTAAAATCCAGTTCTTTTTTTTTTTTTTGTCTGTGTGTCAGTTGTTAAGGTGTACCATTGGTGCCACTAGAGCTGGGAAGAGAATGTTATCCTGAAGCTGAGCAGTGTTGCCCCACTTATGACAGCTTATGCAACTCTACAATTTGCTTTTGCTTGTTGATGCAGAAATCTTTGCAGATAATTACATCCTGAGTTCCTAGAGCCTATAGACTGCTATCTATAAAACTGTCTAAAATAAATTTCTGTCTGCAACTACTGTAAACTCTCTTTTACAAAAGGATTATGTCCAACCAAAATACTGGGACTACAGTATTGGTAACTGCCATAGTCTTTGTATCATGGTTCAGTCATCAGTTGTATCATGGGAAACTTGTCAGGCCATGAATTTGTTTCTTAAAGAGCTTTTGTACATATAGCTGCATGGTATTCTGATGTAATCAGAGCTCTTGCTGTAGAGTGAATGAATACACAACAGCACCCTTCTCTCACTACATAGAAACAGATCCTGGGTAAACTGCGTTATTAGTCTCTGCTTTGAGGAGAGGGGGTTAAACTAGGTGATATCTGGAGCTGACTTCAAACTTAATCTATTGTGGGATATGGACATAGATGTCATTGTGAAGTATAAAATAGCAAGTAAAAATTAGACCACTGCATTGTTTCTATTATGTGTTTCCTCTGAACAATGAGTTTCTTACTAGCCTAAACAGGTGCTTTAAGATAAAAAGTTGAAAAGATATGAAAAATGGAAGAGCTGGCAGATACTGTCTTCATTAGCCAACATAAAATTGTCTAATTCCTTTGAAATGCAGATTTTGTTTGAAAGAAGAAGAGGAAAAACAGCAGCATTTAACTCAGATTCAGATTGATGTGATATTTTTTTCAAGGTGCAGATGAAATGTCTTGGAGGAGGTGTGTATGCTAATTTTAGGCCTATACAGTCTGTCTGTTGAACTGCAGGGAAGTATCACTGCTTAAGTTTTAGTGATCTATGTTGCAATGGGATATTGGAGCTAGTACTGGTTTTTATTTCTTCAATTTACATTTGCAGCTGATTTTATTCACAAAAGGGACGCTGCTTGTAATTTTTGTAGAGTTCATAATTATGAGAGGAATTTCCAAAAATAATAAGTTGTGCCACACTGAGTTGTGATATTTGACAACAAATAGAGTTATGATAATATTTCATTTGGGGCAATAGCTAAGAGGACTAAATTGTTGTTTATTTGTTTGTTTAAGTTTATATTCTTTCTTATTACTGCACCGAGTGTAAAGCCATGCTGGTCTAAATTACTGACGGAGAGTTTGAAAATTGAAACCTCTTCTCATCTCTCATTTAGGTCCTGTAACTTACCTTCATCCTTTCTGCTCTAGTTTTTTCCTCAATTTTTCAGTTGATTGTGCTTTCTCATTGTGAGCATTCATTTAACCATATTTCAGATTAATGAGTTGCTAACTGGGTGAGATCTCTGTTTCTATTTGAAAAATGGATAGTTACTTTCACAAGAGATGCTTTTGCGTGAAAGCTACCTTTGAAAGCTTTCTGATGGACTTCCTGGTTTTTGATGTGTTGTGAATTCTCTTCATACCTGATGATCTGAATCACTCTGGTGAATTCTATTGAGCATTGAGTATTTATATATACTTACATACCTATGAGAGTGCTCCAAAAGTAACATTGGCCCGCAATTTCAGAGGGGGATGTTGGTGGCATGGCAGTAGAGGTCGAACCTTTCTGCCAATATTACATTACATTCTGTTGCTGTGCAACAGATAGCAGCAGAAGGGCAATTTGACAAAATAGCATCTGGCATAGAAATACTGGTGAAGCAAAGGTGTGGAATTGAATTCCTCCATGCAGAAAAAAAAATGGCACCCACTGACATTTATCGATGCTTGCTGAAAGTTTCTGGAGAGCAAACAGTGGATGTGAGCACAGTGAGGTGATGGATGGTGCATTGTAGCAGTGGTGACAGTGACATGAGAGACATACCACGTTCTGAACAGCCATGCACAGCTGTCATGCAATGAAATGAAGAAAGTCTTGTTCAGCTCATGAACAGCGTGAGCCAGGGAACTGTGATCAGAGCTGAATATTGGCTTAAGCACATTGGAAACAGCAGTGATCACACTGGAATATCACAACATTTGTGCTGAGTGTGTCCCACTGATGCTCACATAGTAACAGAAAGAACAGTGTATGCAAATTTGTTAGGACCTATTGAACCATTGTGGAGCTGAAGCTGACAGTTTCCTAGATCACACAGTTACCAGTGGAAACACCTGTGATCCTTCTGGATTTCCCGGAACAGAGAAAAACTATCACTTCTGATAGCTATGTCAAGATGCTGATGAAGCTGAAGGCTTGAAAATCCAGAGTTAGGATAGAGAAGAAGAAGGCCTTTCTCTAGCATCATGGTAATGTCGGGTCCCATACCACTTTGAAGATCATGGAGCACATTGCCAGTCTTAGTGGGAGTATCCTACCGCACCCACTACATAGCCCAGATTTGTGCCTTCTGACTTCCATCTGTTTGGACCAATGAAAGGTGAACTGCATGAGTGACATTTTTTAGCAATGACATTGTCATAGCAGCTATGAAACAGAGGGTTACCTCCACAGGTACAGATATTTATGAGTCTGGCATGAAGGTTCTCGTTCATTACTGTTGAAAATGCATAGCTAATGATGGTGACTATGTTGGAAAGTAGTGTTTTGTAGCTGAGAATTTGCTCTATCAAATAGTATCATTGTGCTTTTTGTATCTGTTGAAGTTTCCATGAAAATAAGTAGGAGACATTAATTTTTGAGCAGGAATATGTACTTACGTATGTGTGTGTATATGTAAGCATGTGCATATATAAATATTGCTGTCTTGTTCTTAGATGCTGACAGGCAACAGGAGTTTGAAGTGGCTCTCTAGATTCTGTCTGGGGAGTCGTTATCTCATTTATGATGATTCCAATTTCCCAGTATACCTGGATCTTTCCTGATCTTATTAACAAAATAATAAGATGCAGTTGGAGGCTAACCTACATTTTTGAAGCTGTATTTCTCCTTTGTCATTTTGATGGAGCTAGAATCTCACTATGGAGATTAAAAAAATCAGCGCAAGTCAAAGGCCCAATGCATGTGTTTCCTTCAGTCAGAGCTACATATTCTGGTTTGTGTCCTGCAATTTTTTTGGTTTGTACAGTACCATTGAAGAGATTAAATTCCTCAGAATTTTATCACTTCATCTCTCTCAGCAGTATCTCTGTGATTACTGCTTCTCCATTCTTCTGCTCCAGAGAGCATATCCCAGCCTTCTTCAGTCCAAATAAGTTTATAGTTTTTATGAGCTTGCCTCAGTTTGACTGCAGAAAGTTATGGACCAACTTGGTTGAGGAAATCATGAGGTGCAATATTTTCTAGCATAAAAGGAGCACAAAAAATTGGGATATAGAGATTATCACAGCAAAATATAGACAGAGTATTTAAAGCCTGGGGGACTTACTCTGTCATCTAGGGGTAGAAAGGGATTTTAAATCGTGGAAGTAACTCAGGTAAAAGTATGATTTTGATTTAGCCGGACTTGAGAGACACATGATTTTGTCACTGGTATACTTTAAGGAATCTCGGCAAATTCTGTATCCTCTCTCTTCTTTAACTTTCCCATCTGTAAAATGAAATTGCATTTACCTCCCGTGGGCTTTTTTTATGGTTATAAATGTGCATAGATATCACTCGGTTTGCTGTTAAACTGAAAAATAATTCCATTCTGTAAGTTTGGGGTAGCATACATGGGTTTATCAAAGAATTGAAATGCTTTTTGGGAAGAAAAACATAATGATGTTTGAAATGAAAATTTTACTTGTCTCCTATGGCTGTCTTTACAGAATGAAATATTTCAGTGAATGTAGGCATCATTTGCTGTCCAGTGCCTCTGTGAGATGTCTGCACCAATTCATATCTAAGTGTGATGATTTTATTGAAATTAACAATGAAAGACAAAGAAATATGAGTACAGAATAGCAGCTTGTATTTTCTGTCTTGGAAATCATAAACCCTTTTCATAGGTTCATTTGGTTGTAACTATGTGTTGATTACATCTAGTTGTGCTAAACAAGACAAGGATTATACTATCACAACTATCCAGTCTTCTGAATCATGTTCCCTCTGTGTGTCATTGCTCTTCTGTAAGAATCTGGACAAGTAGAAGTTTGTCTACATCTAGATTCACTTTTTTTTTTTTTTTTTTTTTTGGTCGCAGCATGATTCCTTAAGACATGACATTCCTGCATGACATAAATCTTGTTAGCAGTCTCTTCCATCTAGCCAGATCCAGTCACAGAAGTTGGTAGGTAGCAGCCTACACTGCAGATATGTCAGTTGAGGGCATGGAGCTGGAGGGGAAAGTGGGAGAGAGAATTTCAGGTGAGAGCTAAAATGGTAAGTGTCTGTTCTCTTAGAGGAGACTTGACAGGACAATAATTTTGTTCTCTGCTCCAAGGCAAATAAAAAAAAAGTTTATATTGCCCAAATCGTGAACAGACTTCATGGAATAAATGGCGTCTTAAGTTCTGTGAGTACTATTTCAGAAGTTTCTTCAGCATTCTGCAGGAACACTGCACAAATACTAATACTAAAAATTATTTCCATGATATCATGACTAATTATTTCAGACTTCAGAAGACAACATAAAGAAAAAAAACCAAACAACTGTTCTAGATGTGCTTTTCTACTTTTATTACAGGAAAGTACTGGATATTTTTGTTTACTATGATTTGCTACTTACTGTATAATCTTCATAATTTCAATTAGAATTGTACATTCAGTAGTAGATGTAACGCACAGTGGTCTAATTAATAAATGAATCAGCCTGATTTCATTTTAATGCATCTGTTGCTGGAGTAAACATATGTAGCAACAGCTATATTTATGATCTCTACATATGTGCAGTCAAGCACTTTCAAGAGAAGGCTGGTGTGTTTCAAATTTAGGTAACATTATTTTCTTGACATCTTTCCTGTTTGTTAAGCAATACGGATATTACATCATTTGAAGTCAAATTAAAAAGCTTTTGTAAATATAGATTAACATTTCATCAGATATTAAGAATAGACCTAGTCTAAACTGAATGTCTGGGAATAATCCCAGTTTATATCAAATCATGCATACATTTGTAACGTTTCACTGAAAAATTACAGGAAAGAAGAAAATGTAAATTTGTAAGATTGGTTTTCAGCAGATCTTGGGAATTTTAAGTACCAAACATGTTTTGCATGCTCAGTATCTATTGACCAAAATCCTTTTTGAATTACAAATAGTTTTCAGCTTGAAAGCCTGTTGTTAGGGAAATGCAGGCTGTGAATGCTAATTTGGATCTGCTTAAGTAATTAAGAATTGCCGTTTGAGCTGGAAACATTTTCTTTGAACAGTTCTTTATTATACATATGTGAATACAACACCTATGAACTGTGCTAATGAAGTTACTATCAAGTTTTTGCTGTAAAATCCTGTGCAATTATTTGACTTTTTTTTTTTTTTGTGTTCTAGGCAGTAGTCCAGGATTACTAGGACAGATTCATAAAATTGCTATGTTATAGAACTTTTTGCAATAGAACGGAAATAGTTGCACATGAAGTTAATTGCTACAACATTGCTGGAGTTCAGTAAACATGGTTTTAAATTGTCCATGTTTTCACATTGCATTGAAAATGTACTCAACTTTGAAAACAATCTGCTGATGTCTCATTAATAAATGAAAAATGATTTACACTGGAAGGAAATTGTGTAAAACGATTGTGACTCTTCCTCTGAAGGCATGCTGCTTCACACTTTGAATAAACAGAAATATATGGAGGGGCTAAAACAACTGTCATGGTTTTATGATTTTTTGTTATTGGTATTCCACATCATAACATCATGTAGTGCATTGGGAGTTAAAGAGTTAATGATCCAGTTCTGTAGATCATCAACAGTTCCAGATATACCTGTCTCAGAATCGAGGAAAAACTATGTACCCCAGAGGACTTTGAATTTTTCTGTTTTCCACTCTGTGGGAAAAATAAAACTGCTGGCAAGTCACGAGATCCTTCTCTTTTCCCTTTTCTCTCGACCCAGCAGCGTGTGCTCCGTAGCCATCTTGCCTTCAGTGTTAGAGTAAACCCTTCAGTTTTTGGACACACTCTCTGTCTCTCATTTTATTTGATTTACTAGCTTCAATTCCAATTGTACTGTATTATATTGCGTTATTTTACATTCCAATATCTTATTTAGTAAAATAGCTTTCCTCCTGAGATTGTTGCCACTGTTGTTTTTTTTAGGCCCTTTCCCTTTTCCCCTTTCCCAGGACATGAGTCCATGTGTTCCCTCACCCCATCCGTCATGGAACTGGGCCAAAGCAGTCCATAAGCCATTGACAAACAACATAAATCTTAGTTTAGAGAACTTAGTTTTATTGGTGAAAAATGCAAAGTTGAATGAATATATAGAAAAAAATGCATTCATTCAAACTACAGAGACAGTAAAATAGAAAAAAAGGGCCTTTTGTGTTTAACATTTGTATTTTTCAACTGTCTGTTAATAACGTACATGATAGATTGACAGGTTATCTCTCAATATTCAATTAAAGCAATTACAGTCCTATTGAAAGCTTGCTGAAGTAAATGCAAAGATATCATTGATTGTAGTTGACTTTGATTTGAAATCTTATTGGCTCCATCTGGTTATTATTTTCATTTAAAAAAAAATAATAATTCATACAATAATAATTTCAGAATGAAACTGTTTTCCTCTGATTATTTTTTATTATTTCTAATCTGGCCAGTACTGTAGCTTCAACTGCTCCATTTTAAGGTTTTCAGGGATTGATAAAGATCTGTTCATTTACATTTATACCATCACTCAAAATACCACTTTCAGGAAAGGTAAGAAATATTTGCCTCCATCCTCTAGCTTGTATTCTTCATGTTGATTGAGAAGCCTCTGATCTTTTTAAATGAGAATGTCTCCAGAAAAGAAAAAAGAAAAAAAATTGAAAAAAAATATATACACCTAAAATATATGCAACTTTTGTAAAAATCCAGAGCAACAAATGTGTAATTGGGATAGAGGGTGAAACATTTTAAAATAGGAAAATGTAAGGGCAGTGTGCAGCACTACTGAGATCTAGGAATGCTTGCTGGGAGCCCAGGGTTGCAAACTATTAAGTTCCTCAACACTCATAACTGGTAGTTTTAAGAGTGGGGATGTGAGATTGGGTAAAAAGCTTTACTGTCTATTGAACATGTGTGTTGGTTTGACAAGGAAGTAAGAAAGTCAGAATGCATGACTGCACATGGTATTATCTAGCCTAAAATATATACATATACATAATCTTTCTTCCTGAATTAGTAACAAGTTGTCATCATCAAAGATGGCTTAAGGACTGAACTTTAATTTCAGTGTAAAAATTTGTTTTCCAGACCAGTGACAGAGCAGCATGGTGACCTGTATTTTCTGTGAATATGATTTCTAATGATCAGGTTGCTCAATTTATGACCCTGTGTATGAGTGCTATGAAGCCTTGACCAGAAATAGGGCAGATAGGATGATAAGATTCATAATTTTAGAATGCAGAGCTCCGTTTTTCTTTTTTTTTTATTAACAATCATTTGAACAGTTCACAACTTCTAAATGAACAAGTAGAAAGAAAAGAACATTGCCATTTAGTCTTCTTTCATTTGTTTGTCCCTTTAAAATCCCAAAGTTTTTGTTGCATTTTGTTTTTTGTTTCTTTTTTCATTTTTTTTCCTTATCATTTAGATAAGGAGAAAGAAAATTTCCAAATTAGAATACCTTTTTGGATTATGTTGTCCATAAAGCTGTTTTACATACTGGCTGCTGTTGCAAGGGTCAGTCTTCCCTTTCTACATAAATTTATTCCATCCACTTCCTTATGCTGACTTTGCAAGGAGCAAGATCAGCTCACGTCTGGCCAAAATGATTTTTTCAGCATTGCCAGCCTGCTATATACTTGAAGAGCAAAAGAGCAAACAGAATGGGCAGCCCAGACAGAACCAAAGAACTATCTCAAGCTGTTCATGGAGTCTCACCTATCCTTCCCTGCACAAGGTGCTCTCTCTCATTATAAAGGGCAATGGGACTTATCTTTTCTCACTTGTACTACTTAACAGCCTGGAGGGAGGTTGCCATTTGTCAACTACGTCTTGACTAATGCTTCTTTGAGCCTCTCAACCTTCACTGTTTTCTTTGTAAAGACAATCTCTAATTTCCAGACTGAATCCAAAAGATTTGGAAATCAGAGTTGTTCTGATTTGGAATAGTTCGTGTTATGCTTGGATTGAGTGGCTGTATAAGAAGCAATGCACATGAAGGTAAGGACCACTACAAGTCTTATTTTGTATATAAACTTCATCCAGTTGAGTAAAGCTTTTGTAAAGAGCTGGCATAGCTGAAAGTTAAAAGAAAAAGAACCACACACAAAGCAACAACAATGAAAACCACAAAACAAAACAAAACAAAATTCTGAAAAGCTGTATAATATACAGACCCTAAAGCATATCTGAATGAAGGGAGAAAATTTTTGGCTGATGAAGCATTCCTTTGTAATCCTAGGAAGTAGATGTTACTGTTTAGTCTGCTCCCATTTTTTTTTTTAATTATTATTATTTTTAATGTTTTTGAGTCACAGTTCACTGTTCCTAGACTATATGTTGTGTTGACATAACCAAAGTGATCTAAAGAGAATCTGTCTGTAAGATGGTATGTCATTTAGAAAAATCAGTAAAATGGTCCCGTGGAGGAAATCACTACTGGAGATTTGAAGCAAATGGGGATGACTGAAGCAGTTTAGGTTATTAATGTGGAGAATAAAACATTTCAGATTATTTTCCCTTTCTTCTGAGACATTAAATGAAGTTTTCTGAGTACATGAAACGTACTCCCACTTTTGCAGTGGGAAACAGCAAAATGTGCCAAAACGATCCATTAAGTGAATAAAATAAAGCTCTTAACTGAAAGCTTTGCTTATAGTATTTGCAGGGCAAGCCAGTTACTTGAGAACAGTTAGTGGCAATAAATTAGTTTAAAATGTATTACAGCTGGGCTGGCATGTTTTTTCTCTTTGACTTCTTGGATTAAATTTGTGCCTGGAGAGACATTTTTCAAAAACTGAGTTATAATGAACTCTGGCTTAAATTACTCATCTCTTTTTAAAAAGTCTTTAAGTTTTGTAACAGTGCACCTTTGCTGTCCTGTCATCAGATATAGGAGGGATAAAAGAAAATCGTATCCACAGATACTTCAGCAGTACAGACTGAAGTGATAGAACTGTCACAGGATCACAGAATTGTAGGGGCTGGAAGGGACCTCTAGAGATCATCGAGTCCAACCCCCCTATCAAAGCAGCTCCCTAGCCCAGGTTGCACAGATAGGCATCCAGGCGGGTCTTGAACGTCTCCAGAGAAGGAGACTCCACCACCTCTCTGTGCAGCCTGTGCCAGTGCTCCGTCACTGCACTCTGCAGTTCCCACACACATTTGTGTGGAACTTTCTATGCTTCAGTTTGTGTCCATTTCCCCTCATCCTATCTCCATACACTG
The DNA here is from genome assembly GCA_036925125.1 of Oreortyx pictus. Classification (NCBI taxonomy): domain Eukaryota; kingdom Metazoa; phylum Chordata; class Aves; order Galliformes; family Odontophoridae; genus Oreortyx; species Oreortyx pictus. Next base: position 66,111,958 of record JAUPFR010000001.1, on the reverse strand, counting down.
CAGAGAAGAGTCCAGCCTCATCCCTTTGCCTTCCGCTCCTTAAATATTTATAGATGTGGATCAGATCCCCTCTGAGTCTTCTTTTTAAAGGCTGGACAGACCCAGGTCTCTCAGCCTTTCCTCATAAGGGAGGTGTTCCATGCCCTTTATCATCTTTGTAGCCCTCTGCTGGACTCTTTCCAGACTTTTCCTGTCTTTTTTCTACTGGGGAGCCCAGAACTGGACACAGTACTCCAGGTGAGGCCTCACCAGGGCAGAGTAGAGGGAGGGATCACCTCCCTTGACCTGCTGGCCATGCTCCTTTTAATGTACCCCAGGATACCGTTATACTATGATACTCCTCCTCAAGCAAAATACTTACAGAGATACAAGAATAATGGCATAAAAGGACTTCTACAGGCACAGAGTAATTTAATGTTAGGTTGTATCTTTAAAAGTAAGTTATACAATACTACGAGTATCATTTAAATTAGAATGATTTTATATGTACCATGAATCATTGAAACCTAAATAAATCATGAACTGTGCCCAAGAAGTGTAGGTTGTTTAGCATGGATATAGTCCATCTTTGCTCACATTGATGCCCTTTTTCTGGAAAAGCTTATATGTCTAAAGTATGTTGATATAACTATTTCTTGTTAGTCCTCCACAGGCCTAAAAACAATTTCTGATGTTACACTGAACAAGAGAAGGATTGATAATTGAGGAAGAGAATGTTTATCACTTGTATTGGCTACAGTTTAGAATCATATTCTTTTCAAGCTACTTTTTTGTTGGCTGAAGGAAAATTGTACTCATAGAAGAAAAGAAGTGAAAGAGATGTAATTTGAAATTAAGCATCTAAAAATGTGGGTAGATTAGTCTAAAAGGGTAAAGTGAGAAAGGGAATGAGGTATTTGGACATTCTTAGACAGCTGTTGTTGCTGTTGGCTTTTTTAAGAATATGAATGGAAAGACTGTTTATGTAAGTGACTTGGCCTAAGCATTGTTCCAGAAATTTTGCCAAATTACTCTTAAGATACTTTGGGCCAAACTCTATCTCTTTGGTTGCCTGGGTGGTTCTTATAGATTTTAATGAACATTTCATATGTTAATTTAGGCACAAAACTGGCTCTATGATCACTGAAGTTAAACTGTAAAACAAATCATTTTTCTATGGATGTGTAAACAGATTTGAGTATAGATGAAGAAAGCGTTTGTCAGATGCATGTACAGTTTTGCAGCCATTCCTTTAGGAAACTGTAAAAGGCAGGAGAGGGATATTATTTCTTCACAATCATATGTCATTAAGGCATTTTAATTGTCAAAAATCCTGAAATCGTTCTCATTCTTTTGGAGATTAAAAAACAAACAAGCCAGTATTGAGAAAATTTGCATTGCTTTGTATTTTTCATGATTTGATTTGAAACTCCTGCCATTTATAGTAAAACTGCATGTCTATTTGTAACAATTCTCTAAAACAGTATTTGCAGTATTAGCAGTTTTGCCACTGGTAACAGAAATTTTACATGGTGGTAGAAAAATTTTATCTAACTGTCTTGTAGACATTAGAGAAAAGAAAATTATTTTCTTTCTGCAGCATCAGTTGATGCATTTGTTCAGACAGATATAGGATGGTTACCCTAAGGTCCTTAAATATTTATTTCTAGACTCTTGCCAAAGAAATACTTTGGAAAATATAAAATGACTAAGGCAGTTTATTTGAATAAGCAGAATTATTGAATTGGTGGTTTCATACATAGAGCTAAACATATATGAAATGTTACAGTAATCAAAAATTATATAAATTCATATTGGTTTGAGAGAGTTAAAATGAGTGAAATCATGTAACAAATGTAACTGTCGATGAAACAAACTGCATTATATCTTAAATCCTATATCTTGTTTAGGAGTCTCTTCATGAGTACTTTTCTGTCTGTTTTTATGACTAAGTGTTCAAATATTTAAGAAGTAAATAATATACAGCCACAGGATTAGAACTGTCTGGGTCATTGCAACACCCACTACCAATACAAGCTGGGGGTTGAAAGGATAAAGCACAGCACTACCGAAAAGTTGTGAGTTCAGGTAAATGATAAGATGGACATGAGCCAGCAGTGTGCCCTTGCAGCCGAGAAAGACAACAGTATCCTGGGCTGCATCAAAAAAAGTGTGGCCAGCAGGATAAGGGAGGTGATCCTTCTCCTCTACTCCTTGTTGGTGAGACCTCACCTGGAGTACTGGATCCAGATGTGGAGTCACTGAGAGAGCTGTGGCTGTTCAACCTGGAGAAGAGAAGGCACTGGGGAGACCTGATAGCAGCCTTTCAGTATCTAAAGGTGATTTACAAGAAAGAAGGGGACAGACTTCTTAGCAGCATCTGTTGTGTTAGAACAAGGGGAAATGGTTTCAAACCGAAAGACAGGAGATTTAGACTGGATATCAGGAAGAAGTTTTTTACAATAATGGTGGTGAGGCACTGCAACAGGTTGCCCAGAGATGTGGTTGATGCCACATCCCTGGAGACATGGACTGGAAAGGGGCTCTGAGCAACTTGATCTAGCTAGTACTTGTCCCTGTTCAATGCAAGGGAGTTGGACTTTAAAGGTCCCTTCAAAAGTTCCTTCCAGTTCAAGCAATTCAGTGATTCTGTGCTTGCTAAAGAAGTATCCTGTATTTCCATGAGTATTGTGGAATACTACAGTTCTTGGGTAAGAAATGGTTTCTCAGTGGTTCCAAGCATACTAATAAAAATTAAAAGTATTTTGACCAGTGGTGGAATCTAACTTGAGATTGAAATGTGAACTTTGTATTCTCTGCAATTTTTATGTTGTCAGATTATTCATGCTCTCAGTGTTGTCTGTAGGATCCAGTTAGTACAATCAAAAATGTCTAGAGAGCTTTTTATCTCACCCTGTAGGAAATACAGCTCCACTTAATGGTCCTCCATGTGCTGTTCACTGCACTGACTAGATTGTCATCAACTAATGGGAAGTTAGTACCCTGTGTCATGTGTAGTTTAGCTGTCTAAACCAGGCTTTAGGACAAAAGCTATATTGTTTCTTTACACAAGAGTACCTAGTTGCATTTCAGCTTCCATAGAATCCTGGAGTCAGGACTCTAGAGACTGACAGATGTAAAAGATGCCTAAAAAAATGACTTTTGCCTTTCAGGAGAGACAGCTTGAGACCAATTGCCATCTTATATTGAATATAGGTACCTGTGAATGGACAACAAAGTTAAGCCTTAGATAATTTTCTGTCTGGGGAAATGATTACCTTTGCCCTGGCATATTCAAAGCACAGCTCCTACCGATATATATATATATATATATTGCCACAGAATTATATAACTCCTGAAATAAGCGTTTTATGCTTCTTTGAGCTTTGAAGATAATGCTTGCATAGCTTTCTGTCTCTGTAGATTTGGATGTCTGGTATTGCTGTAGGGGCTAGACCTCAAAAAGTTTATCTTTTAACAAAGAAAGGTTGATTCCATGCTTTTTGTTGATTGTCACTCATAGCAAAGAGAAACCTTGAAGGGATCACAAAATAAAACAGACACGTTTTCTTAAATTTGAAATTATTTCATAATGTGAGATTTAGTCAGTTGGGCCTAGATCCCATGGAAGTAGAGAAAACTGCCTAGTTAATTGCATAAAATAATGGCTTTTTTGTGAATTTTAAAATATAAAATTGTTCTTTTTTTGTTGCAAAACCACAGGATATACTATATTTTCAGTGTAACTCTGAGAAAAATTGTAGGACAAGGGAGAGAAAGAGGTAACAATTATGGGGAATACAAGCACTCCTCTTCCTAATGGGAGATTCATGACACACAAAGCTGGCACAAGTTCCTACTTAGCTTTCCTTTCTCTGATAGAAAAGATAATCACTCCCTTCTGACTTTAGCCTGTGGTCACACTCTCTGTGTATGACCAGCAAAAGCATTCTCCTTTTAGCTGACTACCCACTGCAGCTTTCATAGTGAATTGTAAGGTGGCTGGTCTAGGGTAAATGATTCAGGAGAACAGCAGATGTTGGAACAGGAGGTAGAGCTGTTCTTTGTAAGGCTCCAGAGCAGTTCTTTGCAGCTGTTTTATTGGTTCTGTAGTTAGTTCCTGAAATGTTCTGGGCATCTGCAGCCTGTACTCATTAAATCTCGAATTACAATATTCAGTTTAGACCTTTTGGCTTGGCTGCATTAACTAGTGTCTTTTCTTGAATATATTTACATAAAAAAGCAAGCTATTCTTTTTGTCTGTTAGTATAGGAAGACCTATTCAATGAGTGATTTTCAGGCAGTTGTTCTATAGGAGCTTAATACTAACATTCCCAAAAACTTACTGTATTTGACTACTCTGAGCTTGCTCATAAGTCCCAGTGAGATGAATGGCAGAGAACTAGATGAAGCATTACATAACCCAAATTTCCACTTTGCATTTTCTTGCTATTTTACAGCGTTGACTTTATTGCAACTGCATCCCATTTCATTATCTCAGCATCTGCTGAATTTGACAGGTTCCTTTCAGATGATTTGAAGTATATCTCTATCAGTCCTTTCATTAATGTACAGTGGTCCATGTCTGGAAGGATCTGTGTCTTAGTAATGATAGAAATCAGTGGATAATTAATCAAAATACTCAGCTTTCAAGCTGAAGTTGAAAAAGTAAAACTACATATTCAGTCACAGCTGTGAAGTTCTTATAGGAATAATATCTGCCAACTAATTTTAATATTTAAGAAGAGTTTTGTTTGCCCATGTAACATTCTAAATTTACACTGTAAAGTAATGGTATGATACTTGTTTGAAGTTCAGAAATGAACTGAAACCAGAAGATGTTCCTGATAGTCTGGTCAGCAGAATCATATTCCCATCAGTCCTAGGATTGGAAATGTCCAGAGGTCTAGCCCAAACATACTACCAGGGAAAATGTATTCAGCTCAATTTTTCCAGCACAAGGCTGAGGACAGCTTATTACATTCTCTGATGGTGTGTTCCAAACTATTTATTAATTCTGCTAGTTTGTCCTACTTACCTCTCAGTACTATAATGTTAAGCTTTATTACTCAGCCTTGCTGGGAAAATGAGACAGTATTTGTTTTTTGCACTGCAGTCTTATGACATTCATAAGCTGTTGTAAGTACAGGCTATCAATTAAAGAGGTGTTTACACACTCCTCTCTCCTTCCCTATTGCACACTGCCCTGCCCTAGTCAGCTACTTTTTATGAGGTTACTGAGTGAGCTGAATGGGGAAGTGTACTTGACTAAGAATGTAATTGCTTTTTCACCTAAGGTCTCTGTTTCAGCTCATTTAAATCCAAAGGATTCATAGTCCCAGCACACAACTTCCCATCTACTGATGACATCATGGATATAGATTCAGTTCTGTTCACGACACGATCATAACCCCAAAAACATAACATTTAGAAGACTAACCATGAAATAAAAGTGTTGCCTTTCTTGCTAATGTGTAAAATATATTGAAAAGTAATAGAAAGGAAGTCATTTATTTAGTTATTGTTGAAAGAAATCCCTTTTAAGTGAGATAGCAATTTTAGGTCACTTAGTATGAATTTTCCTAAGGTATTCAGCACTTTATTATTTAAATTGCAATCTCCTTTTCTCTCTCTCTCTCTCTCTCTCTCTTTTTTTAGCAAACATTATGTGAAACTGTCTAGCTTTTAAAGTATTATATAGCAGTTTATTCTATGAATTGTCATGTAAACTGATAGAATTATGATCTTTATTTTTCAATTCTAAGATGCATGAAGAGATTATTGAGAAAAGGAATTACATTATCTCTTTTTACAAAAAATATACAATGGTTACAAAAGGGAATCTAAACATAGGATGGAAAAACATTCTTTATGTATTGAGAATATATTTGGAAATAGCCAAGATAAGTGTAGAAGATTTCACAGAGTTTTCTGTGATGTCTTGCTTTTTTAAAATTCCAGTTCTACTTAGAATTAACTGAATTTTTATTGCTATTTTCTACAAAAGGAAGCTATATTTCCATAACATAAGATCCAGTTATTTTTAGAAGTACTATACTGTTTGCTTATTATTGCTTACTACCTTAACTGTTTTTTTTTTAATTCTGCATTTATTCTAAAATAAATAAAAATTCAAATGTATTTTCTTTAGAGCTTTTTTTTTTTTTCCTTCTTGTCCACATAATTTTTTTATCACTAGTCTACTTCAGGTCTACAAATATATTTTTCCCATTAAAGCAACAAGTGTAACAGAATACACTGAAAACTTTCTAGACTTTCTGTCATTAGATTTATCCATCTATCAATGTGGGAAAAACATACATATTTAAAAATGCTTAGACTAAGCAATAGCTGTGTAATGTAAATTGTTTGCTTCAGAGTAGGGGATGACTTTTATTTATTTTTTTTTCCCCAGACAACCTCCTTTTCTTTTTCTGTTCCTTTTCCTTTCCCTTTGCTCTATCTGCATGAAGAGGCAGGCACAGATGCCTGCTGCCAGAATGTGATACTTAACCTGACCATCAAACAAGCCTCACAAAGACAGGCTTTTCAGGTCCCCCAGTGAAACAACCACTGCATTTTATTATGGCGTGAAATTAGAAGTGAAAAGCCCTACGGCTCTTTCTATTTAGTAATGCAGAATATGTCGTTTCTGATGGTGATGATAGTGCTGGGAGGGAAGTAGACAGCCAGAGAAGAGAAACAAAGTAACAGCTTAGACAAAGAGCCCCCCTCCCAGCCCTTTTTTTTATCTTTGTCTATGAGTGTTAGGTGGTCTATAAAACCGTAATACTGTGGTAGATAAAGCAAAAAGAACATTTAGTTGTGGCTTTTTCATTCAGAAATACATGTGTGAAATTGCAGAGTGATGTATAAGGGGAGTCATCTGTTATCTGCAGAGTTCACTAGTTTAACTCATTTATAAAACAGCAATAAAAAAACTCGAATGTGCTTGGAGAGAGTCATGCTGGTCTGACAGGCACTCCAAGTTTCATGGCAAGATGGTGTTTATAGCAAGACTGTGTGTGGTTATCTGAAGCTGTTTTCTGACAGATTGGAAGGGGAAAGTGCCAGCTTGAAGAGGTTTTCCCTTGTCTGTATGGGATTAAAATAATCATGTTTTCTCAGTGAAAATTCTGTGCTTGTCTAAAATGTCAAAATATTTATAATCACTTTTATTTTGAAATCATTGGGTAATCACTAAAGCAAATAGTCAGGCACTAGGAAATGAAAAGATATATTGGAATGCAAGATGGACCTTTTGGAGTAACTCATCATCCATTCTCTGTAGCAACTGCTGGAAACAAATTATGATGGCCTATCCACCATTTTCATCACTGTTAGAGGAAAGCTATTGGATTTTGCTGAGCTGTATTTTTAGCCATACTTATTCTGAGTATTTTTATAGATAAATTCTTCAAGGAAGGTGGGGGGTGGGGGGTGGGGTGATCTTGAGACTAAGGGCATAGAGACAAACAGCGATCTAGAGACTAAGGGCATAAGAGAATTGTTTCTGCTATGTGGCTTATTCTCTATGTTATAGGTACAATCTCAAAGGAGCTTTAAAAGTAGAAAGAGTTGACATGACCTATCTGAGACATACAGACACAACAGCTTGGTTTCTTGGTAAACTGCACCTTAGTACTGAAGCCTGAAATATGAAGGGCCAGCCAAAGACGTAAAACTGCTAATCTTGCTAGGTTTGAAAACTTTGAAAAGAGCTGGTCAGGAATAAACTAATGTTTTGGAGTCAATTTTTTTGTTGACCATGATTTTGATGATTTGGTAACCAAGAATAGAAATATAAAAAATGTCCTAGGATTGTTCATCTGTTCTTTCAAACAAACAATTTTTCTGGCAGTTTGACATACTAGACAACTAAATCATACAGATAAGTATCAAGCTGTCAGTGTTAAAAGTTATTTTCACTCTAAAAAGATTAGAGTTTAAGCTGCTGCATTTCAGCTAAAGTACAATAATATGAAATCTTTTTTTTTTTTTTTTTCCAAAATAGTAATTTATTTTCCGGATATTTTATGTCAAAGTTGTTTTTTTGTTTTCAGCACATTCAATGATTCTCACCTTCAGTACATGTCAAACTTTTCCAGTAGCTATCAGTTTCTGTTGAATTCTGGGAACTTATAGCAAAGGCTACATGTACTTCCAAAAAATTTGTTGTTATGTTCTTGGCAAGGGTCTTGGTCTTTCTGTTGCTCTAGTTTGGGATACTGGAGCATGTGGAGACTCAAAGTTGTGAGTTTTCGGTGATTAATGTAATCCAAAAAGCATTTTCCCCCAAATTTTTGAATCCGAATCTCTGTTGTAGACACAAATCTTGCAATGCTCCTCGGTATATGCAAAAACCCAAACAGACTTAAGTGATATGCTGCAACTAGACCTTTTCTCTATCTATTCCAGCAAATGCTGATTCTGATCCTAAGTCATAAGGCTTAGAATATTGGTAGGAATTTAGTTACTGAAATGACTAACACTTAAAATAGTGGTTTTGATATCCTCCATGTTTTCTACTGAAATGAAATGGGCAATTAAAAAAATGAAATGATTATTTCAAGCTCAAGTCTTTGTTAGCTATTCAACAATGCCATTTCTGAGAATTGCCTGTACTGTACCTACTGATTTGCATGGTTTCCTTATCAGGGGAGGGCAATAATATGTCTCTGTGTGTGCTATTACTGCCACCACACCCAAGTAAAATAAATACAAATCAAATTCTACTGTTTGCCATAGCAATTTAAAAAGCTTTGCACAACTTCGTTGCCAGTTAAGTTTCTCATAAATTTTCTACTCTGAAGTGAAATGTCCAAATGAGCAGACCGCTCTCCACAGACAGTTGCACCTAAAAGACAATAGTTTGATTTGGTAACAATATCTATGCCTTCTAAAAAGTTGAGTAGAGATAAAGTCAAGTGTTTGTCCATCTCTCTGTTCCAATAGTAAGATCCAGCTTCAGGGAAGCATGTCAGTATACTGACATTCTCTTAATTATTTTGAATATTTTTTCTAGGGCCTTCAGAATTTGTAATTGGAAGATCCGTAGCTTACATTTTACATAGTTTGTGAATTAGAGATTTTAGTGATTCTTCTGTGACAGCAGTAATTGCAAATGCAGAGATAATCTGCATTTATTTACAGCACACTTCTTGGAAGTAAAATTGTTTGATGAAGTTTAGAAATATAATTAAAAATATTTCAGTTTAAATGCCATTCTGAGATGAATAAGTGAGTGTTGTTCATATCTTTTGAGGCTTCAATTCAAGATGATAAATAGATTCTTACCTTGTAGGTTTATATTTACCGTATTGTAGGAAGTTAGGTACTTTACTGTCGTTTTGTTAAAGTAATTAAATAAATCAATTAGCTAAAGCAGTTGATGTGTCATAAGTTCAATATTACTCCTGGAGGCTGTAAACTTCATCTTATTAGATAAGAATTATTAAAAAGAACTCTCAGATGCATATTTAATGATGTGCTTGGGATCTTTCTACAGCTCTTGCTAGTCTTTTTATAATAGGTCTAAGAAATACTACCAGGAAGTACATCTCTTACATCTTGAATGAGATCACTCCTGATTGGCTTGTATTGCCTCTTACTTCTTGATATTAGCACTCAACATAATATGCTGTGTTCTGACAACTTAACCCTAGTACTTCAATGCTAAATAATTCTGTATGAGGTCAGCATGAAACCTGGTTTTCATTGAAAACCAGCTCTTCGATTAGCAGTACTTTCAGACCATATCAGCTGGGTTCCCAGTGTACTTGATAATATCATTGAATGACCCTAACTGTAACTAATTTAATTAAGACTTGATCCTGAATACAGAATCACTCCTTTTCACCAAATCATGATGCTCAGTGACCTATGGTAGTGGAAAATGTGCAACGCAGACTGGGAACCTTTCTCTGTCATTTAACTCATTTGTAATTCAGTTACAAGGAAAATATATTACTAGTGTAATTCTCATGAGAACCTCTTTAACAGAGAGTAACTCCAGGTAGTCATGTAAAGCTGATATTTTACACAAAAGAATAGCTTTCACAGTTGTTCCTCTTAGGCTCTCAAAGTTTTAGATACTTAAACCTCTTCCTGTCTGTTTTAAATGTAACTGAATTTTAGGAGCTAAAATGTCACACTAAATTTCTAGAAAATGATGACTACTTCTCCAGTGTTTCAGTCTAATAATAGAGGTGGGGAAGCAAAGAGACAAAGAAGTAAGAGACAGATTCAGCTTGAAATGGATCTCAAAAAATATTCTGAGGCTTCTTGGCCAGTATGTATCAGCATACGAGCTAATATGACAGCAACTTATTCTAAAATTGAACACTCCTCTTTGTACTTATGGATTTATTTATTTTTTTGTCTGAGGAACTGACTGAAAAATTAGCATCTCTGCTTCTAACAGATTATTTTTAAAAAAGATAGACACGTACAGGGGGCCTGATCTGATAGGATATACAAGAGCCTGAGAGCCTAGTGCCTAACGGCAGACATCTGATGACCAGGAAGGGCGCTCATGAAGATTAGTTTGATCAAATCATAAAGCATGCCTTTTGGAGACCACTGAGAATGATCCAGATTGGAAATGAGAAATGGGTTTTTTGCACCATGATTCTGTATTCACCTACCTATCTCTGCAGGAATTCTCACTGCAAGTGCCTGAAATTCTTGCTACATACCTATTTACCCAACTTTTTCATTCTGCAATATTCATTAATGAAACAGGGCCACACCTGTGTATTCTGACACTGATCAAAGACTTAAGCTGGAGATAAAAATAAAATGCAGCAAAACAGAAAGAACAAGAATCTTTAAAATTATGTCTTAACTCTAGTATCGTAATGAAAGACTTCTTTCTTCATTTCAGTTTGCAAAATTGAAGTACAGTGCCTTGTGTCCATAGAAAGAAAACACCTACCTTAGATTTACGAGGAAATTAATTTCCATGGGAAGTTATGAAACAAATGTATAAGTAAACTTTCAAAAAGTGATTTTACAAAAAATTATGTATATTCCTAATGTATATGGTTCTTTGGACTCATCCCAGGATACTTAAGTTACATTGCAGACTGTTGAAGAGTTGTGATTTTTACCGGCTATTATGGGTAATAATATTTTCCAATTCTACTAAATTATTTCCTTATAGAAATAGCTTACAGAATTATGTAATATCCTTTTAATACAGAAGTACTATGACACAATCATGTCAAGTGTTGCAGTGCAGGAATTTGAGAATCTAATTTGGTCTTTGATTCAAATAGTAATAAAAAGAGTGATATTTATTTTTGACATCAATAAATGAGATAATGTGTCTTCTAGTAAAAGAATGTGTGAATATTGCTGTTGGGAAAATATAACAGAGAAATACTGCGACTGTTTCTTGCTGTTTTTAAATTTTATTTTTAATTTATGAGCCCTTTTTAAAAACTATGAGTATTCCTGGTACTTCTTTACCATTATATTATGAGAAATAGTATCAGTAAACAAATCCTGCATCTCATGATTCATAAGGAGAAAAGTAGTTGCCTCTAAAGAATGCTCTGTTACATGATAATTCTAATATCTATTATTGTTCTACCAGATTAATGTGCTATGAATGGATTTAAATTGGATAAATTTTCAAGTGTGCTTTTACTGTCTTGAAACAGTAATCTTATGTAGACAGATTTTGAAGGCTGACCAGTACTAGGTGCTTTCTGTTTTCTCTGCTCCTATCACTTGCTGTACTTGTTCAGCAGTGGTCTGAATGGAGGATGCAAACATGTACCTCCAGGTACAGATGTTTTAGGAGGATTTGGCCTATCAACATGGGTATCGCTTGCACCCATTATCTTCTGAAGAATGCCATGTCCCACATGCAAGAGAGAAATAGTCTCTGGGTTAAGCCTTTTCTGAATTACATTCAAGATATTAGAAACATAATACCCTGATTTTATATTTTAAGATCATTGCTTTTTTGGACTCTCTAAAGACCCGGATTTAAAAAAATTAATGCCCTTGCAACTAGTTCTAACTCACATTTTTTTATTTTAATTTTTATTGTGCAGTGACAGACACCTGTGAAAACTTCAACTGCTTTTAATATAAGGCTTGATTCTGCTTTTCCAGGAGAAAATTTTCAGCTTAGTTCTTGCTGCAGCTAGGTGGGCTAAAAATGGCAAAGACCCATTGCGGAGAAAGAAGTGTTTTACTTCAATATGATGCAGGGCACTGAAAACATATTTTCTTCAGTAGGTTAAAAGAGATGATTCTCATTATATTTAGCACTGGTGCACCCTCGCCTTGAATGTTATGTGCAGCAGTTCTAGGCTCTACAATATAACAAGAATGTTAAGGTCCTTGACAGCACCCAGATAAGAGGAACAAAAAAAAGAACTGGAAGGCATGTACTATGAGGAGAGGCTGAGGGCACCTGGAGTGTCTAGTGTGGAGAAAGCGGAGAGGTGACTTCCTTGCTCTCTGGGAGTTACCTGAGGAGGGGAAGAGGAGAGGGAGCTGCTGGGTTCTGTTCAATGATATGATGCAAAGGAACCAATGATGGGATGCAAAGAAACTACACAAAAGTGCACCAAAGGAGGATCAGAGTGGACTTTAGGAGAAATTTCTTTACTGTATAAATAGACAATAGAACAGTCTTCCTAGAGAGGTGATCAATCCCCTGTGCCTGTCAGTGTTCAAGAGACATTTGGATAATGCCCTCATTGATATGCTTTAACCTTTGGCTATCCCTGAAGTGATTGCACAATTGGACTTCATGATTTTGTAGATCCCTTTCAACTATTCTGTTCTGTCTTGTTCTCCTCTTTGTCTCAAACTATTATAGTGCAGGGTTACTGACAACAATACTGTCTCCTAGCAGTTTTTCTCCAGCTTACAGAATGATTCAGCTCCACTGAATTTGGGCAATTGGTGTATGGATCAGTTCATGATGTTAGGCTAAGTCCAATGCTCTGAGGGGACTTCATGCAATAGGAGTATGAAGCAAATATGGAAGATTTTTGGTTTATATGTAATTAGGAGTATACTGTAATCAGCAATTATTAATCTTATGATGGAGGCCTTATGGTTAACTGCATTATCCATATATTCTGAAAGCAGTCAAATGACAGGATACCACCCAGGCCTTGCTCATTTTGTACAACTTTCCTTTGGAGTGTTTGAGCTGAGGTGCACATGAGTTATGCCTTTCATAACAGCAGGAGGTGCTGGGTTCCAGCTGACTATCCTGGGTAGTCCTGACTGTTTATTGAACAATGCAGCAGTCAGTCAAAATGCTGAATACTGAAGCCTAATAACATTTCAAGTGAAGACATCCTTGTAGAAACACGTAGAACAGCCCCCCTGAAGTGTACAGCATTTTGATATTCCCTTCCAGGCATGCTAAGTGTTTTAAGCTACAGCCTGCAAGGAGAATGTTCCAACAATGCAGTCTGCATGAACTTGATCCTGGTCATCTCAAGCTCGTGGTGAGATTGTGGATATACCGATTTAGACACAGTCAGTGTAGCTGCATAGCTGTGAAGCAGGAATTGGGAAAAGGCAAGGATATAGAAATCATGACAAGCCCTGGGAATTACTGACAGAGTCCTCGTAGTATGATCAAAATGTTGCCTATTCTATTTTTACACCATTTACATCTCCATAAATTGGAGTTAAATCCTTTGAACAATTAGAAGAGCTGTAAAATTGTAATGATGATGGAATGGGGCTCAAATGTATAGTAACTCTGCCACAAGACTAGCAACACTCTGGAATTAAAGTTACTGACTTCAGTGACATTTTATAATGTATCCTTTTAATTGCTTTGTATACAGTACGTTGTAAATTTTGAAGAGCTAAAAGTCGGTCTAAAATATCATTATGTGTATTTACAGAATTATGGAAGGTCTTGGGTCGGAAGGGATCCTAAAGATCCAACCCTGATGCTGTGGGCATGGTTTCCAAACACTAGATTAAGTTGCCCAGGTACTCATCCAACCTAGCCTCTAGGAATGGGGCATCCACAACTTGTCTGGGCAACTTGTCCAATGGCTCACCACCCTCTTAGTGAAAAATTTCACCCTAATATCTAATCTAAAACTCCCTTCTTTTACTTTAAAATCATTCCCCCTTGTCCTGTCACTATCACCTTGTAAAATGTCAATCTCCCTTGTGACTATAATAGTAGAATCCTAGACTAGAATCACAGAATGGCTTGGGTTGGAAGGGACCTCAAGGATCATCAAGTTCCAGCATCCCCTTCTGCGAACAGAATGCCGCCAGCTACTAGATCAAGTACTAGATTAGTGTCCATGACAGGGGGACAGCAGACCTACAGGCCCATCAGCCCAAAAAGGAGGGAGAGAGGGAAAGGGAACAAAAGGGAAAAGAACAGTGGCAAGGATCTGGGGAGAAAAACAAACTTAGTTTACTAATTGTAATAGTGAAAATACAAATTAATTGGGATTGAAGCTAATAAATCAAGTAAATGAGAATCTTTTCTGAAAACTGAAGTTCTTACTCTAATCCACTAGGGAGCAAAGAAAGATAGACTCCTGACTCCCAGTCAGATTTATTTTTCCCTCTCCCCAGAACATGGACATAAAAAACAAAGTTGTCTGGGAATTGTGGTTCATTCTTCTCTTCCAGGACCAGAGATGCAGCATTAAGTCTTAAATCCCAGTACACTGCATGATGTTATGATGTGGAATACCGATAATAAACCACAAAATCATGACAATCAGTTAGCCCATTCAACCTGTCCTTGGACACAACTAGGAATGAGGCATCTACAACCTCTCTGGGCAGTCTGTTCCATCACCTCACCACTTTCTTGGTGTAAAACTTTCCCTGACTTCTAATCTAAATCTTCCTTCCTTCAGTTTAAAACCATTTTACTTTTCCAGATGTCCTTCTGGGTTGCAAGCACACACTGCTGGCTATGTCCAGGTTTTCACCACAACACCCAAGTCCTTCTCTGCAGGGCTGCTCTCAAGGAATTCTTCTCCCAGTCTGTACACATATTGGGGTTGCTCTGACTCAAGACTTTATTTAACCTTATTAGGTTCACATGGGCGCTCTTCTCAAGCTCGTCCAGGTGCCTTTAAATGACATCTCTTCCTTTTTTGTATCATCTGCACCACTCAGCTTGGTATTGTCCGTAACAAGTTATCCCTTACTGTTGGTACACTCAATTCCACCATCTAAGTTATTGATAATGGTATTGAAGAACATTGGTCCCATGATGGACACCACTTGTCACTGACCTCTACCTGTACCTGGAGGAGAGAGAAATCATATTTTGCATTCCTAAACTGTATGAAAAAAATGGTTTTATATTTTCAGACTTTGTTGTTAAAAGAAAAATGTTTACCTTTTAAAAAATTAACTTTTTTAGTACATTTATGATACAAGGGAATAGCTATTTTGCGATATTGTGTCCATGTATTTGTACTCGTTTTTGGCTAAAATAAATGCAAATACTTTCAATTTAATACTCTGTGTAAGAGGAACAAATAATATGAACATGTCAGATTCTAAGAATAGCATGTCATAGGCCTTTCCTGTTGGTGCAATAACTATCTTCTCAGTATTATGGGAAACAGTAGGTGTCACTAACTCCCGACAATGCTGGTTATTTCCAAGATCATTTTCCTAACAAACAAAGAGAAAAAGTTTTTGGATGTAAGTTTAATTTATGTTTCAGCTGCAGTAAATGCTCTGAAGTATGTTTTTCTTTATTTTAGGTTGTGAATTTTGACTCTCATTTTCAGAGTTTGAATCTGAACTCTGTATATTCATTGTAGTAGAGACTGAAGGTGATGAAATGATAATGTGGTACTTGAAATTCAGTGATTTTGTTAACAGACCAGTGAACATTGTCTATTTATACAGGAATAGTGGCTAAATCTCTGCTGAGGTTACTCCATAGCTTGATGAAATTGTTTCTACCATGGGAAGACAGTGTTCCCATCTAATCTTTAGGCTGATCAGTAAGGAGAAGATTGAAGTTTCTGTAGCTTAGAGTAGTACTCTCGACATTGCTCTGTGATCCAGTGACTTAGTGTTAAATGTTATTAGGACCTAGACTCAGTAAGGCAGAAAATAGGATGGCATATAAATAAGTATGGCAATTGTCTTGTACTGTGAGAAGTACTGAAAATACCTCTTTCAATCTCAATGTAGTTTGGCATGCCCTTACTCTGACACCATGACTCAATGACACAATCTTATCCTCGGGAGATGTGAATTTTTAAAGCCTGTTATTAACTTCCTATGGGCCACACAAACAATCAGAGAACAAACTGGGGTCATTTGTAGATGGTTATTTCTTTCTCTTGTTGACACTTTCCCCTCTTCACTCTTCCTAGTGCCTGGAGCCCTGCAAAGAATCCTGGGACTTGAAGAAAAACCATTGCCAAAGCTTCTGTGAGGTATGTCAGCCTAAGGGCGCTCTTTCTCACTTTCTTCCAGCTGCCTCTTTCAATTATATTATTAGAGGTGTAAGCTTTAAGGAGGCAGCTAACAATTTTTTTTTTTTTTTGTAGCATTTTCTTTCATTTTAATGGATAAACATGTAATGATGTTGCTGTAATTTGTCTGAGTAAAAAAAAGTTTTTTTTTTTCCTGAGTAAATAGTCTTGAAGTTTGAAGCAGTGATTGATCACACTCACATAATATGCCTGAAAAGGTGCTGTTAAATCCCTCCTTTACTTCTCCCACATACCTTCTCCCTTTTTTTGGACATGTGTAAGAAAAATAATTTTATTTTAAAATATAAAAATGTCACAACTGCGAAAATCTTTGTGCAAGATTGCTACAAAAAATATGGCATTTCATTTGTGAAAATCAGTTTGATTTTAAAAAGAATGTCTCTCTAGTAGTAACTGGATTTACAAGAAAAGCATCAAAAGGTATAATTACTCAGGAACATGTCTTTGGAAAACTGTTTCTGTGTAACATTTCAAAATAACCTTGTGAATATACAAGCACTGACCAGTTAAAATAGTACAAAATGGGAAATAGTTGGATTTGTTTTGAAGCATCCTTAATTGGCTTTTATTACAAAGGAAAAACACCATCTCAGTAGAAGGTACTTTATTATAAAGATATACATTTATTCAAATCAAGTAAAATCTGTGTTTATTGAGATTTTCAGCTTTTCTTATAAGAAGCAGAAGTGATCGTAACTGATACACTGAACTAATTGATTTGTCTTCTTCATCACTATGAATGCTGTTTTGCTGGTAGAACAGCCTGTGTTTTTAAATAGTTTTAATTATCTTGATTAGGAAAAGCTGTCATCAACTAAAAAAGTAAATTTTAGATCCAAATAACTACATGTAAATAGGTTTTTAAAAATTACTAATGTATTTAGCTATATTAGAAGAACACATAAACATTTTTCGTGAAAACCAATCCCTGTAAATGTTCTTAACTGGAATCAGTTGCTGCTTCCTTATATAACAAAACTATAGAGTAGTGTAATAAAGCAGTTTTAGTGTGTGTAATTTATGTCATCCTCATATATCACTTCTCACTCAGGCTGTCTGTTTCCAGATATGGATGTAAAAATGTATAAATTTGGTTTAAAAGAAAAACATTTGTAGAACACTGTTCCATTGTAGTTAAAAACAGTGAGCATCCCTCTTTGATTAGTGTTTTGTGGTTGAAACTAAATTTAGAACTTCAAAGGCCAGTAATGAAGAGCAGCACATTTAGCAGCTAACTGAAAAATGAGCTGTGAAATAGGGTGAGGAAGAGAAGTCTTGAGGATGTATTATGCCTCAGGGAGCTGTAAAGTTTTTAATTAAGTAGCTGCAAATTTGTTATGTTTTAGGATTTGAAATTTGCTTGACACACACACGGATAATTTTTCTTTTTTCTTTCAAGCTCATGTATGCTCCTTAGACATTATCTGAATGTGTTAAGGCAGACTGTTTTCATTTGAGAAAATGAAAATTTGAGAATAATTAATCTTTCTGTACTTTGTAGAAAAACTTCATATTTGTATTTCTCTAAGTCTTGTGGTGTATATAAGTCTTTATCTAGGTAATGTACACTACTGTTAAAGTAACCTTTACATGAAGAAGAAAAGGAAACGTTTTGCCTGTCTCCTTTGTTTTCCAAAAGTTTAATTTCCTGCTGGTTTCTTAAGTCACTGTGGAATCAGATATGGTCAATAGGGAGAACAGCAAGAGTACATGTCCAAGGAACAGTGGGGTCAATAGGAGAGAAAAGGGGATTGCTCATTTTGGCAGTCATTACAATAGTTATACCATGTCACTTAAATATATCCTAAAGAGTTTGATCCAAAAATTTTGTACTACTCTGTAAGACAAGATATGAGAGGTAGCTTGGTGACACATTCCTGGATTCTGAAGCATAAACTGACATGTACTCAGGGAGGTCCCACATGGGTCTCCTTATAGTTAATAGTCTTTCTCATTCTGCCATAAACTGTAAATAAAAAAGTAAAACATTTGAATATGGAAGATGGCAATGAAGTTGCAGAAATTACATGAATGGGTTTATGGAGAGTACGTTGTAAACTTGGATACCCCAGTTATGCAGTTGAACTACCTACAGTTTCACTGATCTCTTTGAAGGAATTGCCATAACAGGTTGCCACAACTAAAGAAAGTAGCAGGTAAAAGAGGAGATGAAATCCCTGTGTTGTACCCAGTGTTCTCCATGGGGTTCTAGATGATGTTTTTAATAAAGCTGTGGAAAAAAAAAAAACCCTGTCAAATGTCTGAGTAGCGTGGATGCGGTGGATTCTTAGTTAGGGTAGTATGGTTTGGTTCTGGTTGGACTTGATGATCTTGAAGGTCTTTCCCAACCTGAGAAATTCTATGATTGTATGATTTTATGTATATGCTTTGAAACAGTCTCCTATACCTAGGAGCTGATTTCCCCAAGAGATAGCATTTATTTGAACTTTAGTTAATGTATATAACCCCTGTTCCCTGTTTGTTGCAGGGGAGTTGAACTAGATAACCTTTGAAGCTCCCTTCTAACACTAAGTAGATTCTGTGATTCTATGATTCTATTTTGATTTGTATTTTCTGCTGATCTTTTTGTCTGAAATTTTATTTCAGTTGCATGAATAGTACTAATACGTTACCAAGAAAATAATTCTTTCTCTTAACCAACTCAGTTTAAGCAGTATAAGGAAGCAACATTTCACTTATTTTCCTAGAATGGCATTACATCAGACATTGTGAATAGAATCTCATGAAATAAGAAGGGAGAAATGTGAAGCAGTCAAAAAAGAAAAAAAAGAAAAAAAAGAAAAAAAAAGACCATCTGACCATAACTTCCCCTTTGTTTTGAGATGTTTTAAAATCCGTTATTGAGCAAGTTTGTAGCTAGGCAATGTGAGGAAAATAAGAGAATCTGGCAGATGTAAACAGCTTTATTCCATTAAAAATGGAGCTCATACTTGAGGGAATTTATATCTGTGTGCTTGGAATGCTTTTTTAGAAGGGACTTGAACATACAAATCTTCAGGGATGGTCTTTCAAAAGATGAAAATCTGAAATTATCTTCGGAGGTCTTGGGAAATGTACAACATTTCTTCATCTTTTTTCTTCCTGCTGAAAACCTTTTTATAATTCTTTTGTTTTTCCTTTAGCCTCTTTTTCCCAAGAAGAACTATGAATGCCTAACTAGCTGTGAATTCCTTAAATACATCCTGTCAGTGAAGCAAGGGGACTGCCCAGCACCTGAAAAAGCCAGTGGTTTTGCAGCCGCCTGTGTTGAAAGCTGTGAAGCTGATAGTGAATGTTCTGGAGTAAAGAAATGCTGTTCCAACGGATGTGGTCACACATGCCAAGTTCCCAAGAATCTGTACAAAGGTAGAAATTATTATTAATATATACTTTGGGCTAATAACTTCAGGCCATAGTAAAGTCTTCTAGAGAATCAGCTCTTTCATTTCACAGGAATTTGTATGGAGAAGACAAAGAGGGAGGTTCCTGTGGAGATGTTACTGGATGCAGAAAATACAGAAAGACAAGACAAAGAAAAATGTTGTTCCAGTTTCTGATTTTTTTTTTCTGGCATATGAAGGCCGTATCTGGAAATCTGTGGAATGTAAACATATGGCTATTGTGCAGAACATACTTGCCAGTTTAGGTGAAATCTCACTTAATTTGTTGCAGATGAAAGAGAATGCAGCAGGAAAATATTTAACAATAAACAGTTCAAGTCCTATTAATCACAAATGACATTTATGATTATGAGCCAAGAAGATAGTACTACTGAATAGGAATTGTGTGGTAACAAAGCCAAAGAACAAATCAAGGCAATGTATTTGGAGCTGGTGTACTTAATGACCTAGATAATGCCCACATTCATATTACTGCATTATTTAAATTTAAGACACCATGAATTATTCATCAAGTTTTTATTTGTCTTGAGTTTTCAGATTCTGTCCTTGCCATCCATCAGCAAAAACATACACATTTAGGAAACATTTGTGCTTCGACAACCTCCAGATTTTAATTTGTTATGTTTATTTTAATAAAGCTTTATGTATGAAATACTCTTAAAATATGTTTCTAACACAAAGCAATGACCATTTGTGAAAGACATTTTCTTGCTAAATGGAGCTGGAACATTTTGTTAGACATCCATTCTTCTTTAGTGATAAAAAATAAATACTAATCAGTTATGCTGCTGAAAGCTTGGCCTCTCCATGGAGAGAACAATCAGCTGAATTCTGAACTAAGTTTCAGGCTTAGGTCTGAATCCAGTTTTATTTCCACATGCTGATCTCCAGTTGTTTGCAACACTGAAAACACAGGATGAATGTTTGGGTGAGGTCAGGATTGTTGCCCTTTCCTGGCATACAAACCTGCTAACAATATTTGAAATAGAACAGGCTATCGTGATTATGTGTATGTTTGATTACAATAACTATCAGGTCTGTTTTGATGTTGGAAGTCAAATATGTGAAGGAGATGGTGATTTGTTTTTAAGGTCATTCTTTAAACTGAAATGTTAATGCATATTTTTAAATGTCCCTGGTGATGAGAATGTATGTCAGAAATAATATACTTTGAGTTTTGTATCCTGAGTTTGAATGTACAACATTGGCCATCATGAAACACTGTCTTATTTACTTGAGTAAGTGGGGAAAATTTGATATAGAAGTCATGGAGTTTGACTAAGCATCAAACTAATGAAAACACTACTTGAAGTAGTTTGAACAGCAGGCAATACTGTGATCCAGGTTTCCAATATAGAAGGCAAATTCTCTTGCTTCTGAGGGACATCAGAGCAGCCTTGTCAAACTATAAGCAATTAATATATTCTCATCCACACCATCTTTTAAAATGAAAATTATTTTAATGGACTATCTATTTATTTCTGTCATTTTCTTGAGACTATTGAACAGAGCAGTAAACTCAGCATTTGTACTGCATGTGTTATTAATGGTTTACATGATCAGAGTCCATACTACAATTGCAAAACAGCATGCTGCAGGGCATTCCAGTAAATATTACTGTTGAAGAAGGTGAAAACAATCTAGCAGCAAACAAACAAGTGAAACAAGATGACATGTTTTTTTTTTTTGTTGTTGTTTTTTTTGGAGGGGACACAAGATATGATACACTGTATAACTGCACGCTTCAAAGTCTGCTTTTGCTTGACCTAATTGTGTAGTAGCAGAACTATCCTCCTCTAACTTCTTATCATCTATCTGCAGGAGGTGCTTTCTTGTAAGAATATGTATTTTTGCAGAGGAAGTGTAAACCCAAAACAGTACTGCCTTCTCAGCTAATGAATTCAGCTAATTAGCCTCTTCAACCTGTCTTTCTGCAACAAAGAACAAATAGAAGCTGAGCAGGCTTGCTATTCGTTTCCTCCAGGGGTAAATGACCTTACTGTCACTGAAAAGCAAACTCTGCAAGCATGACTTAGATCTAGTGAACATGTTTAGTACTTATTCTTACAATTTTGACAGCACTCATTGCTAGGAAAGGAACTCAGATTGAATCTAAGAGTCTGCATAAGTTGCTTGAGTTTCAGTGTTGATAAGTTCTAGAGATGAAAGCTACAGATATAAAATTCCTGGTATAACTGGAAGTTCCCTCTTGTACTGTGGATAAAAGCCAAATCCCAGATATCTATCCGTGTAAGTATACTTACACCAAAGATATACTGAAAATGTTTTAGGTTAACTGTACTTGTTTTCCCAATCCCATTTTTTTTATTAGCTTGTTTTCAGTAATGCTCAAGTTGTCTATATCACTGCATTTTTTTTCATCTCTGTTAGGAATGCTACTGCTCAGTTAGACAGTCTTCAAATTTTTTTTTTACTTTCTGGAGACATGAAATGTTTTTTCATACTCTTCTGAAGTTACCTGCCCCATACAATTAGTATAGGACTTCAGAATGTTTTTCTGCTTTTTCCATTGCCTTTCTTTTTTAATTTTTTTCCCCTATACGGATATATTTCTATCTAAATATCTAAGGTAGACTTGGATAGAAATGAGGGAAATATCTCTGCTTAGAAATAGGATCATATAAAACCACAGAACAAAAAGGAAGAGAAAGTGATGTCCAATGCTTGATCACATTCATTTTGTCTAACACATAGGGCATGAACATGTATTTTTTTTCCACACTCACTTGATTACAGTTGAAAAACTACCTATCACCTTTTTCCCTTTCAGAAGTTAGTGGTTTATCCAATGTGACTGTATCTCAAATTCAGTAAAATTTCCACAACCTCTTTCTGATCAAAATTTTAGGATTCATACTGCCTAATCCAGCCTAATTAATTTTGTCTGAAATGTGTTGGGATGCAATACTTAGAGCAGACCAAACTGCAAATATGAACAAAGTGATTTATAACGAGAAGATTGTGATGTTTCAAAGCTAAAATGATATGGCAGTGTCGTAATACGATAGTTGGAGCCAGAACTATGGAGTCATCCATAGTTTGAAAGTTTTTCTTCATGGTCATTGAAAAATAATTTCAAGTTTGAAAAAATGTGCACAGCTTTAGAGGTGCTCATCTTTGCATCTTTGAACAACTTTGTTTAGAATTGTATTGATGCCAAGAGTTTAGCTTTTACTGTCTGAAACCATTCTATAAAAGCTATTTGAATTCCTGGAAAATCAACATTTAAAGTACAGATTCTTATGATAGAACAGTATACAGGTATTTTTTTGTAGCACAGAGATGCTTGTATGTTTTCAAATATATCTTTGGAAATGCTTTGTTGTTGTTGTTGTTGTTGATGTTTTCTTGTGGTCTTTGCTGCTACACATACAAACACTACAAACTTCGAAGGATTAATTTGTCCCAGCATGATTAAAGGGTTATCCATTTACATAATAAAGAGCATACTGAAGAGTAATTGGATCTACACATCTGGATATGAAATTGACGGTGCTGCTGTACAAAAGTTTCAAAATGCACTTGTGTGATGCTTTAGTTTGTGCTGCTGACATCCATCTGCACACAATTACATAAAAGCAGAGAGGCTGAGTTACTTGCAATCAAGCAAATCCAACTGTCTCTAATACAGAGCAGATGGAATTTTCTTAACATGAAATTGTAGGTTTATTGTACGTTGTAATTAAAGAAGGATTTTGAAACTTAGAAATCGGAACTGACGGGATCTATGATGTTTGTTATATTGGGCTAAGGTGACTGACTATTGAATGATACGCATGGTTTAAACTGTGGTGTACTGGATTTATGTACTGGATTTTCCTTAGGTTGATTTTAGGTTTCTTCAAGGGCTACAGTATCTATTTATAATGACTTGGTGCTAATTATTGAATCACATTTAGGGGAAGACTTATTGAAATATAAAAGTAGTTTGTTCATCTAAGATTCACTATTCCAGACATCTATGACAGACTGAGTAGAAACATTCATATTACAATTTACTGAACCAATGTATACAGCTGGTGTTTTATTGGCCCCCAATGGAATGGTGAAATAGATATAATGCATACAATAATTTAATAAGAAGATTTATATTTCAGCACTAAATTCTTGTGAGTAGCATATTCCAAAGTGACAAAATGATGCACAATTAAATATATGAGTTTCTAATATCTATCTAGGGAAATGTATCTAATGCTTGATATGTTGATTTAATCAAAAGATGCCAAATTTGATGAGGTATATTTTCCTTTAAGCTACTGCAAATAGTTTTAAAGAGGCAGTACTACCAAGAGTAGAAACACAACAGAAATAACTGTCCTTCAGTAATATAATGTGACGAGAAATTACTTTCAAATTTTATGAAGACAACTTGGACAATTGAAATGTAACAACTGGACCATATGTAACAGATACAACAGATCTATTCCAAGAAGTCTTGCAGTTTATCTTTTCTAGTTATTCAGGGAAAAGTGAAGAGTGACAGACAAATCATGCACTATGGCTGATTGCTGCTCAAGAAAAAGCAGATGAATGTAAAAGATTGATAATAATTCTGCTACTCTAGTCTTCACTGTTATAAGATTGGCTGGGGACTGCATCTAGTTTTAGGCATGGCTTTGGAGATGGGCTGTGGTCCAGCAGAAGAGTTTCAGTAGAACTGCGAGAATAATCAGAGAAAAAGAAGCTTTTCCTTGGAGTACACCACATTTATTAGACTGAAGAAGAAAACAATGAAAGACATGACAATATTTCTCTAGTGCTCAGAAGACTCTTCTGTAGAAGAAAGATGCAATCTATTGTCCATGATCCGTGAACGCAGTGGACAAGTATTGAGTTTAAAATGCAGCAAAGAAGACTAAGTGAGGGAAAGTTTAGTAATGTTAAGGGAAGAGAAGCAGTGGGGAAAAAAAAAAAAGATTTCTAAGTAATGCTGGGAAATTCTATGATGAGGAGTGTTCAAAGACAAATTAGGTGAAAATCTGAGTGGCAGTATAGGTGATTCAGCTTGAGATCAAAGAATCTTTTTCTATGTTGTCAAAACATATTTGGAAACTGAGGTCAGTTTTAACTCACAACTCTCAGATCCTTACTACCTTTAGTTCTTAAATGAGATAAAGCTACATTTAGTTTTTAAATGATATAAAGAAATAATTTTGAAGATTTTTTTCTCTTTTAAATTTTACTGATGGCAATAAAGACGACTTCAGAAATTTCCACTTGTCTCAGCCTACCCATTCCTTTTTTTCTTTTTACTTCTTGCTGACTGATCAGCTTCCTTTTATTGGTATTTTTATACAGTTTAACCTCAGGGTGTTTCTTTCTGATTGTGTAAATTATTCAAATATTTGATTCTGTAAATTATTCAAATATTTTCGTCTTTATGTTCCTATTACAGGTGTTCCACTGAAACCTCGGAAAGAGTTAAAATTCATAGAACTCCAGTCTGGAGACCTGGAGGTGAAGTGGTCTTCAAAATTCAATATTTCCATTGAGCCTGTGATTTACGTTGTTCAGAGGAGGTGGAATCAAGGAATCCATCCAAGTGAGGATGACGCTACTAGCTGGCAAACTGTGGCACAGGTCAGTTCTTTGTAAAACTGTAAGAGACCCAAGATTCTGTGAAGTTCCTCTTCAGATCAGAGAAGAGTTAGATCACGTTGTAAACTGAGAGACTGATGCACAGATAATCCTTTTTGGGCTCTCTCTAAGTCACAAGATAGCCACAGGCATGGTCTAGATCTCCAAGGCCTTACTCTACTGCTCAATGAGTTATTTTCAGGACGTATTCAGGAAAAGTGAACTTCAATATTTTGACTTTCAGGTTTTCAATCACAGAAACATCAGATGATTTTGGTAGGTATAATAAATGGCATCATTAAAAATGTGTGAATATATTAGAAAAAAAAAATTCTTTCCTTGTTCCCAACAGGAACGATATTCAGTTTGTTTCCAAAATTAGTTTATTTTGCAGGTTTACTCTGTACAGATAAGGATCTATAGATCTACCTGGAGGTTTGGTTTTCATAAGATACTCAGTAGAACTTTTGTACCAGCACATACTTGTTATCTATTCAGATGGGTATTCTGAAAAGACATGAATCTATTGAAAAATATAGAATTATATACCAAAATCTACTGTAGGAATCATGTGAGAGACAGTCCTTCTAAAGGCATTGTGAGCCAGTGCCTGTTCTCCACAAGGCATGGCTTGGATTTTATAAAAATACTAAGAAATATAATTGATCAAAAGACCATTCAATTTTCAAGAGCAAAAGTGTTAAGAGTAAAACCTTTCTCCATTGTGAAGTCACTTTTTCAAGATGTTGCCCTCATAATTCAGAAAAACCTATGATATCATGCTTTTATCATTCAGGGCAATCCAGACTGAAAATATAAGATTCATGAGCAAATGTTTCTTAATGAGAAGCAGACAACAAAGCATAAATTTTCACTTAGTTTCTTCCCAGTTTCAATCTGTTTCTTAACATACTGACATTCCACCTGGATGGCAGAGTTCCAATCATTTATCTTAACTGCTGCACCCTCATCTTTGCTGACAAGAAAAGCAAAATGTAGATTCTGAAAAGACCTGCAAAACATCATTACAGCTAGGAAAAAAAGGAATAGGGGATAATCCACCAAATAAAATAAGGAGTTTAAATTCTGTGGCAATCCGTGTTCATTCTCAGTTCAGATTGTTTAGGTAGATGTTATCTTAAAATAGTGTCAAGCTTGTGAAACTGAACACTTGAAAGTGAAATCTTTAGCTTTTTTGTTATACTACACGGGACTGTTACAACATTAGACTTTTTCTCAGAGAAATTCATCTGCAGCAGAGCTTTGCATGAAACACACAGCCTGTGCAATTGCATCCAAAGGAACGTGCACAACTTCACACCTAATAAAATTACAGTGACTTATTTTTGCCTCTGAGTTGAGGTGCACATCTTCATTCTGTGTTCCCTGTACTCAGAAAACAGCTTCCTGCTTTTGCTACTAATGCCACTTAGAAAAACATAAGCCAGATGTGAACTGCTACTCACTGTTAACGTACCACGTAGCTAGGTTACAGAAACATAGCTTTTCTGCAAAGATAGCATATTATTGCACTTTTCCTCATCCCAGAAATACACCTCTTGTACATTTCTAGAAACAAACACTGTATACAGTGATGGAGTTTATATGAATATCTTCCTTCTCACAGTGATGTACAGGATAGAGGGCTTGAGAAATGTCTTCCCATCACAGAATGGTAAGAATCCTGATAGTTAGCTTTCCTCAGGGTGTGCAACACACAGGCAGAAAGGGCTGAGTTATTCAGTATGGCAGGAGAAGACTTCTCCAAATGACTTGTTTCTGAGAACTTTGATGTCCCTACTACATCTTGAGAGACATATGTTGGATTGTGAGACAGATCCCACTGGGGATGTCAGTTGCCAATAAGCTTCAGGATGCCTGTCTGGCTGCAAACCATGTGTACTTAATGGGGCATAAAGACTGGGCACCCTTGAGGGACACTAGTAAGAAGGATTTCTGTCTCTATTGTCATGTACCTCAATGGCATTTGTAGTTTTAGATATTCTGCTGAACAGTCAAATTCATTAAGTTTGACTGGATGGATCAGAACTGATGTTACCATGTCAGCAACAAAGATGAATGTCCAATTTGACTAAAGCGACTGTGTGCATCTCCTCCAGGCTTTTCTTGTCCATATAACTGAGAATTTTTCTTATATGATTCCAAAGGATTGGGCTCTGAGACCTTGATTATAGGTAAAGGCTCAGCCATTCAGTTAAGAATTCCTGGGGTGTGGCTGTCCAGAGAAGATAATGCCCTTTTATTACTCTCTTTGCTGCTTCAGCTAGAGGGCATGTTCAGAGCAGAGGGAGATCAACCATGCTGTAAGCAAGTTTTTGAATTTCTCTATGCCTGCATGTAGGGTAATTATGCAAAGGTTTTGTTTGCACCTTCTTATAAGAAATTTCATAATATTTTGTCAGTTCATACAGTTTTCTGTTTTTCTTTATAACTATTAATTTACAGATGAGGCTATAATTTTAAACAACTAAAGGATTTAAAGGATTTACTTTTCAAAAACGCTGGCATTTTCTACTTAATTATTCTAAGTTAATATGGAAATATTTTCTAGTGTCATAAATTTTTATTTGGTTTTGAAGAAGGTTTTTTTTTTTTGTAAAAGTGTATGTCTTTTGGATTATATTGTCATTGGTTCTCTTTTGATGTTTTCTTTTTAAGAAGGAAGGCAACCTATTGGTATGTTATTTGGCTATTAACATTAAAAAGGATTTTAGTAATTCATAACTTTAGAAAGCAGAAGCATTGTTAAAAATGGGAGATATACTGTCCTTTGATAGAGTAGTGGATGTGGCATTCTCAGACTTCTTTGACAGAGGAAATATAAACGCAGCTCTTCTTATACTCTGGATGATTTCTCTTCACTGTCTGAACTACAATACATATAGGAATTGTCCTAATTCAAACTAGCATGCAATGTCCAAGACACTAGGCAATATTTTCTCTTAACCTCTCAAACAGATGGTGGGATTGAAGATAGGTCATCTATGCTCTGGATAAGTACTTCAGTCATTAGTCAGTTGTATGAACGTAGTTGGACTAGATGATCTTCTAGGTGCTTTCCAACCTTATGATTCTATGATTCTGTGAGCAGCAGGGAGAAATTTATCAAGGCATTTCAATGTCAAGAGCAAAGACAGGGTGAGGGACTTCTTTCAGGAGAGGGCTCAGAGCCTAAACAATTTTGCAGTGCTGGGCAAGGATTAGAACTATCAGTGCTTCTTGAGTGTGGCAGCACTGGCTGGTCCACTGACTTTTGGACTTGAGACACTTGAGAAGGGATGTCGAGCTATTCTCTCTACTCTCCAGATAGTGGCATCACATGCTGCTTTTATATAAAGTTACATTTAAACATTTGTCTTCATTGACTTTAGGACTTTAGTGTTTATGTCTGAGGACTCGTTTTTACATTATTTTATTCCAAATAATGTGTAATAGGATTGGAACCAAACCGTAAAACCTTCTTCTTTTAAATGAATGGATAAATGCATAGCCAAAATAATTATTATTATCATCTCATAAGGTTTAACATAGGGGTGATCTTTTTGTTTTGTCTTTCATTGAATAAATTCTTTAAAAGATTATGTTAACATTCTAAGACATGATTAGAGTTGTTTCTGAATAATTACTCTGATAGTTCTCTGAGAACTAACTCAAAAAATATTCAAAATTACAACAGAATAGTAAAAAATTTCTCAGCAGTATCTAGTTCTTTCTTGAAATATTCAAATCTTCATAAAGATTGGTTAGAATGATCAAAGCTGTTTATAAAGCAGGAGCTTAAGTTACAGATGCGTGCCACTGAGACTAACAGGAGCTTTGCCAACAAAACCAATAGTGAAAGAAATAACCCTAGGGCCTGTTAATAAATTAAAATAATATTAGTGATATGAGTTGACACATTATTTGATCCTACATTTCGCAATTGCCACAGAAGACTGACACGAATGAAATCCAGTGTTTTAAATGAGCCCTAACAGAATAACTGGGCTTGTGCAAAGAAATGACAACTGAGATTTTTCAGTTGAGGAATGTAGAGTCAAGTCTATTCACATTATGCCTGCCTTCTAGCTACAAGGACTGATACTAAAATAATGCCTCCTATTTTATTACAATGACCCATGATGTCAGAGGCGGATGTTGGTGGCATGTCAATAGAGGTTGAACCTTCCTGCCAATGTCCCATTACATTTTGTTGCTGTATGATAGATGGCAGCAGAGGAGCCATCTGACAAAATGACACCATACATTGAAGAGTGTATGAAGCAGAGGTGTGGAACTGAATTCCTCCATACAGAAAAAAGTTATATATAAACATTCAGCAAGTCAGGAATGTTTATGGAGATCAAATAGTGGATGTGAGCACAGTAAGGTGGTGGGAGGTGTGTTTCAGTAGTGGTCACAACAGGGGGTCACCTATTTCCTTCACATGCCCACACAATTCTCCTACCCATTTTCCTTAATATTGTTTGTTAACAAGTTGAAGAGATTAAGCAAAGGATAATATCTACAAACTTCATTCATAAAGTCTCTAAATTTACTGTTGCTGGAGAGCTGGAGTGAATTTCTAACTCATCCCATCTGGCTTTAAATGCCTCCAGGGTTGGGGCATCCACAAATTCTTTGGGCAGCCTGTTCCAGTGCCTCACCATCCTCTGAGTAAAGAATTTTCTCCTAAGATCGAACCTAAATATCCACTTTTTAAATTTAAAATTGTTACCCTTTGTCTGGTCACTATCAGACTGCGTAAAAAGTGGTTCTCCATCTTTTTTTATGTTTTCTTGAAGTATTGGAAAGCCACAATGAGGTCTCCATGAAGGCTTCTTCTTCTTTTCTCCAGAATGAATAACCTCAGCTCCCTCAACCATTTCTTGTAGGAGAGGTGTTCCACTCCTCTGATCACCTTTGTGGCCATCTGCTGAACCCTCTCAAATCACTCCATGTCTTTCATGTGCTGGGCTTCCCAAACCTGAATATATAGTACTCCAGATGAAACCTCATGATGGCAGAGTAGAGTGTGCCATGTACCTCACCCCGCTGTTACCCCTCCTTTGATGCAGCCCAGGATAATGTTGGCCTTCTGGGCTGCAAATGCACACTGCTAGTGCATGTCAAGCTTTTCACCTACCATAACCCCAAAGTCCTTCTCCAGAGGGCTGCTCTCAATGAGTTCTTCTCCCAGTCTGTACGCATATCCAGGATTTTCCCAACAAAAGTGCAATATCTTGCACTTGGCCTTGATGAATGTTCATGTAAGTCTGCTTCTCAAGCTTGTCAAAGTGCCTTTGGATAACAACCCTTCCTTCTGTTGCGTCAACTGTATCATCCAGCTTGGTGTCATCAGCAAACTTATAGGGGTGCATTCAATCCCACAAGGTAGGCTGCTGACAAAGTTGTCAAAGAGCACTGACCCCAAGATAGGGACCTGAGTGATACTGCTTTTTACTGGCTTCCACCTGGACGTCAAACTACTGTCCATGATTCTCTGGCTGTGGCCTTCCTGCCCATTTCTTATCCATCAAATAATCTAGCCTTCAAACCCATATCTCTCCAATTGAGACATAAAGATGTAATATGAGACCAGGCCTGGGGAAGTCCAGGAGTCCAGGTAGACTCAATTAGTCTTCCCTTGTCAAGTGATGCAGTCACTCTCTTATAGAAGGCTACCAGATTGGTCAGATACTTTGTGAAGCCATGTTGAGTTTCTTAGATCACCACGTCATCCTTCTGGAATTACTTGCCATCACTGCAAGTGATGCTGAATTTTACATGGTGGACTTTTGAAGTTATAGGAAACAACCACTATAAAGATAAATAGATGTCAATAAATATGTTAATAAGAATTCATCTTGGGTCAGTAATGTTATTTAGTAATGGTTGCGCAGTTTATTTAGACATGAGCAAGACATTTATTTCAAGCTTATGTGTTTTCTGATTGAAGTCTTAATACATAAAAAACGAGAGCTTAAATTTAAATTTGGATAACTAAGGTATAACTCCAAATGTAATATAGCCACAAAAAGATTAGTCTCTGATGAACTTTAAAGACACTATTTCTTCTGTACTTGATAGTGATTCAGCTGTTATAAGAGACTGTCTTCTTTTCTGATGTTTGTATCTTAGAAAAAATCTGGAAGTTACAAGGCAGTAGCTTATAAGCTTAAAAGGAAAAAAAAAAACAAAAACAGGCCTCAAAACAAGAGTGTTTAAAGCACCTCCTACTGAAAGAGTTCAGAGTGTATTTATACTTTTTCCATATTTCAGTGGTTAAGGCACTCACTGCAGAAGTTGGAAATTGAACTCATGACACCAGCATTGTCAGTGTTTTTGGAAAAAAAAATCATCTCCAATGACCTAAGAAAAATCTATAGAGAAGAGTTAAGTCTGTGATTATCATTTTGACACAAATGCCAAAGATTTGAAGGAAGATTCACATTCATTAACTGAGGGCTTTGTTTTCTATGAACTAGAAAAGGCAGCTTCTCAGTATTGGATTCTGTGAAGGATTTTGGAGGCTTGACTCTTTAGGATCTGAAGAAATGAATCCATTTTTTTGGGGTAATGAATTCCCTAAAAAATGATCAGCTGATCAGCTAAATCCTGCATGTTTGGTTAAGGTTATTGTAACTGAAAAAACAGTTTTGTGAATTTAACACCAATTTTCTAAATTTCACTTTTCTAGAGAAGACCTGCAGTGCACATTTGTTGGTTACATGGATTTATTCACAACTATTGACACTTGCGTGTTCTTAAGAGGTGTGTCCTCTACCTCCCAGTCTGTCTGATGAGCGTTGCATTGTTGAAAGCACAGCTAGTCCCATCTGAGAAACCAGTAACCACGTCTTTTTCCCCACCAGACAACTGAGGAGCGGGTCCAGCTGTCAGACATCAGAGCAAGCAGGTGGTACCAGTTCCGCGTGGCAGCTGTGAATGTGCATGGGACGAGAGGCTTCACAGCACCCAGCAAGCACTTCCGCTCCTCTAAAGGTGAGTTTTGATTCCCTACATCTGGAGCACAGCTTCTGCTTGCTCATATGTGGAATGCAGCCTGTTTTTGTGTCAGAAAGTGGGGTTTATGGTTGGTTTGCCATTAGCTTTAGAAATGGTGTGAAGTTTGTCTGAAGTCTGCTCAAGAATTAAAGGTTAATGATGTCATTATTCTTTTTATCAGTAAGGTGTCTCAATGAATAAACCTCCTTTTAGACATTTTCCATGCTACTGGTATCAAACAAGACCCTGACCACGAAACATGGAGATGGGTATTCAGTGTTTTATTCCACAAGTTCCTTTGTAGTTACAGGAAATATGTTACTGGCATACAGTAGAGTACATAAATATCTGTCACTTACATTTAAGTAATTGGAGCATCATTATTTTAATGGAAAATGAGCTGTCTTAATATAACTCCCTCCTTGCTAGCGCTAACCATAAGGGATTAGGTATAATAAGGGTGTGTTCAGTAGCATGTTACTTTTCACTGGGAAGGCATGCTAGCCAGTCTATTAAACATTGCAGGAATTTTTGTTGCTGTTGCTTGATTTGTCAAGGGATCTATCTGGGTAGCAACTTTGAAAATGGATCAGTAATTGATTCTGGGAAGATGGGAGCTCAAACAGATCTCCCCTCCTGTGAAGTTTTTTCTGATGCACTTTTGACCCACATGAATTAGAGTTTTTCCAGATGACTTTTAGGCTCAGTATCATGAGCCAGAAACCATCCCCAATAGTCTGGATGTGGTCACTCTCCCTTAAAGAAAGTTTGTCTGGAAGTAGCCAGACCATGCTAGTCGGCTTTGGTGCCAAACAGTGAGATTTAGCAGTCTTCACTGTATTACTAATGGAAGTGAATTTTATAATAGATAGACGTTTTGTTTTGGAAGTGACAGACTCTTTACACTTTTATAAAATGTACTTTGAAGAATGCATTTCATTCTCCTGTAGAAATGACTTGCAATATAAACAGTTGCTATTTATGGGTTTTCATGTTAGATTTGTCGTTCTTCTTGGTCCTAATCAATCCTAGAAAAAAATCTTATTGTAGATACAGTTATAGAAGCATGCAAGTGCTTTTGATAATATGGATGTTTTAATTATTTCCTGAATTTACATTCAGCTCAATAACTTTTGATGCTATAATCCCATCCCTGATGGGAAGATTTCTTGGCACTGTCATCCCACTATTGCTGTGAGACAAATAAAAGAAGTATTAATTTAAGAACTGGTTACAATTAACTAGCCCACAGTTTCAGTGACATCAAAAATGCATTTCCTCCAAATTATGACGAGCTTACTGAAAGGACTCATCAGCAGCAGTAGCTTTCTCTTTGATTTTTCTCCTGAGATGCTGTTAAGCAGATACAATACTGCAATGATGAACTGGGCACCAACTTTTTTTAAACTCACACCACTGTTATTTGTTATTCTGAATTGCTAGGGATTTTCCAGGTGTATTGTTTGAAAACACTACTACTGCAGTTACATAAAGATATATCATGATAACACTGGGGTTTTGCCTTGAGCATGACATTTGTATAAAATTCTGTTCCAAATATATCCCCTGATTGTTGGGCTCACCTCAGGAACATTTTCAAAACACCTACATTAGTATTGAGTGTAAGAACATCTGTTTAAAGTCATACTGAACATGTCTTTAGTGCAGCATTTGACTCTATATGTAAGTGGGTTTCTGGAGAACAGTGTGACAGCATGTTAAACATGCAGAGATATTTCTTCAGAATAATCTCCTACCTAGCAGTGATTTTCAGGAGCTTTCAGTTTTGAAATGATTGTATGTTAGATACCAGAGTCCTCTTATCCTGTGCTCTCTGTGGCTACTCCTGAAGCACTTGCTCTCCAGTAGTACTGCTCATGGCTGTCAGGTGGGTAGTGAGCACTTTGAGTACTTACAGGATTTTGTGAGAAGTAGAAAAGCCAGCAGAACATCTGCATGCTCTTCCATAGCGAATTACAACAACAGTGATCTTGATAAGGGCAGATAATATATCTAACTAGGCCTGTTCAAAAGTCTGCAGTAACCTTCACCTACTGTTACCCTCACAATAACAGTTTTCAAATCTAAGCTCCAGCCCATGACCGAACATTGTGAACTGCCAAGCAAACAAAAGGAATACAGTTAGCTGTCAGCTCTGTAGCTAGAGTCTTCTTATTCCAGCAGTTCATTTGAGTATTTTAGAGGCTTTGGTATGTTAGCGGCTATTGCAAAGATGCCACATTCACCAAACTAAATTTGGAAGCATTAACCGACAGTAGTGACAGTCAGAAATGACACTAGCATGCTTCAGTCAGTATCTCAGCCTCTATGTCCCTGAATAGGCACTCATAGCACTAACAATCATAGTGTTATACAGACTCCTAATTACTACTTTGGAACTCGCAGGGAAGTGGGTGTTCCTGCCTGGCAGAGGCAAGAAACTACTGATCACACGTGCCTGTTTTTTTGCATGCCAGCATCTACTGCTGAGCTCCTACAGGCATATTTAACCTCTGTTACAGAAAAGGAAGGAGATTTTGACACTCCCTTTGAAAGTTTGCCTACTCTCTTTGGTACATTTGTCTTAAGTGTGGACAGAAACTCGCATCAGATCTTTTTGCACTAAGAGGGTGAGAAGGTTTATCATCTTCATCAGATTTACAATTTTTTTTTTTTTTCAAAAAGAAATCCTTGGTTTAGGAAATGTGACAGCAATTCCTAAGTTGTTTTTCACGCAAGATGTTGAACTTCTATCAGTTGCTCATAAGTTATAATGAATATCAAATTGTATTTTTTTTTCTTAAGGAGGATAAATGTGATATATAATCAGAATATGAGGAAGAGTATGGAACCACATCTCTGTCACTAAATATTTTAAGTGTTAAAGAAAAATCCCCAAAAAACAAACATTCAGAAGCATTGATGCCAGAACTACTCGGAGAGAGACTTATTTGTCTGGTTATTATTATGGTTTATATATACATACATATGTATATATATGTATATACATATAGTGTCTTTTGAAAATGCAAAAATGTGATTTCTAAGTAGATACAAGACAGCAAGTTTTTTTCAAATTTAAAATAACTTTACATCGTCTGAGGTATGCAGTAGCTTTTCTTTCACTGGACTGTCCTTATTATCCAAATTAGTTTAATATCCCAGACATAAAAAACTAGGAAGGCAGAGGAGCATTTTGTCAAGCATTTCAGCCATAACAGTTCTACACTACTCTTCATTTACTCATGTTTTGATTATTTATCTGCTGTAGATGTTGATAGTATTATACTGCGAACAGTTGAGGTGAAGGTGTATTAGCTATTTTACATTGCCTCATGTATTCATTTACGGAATTAGTATGCAAATAATAAATATTCAAAGTGACACAGTTGAGATAAATAATTTATGAGAAGTTCAGAGCTTAAGCTGTGAAAATATTTTATTCTATTTATTTATCCCTATAAAAGAGGCAAAACATTTATGTGTGACTATTGGCATAGCTCTTCACAGGGAACAAAGCAGTGCTTTATTTTGCCATAATTTTGTATCAAAATTGCAAGAAACATAGAATAGATTATGCATATCTCCTTAACATGGAGTAGCCAGAAGATGGAGTGAATACAGTACCTAGGAGAGTACGTCCTTTCCTAAAAGTAGGACTCTGTACATGGATTTTCAGGTTGATACTGTCAGCTAAAGCAGATCAAAGTTTTCTGGTATTCTTGATAGTGATTTCCATTTCACTTTTATTTTTTTTAATTGTGTTTGCTTTCCTTTTCATCTTCCACTGAGTGACAATATTTTGCAGTAACAACAAAAAAACTACAGAATGTCTGGCAGAACAGTTTTGATCCCCCAAGATATGCATATACTTCTCATATTTTAACTGATCCTCTCCAAGCTGTTTTGTTTTCTTTGGAAGGAGGAGAGAACTGATCCTACAATCCAAAAATAAGTCCCTTTAGGAAAAAAAAAAAAAAAAGCCAACACAACAAAACAACCTATCTTCGCTTTTCTCCCATTATGTGGATGCTGGATAGCCTAACCCAAATTGCCAGAAGCTGTTTGGCACAAGTAATTCAACTTGTATTTGTGTAAGAGTTTTTAGACTATATTCTTTCTAGATTTTAGGTTCTGTGATGACAGTGAACTCTCAGTAGAAGATATTACCATTAACTAGAGGGACTAGCATTAAGTATTTCCATATATTATATTATCTTGCTGGTCTGTAGTTAGATACTGTGCTATTTTCACAGGCTAAGAGAGGCTGTAAGATCAACACAGTGAGCCCAAACATGATCCTTCTACCTTACTAAAGGTTTTTATCTTCACCATAAAGGCAGCTGCTAGCATACACAGGATGAATTGTCAAGCAAAAGGAAGCAGACAACATTGTTTTCACAGCACATAAGTACCATGCTGGATGAGATTTCATGCATGCATTACTGAGTGTTAGTAAAACCAGAACAGACACCCACTCCTGGCAATAAAATTCTTTCTGTTGTTCCTTTGAGACCAATGATTTTTTTATACTGCTGCACAGCTGTTTTATGTGTGCCATTTCCATTGGGCAGAGCCAGTCCTCTTACTTATGCCTTGGAACTGCTTAATAGTTGAGAACTTGTCTGCAGAGCAGTTTCAGCAGATTTTTAGAGTTGGCATACATAATGTTTAAAAGATAGCAATGGATTAGCTATTTTAAGTTAGGAGAAAAAAATATCTCCGTAGAAAAGATTTAAACAGGAGTCAAACTTGCTGTCATTTTTACAGCTCAGGATGGAAATTCCATGTTTCAATGTCATTATTTCCTCTCTGACATATAGATTTTAAATAATTTATTGTTTTCATTACAGATGCCACATTTAAAGCCAAAGTGAATGTTTTGCAGCAGTGTACAATTCAATTCTTAAGTCTACCCTGCACACGTTTTTTTATTAAGTTTGCAAGTTGCATCTAGATCCTATTTACAGAATTAATTTTGTAACATATAGTCACCTGTTTAAAAACATGAGTGTGAGAAGATGTGCATTTTGAAATGGTGATGTGAGGGTTTTCTTTTTTTCTGTTATTAACAGCAAGGAATCCTCCCTTCTGGGGACTGGAGACAGAGTTTTTCTTGAGATGGCTGAGTAGCCAGCAAGACAAGCATTCAAATCCTTTGGGTATACTCAAGCCAGATACAATACAGACAAATGCAGTACTTACTCCATGTGCTGGAAGAGCAGCTTCAGCTTTGACCTAATGAAGCTATCATTTTTAGCAGTGAGAAGTGATTTACTTGTCAGATGGCCGAGACCAGAATATTTTAAGATTTGAAAACAATTGTCTGTGCCAAATTCTAGTATATGTAGGGACTTTTATTTGAGCTGTAGTATAAACAGCAAAGGAAAAGCTGCTGCTAACAGCACTCTTTCTGCAAACAAAAGAATTTAACACTTGGATAAATTAATTTAAATAAAATTTCTGAACTTTAAATTTGAAAAACTGTCAGTAGTTTCCCTTTAAATAGTTTGACATTCATGTATCTAAATTATACATGTGGGCAGCCAGTCAAAGGGATCACAGATATATGAACACAAACAGCAGAATGGTTGTTAGCCTTAGAGAAATTAGAATTCCAGTTTAGCTTCATAGCCAGCTTAACAAATGTGTATAATCTTTATAGTTCAGTACCAGTTATTAGACTTAGAAATATTTCAGCACAAAAGTTGTGTATGGCTTTCTGTGTCTAGATAGACATTGGCGTAACAGAGTTCATTGTAGAAGCATGATTTTTCCATTCAGTAATAGAATTGAGAAGGCTTAAAAAAAAAAAAAAAAAACGGAAAAAACCCACAATTATAATTGGTCTATATGTATTATGAAGGAGTGTATTGTTAAGTGTATATAAGAAGGACATTTTACTTGCTTTTTTGTGTTTTAGGGAGACTTCGGGGATACTTCTAGTATTGTCATTTTTTTGAGGATGGATCCTTTTTTTGTTTGTTTGCTTGTTTGTTTACTTTTCTTCTTGGTAATAACAGAGATGACAATATCTTGCCTTGCTATTCCATCTTAATTCAGACGTTTCAAATGAAGAAAAAGATGAATATTTCTGGGTTTTTTGGCGTAAAAAAATAATTCTGTCAATTATGAAAGTGATGAGTGATATAGAGAGACATAGATTAATAAATTATATCATCGTATGGAAATAATGTGGAATGGATTCTCAGCTGATATAAAGTGCTCACTAAGTAGCTTCATCTTTCATGTACCCACAATCCAGGAAATACTGTATTGTTCATTCCCCAAACTCAAACAGTTGTTTGTTAGTTTTTATGTTTTTCTCTCTTTCAGATGATTAAATGTGAAATTATGTTTGTCAGTGTTGAGAAGTCATTTTGATAATGTTCTTAGTAATATATTTTCACTTTTGGTTAGCCTTGATGTGGTCAGACAGCTGAACTAGATGATCTCTGAAAGTCCCTTCCAACTGTTGTGCTATGTTTTGTTGTGTTCTTTTCTATTCATCTAATTTTTTCATCTTTGATCATTGTACTTGTTTCTGCATAGGTCTTTCCAAAATTAATGCCTCCATGAAAATTGCAACAGATACAAAGAGCACAATAACACTATTGGATAGAGTAAATTAAATAACTAAGTGCCTGCATGCAGTTCATCAGAGTAGGTGACTCACTGATTCTACACCTGTTGTGACAGCATTGTTGCTAGAAGTATGATGTCCACACAGTTCATCTTTCATTGGCCTGAACAGATGAAAGTCAGAAAATGACAAATCCAAACTATACAGACGATATGGTAGGACAATCCACCCAAGATTGGCAGTGTGAATCCATGATATTCAAACTGCCATGCAGCCTGATGTTAACATATTACAAGAGAGAGATTGTTGTCTTCTCTGGCCTGACTCTCAAAGTTTGAGAGTTTAGTCAGCATCTTGATAGTGCACCCAGAATTAATGGTTTGTCCAGGTTCCAGGAAAACCAGAATGTTCAACTATCCCTATTCCAAAAGACAGTGTATATCACTTTACCCACTGTCTGGAACTTTTTCTTCAATGGAGAATTTGCATATCATCACTCTCTGTACTGATGTTTTGACTTCAGCTCACAGTGGTGACACTATGTTTTGTCACTTGTAATGATATGATCCAGGACACTGTCACCTTCAACCTCACATTGGTTCAATAGGTCCTGACAAACTTGAATACGTGGTTCATTTTGTTCCTCTTCAAGCATCTGTGCGACCCACATTAGTGCAAACTTTACAGTATTCCAACATTCACCATCGTTTCTGATGCATTTAAGCTGAAATTCAACTATGTACACAGTTCCCTGGTTGTAATTCACCAATTCACATAGATGACCTGATCAAGATGATCTTTATTCTGTGGTGTGACAGCTGTTCAGCACATGGCTTGTTAGACGCATTGGTGTTCCCACTTATTTCATATACACCACCCACTGCCTCACTGTGCTCACATCTACTGTTTGGTCTCCATAAACATTCAGCAAACTTCAGTGAATGTCAATGGGTGCCATGTTTTCTGCAAGGAGGAATTCATTTCAGCACCTTTTTTTCATTCATGCTTCCATGTCAGACACCATTTTGACAGACTGCCTCTCTGCTGTTACCTTTCATACAGCAACAAAAAGTAATGGAATATTGTTGGGAAAGTTCAGTCTCTATGGCCAACATTTGCCTCTGACATTGTGGACCACCATAATAAAGTAGGAAATGTTATTTTCAGAGCCACCCTTGTAGAGAATTGTTTTCCATAACTTAGTGTACTAGGTTATTTTTTTTTCTAGAAAATGTGGTGATTTCAAATTTCTCACCTTTTCAGCCCTGTCAATAGCAGAACTCCTTCCATTCTGTCTCCCAGCTCTACGACCACTCGTTTTCCTCCTCTTAAAAGGCAATTCTCAATGGCATTTGCTAAGTTTTTCTTTCTTAAAAAAAAAAAAAAAAAAAAAAAAGCTATTCCTTTGATTGTAGGGCCAGAAACATTTGACAATGAATTTTGGAAGAAAACAAATCTGGTCTTTCAGCTCTGTAGTGCTACTTCATTTAGCTTTAAAAAGTCTGGGGACGCTCTTAGTATTTTATAGATGAAAAACATTCTATACAGTTAGAATTGTTTAGGCTTTATATCACTGCATTCATGAAAGCATACTCCCCAAAACACTTTAATTGTATCCCATATGTTTTGTATACATAATACATGGTGTATGGTACTTGTGGGAGTTAACCTGAATAATTCACCTGCGATAATATGATCAGTTGCACTTCAGGTTATAAATGTTTTATTCTCACTATACATTGTCTTACTGCAAAAAAAAAAAAAAAAAAAAAAAGAACCCCAGCATTTTAAGTCAGTGAATTTGGTGAATGCATGAAAATATTTTGGTTACTTATTTTTTTATTCATGATTCTGGTTATTGCATCCAAATTTCATTTTGCTTCTGCTTATTTTTAGCAAGAACAGAATTTGATGATGAATTATGTTAGATAACAATACAAGTTATTTATCTACAACAAATTTTAGAAATTAATCTTCATGTTATTTATCTCTTCCAAAACATACAGCTTTGTATATGTTTAAAATGGAGTTGTTAACTACCAGGTAAGACAATAAATGTAAGAACAGTGACAGAAAAAAAAAAGGTTGAATAATATGATTTACAATCTGATTTAAAACAAAAAATAAAAAAGGATGAGAAATAAGGAATTAAGAAAATGAAGTTAAATTTCCAGAATTCTTAAACTCAGGTGTGTTTTATGACAGTTATGGCCTGCATGAGATAACAGTGGCATCCTTTCCATCCATTCTGTTTAACTAAAATGGTATGTATGAGGAAACAGAAGCATCTATTGTTGTTTAATGGAGACTCCTGTTAAATAAGAGGAATAAGCCATTATTTCACATCTGCTGATCTTTAAAAATGAAATGCTGTCTTTATTAACCCTGGGTATGTCAGTTTGCTTGACCTAAATGATGGAATTTTTCAATGAGACCATTAGTCATAGGGATTATCTGATGAACTTAGTATGTCTGGAAAGTTCATTTAACAGCTCATTAACGATTACGAGAAGATTCAGGTGAATTGCACCATAAATGAATGCCTGGTGTCTCTGCATGCCTCCAGTTATGCTTCTGGCAGAAAGTGGTGGCTCATTTGGCGGAAAAGTTTTGTGAAAATGGTTTTCTCAATCATATTGCTTATCTCTTGGCTTCAACTTCATGTCATGCCTTAATTACTACAAATTTCCTTTGTTATGCCTGAAATATTTTAATTTTTTGAGCTCTATTGTTTAATTTGTATACATACTTATATATTAATTTGTGTGTTTTCATTATATGTTGTCTGTAATGTTTGGTTAACACAGACATTTAAAAAAAAATGCAAACAATATTTTGAAGTGTTCTTTCACAAAAGTGCTCGTGAAAGTATATTGCCATATTCAGTCTTGATAACTTTTTAATAATGTTTCCAGGATTACTTGGACTGAGAATTGTGATTAAAAGTAAGACTCAGATGGCAGCAAATTTGACCTCCAAAAGTTCAAATGCAAGATTTCCATTTATTCACCTGACTCAGAACCAGTATATTATATACTTGGACCACCAGGACCTAATGATCAATATTAGAAGAAGTTCAGTAGTGGAACCTTTGACTATCTACTGTCCTTAAACCTAGGGTTGGCACATAGACAATTGAAGGAATAATATCTGAGTTAATATTGACCAGAAATTCAAATAAGGAAATAAATCACAGGGATAGTTGACTCCTTTGTTGTTATTAAAAGAAAAATAAAAGACTAAAGGACTTGTACGGCAACATATCTCATGTACTTCCTTATATCTTACTTGCATTTATTCTAAGGGCGTGTTTATGTCTACGGCAGTGGTTATCAGTAGAAGAATTTTAAAGAAAAATTCAGCCTCAGTAAATATTCTCATCTGACCATTCACTGTCAGCACTGAAAAAAATATTTAATGCCTCCATTATTTTGTTCTGTTCTTGTGAACCAGGAGTTTTTGTGTATTTAAAATAGTGAATGTCAGAAATAAGCTGAGTAATTATGATGAGACTTATTAACTTTTATGAATATAACAATGACATAGAAAAATTATAATGCTAGATGCAAATACATAATTGTAATTTTAGTGGATATTAGATATTGGATTTACCTGTCACACCTATGAGAAGTTTTTTGCCTGAATTTTCTTAAATTCATTGAGAATGCTTAATACAGATTGTGCATGACTAGTAAATGCAGAAGATGAATAGGATTTTTACTTTACTTAAGATGACCTTTACTTTAGATTTTTTTAAAAATATTATTTGATTTTACTTTATTTTTAATTTCAGATCCATCTGCTCCACCAGCTCCATCTAATATCAGAATTGCCAACATCAGTGCGAACAGTGATGGAACTGTCAATGTAATGATTACTTGGGATCTTCCAGAGGAGCCTGATATCCCCGTGCACCACTACAAAGTTTTCTGGAGCTGGACATATAGCAAATACGTGATCCCAGCTAAAAAAAAGAGAAGGAAGATTACAGAAGGGGTAAGAAAAAAATAGCAAATTAAACAGAAATATGGCTATGTATTAATTCTTGAATTTTCAAACTTATTTCTGGCATGAAATAAACGGAGTATAAGTATCAAAAATGTGATAAATTGCAATAATTTCAACTGCTTGGAAAGTAATTACCTTAATTTTTAAAGTCACCAACTCCACAGACAATTTTGATACCTCAGTTCCTTTTCTACACTGAAATAAAGCAGAGAAGGACACTTCTGCCTTAAAATGCAGGCAAGTGTAAGATTTTGCAGGAGAGATAAATAGAAAGTTTGTTGCTTTTTGTCCTGTAAAGCAGGGCTTGTTTTAACGTGATTTTGAATGACACAGTGGTGCTTTATTGAAGAAACATCAACATCATCTTTTGCATCATTTTTTTCAGTTTGTAAACAAAACTCAAGGCACCATCATATAAAATAGCCATTAAATAATCAGCAGAGGCGTAAGGAAAAGAAATAACAAACATTTAAATAATCTTTTTTGTCAAAGATGTGACGTATTTCCATAGAAGTAATTTTCTTTTGATATTTTTGACTGATGCATCATATCTTCTTGTCATATCTATAAGCATATTGCACAGTAACATAGTAGTTAATAGAGCAGTTAACTTAGTAGTTAATAGAAATAGAAATGTATTGCAAATAAACATCTGGACTTAATTATCTGGAATTACTTTTGTTAATGTATTGTGATAAATTGTTCCATATTTGTGTTAACATTGTGTTTTGGCTCTAGTTGACCACTTTCACTGTAATGAATGATAGCTATAGAGTTGTTCCTCAGCCACCAATCTCTGCAAAAAATTAGAGCGTTGTAGGTTGGATTCTAGTTACACATGTATTACTCCAAGTTGTATGTATGTTCAGAAGTCAGGATGTAGAATCACCACTGAATGAGCAGTGTGGACCTATACCTTCTAATGGAAACAGATAAGGATCAGGTTCCAGAGGTTGCAACCATCATCACTAGCTCCACAACGGGAAAGAGGAAAAAGGAAATATTCCCACATCTGGAAATAATGTGGATTCTTTTCAGTGACTGTGAGAACTTGGTTCTTTGTTTCTACTCAAGTCAAATACTGGGATAAAAAATCCACAAAGCTGTAGTAAACACATACAAAAAAGAGTTAGCTAATTCTTGTCATTTTTAAAAATCACATTAAGGAGATAGAAGTAGAGTTGGGTTTGCTAGGTAGAAGAATTCATATTTCTCAGGGAAGATGCCATTGCCTAGACCTTCATAGCATCAGAAGTAATTGGGAACAAGTTCTGAAATTGAGTACAAGGAAAATCAAAGGATCCAAAGTGTATTGTAGAGGAAAGATAAACTCTTAACATATCTTTCATACTACTTCTGACACTGTGTTCTTTTCCTTCTGCGGGATTGCATGAAACTGTATAGCAGTGAGATTCAGACTACCCCATAGGACACTGATCAGAGTTTTTTTGTTTTGTTTTGTTTTGTTTTGTTTTTTTGTTTTAGAAAACATTTTATAGAAAATATTAACAGATATACTGAATGCTCTATGTAGCTGTCTTCAGACTAACTGTTTCTAGACTAAGTTGTCATTTGATTTGCCAATAGAAAAAAATGTGGATTAAGAGTTTTAATTTATTTGACTAAAATAACTTTAACATAACAAAGAAATTATTTTTGTGCATACATACATATATATATTTGAGTATATATATACATATACACATACATTGTAATGTAATTGTAAAATTACATTGTAATTTTGGCCTAAACTGTAGGTGACTACATTTGCCGA
Source organism: Oreortyx pictus (assembly GCA_036925125.1). Lineage (NCBI taxonomy): Eukaryota > Metazoa > Chordata > Aves > Galliformes > Odontophoridae > Oreortyx > Oreortyx pictus. Next base: position 66,067,117 of record JAUPFR010000001.1, on the reverse strand, counting down.
GGAATTACTGAGATTCTGTAAATGTCAATAAGGTTAGCAATATAAAAAATGACAAAGAAAAAACAGAGTACAATGAAGCATAGTTTTAAAGAAGCAAACTTTTGTTCTGATGAAGTTTATACATAAGTTTTCTTTTCTAATTTCAAAAGAGTAGTGTGCCTAAGATAACATTCCTGCTTTTAATACAAGTCTGTGTTTCAGTAATGCTATAACTTCCTTGTATATATATTTTCTATTATAGCCCCAAAATTATGTGGTCCTGGAAGGACTCCAACCCAACAGCAACTACAATGTAGAACTGCAGGCAGTAACACGCTGGGGTCAGACACGCCTTAAAAGTGCTAAGGTTTCTCTTCATTTTAGCACAACACAGGACAATAGGAATAATAGTAAGTAATTGTATTCTGACACCTGAATTCTTTATCTCTTCTTTAACTAGAATTTGAATGTTTTAAGTAATGGTTTCTTAAATTAAATTATTTTCTTTAAATCGGCTGTTTGATAGCAGAAAAATCTTATCTTGATTGTGTAACCTTTTAATGTTAAGTTTCGTATTTAAACCTTGATTAAACCACAATTTTTGCCTATTTTTTTTCTAAGCTCCTACTCACCTAAAATAAAGAAATGCAATGAAAATGAAATGATTTGCATCACTATGATGTTAAGATTTGAAGAGTGAAATATAACTATAAATACTGGCAATATTTCTTACTGGCTGCTGTAAATCCATTTTTGTGTCTTTCTCTTAACTGGACAGTTTTGACTTGCAGTGCTTTTCAAAATTCGACTATTCTGACTAGCCCATGAATTCAGATTCTTGGTCCATACAAATATATACCTTGTAGGAATTGATATAAAACATTTACTTTTCTATTAGAAAATCTAAATTGTTTCATGCCTGATAAATGAATTCTCAAGAAATTATTGCACACATAGGACAAAAATTCAAATTAAAATCTTGGGATCTGTAGAGGGCAGATTATTTCTTTTTAAGATATTTAAAACTTCACATGCTGAAGCAATGCTGCGTTGATCTTTGTTCTAGTAAGTGAGAAAGAATTCTAGGTGCCATTATTATGCATTATTTATGGCATACAGCCAACATAGTATTGAGTGAGCTATTGAAGTTTTTTTCTCTCATTTTATTATGACAATATAATTTAAAATGATATTTGAATATGAGAGTAAACTGTCTTAGTTAAATGTTTTTGTAATTGCAATACAATATTGATTTACTGTCTTAACTGCTGATACATCTCTGATTAGTTAATAAAACAATAAAGCAAAATTCTGATAAGAAAATGCTAGAGATACCATTTCTAATATTCTATCCTGATTTTTTCATTTTCCACCCATTTACATTTTAATTTTAAAGTACAACCAAAATTTACTTGGCACCATTTTAATAACATTACATTCACCTTAAATAGCCATACCTAACTAACCAATTGCTATTTCTACTGAACCCTTCTGCATGTATACTCTATTTGAATATGTATAAAATACTTTAAATTAATTGCAATGTATGACATACCTCCACATCTATAGTTGCTTCCCATTTTAATGTACCAAGAAAATAAAGCAGATTTAAAGATCCAGTTCCTTCCTCTCTTCATGTTAAGCTCATTTGTACTATGTTTTTGGGCCACTTTAAGAGACAGCAGATGGCCAAACTTTGGTATCTTTAATGTACTGCCTTTTCTTGAAAATCATAAGAGAAAATGAGCTTGAATGTTCGCAGTGTGTACATAAAGCAACTTTGTGTTAATCACAGAATTGTAGGAGTTGGAAGGGACCTCTAGAGATCATGTAGTACAACCCCCTTGCCAAAGCAGCTCTCTAGCCCAGGTTGTGCAGGTAGACGTCCAGACTGGTCTTGAAAGTCTCCAGAGAAGGAGACTCCACCACCTCTCTGTGCAGCCTCTGTGCAGCCTCTCTGTGCCAGTGCTCTGTCACTGCACTGTGAAGAAGTTCCCACGCACATTCGTTTGCTTCAGTTTGTGGCCATTTCCCATCATCCTATCACCACACACTACAGAGAAGAGTCCATCCTCATCCCTTTGTCTCCCACTTCTTAGATGTTTATAGACATGGATCAGATCCCCTCTGAATCTTCTTTTTTCAAGGCTGATCTGACCCAGATGTCTCAGCCCTTCCTCATAAGGGAGGTGTTCCATGCCCTTTATCATCTTTGTAGCCCTCTGCTGGACTTTTTTGAGGAGATCCCTGTCTGTTTTGTGGGGTTTTTTTTGTACTGGGGAGCCTTAGTTTTTCTTTACAATAAGAAACCTTTTCACTGACAGTGCTGTATCAACCCTCTATGGTATTGCTGGTATGTCGCTAATGGGTTTGTGCTGGGAGAGGAATACTTTTATTTCAGTTCTCTCTCTCCAGAACATCTTATTTTTCCAAATATAAGACAGACCACCTATGACTTATTACTTTCAAGTTCTCTATGAAGTGGATTTTGTCTCCTGATAGTGACTGGTGGTTTCATCATTTTATGTTCACACCAGTGGACATAATAAGTTTCTTTGGGTAATCTACCTTCTCCTTGTCCCTTTTATTTAATAAAAGGTTTTCAGTAGTTTCTGTGAATATTTACCATCTACATAATATCTGGTTCTTTATTTCACTTTACTATACTGACCTTTTCAACTAAAAGTTTAAATGCCTGCTATAATGTTTTTTAAACCAAAGTAATACTGTATTCAGAATATTTGTGATTGCAAATGTACCTCAAATATGTGAATGTTAAATTTGAAGTATGACCATCCAGTTAGCTAATGAGCAGTATTTTCTTTTTAAATTAAAATCTGAACAGTGAGAACTTAAAAACACATATTTGCTTTACAATAGAGTACTTCAGTAATAAGCATATAGATAAATCAGAACATACTTTCTGTTAAAGCCATGGATGAAAGAATTCAAGATGTTTGAGCCCAAACTAGTGATACCACACATTTTAGTCAACTGAGCATTCTACTGAGAAGAATGTTTGGACCTTTTCTATAAATGGCTAAATAGTGATGCATATGGAAAAGCAAATGCAATCTACCCTGAAGGAGATGCAAATAGATTTGAATTAATCGTCTGACTCTCACTAAAGTTATCTAGTTAGAACCACTTCTGCTTGAGGTATTTTTGATAATACTCAGAAGCAGATGGAGAAATCTGAAAAAAATAATTGCCTGAATTTATTATCTAGGACATGACATTCATGCCCCCTCATCATTTGGAGAATTTTATGGCCTTTGGGAAGTAGTTCCAGAAGCACCATTCCAATTTTGCTGGAGTCCCACAGTCAATTGCTCAAATCACTGTGGAATTAAGGTCTTTTTTTAGGTGTCTGTTCATGTTGTCAGAATAGGATCAGTCCATAACCCGATAAAGTAATTTAGTCCTATGGACTTTTGTGAGCTTTGACCCCGGCCCTCTGGCGTTATCTTTCCCCACACTCGAAAATATCTTCCCTCACTGTATCCATGTGCCTCACTTCTGGGAAATACAGCAAGATTCTCTCTCTTGATCATTGTATGTAGTATATAGCTTGAAATAGTGTCTTTAAAACAGTGTCTTTGTTCTGAAAGTGGAGAGAAAATAGCAAAATATAAATTTGGGGAAATAAAAATAATTTGAGGTATACCTAACAGGATCAAATTTGTAATTTGCGCTATCAATTTGTCATTTCCTTTCAGATAGCATAAACACTATGATTATATATATAATCCTATATATATAATATACATGATTATGAATAATATGCATGAGTCTGATAGGTTTACTGCAATGTCAAAGAAGCAAGTGAAAAAGTAAAACTGCATCAGATTAAGCAAAATACTGAAAAAGTAAAATTTGTCTGAAAAGCAATTTGAGTTTTAGCTGACGTTACATTTAAAATATTCAAGTTTACATGTTACTCATGATTGTTAAATCTTTCTTTCTTTTTCCCAAGCATATAGTTAATAATTTGCCACTTCCTAGTAATTGGAATCTTCATTTTACACTTACGTGTAATATTGAGTTAAGTACAAGTTGTTGGTTTTTTTTGTTAATCTGATGCAAATACTGTCCTCAGTCAGAACTGTTATATTTGAAATTGTGCAATGAAATGCATTTTGAATCCATGCTCCTGCCTCTTAAACTGAAAACATTTAGGAGTACTCAAATATTCTGAATACTTACAACACTGCTAAAAGTACATAAACTGTTACCAGATGAAGAGCATGAGGAAGGACATTGCATTACCATTGCTTGTTGAAAGCTAGGCGCACATATCAGGGGGTTTGCTCAAAGTTCATTTTACTCATACAGTGTTTTACTAAGCATTCACTGTTTACTGTTGGAAACAGAAAAGCAGGCAAAAAAGATCTTTAGTCTGACCACAGTGTTCTCATATACCGCACTAAAGGACTGTATTTACTTTGATGTAATAACCACATTCAGCCTCTGTGGGTTACACTCAATCCCATTCTCAGTTTTTTTGCTATGTTCAAATACTTTGCAAATATAAAGATCATGAATGATTATATAGAAGTGCAGCTAGATACCGTGCTTGTTGAAAAAGTCAGTGTTAATTTCTCTTATTCCTGGGAATATAAACACATTCCCTTTACTTATGATACTTTTGAAAATTTAAAGAACATTTTCATATTAGCATACATATGTCAGTTTTCTGTTTCTGAAATATCTTTACTGAACTTTGAGCAAGTTACATTTTTCAACCATATGTACTATTTATATTTTATAGTTATAATAATTTCATTTGAATAAGATATTGAAATAAAGTAGAATTGGTTTTTTTTTCTGAATTTGAACATTATTGGCATAGTCTTTAGACAACACTGTATTAAATAAATAATTTCTTAATTTTTCTGTGTACTGCAGATGAGCAGACATCTGCTGGGAAACCTCCTAAAGGGCTGATAGATCCTTACCCAACCTTTCAAAGAAGAAAACCCACTCGTTTTCTTAAAATTGGAACTCCTTTCTATCAGGACAATCAACTTCAGGTTAAAGTCTACTGGAAGAAGACAGGTTTGTCAGATTTTTGTTTTATTGTTTTTTAAGGAGGAACTCTCATAACCTGTCTCAGAGTTGTAGAACATTTTTGTAATATACTGAGCCTCATTCAATTAATTGAAGTCAAATACAGCACTCATCCCTCTATCCCTTCACCTTCACATTAGAGTGAAACATTGCTTCTTCTCTTCATGTTATGTCTGGCAGAAGGAAATAATGTAGTCAATCATGTTGGACTACTGAATATTCCTAGAGCTAAAGTGATGTTTGATTCAGAAGAAATTGGTTCTTGTAAATGTTAAATAAGTAATCAGAATTTGTCCTTACATCACAGAGTTTTTGTGACTAGGAAAGTAGTTCCCATTGATCCCATATAGCAGCTAAATCGTCCTTTCTAGTTGCCTGTGTTCCTTACTGGGTATTAAGGGGACATAGATGACCAGCTCGGTCTTGACAACTCATATGTATAAAATCTAAAGATGCCTCATATATCTCTGAGAACAGAGGTTAAATCGTGAACAGTTTGAACTGAAAATAAATAAATAAATAAATAAATAATCTCAAGATTCAAAACTTAAACTAGTTCTCCACTAAGTGTAATGGTAAATTAGCTATCAAGCTTATAAGTAGATATTGCACTGCAAAAGTCTAAATGCTGACATCTAATTCTTGAGCTATTTCCCACTCTGTGTTGCATACCTGAAAGTCATATTTGTCTTAAATACTACAAACGTGTATGAAAAGAAAAAGTTTTATCACCATTCTTATAATACAAGGTCTGAGAGTAATGCTTCCTCTTTTATTAATTCGGCCCACAGTGTCAGAGACTTATGATGGTGGGTAGAGCATTGGAGAGTGAGCTTTCCCGACTACATTATATTACGTTTTGGTGCTGTGTGATATATGGCAGCAAATGGGCAGTCTGACAAATTAGTGTCTATCATGGAAGTGTGGATGAAACAAAGGGGTGAAATTAAATTCCTCCATGAAAAAAAAATAAAAAAAAATGGCACCTATTGATATACATTAACACTTGCTGAATGTATATGGAGATGAAATGGTGGATGTGAGCACAATTAGGGTGTGGGTACCTTATTTCAGAAGTGGCAGCAGCAACATGAACAACAAGCCATATTCTGGAAGGCCATGCAGATTTTTGTAAGTGCAACATGACATGCAGCCTTTATTCATCAGTGACAAAAATGCAGTGCTAATAGTGGTGACTACGTTCAAGAAATAATATTTTGTAGCTGACAATTTGCTGCTTGGATCTGCTTAGAATTGACTATTTGGAAGTAACATAATCCCCACCACTGTAGATTATCAGAGACAGATACGTCACACATCATTTAGAAATGACATAATTTGACTTGCTGTCATTTTTACTTGAACTGTGAGTAATTTTCTGGCTGAGTTCATGAGTTGCTTACTCTACAGATTCTGGTTTGAATCTCTGTATATCCAGTAACACTAGGGGAACAACCAGACATCCAGTTTGGTCATGTGGTGGGAGCCAGCTCTGTTACATACTTCAGACATGTGGCAGAAAATGTTATTTTCCCAGAACAAACTGTGATAGCAAAGGTGTGTGAGCTGAGTGAGAGGGACAGAATGTGGATGTTGTCTTTTTTTTTATTTTTTTTAACAAAAATATCTGTGTTCTGAGTGACAGCGTATTCAGTAATTCAGAAGGAGCCATTGCCTTATGGGGTACTGAAATAACAGGTAATTGCTTTCTTCTTAGAAGCTAGCAACATCCATGAGCTCTGACAGTTTGGAGTTGAGGTAGTACATGGATGAGAAACTGGCTGAAAAGTTACTAGTGAGGTTTTGCTGAAAAGTAAGTTTTTTTCATGGTGCTTGTGAGCACAGCAGGAGATTTGCTGTATCCTGTTATTATGAAAGACAGCAGTTACAGGAGCCAACTGAGTTTGGAACTTTACTCACAGTTCTTTGTCCTTTATGAAATGCACTGCCTCTAGCTGTGTTTAGGGGTTTGCAGGAGGTATATGACTGCAGTAACTATAGTAGGAAGTACTGAGACTTTACTGTGTGACCTGATGCCTAGGTTGCTTTCATTGCAGATAGGCAAAGTTCAAATCCTTCCTGAGAAGTAATTGACCTCTGTGTCCTACATGGTGGATGAAAAGAAGCAGGAGTCCCTATTGATAGATTTAATGTTATCATTATTTTGTACATTACCACAAAAGTGATCAGGTACTGGAACAGGTGCCTCAGAGCAGTGGTGACAGTACCAAGCTGCTAGAATTGAAGGAGCAGTTGGACAATGCTCTCAGACATAGGATTTGAATTCTGAATAATACTGTGTGAAGCCGGGATTTGGACGTTGTGGGTTCCTTCCAACTCAGATTATTCTTTTCAGTTTTACTGTTGAAAGCTATGATCTCTTTTGTGCAGAAAAGTCCTAAAATGGGATGTGTGACTTTAAACCAAGTTGCAAGTATGAATATATCATGAAACCGTGGGAAGTATGTATCTTGATAATGTTGAAAGTTCCTATGACATAAGAAATAATTCAAGAAATACAGTTATGAAGCCTGAATATGTTGGACATTTGTAAATTTAGAAAAATCTCAGTTGTTCATAGCAATCTTTGCTTTGTCTTGTTAGCTGATAACTGTTACTTTCTGAAATAGTCTTCATGGCCCTAAACAGAGATGATTGCAGTGTTAATTATATAAATATGTTGTTTAGATTTTAGAGCTTTTTAAGATGAAGTCATTTAAACCAGTATGATAAGTTGATATAAAGCATATTTTAACTGTGTTGAAAGCTTTAAAATTCACTAAAACCAAAATATTTCACTTTGTAAGAGTAATATTACTCATTTGTTGCAGTATTAGCTACTTAGTAGCATTAGACCTCATAATTATTATTTTTTAATTCTGTCCAAAGCCAAGACAGCTACATAAAAGAGTTTTACATGGTTTCCCAACATCAGGGCACATCAAAAATTACAGAAACAATCAGAAGGAAAGACCTGTGTGGATATCTTGTGGTTTCATAGCACTTAGGAAACACAAACATCTTCCTTAGGTTAGATTATTTATTTTATTTTCATTGTTCTGTTTTCTTAGAAATCAGTTTGCATTTGAATTTGAACAGTTTTACTCTGTCTTAAAAAGACAGAATGGAATCATAGAATAATTTGGGTTGGTAAGAACCTCTAGAGATCATCTGATCCAACTGTCTACTTGAAACAGAAATAACGTAGATTGTAAATCAAGTTCTTCAGACCTATCTCTAAGGTCCTGTAACAGATGTTGTTACTGTTTCCAGAATGACAGGGAATTTGTACTTTATGAACACCAGACTTCAGAGGCCACCTAATAGTGCAATGCTCCTTAGGATCAGGAGGCATGATGAAGTTTCCTGACACTCAAAGCTAGTTCTGTCATTACTATGAAGAAGGTTTAATCCTTAGTGTCATTTACAAATGTGTCTCTGAGAAGCTAGTGAAAGAACACAATGATGGCATCAAGAATGAATCTCTCTCTTTTTTTTTAATATCTGTCTGAATAATATTAAGTTGACTTCTGTCCTGTACAACAGATGAAATAGATATTGCAAACTATTACCAAGCTGACTTCATTTTATGCATTAAAGAAGCAGCTGCTTAAAAGTTGAACTGAATAATGTGTTTCAGTTAAAGTCAGAGTGGAATATCTTATTTCCATCCTTATGAATCACAATGTGCCACAATTTGGTACCTTGGAAAGACTTATCTAGGCCAGTTCCTGAAGTGTCATTTCATAAGTCCTATTAGCTTCAGTAAGCATGAGACATGAATGGAATGTAGGATCTGAACTTTACATTAAAGAAATACCCTTATGAAATAGTCTTTCAGTCTGACTGCTTTGGTATGATGGCAATAATAACTTTACTTCAGGAGGTATGCTAGCAAGAATAACTGCACACTTCAGGCGGTATAAAGTTCTTAGCAAATGCACATAATTTTACCAGACAATCATCACAAAAGTGTATTGTAATTATATGATACAATGACTTCTTTCTGAAAGACGAAAATTTCTTTCACTTGCTGCCTCTGACTTAGGCCTGGGATTAGAGAAACACAGTACATTCCTTAAACAGCATGAATTCTGCTTTTATAAATGAAAAGGGAAACTTTCTTGTGGCCATATTTTTTTGTCCATCTTGACTATGTGAAATTAAAAATTATGTGCTATTTATGTCAAGTAGTGGAACCAATTTAAATAACTTGCTTTAAACTCCTTGGTGCTGGAGTCACAGAGTACTACTCATTACAAAGAACTGGTGCACTTTGAAAGCCCTGCTTAAAAGGAATACCTACTTAGTAATTAAGATCCTTGTTATCTTGGGCAGCAATCAAGACTGAAATTGTGAAAACAAAAATAATCTTATGTTTCCTCTGTTGCATAATGGTTTGGCAACCAGAGAGCTGAGAGTTTGGACCTCAGCTGAGTGGTCTTCAAGTTATTGCATGGTTATTTTTTTAGGATAAGAAAATAAAAAATATATACTAAAGGAGAATAAAGCTTTTACTCTTTACAAATTCACTGCTTCAGTCCTCATCATTTGCTGTTATAATTCTCATACATGAAAATACTATAATGTAATTTAGTATGACGATTCCTTTTCAAAGCAACATATCACAGTAATGTTTTCTAATACACCACATGGTCTTCACTGCTGTTTTCTTAGTTCTTGTTATTAGAGTATATTTAACTCTTCCTGCTCTGGTAAAGATTTAGTTTCGTTCTCTTGTCTTTGTATAATATCTATGGGCATTTCTCTCCATGTTTAAATTAAACATTTGAAGTACTTCTAGATATTTAAAATCAATACATATACCCCTTGGTTCTGCTTAAAAAGGCAAATATTTAAAATGCATTAAGACTTGGCTTCAGGCTTCTTTCTTTGTGTTTCTGGTAAATGCTAAAGTGGAGAAAAAAAAACACACTTAAAACGGGGAGAGGCAAAGAATCCTCCATTGTCTGATAAATCAACCAAACAAGAATAATGAATTAAATTACAGGGAAGAATAAAATGCAAGGCAAGGCAAAGCAAACAGAAAGCTGACACAAATGCTCTTAGAACCAGATCTTAGGAAAACAAAATTAACTTTCACTTAGTTAAGGAAGATAAATGAAGTGACTGAGTGTGCTGACTGTTTGCAATAAGATATTTCATATGGCAGGTTTTAAAGTAATATAAAGGTTTCTCCGTGTTACCCTGTGGTCCTTTCTTCCACAGCTAGTGCCATTGAAGATAATGAAACCTTTCAATGACAGTTGTAGTTTCTAGTTGATATTGGAAAGGATTCAACAGTAGTTTCCTAACAATAAGTAATTACTTAGTTTGATACTGTTACATTGGAAGACCAGTGCTTAAATGGCTCACCATTTTCTAATCATGTATTTAACCTGGAATATATCTGTACTTGAAAGTATCACTGTAGTCCAGATGGTTCTTTCAAAATGATGTATACAACAATGTATTTCTCTTATCTTTCTGTGTGAATCTATGGGCTCAGCAGAGGTTGACTGAGGAGTATACAAAATGCTCAGTTGTACTTAGTAAAGTTGTCCCTGGCTTGGGAATCTTTGACTAGATCAACTGTTCAGCAATTCACCAGGAGACATCATTGCATAATTTTACTTTTCCATGTGTGCTACAGCTGACTCAGATGCCTGTATCCTATGGGCTTCCTCAGCATCCTTCCTAGTGAGGTAGGTAATCCTATCAGCTATAACTCTAGTGGGATGTTATTCCAGAGTTACAAGAGTATTCTTTCAGAAATATTCTCCTTGTGATTCCTATTCCTCCCTAACTTTGTCTCATGTAGGCCGAATCTAATTCCAACAATACATTTTTTGTTATCCTCGTGCTGTTTTTTAAAATCTCTAGTTTTGTGCTTCCCAGAAGAGAATTAGAAGGCTAAAAATATGTAGTTTACATTTAGTTTACATCTAAATGTGAAGAGCTAATGGTACATCAACAAATAATACATCAACAAAAAAAATTAGTAGAGCAGATAATGCAAAAGTTCTCAAATAGTAAGCAATATATTAGTTTGACAAGTGGTAAAGTTTCGAATTCATATTTACAATAATGGCAACCTCAGGGATATCTCCACTGCAGCTGAGGCAATGTTAGGGAGGTTTCTGAATGTCTCAGTTTATCGCCTTGCTTCACATTTACACAGGCACAACAGAAAACCACCAATGATTACCTTTCACTTGCTTCCAAACCACCATATCTCTCAGGGTGGGTGGTTAAAGCTCTTGGTGTGAGAGACTTATTGGAATTTTTTTTCCAGTGATTAGTCCCAAGGAATGTAATTGGAAATGGTTCAAAGTTTGCTAGGAGCCAAATTGGAAGTACTTATTGTGCTAACGGAGCGAAGGCAGCACAGAGTACAGAAGAGTGATTTTGCTTAGCCAATAGCTGTTGACATCTTGAGGTAGAGAGTGGCTGTACTACACTACATTAAACGAGTTCTAACATTTTGTCTGGTTAACTCATGTATTAATATTCACATAGTGAACAATGTTCACAAGCCCTCAGTATGACCTGACTCATACTCTAGAATTCCTTCAGTCATTGTGAAAATGCATGTCCCCTTTTTATTCTTAACCTTACTAACTGAATACGAGTTTGAGTTTGGTTTCTTTTGAACTTACATTGAAAGATCAAATAGAAATATAAGTACAATGCAAAGATGGACAAACCTGCAATCAGACTACAGACACATTCAATATCAAGTTGTGAAATTATTTATCTTTAGTATTTATTAATCTAACTTACTTCAAGGTTTTAAAAAAATTAACTGTCCAGCTAATAAACAAATTCCTAGCTGACTTTTAACTTTTCAGGGGAAAATATGTTTTCAAAAATGGTGTTTCCAGACTGTAAAACTTTGCCTAGCATCCTTAGACAGTTATACCTGGAGCAATCCTTCCATTCCTGTTGTGAATAAAACTTTCCTGAGGTACTGAGCTTATCAAGATACCTTTCATCCACTTTGGAGTAATAGCTGCCTGTAAGTGCCTTCTCAGCACACCTAAGTTCCTGGTATGGAGTACCTTGAATAGCCAGTTTAGGAACTTTGGGACCGTTTTGCATGAACTGCACATGCAGGCAACCCACCTGTCCTTTTTTTTTTCTTTATATAAGGTATGAGAAAGCAGTAACAGGTGCATGTCTGCAACTCCTCCCACAGGGACTTTACGGTTAAGGTGAATGTGTACCTGGCCTTTGGAGCTGGGAAGAATTCCCAGATTCCCTACCTTCAGTGTAGCCTCTTCACCTACATGAAGGTTCAGATTTGTCAAAGTTAAACAGAAGGCTTTTCAGTTGTTATACAATTATAGGAAGCCTTGGACTTATTTATAATATTTTCACAAAATTCTATTTTTGAATTATTAGAAAGTCTGATTATGAAGGAACAATGTAGGGAACTTTAATTTAGGTTACAAGCATCTGTTATGAGAGTTGGAGCTTACATGAGGAAAATTTCCTTGTAATAGAGAACGAGAACGAGATATTGTTGAACTCATTTTACATAGGAAATGCAGTGGCAGTAGAGGTAATCCAGAATAAAGATAATCCCAGATTTAAATATTTCAATACAAACCTCCTTAAACCTTGAACCTTTAAATCTTACACCTGAATATGGAAACAAATACTGTGGCTCAAGCCCACCTTTAAATTACGCACTAATTTTTAATATCATTTCAAAAGGATTATTGACGAATTATGCAAAGAATGTGTTCTATAGAAAGAAAGTTTGTTTTAAATGGCAGAACGTAAGAAACAAAATCTTTGCTAGTTAAATGATACTGCTTTTATTTCATATAAGAGCAGGAAACTGTACATTTTGCCTTGTAAGAACTGTTTATTGAATGAAGTTTAAATGTCAACTGAGGATTTCAGTGTTTATTTTAATCATGCTGCTTGAATAGGTGATCACTAAAAAGTTCTTTTTCTCAGAGGTGACATGAATACCATGAATTTCATGGACAAATATTTGACATTTTGGATTTGTTTCTTACACTACTGAGTGAATCAATACACAGTCAGCTAAAGGAGCCAGAACTCTTTTCATTTTAGTCTTTTAGGAAAGCTTAGCTAAAATGACTGAGATAGAATCCTTCTATGCATAGTTCTTACAGGGGAACATGCATTAGCTCATCAATACAGTGTTCTATAATTAGTTAAAGATACATTCTGTTTCCCTAGATTTTTTGACTATTCACTTTGCTTTGCATTTACTATTCCACCATAAGTTAGTTACATAAAACACTTATTCCATTATTATTTCCAGCCCCGTCATTAGCTTCAGGTTTCAAATGTTAACAAGAAATTCCATTACTCATGGAAGCTCAGAATAGCTTGCAATCCAATACATGAAAAAGTAATTGTTATGATCAAGTAGTGATTAACATCATATTTTGCTTCTCTAAAGTACATTCTCAAACTGTTTTCTCAATCATGCTGTTATTTCAGTATGACACTGGCAATTGGGTTTTATTACAAAAGTGTTTTTAAAAACTGGTATATTTTAAGACATTTTTTCTGTTGAGAATGATGACCTGTTAAACAGAGGAATTAAAGTCTAAGAGAGCAGAAGACACTTGATAATATTTGATCTCAAATACTGGCTAATAGTTATTGGTGTGGAAATACGGGCAAATTGTGCTGCAGAATAAGCACTGCCATTCATCTTTGTGCCAGAATGGTGGCTTGGAAGCAGTGATTTATTTAATTATTTCCACAGTTGTAAAGGTGTATTATGAGTTACAAGAGCAACTTATTCCTACTTTTTACAGAATTCTTTGATTTGTACACAAGTTCAGGCAATAAGAAATTATTTTTCTTTATGCAAGACATAAAAAAAATATACCATTTCACTGCTTACCATTTTCAATAGCACAGTTCCATCATTTAACATGAGATAAGTAATTTTTGTCCTGGATGTTGCCCTGAATGTTTTGTTGTGATAACCTGTTTCATAAAGTATTTATACAGAACTCCTCAAACTCATACTGTAACTTTACCCTAGAAACAGTCAAGCTAGTTGAAATATGCTTCATGTGCCCTGAGCTGACTCTTCCCTGTACTGTGATATTAAATATAAAACCTTTACCCAATCTGGTTAACCTTTTCTAAAACCTATTTTTATAGCAGTAATGCTGCAAGACACACTAACCAAGAAGGGAATTGTTTAATTTGATCATATTTCCTTCCTTTTAATACGAGATATGTTCGAGACCATCTTTAAACTGTAGCTTATGTGGTCATTAATGTCATGATCCCATTGGGTACTAAACTTTCTGGCTTGATCCATTAGCTGCTTTTAAATACTGAAGTCAACACAACTGTTCCTATGCTTAAGTGCTTTGTTGAATCAGGGCCAGTGTACTCAGAAGCTTGTAAGATCAACACTTCCAGTGGTAAGAGAAGAGAAGCAATCACAGGCTCCTCTTAAGTAATCACTGCCATTCTCTCTCCAAAACATCATGTTTAGTCATATATGATAGGCTTAGGTACAGACAGAACAAGTTATTTCAGAATTTTCTAACTAAATAATTACAAACTGAAGTTTTGTTATGGCATTCCAACTGAAGGAAGGTTGAAGATAGCATATTTGTGTATGGCTAGTTATATTCCAAACTCGAATAACAACCACTTTCTTTTACTGTACTTAATTCTACTGGGGAAATATATCTATCAAACATTGCATAAAGGACATCAACAGCAAGATTGCTTTGAGGAGATACTCATTTGGAGTTAAAAGATTTTTTTGGTGGGAACATAAGAGGAAGAGAGTCAAAACAAACATATTTTCAGCATGATTTAGTGCATCCCCAGGTCAAGACATTACTAGTCGAGGTATTTGAGATTTTTGTTCAACCAAGTTAGAACCAAAAGAGCTAAGTGTATGTGGAATTTTAAGAACATGCTCATGTGATGTCTAAATTTTTTCTTAAGTCTAGGAACTCAGAAAATTTACCTTAAAAACCATAGAAAAAACAATTAACATTACCTATTAATTTCTATGGATTAGTTGTATGCAGCTGTCTGAAATGCTTTCTTGTTTAGGCAGATAATATCCATTTTTGGTAACTTTAAGTGATTTCTTTATGTGATTATTTTAAGATATTTTTATGGATTGCTTTTGTTGTGTTTTTAAAAGAAGATTGAGAACAAATGTAATTGTTTGATTAAGCTGCCTGACATAACAGTCCTTTAAGGAGTTCTTAAGTGGCTGTTCTGTTGAGTAAATTCACAGCTTAGAGTTGCTCAAATGACTGCTAGCACTTATCATCTTCTGGAAGTCCTATATTTGGAGATCTATAAAACTTGCTGAACTCTTCTAATTGGAAGTACAGAATCTAGAAAACAACCAATTATTAAGAGGTTTGATTACATAGAAAAAGTTTTTATAATCTGATGCCTGAAATATCAGAGAATTAAAATAAAAGAGTTGGTCAGTTTCTTTGCCATATGATATTCTCATTGTAGAAGGGGTAACAGAGCTTTCTAATTAAATTGCCAGAAAGCAGTTCCAGTAGATACTGGATATTCTGTAGATATTAACTACTCAAATTATTTTTCAGAAGGCACAGCTGTGTGTTACAGTGCATTATCTTAAGGGGAACTTAATGCAGAACCGTTAGCTATGGTGGTGGTGGCTGACATTCAACTAGACTAGCTAGAACTGTGTGTATGATGCATTCTGTTGAGTTTGTAATCAACAGCTGAAAAGAAAAATCTTAATAAAATTACAGTAGTAATCTCAGTGGAAAAAGAAAGGAAGGACAGGATAAGCTTTTGTTTTGTTTGTGCACACAAAATCAGTTGCATAAGAACTGAACTCTAAAGCCATGAGCTTTATAAGCAGTTTCATGAAACAAATGTATATTTTCATCTTATTTTTTGAAGTATCTTATTTGACGTTTTAGATCATTTCATACATCTTGTCTCCTGCTTTTTAAAAAATTAAAGACAATTTCTAATGCAGCCTCATTATTTAATATGCAAACTTTAAGCATGCATATACACTTTGAGTTTTTCATGCCTCTAGTTCTATTAATCAGATGTCCTACTTTTACACATTTTTCACATTTTAAAAAAAGTCTCGAATACGAGACTTATTATATTTCATTTTTTTTCAACCCAAATTATGTAAAACAGAAGAAATTTTAATATTGAAATTAAAAATGTTGGAATGTGTCTTAATGAAGAGTTTTGTATAAACTTAGCTGTTGCTGTAATGATGCATTCCATTTTATAGCTGCTGTTGCTCTTATACATATGCATACAAAAATTAAATATTAAAATAAAGAAAATTTTGACTTTCAGTAGGGATTATTAACAGAATACCAAATGTGAGCACTACCAAATATAAGGTTCATTTCTTCATTTCATTTAAATTAAAATATACAAAGTTATGATTGTTAAAAACTTTCATCCTACATTTACAGTTGAAGCTGATAGGGCAAGGAAGAGAGAAAGAAAATTTATTTTTAGTTATTCCTATTTGTGCTTGAATATTGAGATGTTATCAGGTACCACAGCTTTTTATGGGTATGTGACTAAGGATTTGCTAATGCAAGAAAGGAGAAATAGGAAGGAAGACGAGAACTGCAAGAGGGAAGAGTCTTCTGAAAAGCTTATGTAAGAAATGGAGATGGAGCTATAGTAGAATCCAAGGAGATTTCCATTCTGCCGGGAGCTGTGAATACCAGGTATTTTGGGTACATATCTAGAAAGAGTCATAATACACCTCTGTATGGTTGCTGAGATGTTAATCTTGATTCTTGGGATTCCGTAGTTTTACAAAGAGCAGAACAACTTACGTGAAGATAGTTTAAAATAATAAGGTCTGATTATCAGAAAATATGCTATCAATAACAGATTTATTGTGGGCATATGGCACAGACTGCACATTTTTAACATAGCATGAGTAATATAGCAGAACATTGCTTTCAGGAGCAATTGCTTTCCCAGAAGAGGGGCACAAGCAGGTAATAGGCAATAAATAAGTGAATAGAAATGGATTAACTCAGATGAAACCTGCTTCCAGATGTACTGTAAATTTGTGTCTTCATCAAAGAAGGATGTTAAATGGGAAAGCCCAGCAATCAACAGGCAAGTGAAAGCACATCCAATTATTTATTTCTTCTCCAATGGAAAGGAATGCTCACAAAGCAACAAGTTATTTCTTTGGATATTTCTTTTTGAGAGAGTATTGAGCTTCCAAAGAAATCATGCAAATAATTAGCGTACATGTTGTAATGGAAACAGCTGCTAAAAAGAAAATCAATTTCAAGGGAACTTCTCGTCAGTCTTTTTACCAGAATACCATCTGAGCTAGTTTCAGACACTCCTTGTTTTCTCTTTAATCTATAATCCTTCCCTTCTGTATCCCACTTGCTTGTAGCAGTCTAATGCCAGAACAGCCCTAAGGGCGGCAAAGATATTTATTTTTCCCCCTGAAACACACAGTCAAGCATTTGATATTAGTGGCTATGTCATACCAAGTTAATTAATAGTAACAAACATGTAATTTTGCATCTCCTGTGTAAAGACAAATAAGAACTAAATCCAGAAAAATAAGAGGATGTATTGTCAGTTACTGATGAGTTTTTCTTCATTTGTCTAACTCTAAATTGCCCTTTGTTTCACTCTTTAGCAGTCCGTATTGAGAAAAGCAACTATTAAGTGTGATGCTAACCTCTACAGTTATTTGTAGGGTTCTCAAAGAAATGTAGATCTGAAAATTGCTTGAAAGTTTGTACTATTTATACTTCTCTACGTTTTATCATTGATTTGGAACATATCATTAATGGGAACAAATTTCCTTATTACTCCTAAGAGTCAAGTCAAGAATTATATTTGGGCAGATATTGAACAGGTATAATGATACATTCTGAAAGGGAAAATCCCAGAAACTTGCCAACATTTTCACATACCTCCAGGCACAGATTTCTCAAGTATTGCCAGGCAGCAGTGTTGCATTGCTCTGACAATATTAAACAGACTCAGGCAATTGGCACAAGGTCATTCCTGTTGTATGCTGGATGTTTAGAATAAACAGTATTGAATTTTTTTTTTTTTTAATGTTCACATCAGTAGGTGCTTAAATTCCTGAAAATGCCAATTCTCTATTTTTGAAGTTCTCTCTCTTAGCTGGTGTATGGCTTAAATTATATGAGTGTATAGGTGTTCATTTTTATTGATGAGTGCTTATGAACACATGAGGAACTATTAGCCCTAGAATACTTAAAACTCTGTTTATAACCAAAAAGTTGCAGTTGGGAAAGTGTAATTATAACATGTCTTTTCCTCTTTTTTTTTGACCCATTTAGATATCAACATGGATCAATTCCAAGTCCACTCATTACTGGAATCCTGTGCACATAATGACACCAAGGGACTTGGGAAAGTAACTGAGCTGACTTATGTAAGTCTTCATTCAGACTTCTACTTGACTATGAATAGTTTCTAAGAAACAAAAGAAAGGATAGTTTTACAACAAAAAACTGTTTGGTTTATACTCTTTCTTACGTAAGATAGAAATTGATCATCTGGGGTGGGTTTTGTGTTTTTTGTTTGTTTGTTTGTTTGTTTGTTTGTTTTTAAATCCAAACCAGGCTAATTTTGTTGTTTGTGGTTGTGGTGCTGTTCACAAGACAAGAGCAGGTGAAAAAATTTAATATATCTACAGCAGATAGAACACAGCTTGTTTTATAATAAGTACTGTAGGTGTCTAGCAAAGTACAAATACTGAAGAGTAATAATAGCAGTTATAAACTAACTTTTTTTTTGTTAAAATACAGTTTTCACAACTGAGAAGAAACAGAATTAGAAAAAAATACAATAGTTGAAAAAAAATAGATATTAAATCTGGAAGTTGGACAGAGATATTAAATAAGGAGAAAAGTTCTATGTAAGTACATGTCAGGACAAGTATGTACTGCAGGGGTATTTTTCATACAGAAATAAAGCGTAATGCATCATTTCTTCTGGCCTATATTATCCCTGACCTGTACTATCAGATCAATTTAGTACAGTTAATGTCATATAAACCTAGAATAAATAATAACAAATAATTTCTCGTGCAATAGGCTGTTAGCTTGTAAGGTTTACTACCTCATGGAGTCAGTAAAGCAAATGTTAGAGGTGGATTAAAAAAGTGATGGTGATATAATGCTGCGATCAGCCTCAACATTTCAAGTTATGCACACTGGTCTTAGGAGAAAGTTTATATTTAATGAGTTTATTTCCACTAGAGGTCAGGAAAGATTACTTGTACATCTGGCCAAATGAATTGTGGGATTAGTTAATTTATTTATTTTCCTTCATTTTACACCAATTTGTACAATTACTTGGTGAAACTATGTGGGTGCAGTCTTAGGAGTAATCAGAAGATGTCTGTTGCTAAAAGGGTTTGATAATCAGTAAGATAATTCAAGGTAGATAAAGATCTTAGTTTTCTGGTGTTGAGCATTTAGGCTTTTGTCCAGGATCCATGGATGCTGAACTTAGACAATTCGCTACTTTCAGAGTGCATTTTGAGATACAGATCAGTATGAAGCCTCAGGAAGTCTAGTCAAAACCCCAGCTGACAAGCAAGTATCTTCTTTAAGGAGTGAATGGGAAACAGTAGCTGCAGAGAATAACTTGAAATCTTGCCTAAATGCACCAGCATCTTTAGCAAATATAAATTCATAGTTACTTATAAATGAATGGAGCATGGTTTTGTTTGTTTGTTTGTTTTGTTTTGTTTGTTTTGTTTTTGTTTTGTTTTCTTACAAAAAAAATAATACCAACCCAGTTACAGTTATAAGTCAAACTTGTTGAGTAGCAGGTGGGAGATGAGTAATGAAGTCCATGCTCAGCCCAGTCTATGTCATTGCAAATACCCTTCCAAGTGAAGTTTTAGCTAATATAGTTTGGGATTAACATCCAAAAAAAGTGGGTGTTAAGCAGAAAGGTAGTGGAGATTAGTGATTTCAACAAGAAAGAAAAATGTAAAAGACAATCAAGGGCTTGGGACATTAGCCAAAAAAGTGTAATAGGACATTTTCCAGAACAAAAGAGACAAGAAGATAGCAACAAGTTTTTTTCCTCATAATTTGATTTATGCTTAAACTTTCTGATTGATTTTCAAACATAATTTTCACAACATTAAGAAGTTAGCAGGACAATAATACTTTGTATAAAAATTTATTTTTGTTATCATTGTCTTTAAATGGAGAATTTTACTGTGTAGTTCAGCTGCAGAGTTTGCCTTCCGGATAAGAAGACAGAAGTAGTTAACGTACTAAAGAGGAAAATAATTGATTCACAATGTCATCCTGGTCTTTGAATGCCCTCTAAAAGAAGCTAAATGTAGATGAAGCCTGCCATTTACAGCAACTCATTTCATCTTTTTTACACTTAATTCAATTAGTATTTACATCCTCACATTGCTACCTCATTGCAACCATGTAGGAGACTGTTCTAAATTTTGTAAGTTAGATGCTTTCTTATAGCATGGTGAAAGAGCTGTGTAGAAAGGATTGACATTTCTGAATGCCATGCTAATACATTTTACTATTGAAAATAATCATAATGTAAGTAATGTTTGCTTTGTTCTATGAGAAAAGCCACGTTGGAGTATGTTAAATATATCAGGAAAATATTTTATCAGAGAAAACTTTTCATCATCTGCCAAACTCATTTTTCTTTTTTTGTTTTGTTTTGTTTTTCCTAGTGATCTGTTTGCATCATGTTCTCTTTTTGCTTTTCTTATTCTAGGAGAACTACATGATTCTGAAGGACCTGTCATTTTCTTGCAAATATAAAGTAACTGTTTTACCTGTAAAATCTAAAAATCGTTTTAAGGCTGAGAGTATTTTCTTTGTCACTCCACCTTGCTCTGCATTTAAAGAAAAAACCCATAAGCACGTGAATTGTGCTTCTGAAGAAGGTAAAGCATGACCTGCAGAATTTGCCAAATAATTTTAAATGCACTTTTAAGCACCAAAAAATAATATTTAAAAGCAATTCTAAAATGGAATATGAAAGATCCACAACAACAATGAAGAGGATGACTAATGCTTATGTGAAAAATCCACTGAAATACAGAGCAGCACAGATTTTTGTTACCATGTTCCTGCTGTGTTAATTAGGTTATAATTTTTAGAGGGCTGTTTATAAACATATAATAACATTTGCTATTACACAGTTTTTAGTTACGTAAGGAAGAACAGTTTCCCAGTCAATTCACTATAATGACGAATATAACTGTTATTTCAATTCTGGCATGATCCATCTTTTGAATGTTCTACTAGTTGGCTCCATAGCTGCTTTTTCAATTTGATTTAGTTTAGGTTAATGCTTCTCTAACATAGCAAATAAAGACACTCATACCTTTGACAGTGTTGCCAGAATCCAAGATATAGCTGAAAGGTTATGTGAAATCACAGAATGATGGAGAAATTGCTTAGAAGGGATCTCCGATGTCGGCTAATCCAGCCACCTACTCAGAGCAGGTGAGGTCAGCTGTAGCTTTGCGTAACCAAATCTGGACACCTCTATCTTCAGCAAGAGTGGCCCTCTCACTTTGAGTTCCTACTGCCCCCAAGGGCACTTTCATTCTTTGTGGTTCACCTCTGAATCCTGCTGACAGTGGCTAGAATTTTCTGCCCACTTCTCTTGAAAAATTCCAACATTATAGTTTTCTTCCTGGGTAACTGCAGCTTGGGCATAAGTTTCACCTAGTCAGTGTAGCTATTAACTTGTACTGCAGTTTTATAGCATGAATCTTACTTTTTGCCCACGTAATGGAACTCTGTGATACGCTATGGGTTTGCTTTTGGTCTCTAGAGTCAGCTCAGATATTCTGAAATATGGAGAACTGCCAGGATAGCTGCCAGTTAGTGAGGCATTTAAAATTTTACGACATAGACTTTCCTGTCTGTCACCTGTGGCTGACAGAATTTGATTTGAAGTTTGAACTTGACCCACAATGCCGATGGAATATGTCGAAGATAGACTTTGTCTAACACTGAAAATGTAATGGCACAAAGGTGATGAGATCCTGGGTAACATCAAAAAGAGAGCTCTGTCTGACCTTAATTTGTGAAATTAAATGGATATTATTGACCATTACTTCTCAAACTTTAGCTTATCTTTTTGCTTTCCAAATTTGTAGTGCCAGTTCTACCCAAAGTGTTGGCCAAACCCGAGAATCTATCTGCGTCTTTCATTGTTCAGGAAGGTAACATAACTGGTCATTTTTCCTGGAAGTTATCTAAGGCAGTCCTTCACCAGCCCATGACAGGATTTCAAGTCACATGGGCAGAAGTAACCACAGAAAGCCGACAGAACAGCTTGCCCAATAGCATCATTTCACAGTCACAGATACTGCCAGCAGTAAGTTGCTCATTCATTTCCTTTTCTGGTGGCTTCGTAATTGTGTGCATATATGACATATTTTTAATTTTTAGTGGTAATGAAGGTGTCACACATAGTGTTCTCCTTCTCTGCAGGCAAGCTGAAGCAGGAGGTGCTTTAATTTTGTCCTTAGAAGTACAAAGCACAGCTACTCTTTGTGACTGCACATCTAACATTTTAATGTGCACAACTGTCAAATTAAGAACCATTGTCTGAGAAATGCCTGAAGGGAGGAAAAGATTATCTGTATGGGCAGTAGTTTATATTTTCTTTTGATGATCAGGCTGTTTAACTTCATTTTACTAATTTCTTGGTGTCCAAGTCAATACATTTGATGGATTTAAATATTGTTGGTTTTTTTTTTCTGTTTCAGTTGCTCATTTCTCTAAGAAAATGAAAAATCACTTCCCCTTCACTGTTGTCCAATGAACAAATAATATGAAGAACTAATTTTCACTGCTTTTTGGAAGTATAATTAATTTGAATATTTCTCCCTTTTAGCTTTAAGATGGTCTTTACTATTTCAATTCCTCCTAGGGCAGAAGCAAAGAGCACTTCTTTTAGACTGTATTGCCAGATCTACCAGAGTCTACAAAAGGTCGTAGGCAGCTGGCCTTGATCCAAAGTCTCCTAACAGAGCTGGGAGTCTTTCCATGTACTTTAGGGACATGATAGATCAAGGCAATTGTGTCAGAAGCAGAACTGGCTGAAAGTCTTTTTACAACATTTGTTTCATCAAAGAGTGAATAAAATCTTTTGTTGAACACATCCTACATTCAACACATTGAAAGTCCAAAACATTGCAAGTCCAAAACATTGCAAGTCCAAAACAAGATTCCCACAGTTTTGTCTTAATTCCTTGCAGACTGCCCTCAGGCTGTGGCCACTGTATTTCAAAGACAGTTTTCAGGCAGAGTAACAGAGTAACAAAGTGTACTGCATATACTCCAAAACTATGCCTCAAGCTAATATGGGCTGTGCAGAGCTGTTTTTTTTTTTTTTTTTTCCACAGTCATACAGTCATATAATAAGATCCACATCAGTTCATTCAAAACTCAATCTACAGTCTGAAGCAGAGACACGAAGATGAATCGAAGATATATCCTTGGTCTCTTCAGCAAGAGATGTTGCAGAATTAGCTTGAAGAGCTTACTCCATCACAGACCTTAGAATGCAGACCACAACCTTAGTAAAGTTAGAGACCATAGAATGTTATTCTTCTTTTAAGTTTTCATCTTTAGTTTTGCATATTCATTATTACTATTTCATTTTTAAGCATTTGTTTCAGTTATGTCTGGGATATATACTATGTTTTATTTAAACATTCCTTTATGTAGTGCTTTAATTGCTTTTTTTTGTTTTTTCTCCGGTTTTGTTACTGTTGAGTCTGGACATTTCTTATGTTTAATTATTTATCACCATATGTATCCATCTATTCATGGCATCTGGTTTACTTGCATGAAATACTTGTTTCAGTTGAAATGGTATTTCCTCCCTCTCAGAAACCACCACAGTGCAGGGCATTTCATAGTGAGAATCATTCACTCATTCTTGTTGGTCATCTCTAATTGTTATAAGTTTAATAATTGCACATCCAGGGTTGAAATGCACATATTCAAGGAGCTTCTGAAAGAGAAAAGTGAATGCATGCATGTCACATAGGCATTTCTCTCTCTTCTTCTCATTGACTATTTTATATGCAGGGGAACAGCTTCAGCAAGGTTGTTTAAGAGTAGCCATGTCTAACTATATTCACTAATTTGGCATAAAGCTACACTTTTACACCTGCCTTTTCGCTCCTACCCCCTTTGATTTCTGTTCTGACGATAAGAGCAAATTATCAGTTTTCTCACAGTCCACTTTGTCCCTCTGCTGTGTGATTGATCTTCCAGAACAGTTTGCCATGCAAATTCTGTCTGATTAGATGTGCACACTCTCTGTGCACTTCCCCTTGTCTCTGCACCGCTGTCCAGTCCCTGGAACTGGACTGCAGGGTGCTTCTTCACTCCTTTTTAGTTTGAAACAAAGTGAATTGGGACTTTAATTCCAGAATGCCCTCCCATTCTTAGAGAGAAGTATTTCTGTTTAAGAGTATTTATAAACTTACTCCAAAAATCTTTTAATGCAAGTGTGAGTGATCACAAGAGATACAGAGCAATGAAAAGTTGAGGATGATACAGGTATTTCGTATGCCAGAAATGGGAACAGAAGAGCTGATCTTTCTGAAGTAACATGGGGCAAATTTCCTGAAAACATTTTAGCCACACCACTAGCTCCAGCACGGGCCTTAACCCTGAAAATTGCCTTGATTTAGTTTACCATTCAGTAGAATTTACAGAAAAATGTAAAATAAAATCAGGTGTATCTAATGAACTCTTTTTATTAAAAAAGAATATGCACATGCTAAATCCTTTTTACAGATTTCTAAGAAAATAATTTGATTGCTAGGAGTGACAAAACCTTGATTTGTGTGAGTAGAGCAACTGTGTTTTATTTTTAGTTTCTAAGAGAATTAATACAATTTATTTGTTAGGATCATTATGTACTCACCGTGCCCAATCTCAGGCCATCAATGCTATACCGATTGGAAGTTCAAGTGCTGACAACTGGGGGGGAAGGACCAGCTACAATAAAATTGTTCCGAACACCTGATCTTCCTCCATTTTTACCCCACAGTAAGTAGTGTCCTTTTTTGGCATGTGGTTATGTGTTAAAAAGCTTCTACATAAGTAAACAGGTTGCTCAATCCTTAGAATTTTTATTAGCTCTAGTAGAAGCCCATGAATATAACATGCATAACAATATTGCTTTTTTCTCTGTTATTGTCCATCAGCATTGATGGAATCCAGTACAGCCTTTCTGAAACTCACTTTCTGTGGCCTTACATTTATCACTGCATTCCACCATAGCTCTTGGGTTAATGCCTATAGTCCCTGGGATTCAGAGTTGGTCTCTCCTACAAATACTATCTAGATGTGGGATTGCTTAGGTTAGACTTTTTGAGGGTCCACTATAGCTATAGCCTGATCATATTTCTAAAGCTGTACAAACTTCTTAATAGTTTTAATGGTTTCAAGCAGTTTATTACTTTTGGAAAAGAACAACTAAGTTTTCTGAAGTTCAATAAATTTAAAGTCCATAATTAATCTGCTTGAATCCTTTTGTCCTTTCTCAGTCCTAGTAAAGGTTCTGGACTCAATATGCGCATAATTGCCATCACAGGCAATTCACTTATAAGCTGAAGGCTTGCAAGCTGAAGGGCTCAAGAAGCCTTTACAGTAAAATCTGATAAATGATTGTATTGCATATTCAGGGTTTCATATGTGAATACTCTCCTATTCTCTTGTTCAGGACCTCATCTGAAACAGCATCATCCTCACCACTACAAGCCACCCCCTGAAAAGTATTGAACTGTTTAGTATTGTTATACAAATAACTGAGAGAAAAACTGAGCTCCCAAGTGGAAGCTAGGAAAAGGCACATCTATAGGAGCAAGGAATCCAGCTTTCCAGTGGAAGTTACCACTCTGTACAATCTGTTTCTACTCCTGTGTGGTTTAGTCATAAAGAATTTTATTTCTACCAAGGCCAGGATGAAGCATACAACAAGCACCATTTCAGTACCAACGTTTTTCAACATATTGAAGATTGCATTAAACTCAACACCTGGGAGAAAATCAAGTGTGTTGATTATAATGTTTTTGTATTTCTGTGTTTAAAGTAGATTGAAACAGCAAAGTTTATTCAGCTATTTCTCTTAGTGGCTTAAATGTTAATATATGAGAGGTTTTCCTGTGATGTATACGTACATTTGAACACTTGGAGGCCATGTTGTCATCAATATGTTTAAATGATGTATTTTACTTAAAGCTCTGTCTTTCAGCAGTTTAAGCCTAGTCTATTTTGCTCTTTAAGAAAATATCTGAAATAAAGATATAAGTAAACTAAATACCAGAACCAAAAACCCTTAAATGATCAAGATTTAATAACTACAATATCACTTCAGAAGAGAATGATCATACATGTGCATAATCAACCATCTCTTCTGTAGTAACATTTCAGCATGTAGATCTTATTCTAATAGAGTAAATAGTTAAAATATATACAATGTAGATATTCCATCCATTGTAAAGAAGCAAATGACAACTAGTACAATTGTTTTCAATTAATGATGATTACCACAATTAATTTATAGATCCTAGAATATTTATCTGTAAAGTTTAAAGTTTTGGTTATTCTCTTGAAAAGAAACTCTTATTTTGTAGCTAAAACTTGAATAGTTGATGTTAACATTTTAAAAATGGAAATTCTGGGGCACAATTATTATTCAAGTAGTTGTAGAACTACTTTTCGGCTTCTCTGTCTTTTTTTACTCATGTCGCTTTTCCCCATGGATCTTTTGAACAGAAGGATGGATGTATTGGCTCCTTGTTATTCTGCTTACAGAAAGAATTTTGTGACAATACTCTGGCATCTGGAAAGCATTGGCTTAGAGTTTATTTGAACACATTTTTCAAATTCAGGCAGAAAGGTGCTCTTTTGCTCTTTTTAACCATCAGGGAATTCATATTGCATTTATTATGCAATATAAACTGTCTAGAATAATTTGCCACACAGAGCAAAATCCTTTGATAGCAAAAAGAAACTACTTGGATTTGTTATCCACAAGGGTAGAAGATATTTGCCAATGAATGTCTATTCAAACATCTATACAAATACTTATATTTTCTAATGGTCAAGATGTTTAAAATGCTCCTGCATTCTGTGACACAGGTTCCACTGCTCATTTTGTCATCATATTAGTCTAGCATACCTCAAGAGTTCCATAATCAAACTTAATTTTCTACCATTGCATGCCACAAACACTTCTACTCTGTATCATTCTGAGCCACTCAGTGAGATGAGATCATAAATTAGTTGTAAATATATTTTCCTTTCCATGATTACAAATTGTACTAGAGAAAAACAAGTGCAGAGAAAGAAATACATACCTGAAAAATTAGGATAACAATTTTTTTGATTTTTACAGTAGAGAATTCAAAAAATAATCATGCATAGATTGTTGATACTGAAATGTATACTTTTTTGGTGCACGTAGAGTGAAAAAAACTGACTTAATTTCTGATCATTTTTTCATTCCAGTTTTTCTACATTTCTATATTTGCAATTAAGTACTCTTTTTTTTTTTTTTTTCTCCCTATTGTCTTTCTGTTCTGCCTGTTGTCTTTTCTAACATGCACACAATGACTAACACATTTTCCAGACAATTCCTATTGCTGTGTGATTTAGGACTTGGACAGTTGTTTTAAAAATATTAAAGGCTGAGTTGCTGTTATTTCCTTTCTTGCCATTCTGTCAGCTCCTCTTTTCCCAAATACATTAACAAGTTAACAGATGAACTCTTTATCAGATCTGTAGTGTAATAGATTTGTTCTCAATTTTGAAAGAAGGTCGGTGTCTCAGATTTTTTGAGGGGCAAAAATGTTTTATGTATACAAGACTGCTCAAAGAAAATACAATGTGAGTTGAACTTGTGTGCAGCATTGCTTTGCCATTTAGGTTGCTCGGGTCATGAAGTAAGGATAGAATGGATCTCTGCGATGTTAGCTGAGAACAGTTTTAAGTGAGATCAGAGCTAATAACACTTGAGGCTTCTTTAAAACCTCTGTCAAAATCTTTCCATCAGAATCTATTGCAGATATGCTGGAGTAATTCTGTAGTGATTTGATTAATGTTAATTCAAATATGACGTATTAATAGTATCACAGTAAAGCATAGTACATGGATGTCAGTCTTTATTCCAGTGATGCCAAACCTGGCTGGGAGATAAAGTGGAAGTTAGCAGTGGTCAGTCCTTAGTCTTAATTGCTAAGGGAGGGTCTTGTTCTTTTGAGAGGAATCAAAGTTGTTAGTATTTGGTGATGTCAGTTTCTTTGAAGCATTCAACTTTTAAAAGAAGCAGCATACTTTTAAAAGAGTATGGAGGCAGTTTTCATCCAAAAAAAGAAAAACAGTTGATAAAGTAGAATTGTATTGAGCATTATACAAGGTCCAATTAGAAGTAAATTTATTCTTTTCTTCTACAAATGAATTTCATCAACTCACCTTTTAAGTGGTCCTTCAAATCAAAAATAAAAAATAATCAGTGAGGCTCATGCACAGATGTTAAATTCACAGCTATGTCTGCTTTCATGAATATTCTTTGAATTTAGCAGTACTGATTTAAAGTTGCTAGTGCCTAATTCATAAAGCCTTGTTTGCTGAATTGTACAGGTTTTAGTCCTAATTTACTGACTTAAATTGCATTAAACATTTGATTCAGCAATAGACTTATAATTCACTGCTTGATTCACTAGTCTAAGATTTTCTCAAATGATGTTGTATAATACAGAATTAATTTAGATATTGGAATGCTTTTAGATACTCTGCACCTTTATACCAGTGTATTATTTCTTATGTATGATTTCAGTGGATTTGTCCATTGGCTTCCTGATGCATTTTGCTTATTTGTATTTCTGAAAGAGGTATATTCTTCCGTTTTTGCTATCTGCTTTGTGAAATTAACTTTTTTTTTCTTTTTTTTTTTTTTCCACCGGGAATTTTTGTTTAAGAAGACAATGGTGTGTTCTCATTGTATCTGTTTTGACAGCTTTTAGTTGTTGGTAGAGGAAGGGAGATTTGAGTAAAGCAGAACTTGTGCTGTACTACTATCTCTAACATCTTGAATGTTCGTTAAGTATTCAGCACATGAGCAATAAATAAGAGGTCTGACTTCTGAAATGTTTGTCATCTTCAACTTAGTGGCTTCAGAAAGAGCTGAGATGTGGCAGTGCTAACACTGATATTAATGTTTGACACAGTCACAAGCAACAGCAAAGAAATAGACATTGCTAATGAATGGGAATTTTACCATTTATATTAGCAGAAACATAGAAACCTAAATACCGAGCGAATTAATTTGACAATAATTTCATCCCCATACTCCCGACTGTGGTCATGTAGTTTCAGATAAGCTGGCCCTGATTCAGGGAGGTGGAGGAAAAAAAAACTGATATGCACAGAAGTCAGTGGGTTGGAAGTATACTACAACATCATAGAAATTTTTATTTTTGTGTGTATATGTAAATGTAGTTGTGATATTGACTTATTTATTAATTCATTTCCTTATGCTATGTTCCAAGTATATTCCTACCCTTTTGATCAATACCTGTGAACATCAATGACTAAACATAATGTTATGCAAACTTGTGCATTGTAAGCAGAAATATGATGCTAATAAGCTGTTGCATGTTGTTTTAAATAATTAAGAAAACCCTTATTTAAAAAAAAAACTGTAAATGAATACCTGCAGATATTGATGATTATATATGGTTTTGCATGCCAAAACTCATTGTTCAGTTGTGGGCATGAAATGTAACGACTGTATTACCTCTACTGAATATATTAGTAAGGTACAATTTACAAAGTTATTAACAGAGCTCTATATGTAAAATTTTTCCTTTTTACTTAAATTACTGTAGTAGAGGTAACAGAGCTGCTTATCTGTTACCCAAATTGGCTGTAGAAATTACGTTCCCATAACAGTCAGTTATAGTCAGTATTTATTTATGTATGTAATACAAAACAATTGGTCGTATATGTCTGTCTTTTTATTTAGAGAAAGAAAATATGCTTCTTGTAAAAACAACTTGTAAAAAAATGTAAATGTAAATAGAGTCTGATTTCTTTTATGCATTATTTTCATGTTTAGAGTTTGTACATACTGTTTAGGTAATAAACTATCCTACATTGAAGTCTTGCTACATTGTCTCGCCCATACAGATCTTAGACTTTTTTTCTTTTTTAACTTATTATGGAGATACACATTCACCTATTGCAAATCAGACTGCCATTGGTACATCTACATTTCATTGTACATAAAGTCACAATATTTTATCCTCCCTGTTTACTACTACATTTTGTTTTCCTTAGAAAATTAAAATTTAAGTATAATTTGAGATTTTTATGTTGAAAAGTAATTCTTGAAATAAAAAAAGAAAAAAAAAACAGACACAAGACATAATCAGACACTACAGTTTCTCTGTTTTTATGGACTAGCTCACAGTGAATTTTTCTTCAACCATTGTGATGTTGTCTTAGAATAATTAAAATGTTGCTTGATCTACGTCAGTGGCCTGAGCCTGCAAGTCAAGATTTTCATAATTTAAAATCATGGTGAAATCTATGCATGCTCCAAATTTTCTATTTAATACTACATTATCACTTGATTTAAATTTTATGTTTTTAATAGATGAAAATATCTGCCTTACTCCCACATTTAAGTGTTTCCACTTGTTACAGTGCTATCATTCTCAGTTGCAATGTTTTTGGTAAATCTTGGGATGTGTATCCCTGAATTACCTAACATTTAGGTTTTTTTAGCTTTAACATAATATCAAAAATTTCGTGGTACTGCTTTCTCATTAAAAGAAGTGTTACGGGTTTTTGTTGATTATTTTTCATTTTACACAAATATACATTGTTTTGAAAACTCCTTATAATTACATTTCTCTTTAGCTTGGAGTATTCCTATGACATCTGCCATTATGGCACAGTAAGCCTTCACAGGAGCTATATGATATATAACAGTACCTAAGTTGTGATCGGTAGATGAAGTGTCCTATATACTGTAATTCCAAATACCCACTTTTTTTTCCTTCCATAGCTTCACATAAAAATTCTCTTTGACACTTATTTAGAAGAGACTATGACTGCATGGTATCAATCATATTAAAGAAAGCAAATTTTGTAAATATTGGGCAGTAATGATCCTTTTAGTTTGGAATTCTGTCTCATATTTCAGTGCAACTTTGCTATTTTGCATTTAAAACCATAATGTGCATCATCATCCAGAAATCACATTTTTGGAAAAAGGTTATAAAAGGAAAGCTCTTTATGGTTCCAGAATAAATAAATAAATCCCCTATACTCCTGTTTCCTTATTACAGGTGTTGCATTGTCTTCATCTGGATATATGCCAGCCTCCTTGAGGAAGGCCTTGAGCCAAAACACTGGCTGCTAGCCTGCCAGTGACAATGCAGCACCTGTCAGGGTGAAAGAAAGCAGTAGGGAGAACGTTGAGAACGTGGCTTTGAAATACAGCCAGTGCAGACTTGAGTGGGATGTGGTTCAACAGAATCAAAAAGCTCTGTCCTCCTTTGGATTATTCATAATATCTTTTCTGCTTCTCCTGAAGGTGCTGGTTGGAGTGGAGATTTATTAGTAAACACGTTGCTGTAAGCATTTACTGAGAGTCCTGTACGGGTTATAAACTCTAAAGAATTTTATGAATACTCACTCTAGCTACTTCATCACCTGTGATGAATAATTCTTGTTATTTATTAATAAGCTTCATTCAGGAGATCTCTTTGCAGAAGATCAACTTCAGAATTATTAGATCGCCATTTTTTAAGACAGATGGGCAAACATATTGATCACAAATATCCCTTTATTTATGTGCAAAGGTATTTGTACCTCAAACAGAACTTGCTTTTCTTATTCACAAACTGTCCAAGTAAAATATTTGTAACAGGTTCAGATTTGTCAATGTTTAACTCCAGATTGGATGCTTAGTATGGTTAGTACTGATTAGCCAACACATTTTTCACACTATTATAGTTTTATTATTGCCTGATTTAAGTAGTTCAGATTGCATAACTATTACTAGATTTAGAGTGATGAGCTATAGTTTCCACCCTGAAATTTCTACCTTAGTGAGAGATGAAAGGGATGATCACCAATCATAAACTTATTTTTTTACTCCTTTGCAGAAGGCCAATTTTCAGCATTACCGGTTATCTACAAGCATTCAAAACAATCTTTTAAATTTTCTTTCTGAGATGTGCTACAACTTTTGCTTGAAATATTTATATTTCAGACTTTCAGAGAGCTCATCTGTACACCAATATCGATTAGGCTGTAACTCATAAGACAGAAATATAAAAGCAAATAGAAAGCAAAAAAGAAACCACAGCAAACCAACAGCAATAAACCAAAGGTTGTGGATTTGATGCTCGTAGAACCCTCTGGGACAATTTTGATTTTTGTTTGATGTTCATTGAATCATTCTGAAGACAATGAATTCTACATGCATTCTCCGCTTTGACTGAAATCCAGCTATTTTTTCTAATATCACAAAGGGTGTCATTTAATGACTAAAGGACTGAGGAGTGGCTGAGTTCCCAGGTGTACAAAGTAGCTTAAAAGTATAATGATGCTCCAGAGAATGACTCCTGTATTTTTCCACTTATCTGAGGATTGTATTCATTTCTCGCTTTTTTTTTGGAGGGGGCATTAAAAAGGTTACTGTTTATTGCTTTTGTTGTATGTCAATTTTGAGAACTTTTCATATATATTTATATTGGACATAGAGGGTTCACTGCTTCGTTGCTATGAAGACTGATATTTGTGATATCTTTTCAAATGATCATGTATTTAGAGATTATTTCAACTGACAAGTGTTCCTTGTCAACAACGTCAAGGAAAAAAAATACTATTTTTACGTATAAGATAAATCTATATCATTTAAATTCCTATCAACATAATATACTTCTGGAGAAACTATATTTTAGAAAACCTTAGTATTTATCTAAATAACAGACATGCAACCCACAGGAAGCGGTAGCAATCAAACAGAATCACATTCAACTGATAGGTATCATTCGTTTTCAGATTAGTAAATGCTGCTAAGATAATAAATTATTTTCACATTAACTAAATACATCACATAGTCTGGACACAAACTAATTCCAATTAATCTGGAAAATAGGAGATGTAGATGAATACCAGAGGCATAGAGAGAGAGAGAAGAAACAGCAAGAACTTCAGTGCTTGGATAATATCAAAAGGCACAAAGTTGACACAGCTGAGATTGTATTTTCTTCCCAGCCACTAATAGTGTACTCAATACTTTAATAAAAACATAAGATACCACATGTTCCTAATAACCATGGAGGCGATTTTGTACATTTTGTAAGTAACTTTATAAAATACATGGAACTAAATTTCATTGCTTACTTGAAAATGTATTATTTCTTTAATGTCATTGTCAGTGTCACTCACCGACCAACCTGAATGGAAAATGCAGTTGGGTAAACACTTGGTTTGGGATTATCTCACTTCCTGAAATTCAACCTTTGACTGAAAAAACTATTCCTGCTTTTAAAAACCATATATACAGTTGCTGGGAAGCAATTAAGAAAATCATGTAGACAATGTTTCCAGGTAGCTGTTCTCAGACTTTGTAGAGGCAATTTTTTCTCCTTTCTCAGCTAATCTCGAAATAATCCAAATAATTTATTACATGCTTTGTCATTCACAGAAGACAGGTTGCTCAGGGCTTTGCCCTTTCATGTTATGAATATTACGAAAGTTGGAGATCCCCTCTTGCTAATTACTCATGAAACAACCGTAAGGAAAATAGTGACAACTTAGCTTTCAAGGAAATAGTACGTGGAAAATCTCAAAGCATAAACAATTTTGTTTGAAAAGAAAATTAATAACATATATATTATTATGAGAAACAAGCATATAGTTGCTTTTATTCTCAGTGGATTTGAGATGAAGCCCTGGGAAATTTAAAGCATGCAGAAAATGAAACCAACAATTTCTCAATCCGTCTTTATGTTGTCAGACATTAGTTACTTCAGAACCTTGATAAACAATTTTCATTAACCAGATTTGTAGAGAATTCACACTGATTGTTTAGCTTGTGAATTGAATGAGTTAGGACTTAAATGGTAATTCACTATAATAACATAAAATAGTTATTGACAGTGGGTGTGGTCCATTTGTTTTGTGCGTTGGTATGCTGTGGGTTTCTGCCTTGAATCCTCTCTGTTCAGCTACTACTTCACTCCAAGCTCTGAGGGGAGTTCTAGGGGCTTTAGGATGACTGAACTGAGCCAACCAGACTGCTGTGCCTGTGGCAGAGCATGACTGGCACCTGACTGAGTCTGCTCGTGCCTCAGATATTGAAACCCTTGTGCCTGGGGAGGGCAGATGGAGAAGACACCACTGTCTGGATGTGTGAAGAAATAAAAGTGTGTTCAGTGCATATGTTTTGGAAAGGACCCTTGTCCCATCACAGACGTGTAGGGTGAAAAGGAGAGAAAGGATTCAGCATGTGGGTGCCTGCTGATCCTGAAAGAAAGGGCATGTAACTGGCTGCACAAGAGTGGTTTGAACAAAAGAAGGAGCAAATGGGGCAGGGAGAGCCATGTTAGTCATGGGGAGATGCCCTTGCTATTGAAGCAAAACAGTGCCAGGCACCTGTGCCCACAGCATGGGGGGAGAGGAGCACCTCACACATCCAGTATGTTGCCTTCTGAGGAGATTAGGCAAGGGTGGACCAGGTGCAAAGACAACTGGTGCAAAGAGCTTCATGCTGAAATACACCACAGACATACTTCTGTTGAGCTGTGGCTTGCAGAAGTCTCATAGAAATACTTTGGTTTGCTTTGTTAGACCAGATATCTTCAGATACAGAATAGAAACTGAGACCTCAGGAGTAGCATCACTGTAGCTGGGTTGCTCTCTGGGAATAACACTGTCCACTGTTCTGACAGTCTTCAGTGTTTTTTGCTGATACCAGCTTTGCAGGAAGCTCAGCTCCTCCATGATGAGGAGTGTCCAAAAAATGCTTTGAGTTTAGACTTGTGGTGAGGGCACACCCCTGGAATCGCCTAGTCTTTTCTCTTTCACCACTCTGTTGAACATAGGAACTACTGGACTTAAGGAAATTAACACTGAGCTGCCTTAAACAAGTCTTCCCTTGTGGATGGTTTTTACATCCATGAATTTGTGGTCTACTCCATCACAGCTGGTCATCTGATTATTACTAGTCTCAGAGGGATAGCTGTGTGAGCTTTTCACTGTCAAGCTGTTGCTGAAAGGAGAAGGACTGAATAAATGAAGGCTCTGCAAACTGGAAAAGATACATCCTAGCGCTGCACACAGAGAAGTTCAAACATTTCAACTGGATAGAGGAAAGGAGTCTTCATTGAGGAGAACAAGATTTACCATGTTTTTTGTATCAGTGACTACAAGTGAGTGAGCTCTGCTTGTGTACACTATGAGGGCACCTACAGTAGTGAGGTTCTAAGATACCAAAAGCAGGAGTTGCAAGGGGGTATCAGTCAAAAGATAAGAATACTCCTGCTAAAGTCAGGACTTAAGCCCAGTTGTAGGCTTATTGCACAACACAGCTGAAATCAAGAGCCTTACATGCTCAGCCCTTCTGAGAAGGCATTAGGTCTCAAGCAAAAGCTTTGTTATTGTCCTATAAAAATATCAGGCAATTTGTGTTCAAAAGGAGACAGACAAAGAATATACTTGCATACTTTGTGCTAATTCGTGTCCAGAGTTTGGGAAACTGTAGGCAAAGTATTTCTGCAAAATCATCAGCTTCAGGTTTGTCTGATGAATCAGTTAGCCTCAAACAAATGAAAGAGGTGCTGAGTTTAGAAATACAGAATATCCTGAAGCTTAGACTTCTGAAATCAATCAGTATTGTATCCTAAATATGAGTCTAAATGTACGAATTGCTGTATTCCAATTGAAAAAACCATTTCCAGACAATGTGAGACATATGTTACAATCATCTTAAATGTGGAAGTGCTGAAATCCTTAAAGATGAAATAAAATGTGTCAGTGTCATTAAATAGTTACTTCATTACAACTCAAAACCAAGAAAAATGGTCACTCTTTAAATGAACTCACACCCACAGGTAAGAAAATAAAACTTCCAGCACTTATGGCTTACCTCAGTGACGATGGCCATGCACACTGTAAGAACGCATTGCACAGTCAGTTTAACAGTGGTTCCTACTTTGTTTTTGGTCGTCGTCTTTGGTCTTCCTTCCACATGATCACTGGCAAAAATGCTTAAGCAAAAGGCATATAGTAAGATCTTATTTTATTAAATTCTACATTAATTTAATGGCATTATTGCCAAATTTAGGCAAAGTTTTTTCCACCTATTTTTCAGTCCCATTCCCAATGAACACAATTTAGTCAAGGGTTTTAGTGTCTGGAATCCTATTAATGCCAAGTTTGTCAAATGTGTGCACCCTTGCTTTATAGTTAAGGTAGACTTTGCGCTAAACAAGGCAACTTGCATGTCCCCAGGGCACTATCTCCAATCGCTCCATCTGGTTCTAAGGATCGTCTCTTGTAAACTCTCCTTACAATTCTCATTCACCTCTGCCCTTAAATCCATTTTAAATTTAATAGTAACCCAGCCAGATTTGAGATTAACAAGCCCAACCTATTCATCGTGTTTGACTTTGAAAACATCCTAGGGTACATGCAGCACTTACCCTTGGTTGTGATCTCTCTCATTCTTTCTATTTGACTGACAATCATTCTGATTTTATTTTTACATCTCAGATATACTTCTACTGTCTGAGCCATTCTCCTCTGTTTTTTAATGCCTTGTCCTTAACAGCCATAATTCTGACATGGGAAATCCATTCCTCTAAAAGACATTTCTACAAGCTTACTTGCTTCTTTAGCAATTTTCCCTTTGCTTGCCCTTGACCACTGCCACCCAACATTATCATTGAATATCCTAAATTTTACCTGAATGAGACAGTCATGCATCAGCATCGCTTATTTAGGAGGCAGTTCAGCTATTAGCTGCAGCATGTTTGTAAGACTCCACTGGCAACACCTCTGTTGTATTCAGTCAAATTAGCAATCCTTCTATTCTGCTAACTTTACAATATCTTCACCTTTTCTTTATCACTGACTATTTTATGTCAGAATGCTTGCCTGTTTGGGTGTGATATTCTTTTTAGGTTGGAATCTATCTTCTGTGTATATGTTTCAAAGAATAGCATAACTGTTACTTTTTATAGAGATAATCTGGCAATATTAATTTGCTTCTCTCTGTGTATGTTATGAGATGCTTTGTCCTTCACAGATTTTTGTGGCTTCTTTTATCCAGTGTTTATAATCTCATTCTTCCCTCTCAGTTGAGTCAATAAGTGAGCTATGAGATGTCCTCCATACAGCTAAAATTACAGCTGTGAGATGTCCTCCATACAGCTAAAATTACAGCTGATCATCTTTTTTATTTAGTTTTTTCAAATGAGGCTTTTTTTTCCCACCAAGGATCTATAAATGTTTATTATGATGTGCAATTATTATTATCATTATTTTTATTTCCTAACATCACTATTTGCACCATAAAATGTTTATACATATGGCTTTATTTAAGGAGATTTCCCTAAAATTTTCATATTTGCTATCTACTTTCTTGTTACAAAGAAAGGAAAAGATATGTTCTCACAACAGCTAGTCATCTTGCCACAGAGAGAGTGATTTGATGTTATAGTAGGTGTTCCATAAAATGTCTCAAAAGTATGATTTTGTCCATGGGAAAGTTCTCTGCATTCTGTATACGTTGATTCTTTCCACTGCAAAAATACACTATTCATGAAAATGTATTTCAGGAAGTATTTCAGGAATGCAGTCAGAGGTTTAGCTAAGGC
Source organism: Oreortyx pictus (assembly GCA_036925125.1). Lineage (NCBI taxonomy): Eukaryota > Metazoa > Chordata > Aves > Galliformes > Odontophoridae > Oreortyx > Oreortyx pictus. The sequence goes on along the minus strand of JAUPFR010000001.1, from coordinate 66,029,109 downwards.
AAAAGCTTATTACTAAAGACATTTATCTTCTCTTTAACCACTTATCCCTAAGGATAGATGAGTCTGTATTCTTTTATTCTACAGTTTTTTTAATTGTGGTTGGTGAAATTGTTCCTGGGATTACCAAACTTGTACATGCTTGAAAAATCAGAGGCCTTTACAGAAACAAAAAAGATGTGGTTTTGTGTTATTTTATTTCATTTTAATTTGCATCCTGCTTTCTTGCCAGGTAGAACTTATTTTTTTGTGCCTTTTTTTCTAGAAAAGTTAATATTTTTTGAGGGTGTCAATGGTATAGTGGAGAGAGTGTGGAAGGGAAGAATGTAAAATTCTCATGAAGTTAAGAATTTAAAGGATTAGGTTGCATGAAAAGCACCAAGTAACACCACTTTTGTGAGAAGATTATAAGATTTACCAATGACAGTGTTGATAAGAGTGACAACGAGACCCATCTGCTGACAAGATTTCACATTCTGGGAGGTATGTGGCCTCCAAGGAACGCAAATGCTGGGTGTTACTGAAATGTTGCCAAGGCTCCTCCAGCCCACTGAATGCTACTCTGTGCTCATGTTCCATGTGGGTGTTAATAATGCTACTGGGAATGAGTTTACACAGATTAAAAGCTACTGTAAGTCTCTGTGAATGCGGGGGTGAAAGGGTCAGGAGCTCAGGTGGCTTTTTTTCAGTTCTGCTGATCAAAGGTCAAGGCTCAGGGACAGATGTGACATGGAGATAAATACATGAGCAAGCAGATGGTGCTGCCAGCAGAATGTCAGCTGCCTTGACCATGGGATAGTGTTCCATAAACCTCACGACATCTCTCACCAATGTACTAATTTATTGAGACAGTTTAACAAAAAACAAAACTAAACAAAACTAAACAAAAAACCCCACAAAACTTTCAGATCAATACGAACCGTTCTGGTCTTAACAAATGTCTAAATATTGGCAAGAATAGAGGCCATAGGGTCAGAGTAGATGCAAAACAGAATAATGAGTTGGTCCATCAAACATCTTAGATTGTGTAGGAAGTAAATATGAGGAAGTGAACGGTCAACATTTTTGGTTCAGTTGTCATTTGCTTGATTAAAATCTGTCAGATGATTCACGTCACAACATTAATATTGAACAATATAGCTTGATTAGAAAAGGCAAGCAGGAGGCAAATAAAATAAGCAAGAAAAGATTCTTATTTGTGAGGGGTGCTTACATCTAATCAGAGATCTAAATTATGGAAAAGAATAAAGTTTCCATACATTTTCAGAGCCCTGTTCATACTGATCAGAATTAAAGAAGATGATCACTATCATAATCTTGGCTATGGAAGTGAAAATCAGAATAATCCAAGCCAGACTTCATGGTAATACTGTAATTACTTGGTCATCACTAGTTGCTTCTCAGACTCAATCTGGGAAAAGAATACAGAATAGTGAGGTAGGCACTCACCCAACAGAACAGATTTCTACAGAGAAGACATCTACATCTATGCTGGCTACTCTCTAGTTATTTGAAACACAGGATGCTATAGTCTGGTTAACTGAATTAAAATGATCTATGTTATTTGTTTTACATTTTAATATAGAGAATTTCAAACTAAAAGCTCAGATGCTTACATGGAGGTACTTAATGTATAATAATAGGAAATCCATCCAGACAATCTAGGAAGTTTTTGGAATGTGCTAATTTTACCATGTATACATTTAGAATGCAAAATTCTGCAGGATGGGCTAAAGGAGTCAGAATCTGGAGACTGTTAGAGAAAAAATTCCAAATTTACTCACAACAGGACTAACTTAAAACAGTCTAATCGATACCATATACCAGAAAGTGTATTCTCTGTATGCAAAGCAGTAAAAATAGATGCAGAAATAAAATAAAGAAGCATAAGTACAATGGAAGTATATCTAGCAAAGGATGGAAAAAATCATCAAACCGTCCTGTTATAACTTAGAAGTTTCTCCTAGGAGATAAGTAGTGATCAAAATGAATTTGCAAAGACCAAACTATGTACAAATAATTTCATTATTTATTACAGTAACAAATCTTCACACATTTTCCCATAACTTGATTTTAGCAAGGATTTGACTTTGTGTCCTACTCTTAGAATTAAATTAGAAAAATATTCAGATGATAATATTAAAATATATGCAGACTTTGCTGCAAAAAAAGCATTTAAAGAGTAACTAACAATGGTTCTAGCCAAAGCTGAATAATTTATTTACTAATGTACCTCGGGAATTCAATTTTCTGTCCAGTATTATGTACTGTTATCATGAACATTTTTGACAATGAAAAAAGGAGTATTGTCATCAAATTTGCTGACTTGATTAAGAAAATTCATCTCAACAAATAGAATTTGAATCATCTCAAATCAATACCTATTATAAAAGGTGGGCTATGTTAAGAATAAGCAGAGAGTACTTTGCTAGAGCAAGAATAATCTTCTGGACAGTACAGGCTGGGGAAAAATTAGCTAAGTAGTCATCTAAGAGTCTTGAACTCACGGTCTTATGAACCAAAAGTATTGTATTGTATTGTTTCAGAAGAAAAGAGAGCAAAATAAGAGCTTCTTGGACAAGAATGTGGCATTCAACATTAAAATATTTTTCTTTCTACTTGTAACTAGCACTGTTTCTGTGGGAATATTATTTGAAGTATTAGCTTCACTTTAAGAAATACTGTGGAAAACTTAAAAAGCAATGAAGATGATTAGAGTTCAGAAAATATGGGCTATGATAAAAGAATAAATAATTTCTTGAGTATAGTAGTTTACAGAAAAGAAAGAGCAAAAACTTTTATTCACTTTCAACTATATACAAATGTTCTGCAGTGAGAAACAAGATGATGAATTGACTCAAATTTTAGCATTTGAAGGCTGCTGTGTAGTAGTGAGGACAATGAAGCAGTGGAAAACCATGCCTGAAGAAATTTTCCAGTGTTTAAGAGACACTGAAATAAACTTCTGTCCTAACCACAATTCATTTTGCCTTCAAACACATAGATATTTAAAGGTCTGTCTCCTGAGTGATCCTATGTGAGAATCAGTCTCCTACTTTATTCCTAAAGGAGAAAACCCCATCTTTTTGAGAGCTGGATATCTGGGTAAATGCAGAACAGGCTGAGTGGACAGTAAGAAAATCTTTAATCAAAGGAAGTATGTTGCTGCTGGTTATAGAGGCAGAAGACCTAGACCCCCAAAAAGGCTTTCTGTTCTTCCAGTTGAAGAGATCATGAAGAAGTGGTGAAGTAGTGGGGAAGAACAGGGTTGCAGACAGTCTTCTGTCTTAGGTGTCCTGTAATGCCATCATGCACTACATTTGAAAAAAAATAATTGCTTGTAGACTGAGTTTTTCAGGGGTTTCTTAGTTTGGGATGCTTTGACTTATCTGATAGAGCCTTTGAAAACTAAGAAGTTACTTTGTTTAATTTTCTTTTAAAAGTTTAAAGTTTATGGTTAGTTGTGATCTTGTTTTATTACTGTATCTTATAAAAGTACTGTTCTGTAATGCCTTATAAGTTTTTAAAACATATAAAACAAAAAAAAAATACATAAAAAAAATAGGTTATCAAAGTTATCTTTTTGTGAAAAGGAAATTCAGTTTTTTAGCTTTCTATAGTGCTATAGACTAAAAATTATGTGTTCCTCTGATGGATAAATGATTCTCAGTAGAGAATAAGATCCGTAACATCTGCAGTAATTACAGAAGTATTAGCTGATGAAATGCATTCACAGATAAAGGCAAATTCTTCAAGAAACTCCTACTGTAAAGTTATAATTTGATTTTAGCTTACTTGGACTAACTACAGTATGTATTACAGTACAGGACTAAGGAAATTATTAGTCATTGAACTGCAGAATGATTGAGGTTGGAAGGGACCTCTGGATCTCATTCAGTCCAACCACCTGCTGAAGTAGGACCATCTACAGCAGTTTGACCAGGCACCTTTTGGAGAACTCCAATGGTGGAGAATAATCTCTTTAGCAACCTACACTAGGGCTCAGTCACCTGCACAGTGAAAAAGACTTTCCTGATGTTTATTGAGAACCTCATGTGTTTGTGTCCTATTGCTTCTTGTCCTGTCACTGGTCACCACTGAAAAGAGCCTGAATCCACTTTCTTTTCACCCTCTCCACATATATTTATAGTCATTTACGAGATGCTAACAGCCTTTCCTTATAGGAGAGTCTCTTAATCATTTCTGTGTACCTCTTATACTCTTTCCAGTATGTACATGTCTTTCTTGTACTGGAGAGTCTAGAACTGGACACTCCAATACTCTCACCAGTGTTGAGTAGAGGAGAAGGATCATATTCCATAACCTGATGGAAATGCTGCCAAACATTCCACTTTCTTTGTAGGCACGTTGATGACTTATGTTACACTTGGTGTCCAACATGACCTTTGGAAAAAGGACCAACATGGTCCTTTTCTGTCATGGTGCTTTCCATCTGGGCAGTCTCCAACATGTCTGAAGCTGTTATTCCTCAGGTGCAGAACTTTATATTTTCCTTTGCTGAACTTCACAAGGTTGCTCTCAGCCCTCTTTCCAGACTGGCCAAGTCCATCAGAATAGCAGTACAACCCTTCTGAATATCAGCCTTGCTTCCTGGTTTTGAGTAATCAACAAACTTGCTGAGAGTACACCGTCTAGTTATCCATTTGCATGTGTTTTCATTCTACATGAAACTTATGTCCTGCTCTGTATATATTGTTACACTGCTTTGGAAAATATGTGAAATATTATACAATCCAGATAATATTGTACTGCTAATACCAGAATACTTCTAATTTCTCTTAGAAAGAGTCTTTTTCTATAAGAAACCTGCCGTTAAAACTGAATAGGTCTATCCTATTACTTACAAAAAATTTTTTCTTAGCTTCACTGAATATAGAACACTTGTCTAAAAACTGCTCACAGTGTGAAATAGAAATCTAAAGAAGAAATCGCCATGAGTATTGTGGCTTCTTTTAATTGATTTTGGTCTATATTTCTACAAACTAGCATTCCACATGTACAGTACTTCTACAATACAAGCTTGTTTGGAATTTTTTGTAAGTTTCAAAGATCGATTTTGTACATGTAAACACAATGTCTAGGCATATTTCTTACAATCCTATTAATAAACAAATAAATTCTAATTAAAAAATCACTAGATGACAGTAAATTAACACTGAACCAAAGACCGGAATCAACAGATCAATGACAGATACCTTTATCATTTACAAAAATATAATTGTAAGGAGACTTGTTAGTGGTCATTTGAAAAGGAAGCATAAATCCATGATTTTTTTCTATATTTTTACAGTATAGGATTAGGGATTTCTTGTTTCAGAATATAAATCTATTGTGGAGAAAAATAAAAATGTTAGGAAACCAGTAACATGGATCAATAAACTGTTACTTCAATCATATTTAGTCATATCAATTACAGCATGTCTAAATTGATTGATTTTTTGGCTGCTGCTGGCATCCAGTGTCTGAGGATAATATCTGGTCCTTCCTCCTTCTACTGACTTGAATTAAGGAAGGCAACCTAGACAAATGGACTATAGAGATATTTCCAGTCTCTCATGGGGAGGACAGGGCACATAAAACACTACAAGTTACCCTTTATACAGCCTCAGTGCAACTCTATTTCTGAAAAAAATCTCAAATTCAAATGAAAACATGAATAGTAAATGTAGCGTCTTTCCTGTCAATTTAACAGGATTAGACAACCTACTGCAGCAGAATATTCCACTAAGCCAAGAGGAACTTAGAAAGGTTTTCAGTTCATAAGATTAAACACATGCAAGTGGTGTAAGTATGCTTGTACTTGGAATCATTGGCAAAATTGCCAGCATACTTTTGTGGAAGTAGGAAATCATTTAATGACACTTCTGCCTTTCTTACAACTCTGAGTTATACCATACTGATGCAGGAATGTCACAAAAACTGTTCAGTCTATTCCCACTCTTTCTGAGATGCACTTATGGGTGGAACATGAAAGCTGCCAGGGATATTTTAAAACCTGTTTGGCCCTTTGGAGTGTAATATTACCATTGCAGAAGGTCGTACAGTAACATTTGTTTTAGATGGGGAAAAAAAAATCCTAAAAGTACTAATTAAATAAATAAATACTTGAAAAAAAAAATAGACTTAATTCATTTTAATATTTTTTAATAGACAAATACAGTAAGAATGAATGTTGGCCAATAGACTAAACTTGCATAGAAACTCAAATATTCCAAAAAGATGTGCGTGTGTATGTATCTGAAATTATTCACCATCCAAAAATATCATCACTTCGGTAAAGGTCAGTACTGACTGTAGGTTTCCTCCATTGCTAAATAATTCTCCATGCTTCATCACTTTGGACAGTTCACTTATGGCAGCTCTGCACATGACATTTGGCTTGATAGTGTTTAGTGTGAATGGAAAGGATTGATCAAGTGTCTGTGCATTGGTTTATCTTTTGGGTTATATCCACATAAGAAGATATAATCAAAAGAGCTTGAGTACTGACATGGTCCAATACATTCTTATTGCAGATATCCAATAGAAATGCTGCTAGGCACCTCTCCTGTCAGAGGAGGATGTTAATCTCTTATCAGGACCAAGAAACATGAATCTAGTCTGAAATCAGAGTCACAATTCATATTATAATTTTTGTTAAATCACTGAAATCTTCTCTTTCCTGATTTTTTTTACTAGTGAAATATAGATATCAGCAATTTTTCTTTATTACATAAGTAATAAATTCCTCTGGATAGTAATTTTATCTATAATTAACATCGTATAATGCACAGATAAGTATTAGTTGTTTCTTTGGTAGAAAGTAAAAGACAGGGAATCCCAAAAGAAAAACACTTTTGGTCCATACTCAAGAATTTCTTTGTTGAATATTTAATCCACATTTACTTAGTTTAATAAAAGGCTGCTGCCAGGCCAATTTACAAGATAAATTATTCACTTCTGATCTTCTCTCCTGTCTGTTGCTTACCTTCCAACTTCCCTTCACCAGTATTGTTATTAAGAACACTGTACAAGTGTCCTGCAAATGCTGCTGTCCCATTGCTTGCTTCCAGGAGGAGAAAAAAAGAAGATGAACTGACAAAGGTGCAAATGCATGAAATAAATATATAGTGCCAGCATGCTTCCTCTCAACTGGTGACAGCTAGAATATAAATACAGGGAGAGATGTCTGAGTATGTTGGACAGTCTAGATTTTTGTGACAGAACTGTGCTTGAAGCAAGAAGGGAAAAATGTCGGGCCACTGTTTATTCAGATTTTTTAATTGACATATGGCTACTCTGAAGAATTTTTATCTCAATTCTAAATTAATTTTCAAATACTGCCATACGTACATGCAACACTGTTCACGTCGTGTAGCAATATTCTTAAATAGATAAACTCTTTTGAGTGAAGCAATTCACTGAAAAGTACTTCAGTGTCATGTGACTATGAGCTCCTTGAGATGGACTTCAAAGGCAAAAGGCTAGGTTCTCAGTTACTATTAATCAACATAGATATTTTGACTTTAAGGTGATACCAGTTAATGTGTATTTTTGCAAGACTCCCTTACTTCATTGCTCAATACTGGCTTTAATAATCGTTTATTTAAACTCTACTGGTTTAAGTTACCTAGTCAAATCATGAACAGGGAGGCAGATCTTTCCTGCTTATGTGATAGTTTTCTTGGTGAAGGTCTTGAGGCAGAAATTAATTTTATTGTAAGCTTGTTTTCTTACAGGAACTAGCACTCACAAATCCCTTGAAGGATTTCAGCGTTATGCCACAGTTATGTAATTTCAGTCTTACTTGGACTGTTCTGTAACTGGCTCTGGATTGTTGTATTACACTGCCTTAACAGGGTAAGCATTCTTAATCCATCTAATGTTTTTCACTTTCCATTCTGAAGGAATTGGCATACCATGACATTCCTCAAAACTCAAACTTTTTCACAGTGAGCAATTTATCTGAATATATATTTGAAGTCCTTCTTAAGATTGAAATCAACATAATGAGAAGAAACGTGTAGGAGTTTAATAAAGATTCATTAAACAAGAACATTTGACTACCTCATGTTCTTTCATGTCACTTCTTTCAGTTCCCAGAGTAGCTCAGCTTCATGAGCACAGCACACAGAGAACTTACAAGGTCAAAGAACTGTGAAAACTACTGACAAATGCCTAGAAGAAAAATAACTCGGGATTTCAACATTTTTATTTGTAGTCAATGTAAACAGTGTGTAAAAGAACTCTTGTGTATATTTTTGAGGATGTCTGAACTATTTCAACATTGCTATGAACCCATTCTACGCTGGGAGAGACCTAAGTAAGTAACATCTAAATTTTTGTATTGAAAAGGAAGGAATATACTAAACTTTTAGCAATGGATCAAACAGAGAAAAAAGAAACCTCACAATATTGTGCTTGAAAAATTTTGTTTATTTACAATATACATACTGTTAAAGAGTTAGGGCATCAAGTTCAGATTTTTCATATAGATGCTGAATACACCTAATATTTTAGGATGCCAGGGTATAGGTAGTAGTACCAGAAAAAATACACCCAATGTTTTAGATGCCATATATTTTAAGACAAAGAATGCATGTACCAAACATACTGTAGAATTTCTATTTATGAAATTATTATTAACAAGATTTGTATTTTTATACATATAATAGAACTCTCTTTCCAAAGAGAATTAATTTCTGGCATGAGTATTACTGATATAAATTCAAAGGCAATTGGATGAAATGTGTTTGGGTTCTAAGCAATATTATTTCAGAGTTCTGTGTACATAATCATGACTAAAATCTGCTATGATTATCATGTTATATTCACTTGTTTAATTGATTTGGAGGATGTACATCTAATCTTAGCATTATACATTTATTACAAACTGCTATAGGTAACTTCTGATTTGGATTATGCGGCTGATAATAAGAAAGCCTAGTTCAAAGCTAAGTAAGAAGCTGTGAAAGCATATTACTGTAGTTGATCCTACGCACATTTCTCTCTCAGTTAATAATTGTATACTCAAAAGTTGCTTAGCACCTAAAAAATACCTGATTCTACATTTCTACACACACGACACTAAATTACATGTGGGCAAGAATGCCAGGAGTCCTTCATGGTTCAACAAGGTACTTCTGGACTTACTTCAGCGCAAAAAAAAAGGTCTGTAGGGAGTGGAAGCAGGAACAGATTACCTGGAAGGATTACAAAGTTTTCCAAGCAGTCAAAGATCTGGTTAAGAAAGCTAAAACCCAGATGGAATTAGATCTAACCAGGGACATAAAGGGGAATGAGAAGAAATTCTACGGGTATATCAGTCACATAAGGAAGGCCAGGGAAGATGTGGACCCTATCTAGAATGAAACAGGACATCTAATTATTAGGGATACGGAGGAATGACTTTTTTGCCTTTTCTGGTAAAAGCTCTATTTGCACAACCCAAATTGCATGGAAGCAAAGGTAAGAAGTTGGAAAAGGAAGATCTGCCCACAGTAAGTGAAGATCAATCTTGAGAACGTCTAAAGAAGTCAAAGGCGCATCAGGCCATGGGAACAAATGAGATCCATCCACGGCTTCTGAGAGTAATGGCAGATCAAGCTGTCAATACGTTATCCATCATATTTGAAAGGTCATGGCAGTCTGGTAAAGTTCCCACTGACAGGAAAATGGGTAACATAGCTTCCATTTTAAAGAAGGGAAAAAAAGAAGATAGGAAGAAATTCTTTACTTTGCCAGTGAGTTTGTGGATGGATACACAGTGGAGGTACTCAAAGCCAGTGTGAATGGGGTTTCAAGCAACCTGGTCTAGAGGGAAGTGTCCCTGCCTAAAGCAGGGGAGTTGAAACTAGATGATCTTAAAGTTCCTTTCCAACCCAAAACATTCTGTAATTCTGTGATTCTACAATTCCTACCCCACGAAATGGAGAATGGGAGGAAGCAATCATTTCAGGTAATCATTCCTTTTTCTTTGGTAGTGTATTAACTTATGTATTAGTGTATTAACTCATGAACAATACAACAAAGACAACTTTCTGTCTGCAAGCCATCTGAACAAAAACAGGTTTGTATGTGAGATGTAAATATGCAGTGAGCAGGTGACAAAAGCAAACACATGGCAACACTTGCAAAAAGGGGCTGCGAAAGGCAAGACATAGAGAGATGGCACTGTTTTAGGTGCAAATATTTTGACATGAATGGGCTATGCTCAAGGAGTGAGCCAGGAAAATGCTGAACAACAAAATTAGAAGCAAAAGAATGTATTAAGTTCCAGTGGTGAGGACTTAGAGGTAGTAATTCTAAAACAACTTACTGAAAGGAGAAGGTAAAATGAATAGCAACACGTCTTTCATATTATCGGAAAGGACATAGTTTAATGTGTTTGATTTATACATAAGTCTTCTCCCATACTTAACAAATACCATATGAAGTTTTAAAACTAATTTCAAGGTTAGGTGAGAGAAAAAATAAACATTTTTGTTGCCCTGGCCTGAAGGTAGATGGTCTAATGCATGAGGAGATAAGTCAATATTGTTGTCTTATTGCGAAAATGCAAAGTGTGTCCAAATAACAGATTGTTTGTTCTGCTATCTTCAAGGAAATTGAAACCTTTGTCTAAAACAGTAGAAAGGAAAAAAGAAAATAGTGACTTCAAAAAGTGAAAAGCCTGCTTTCCACTTAACACCAAATATTCAAAAAGATGTGCAAAAAAAGAAAATGGAAGTCCAACAAAAAGCTCCACCTATTACAGGTCTCACATTGCTGAGAAAGTAGTATGATGCTATCATGAAATGAGAACAGCACGTGCGTAACTGCAATCATATCTTATTTGTAGCAAACAAAGAGTGATGAAAGATGGGAGCTGAAGACCACCAAAAGCAGGGATGAGGAAGAGGGGGATTCAAATTGTAGTGACTAAATAGGATTTCGAAAAAGAGGAAGTTAAGAGATAGGTAATAGGAAGCAAGAAGTGGCAAAAAAAAAAAAAGAAGCATAAACCAGAAACACAAACAAGAAAGGCAGATAATTTAATCCCTGCTGCAGAAAAACTCTTCTTTTGAAACCATTGCTTATTAAACTGATCAGAAAATTCTCTCTCCTAAAAATAATCAAATTACTGCATCAGTATTTACACATGCATACGTGAAGCAAATGCACAACTTTGACATTTGCAGCTCTTGTGTTGCCACCTCTATTTTTTAGGCAGACAGGATCTGTTTTTTTTCCATCTAGCCACCTACTGAAAAAGCAGAACCTTAGTGGCATTTCAACACTGCCTTCACCGGAATGTAGAGAAAATATTGAGAGGCTCCTAAAGAGAACTTTACTTCTTAGTTCAGCTATATATGGCATAGCATTGCCTTTCTGTGTGTGTGAATTCATTCAGAAGCTCTGCAAACCTGAGAAACCAAAGATCACCCAGAATACATTTAAGACCTCCCAAGAATTTCCAGAAAAACTGTCATTTACCCAAAACATTAACTTCATTCCTTAAATGCAACCCTTAATTCCCCAGTATATGTTTACATTATCCTGCTGAGTTGCTGCTTCTTTCTTGTTGTAACTTTCTGTGGTAGGCAGTGATACTGAGAGCTTGGTCTCATGTGGCCTAGGTTTTTACTCATCACAAAAGAGAAAATATTCCTTTTTGCCCCAAGCAGAGAGTTTTTATTTTTCAAGAGTTCTTCACTTGTGAAATAGAATAATCTTTAGTGCAGGCAAACAGGGCCATGGAATTTGAGAAATCCCAGTGATAATTTAATGCTTATGGAAAATCCAAATAATTTTGTTGTCTTGAATGTTTCCATTACAGTTGGAGTGAAAACATCTGGCTGAATGTCTACACTTTGCAGGGATATAATTAATTAAGATGGTTAAATTGATTGATTCATTCTATCTTGCACACATGCACCGATCTTTGTGAATATCTGGTGCGGAGAACTTCTGCAACTGTGAGCATGTGTCAGGTACCTTATAGTTCACTTGCAGATTATGCCATTGGCATTAGCACTAGTATCAATTACACATTAGTTTTACAGGCATTTCAGGATGTCCGCATGCAGATCCCAGCTGAAGGGGCTGCTACCCATACAAGTACTACACATCAACTCTATTGACATGTGGAATTAGAAGTTTCCTAAGCTCTGCTAGGCTATTTTTTACCAATTTCTTCAGAAAATTCAGTTTCAGACTGCATGACTCTCCATAGCTGAAACCAAAATGATCTGGAACTCCAAATGCAAAGATACTGTTCAAGACGGTCTTTGTGAGTATTCTCTTTCTCTTTACTTCTGGGTTTCTAACTCCCCTAAAATAACAGTAGTTTGGTATGGTAAGGATATTTTCTAACTGGTGAATGAGAATAGGAATGGTAAATGAGAAAGCACACATTTCTAGAGAGTTTGATACTTTCTAAAAGCATGATGATGGAAATGAAGGTTATTCTTCATCCTGAAGGTTCTACTAACTGCATACATACACTTTATTTTCACTGCTTTTCTGCCTTACTCCCTTAGTTCCTCACCTCCAAACTTCATAAAGAGAAATACTTTTCTTTACGTAGTCCTTTCATACAGATAGTCAAGAAAGAGACAGAGAAACTGACAGTCTGTTTCTGTTACTGAGGGCAGTATGGGTCACTGCAGACACATGATGTTCAAGAATAAAAGTTTCATAGATTTATACAAATTCACTCTAATCTACAGCCATGGAACAATGAAAAGATCTTTTGTATCACTTTGTTTTTCATTCAGTTTTTCTCTTTCTTCCATAACCCCTTCACTCACTTCAGAACAATTTGGAGAATCACTACCATTAACATAGCTGAGCATCTAAGTGAAATATCTTTTGTAAGTGAGAGCATAGCTCTTCTTTACAAGAGAGAAATCAGTTTGGTTTTTTTTTTTTTAATATAGTAGAATGAAGACCACATGCTTCTTCAATGTCATTTTCTAAGATAATTCTACGAGTGATGTAAAAAATTCTTACTTTTGCTGAAGTGATTCTGTTATTTACAACATAAAGTAAGCCTAAAGCAACACATTCTTTGCAATTAATGAAAACATGAACAGAACAAGCCTGGAGATAAACATAATTGCCTCTGGCTTTGAATGCAAGATTTTGCATCTGCCAAGCTCATCTCCACAGTTCTTAATGACAAAACAAAATTAGTGCTTTGATGTAAATACTTTGAATTACTAATATCTAAAGTAAGTTTCCAGGCACTCGTGACTACATGCCAACCTCTTCTAAAAAAATAAAACAAATATATACATATTTCTAAGCATTCATACTCCATGATTTTGATAAGCAAAAGCTTGTCTTAAGAATTTGATTAAATAGATGTGTTGCTCACAGCTAATAGGATGCTTGTTATTGCTTGGGAAATTCACTGCAAAAGTGAGAAAAAGAACCTTCCAGTTGAAAATGTGCTGTTAAATGCCTACTCATGAGAGTACGAGAAAGAACTTTGTTACTGTGAAGGTGACAGAGCACTGGAACAAGATAAAAGAGAAGTTGTGGAAACTCCTTCTCTAGAAGGAGTTCATTTAGTCCTCTACTATTAGTACTGGTTATAATCAATTGGGAGACTATTAAAGTTTCCTAGTACCATTAAAACCTAGTAAAGTAGGTCCAAGTAGAGGGTTAGGATTTAATCCTGTGAATTACACTGTGAAGTGATAAAATATTTTAATCTAAAGATAAGGTCTTAACTTTGTTCTAAATTTTTAACCTACATATGTAGGGGAAAAAAAAGTTAATTTTCTGAGTGAGTTCAGTGAAAATTTTACCACACAAAGTATAGATGGACAAAAAAAAAGTGCACGCAGACTTAAATATTGGATGAGGGATTTGCCAGGGTTCTTACGGAGAATTAAGTTGACATCTGAACAGGAAGCTAAACCTTTCTTGTGTTCACAAGGCACATCCTGCACTATACCAATCACATTGCCAAATACGATTTCTTCAAAAGTAAAACATTAAGGAGCTTTGAAAAGGCCACCAAGTGTCTTTTAGCTCCAGGATCTCTCGGTGCAGTGTAGAAACAAATGAAAAAAAAAATATGGCTGATGCTTCAGTTACCTTCTGAGGAAAGAATTTGTAGTAGAAGAAAGAAATATCTAACTTTAAAGTAAAGAATTAATGCAATGGAAAAGTGTACCAAAAACAAACAAAGAAATTAATAAAATCAGAGAAGTTACTTACATCTTATTATGCAATCTGTGTGATATAATCAGCACCAATTAGTGTGACATAAATACAATTTAAAAATATTACTGCACATTTCTATTTCTATTTCTGCATATTGGTATCAAAAGAGGGGGCACTGGCAGTGAAGAGATTCTCTAGTGCTTCACTGCAAGTCATGTATTCAAACAGCAGCGTACTAATATACTAACATTAATCATCAAATATATTGCTGCACTGTACTTTGTAATTACTAAGGTTGTATACCTTGAACATTTGTGTTTCCATAGAAAACTAAACAATACTAAACGAGCACACCTGCAGGGTGGGTGTTAGGGTTTTTTTGTTTGTGTTTTTATTTTTTTCTTCAATTTAGCATAGAGAAATCAAATCTGAAAGAATAAGTAGAATCATTTTGATCTGTATATCTTCTCAAATGCCTACCTCTTCCTAGCATTTTTTTTTCCCTATATATTTATTAATCCAAAGAATCGACGTGTATTGCCTTGGAATACTTCTGGAAGATATGTGCTTATCACAATATCGAACAATTAAACAAAAGGTTTAATGAATTCAAGGTATTAGAAGCAGCTTTTTTTGCTTTTTGCTGAAATGAGAGGAATACCTTTCTCAAATTGTCTCTTTCTAATCAGTTAACAGATCTTTGATCGGAAGGATGCTTTGGTCCCTCAGTATTTACTGTGCAATGATCTATAGTATCTTCTGCCCTGCTTTACATCTGAAATGGAAACTCTTCCCCCCCGGCCCCCCTTTTCCTTTTATTTTTGACTGGAATAATTGCAAAGATGAAAGCATTATCATTCCTTCATCTCCTTTCCACACTGCATATCAGGTTAGCTCACAAGAGCCATTTGGGGATAATTCACATTTACTTCTCATCTAGAAGTAGGTAAAGTGACATAAAATCTCAGGATGACTTGAGACTATGTCTTGTGTTTTATTCTAAGATATGTTTAAAATGTGTGTTAGATCTTTATTGTACGTTTGTAAAGCAGTAAACTTTATTAATGCTACGCACGTCATTTGCTACAGTTGAGAAAGCTCTAACTACCAACTGTATTAATGTTCACAAACGCTATTAGCCTTGATGCCATCAACACTGTAATGAAAGCAGAAAATGTTGTTTCTGACATCTTTGAAACTCTCAAATGCAGCTGAGACTTGTGTTGGCAGTACTCTTAAAGCATTGTTAAGATTGTGTCCTGTATATATTTTATAATAAACCAAATAGATGGAAAACTTGTTACCATAAGTCAGGTCTTAGTAAGTTAATGGGAGTGGAATAGAAATGTTACTACCAGTATAGACATTTACTTTAGATTTTTTTTTTAATTATAACCTTGAGATTTACATACTAAAATTAATACAGAGGTGAATGGCATATTACTCTGCAATATTATAAAAAAGGGATTATTTTTGAGAACTATCACAACAAAGCAGTGCAGTACAGAGAACGCAAAAATTAGCAGGGATTAAATATTGATAAACTCAGTGTTTGTGTACAGAAGTGGACATAGAGAAATATGTTTTTGTGACGTGCTTCCAACAGAAAAAGGAAAATCTTTTAAACAGAACTTGCTACAGCTTTCTAAATTAATTCTGAGGTATAAAAGTACATGCAAGTGCTGATTCTGTCTCAGTTAAAATATGAGCATCTAGTTGAATGATAAATACCAGTATTTGGGATTATGATGACTAAGAAAATGCTTTCAGTCTTTCATTTTGGCATGAAGTTCATGCTTTCTGTCACTAAAGCCAATGCTGGAAGCAAATGGAAGAAAAGACTATGCCTCTAAAGATACAGATCTTATATTGACATATGTACTACTTTCATTTTAAATGAATAACAAAAATACGAACAGAATACTCATATACTTTAATGAAAATTCCCATTGAAGGTAATATGTAATATGTGATATGTAAATATGTAGTAACATGTAATTCTGTAGCTGAAACAAATATGTATTAATATTTATTCATAAGGATAACTGAAAAAAGAGCTAACAAGAAACTTTTTATTATGGTGAAGATAGGCTTCATAGTGCCACCATCCTTTTCTAGAACTTTTATTTTCTACCTAATGATATACGCTGAATAAATACTTCAAGGTTAAAAAATGTCATTTGTTTATAGGGAAAAAATACATAGAACAAATTGTATTTTTTTTTAAATGTAGTTAACCAAGGTCAAAAGGTCAAAAGAGGCCAATAATCCTGCATCATTAGTCTTTGAGGTAAAACACTGGCAAGGCCCCCTTCCTCTCTCTCCCTGTTTTGGGAAGTTTTTGACTTCAATGTAGCTCATGAAACACCTCAAATTGAAGATCCCATAGGGAACACAGTACCTCTCTCTTTTCTTTAATGAAACTTTCATCTGAAAATGATAAAATAAAGATCATTCAGAGGACCTCCATACTTCACTCAAAGGGAATAAACCCGGCCTTGGAAAAGCATTGGAAAAGATATTTAGCTCATAAAAGGTAGTGATTTATTGTTTGAATGCTTCCATAAAATGGTGGAGATCCAGCTGCATATCTGTTCTGTTAGATAATTCTCTATGCTGATTTTACTATTTATAGCAATTGATCAACCTCTTCATCCTAGATACACAGAAATTCAAAGTTGTAAAAGCAAAGATTTGGTTTAGATTAATTGGCATTTTCAGGTAAAAAAAAATATTGGAAAACATGGATTTTTATACAAAATACATTCTCCTGTCAGTGGCTTGCTGAGGTATAGGAGAAAAAAAATGAAAAATCAGAGTGAGGTAGATATGGAAGTGCTTTCTAGGCCTTTTTCACAGTGCTGCTTTAGTCCTGTGAGTTGCATGTTTGCATACAGGTGGAGAAACTTAGTAAGAGCTGAGCAAAGCATAAGGCTTTGATGCTCTTTCAAAGAGTGAGGATTTCTATCTAATTTGTACTAGAAAGATCCAAAACTTAAAGCCTGCTGTAGTTACAATATAGTCTCTCTGTTTACAAACATTCCTATGCTCATTATAGTGGACATAGCTGTTAAAGGATGTGATGTTATAGATCAGTTACATTACAGAAACAATGAAGAATTATATTTTCTTTCTGAAAGTAAAAATAACTTATCTTTCTAGCACCTACCATGACCAGTGCCCGCACTTTTGAGAAGGGCACAACAATGAACTTCCTGCAATGCCATACATTCATCCTCTGAGAACTTTGTTTTCTATTTTCTCCTATTTTTAATTTATTTTTTATTTTGTATTTATCTTTTATTTTTTGCTGGCCTTAGGTCTTAATGTTATTGAAGCAGATAGCACATTAAGCATCAGTTGAGTACTTTTGCTTCTAATCAGGGCTCTTCTTCAGGTACTTTCTTTAAGAAAGAAGGATGCCTATTTCTAACTAGTGTCCTACATCATAGCCGGTCTTGCTTCCGAAGGCCAAGTTCAGAACCAGGAACCTACTTACTGGGAAAGATGCTCTCCAGATGGCCTTGATCCTGAACAGAGGCAACTTCAGACATTTGATGCTACTGTTCAAGGATTGTAATGCTTTGACAAAGTGAGAAATTCAGTATGCAGTTGTGATTGGATTGTAGTAACCTGTTCATATTAATGTACAGAATGCTGAATGTTGTAGCTTTTAGAGTCTGTAGCACTGAGATTCTGCAATGTAGTATTCAAGCCAGGATAACACAAATGTAGTTGTGGCTTAATATGTAGTTGCTTATGGAGGTGCAATCAAGGTGAAAACCTTCTTATGAAGGTCGGTCAGAATTAAAAGTCATGTCCTGAGAGCTTAGCAGCTACACCATGCTTACATTCCAGATGTACTCTATAGCATTAAGAACCGATCTAATAGTTTAAAGCCATCTGTCACCCAAAGTGCAGTACAATAACTGAGAAGAGGTAAATCTTTCAAAACATTCCTACTTTTCCAGTTCTCATGTTGAACTTTGATCAGCAGATTTCATCAGTTCTTTACCAAAAAAATATGTATTTTTTTTCCCCTTATGTTTACATAGGAGGGAAATTACATTTTTTTAATTAATGGGTACAAGTGAAGGAGTAAAAAGATATTCCAAGTTCTTATTCTGTTGAAAAACTTTGTGTCTGCATGCTCAGAAATATCTATAAATGTAAGAATTATGATCATGCATATAGTCTCTTAAATGAAATCAAGATGTTGATGAATGATGGAAGGGTAGACAGTCGAGTCATAAAAACATAATCTTGATGTCAGACTGAATACATGTATAATTTATACATCAATAATATATATTTCTTTCAAGTTCATTATCTCCTACTGATTTTGAAGACTACCCATATTTTTCTGATAAATTCTTGTAGTTCATTGATTTGACTGCTTTTTGGATAAGGGTCTGTAGCCACTCCTCTATTGAAATGGTTGTGTGTTTACCCTTCATCCTAATGCCTTCAAGGAAATTTTGACAGTATCTTGGCCATCCTTGTAACTTAACACTTAAAACATGAAATGTATGTAGTTAAAAGTATTTTTAAGTGTCAGTATTTACAGGTAATAGACTGTAGCAATACGCCATAAAATTAACTGATAAATACTTTAAAGTCTAAAGCCGAACACATACACAATTCATCTACACTGGCACATCTAAAACAGTAATTACCTAATGCCATTCACACAGTGTGGGATTAATTGAAAGAGGCCTTGCCCTTTGTGACCTGTCAGTTTTGCCTAGTCAGCTTGACCCAGGTCAGAGATTCTGCCTGATAGCTTTTGCTTGTCTTAAAAGCTTCTTGTATCTAGAAACAGTGGTTATATATTTCTCTGCATCTATAGTTTTGTGTATGTATGTATATCATAAGGGTGTGCAGATGTATGCACAATACTAACTAAATAATAAAAATATTTTTCTTCTATTTTTCCTTCACAGGTAAAACAGGCATCATGTGAATTGCAAAGTGAAAATGGCATTTCTTCTCAGTTTGTATCTTAGTCAGGATCCCAAAGCTAATTTCCTAGGTGAAACAAAGGAAATTTATTGTTGCTTATGTTGTCAGAAATGATTTTGGAAAGAGATTTTGACAGATACATAAGGTTTTCAAGTACCAATATATACTAAAATAAATCATCTTTAATGTAAAAATATAATTACTCACTACTCGTAGTAAAAGATGCACCTAACCTAAGAGGGCAAAAGAACTGAGAAACTGATTGAATTTTATGCCCAGTTAAAACTGGAGGGAAATAGTATCTCATGACATCTCCAAAACTTATTAAAACATATTTAAGTTCAGAATTTGTACACTTGAAAAACAGGAAATATTAAAGTTACCTCTGGTGACTGAACTCAAGTCATTTTGTCCTGAATTTCATTCTGTGCTTTAAATCACAGAAATCACCATCTCTGCTTGTCAGTTTCAGAGCTCAAAGCCACAGAAGGTACAATGTGTTCAACTACCTGAAGACAGTGTGTGAAGAAGACAGAATCTGGCTCTATTCAGGGGTGTCCAGTGAAAGCATAAGAAGCAAAACACAAACTGGAACACAGTAGGTTCCCTCTGAACATAAGGAAAAATTTTTGTGCAGGCAACCAAACACTGGCACATGATGCCAAGAGAGGTTGTGAAGTCTCCCTCCTTTGAAGATAATATAAAACTGCCCGGACATGGCACTGACAGTCATGCTCTGGGTAACCATTCCTGAGCAGGGTGGTTTCAGCAGACGACCACCAGAGATGTCCAGTTTTAGTAAAAACACATTTTCAACAGAGAAGATGACTTTGATAGTATATCACTCTGATTTCAAAACAAAAGAACAGTTCCAGCATATTGACATGGTAAGGAACTGTACTTAACCCACAGTTTCTTTATACATCATGTGCACCATGATCTTGTTTACTTCGACTTTTCTCAGATGCACTAATCTTTTCATCCTGTGAGATCAGATCTGAACTTCTATTGATTTTATGTTAAGGAAGTCTGCAGATTCCTAGACAATAACTTCTGTACCCTGCCCATGGTAGGTTAATTGTGTTTTCTGTCTATTGTGTCAGTATAAAACTAAACTTTTCTGGTTAGTTCACCTACAAAATCTGGTTCAGACATGCTGATTTACATCCATTTTGACCTATTAGCCTCTGTGAAGTTTTTCTGAATGTACATCAAACTAAAGCAAAGAACTAAAAGGACAGCTTTTCTCCCATCAGAGTGCTAAATTAAGGCTCTGCTGCCAATCCTATTGCTGGAGAATACATCCTCATACATACTTTAAGAATAGAAAAGAAAGAGGGGATTTCTGTTGTTAATACTAGTGTGTTGTGACTTTCATTCATCACTTGTGGAGACAAAATATCTTCCTGCTCCACCATGGGCTGAGATTTTAGTAAACTGAAGGGATTAAAGACCAAAGTACACTAGTTAGTCCACAAGTAGGTAAATACAAACTATTTCCAAAGTATCAGCAAACTCTTTCAAACCATATACTATTGAGATTACCTTCACTGTTCTTTTTTCCTTTGCTTATAAAAATGCCCACCAATTCATTCTGTTAACTAGGAAATAAAAGCTTTTGAAGAAGGTAGAATGAAGAGATAGTTTTCTAAAATGACTGATTAGAGAGTTTTAGGGAAAGAATCCTGTCAGTAACACTTACTTATGAGAAGAATTGTTATCGAATTGATTCCATAGGTTTTCCTGAAATTGTACAACATTTAATCCTACACACTTGTAGGAAAATACACTTGTCCCAGGAAAATAGGCTGTACTTCTAAGACATCCTGATTTTATTTTCTAAGATTTATTGTTGGGCTGAGCAAACTTTATTTTATAATAACTGCACATGACATTGAACTTGTAGAAATGGGATCATGTTTTGTTTGTGAAGTCTGCTTGGTGCCTCCTGCTGCTCCGAGAATTTGCTGCAGAAAAATATTCATTTGTCTTCCCCTTTTCTCTTACAGCTTTCACTTTTCACCACAGATCTCTTTTTCTCACTCATATTCTTCATCTCCCTAGTATTTCTGAACTATAATTCATTAGATACTAAAGTCAACTAATTGTCAACAGTGGAAGTAAAATATCAGATGAATATCAAAATATGATGCTTCCCGAGGTAGGTTTATAATCCCTCCTTAGTCAATGAGATTCATATGTCTCAGTGTTTGAGTATTTTCTAAACACGTAGTAACTATTATTTCTGGCACGTGTGTGGCTGATTGTTTCCAGAATGAACAAAACATAAAGCAGCATCATTACGCCTGGTAGATGCAGGCCACACTCTCAACAGTGGTCTTGTTTTTATAAATTAGCTAAATGGCTTCCAGAGAATGATGTGCTGAACTGTTTGGGACACATTTCTTTTAAGGAAACGATGAAAGGCTTTGCAAGTAGTTCCAAATGGTCCATATTTACTTTGTTTAATAGTCAGGCGTATTAGTCACCTTGAATGTAGCTATAAAAGATTGAGACTGCTTTTGAATCATTTACTTATATTTAACCTTCACTTTGATTCTTACCTCTATACCTATTCCTAATACAACTTTACAATAATAATGAAAAATTAATTTTAAATTATGAATAGAATAATTTTTGTTTACGCCTTAACTCTGTACAGAGTGCTGCTTTACATGTATTTGCATTTTTTAAATACTGTGTTACTTAATATCCACTGATAAAACTACTAATTGTTATTACAGAGAATCCAGGATTCTTTTAGCAAAATGTCAAATCTCAGACTTAATCGTAGCAAAAAAATTAAAGTCACTGAAGAAATGTTAATTTCTGTGTGCAGTTAGAAGCTGCTGGAATACACCAGCTCATAGAAGACATCTGATTAATAAAAAATAATTTCTACAAATTAATAAAAGAAATAGAAACTCACACTGTGGCTTTGAAATATTACAATCTTAGCAAAAGTCCCAAGTTGTTCTAGGGCAAGACATCAAATAATAATCATAAGCTCTGTTTTCATCTTTCTTTTTGTACCCTGAAAATTATTTATTTCTAAGTTACCTTCAGAATAAATGTCTCATGTCCCAAAGGAAACTGGTTTTCACTGTTCTTGCTATACTGTCTGATCACATATTTTCTAGTATAGTCTCTATTGGAATCTGAAGAGTAAACTGAAGAAAGATTTCTTTGAGCAGCATGATTAATTTTTGCTTGACCAAAGAAGATTTTTATAAAGGTGTACTAATTTTATTTCTCACTAAATGCTCTTGAAAGAGAAAAAAGTATATTTTTACTTTATCATACAAGATTATCTATATCTCCCACCCCATTTCCACCCAGCAATAGAGCTGATAGAATTTTTCTAAATAACAGTAAATATTTTTGAAAGTAAAGTGCTGCTAGAAGTGCCTGCCAAAATATTCCAGCTTGCATAGGAAGAGAAGCAGAAGTGTTATGGCAAAAATTTTGAATAGACCTCAGACTCTGAAGGCTTACATTTCTGAATTCTACAACAGGTTAGCCGTCTTGTTTTTGACAGAGTTTACAAGCTTTTCTGCTCATGAAGTTTGTTTGATAGTTATGCTAGTTGAAGCTCTAGAGATGAATCTAATGTGAGCCTGAAGTTCAGGGCAAAACTGGAGCAACATGTAGCTATACTCAGAGACAGATTTGTGAAAATCTTAGCTGATATGACTTTGTGCCTATATGAAGTAGTCTGGCTTTTTTTGTAGAAGAAAGATAATCTGAAAATTGAGTTTTTTCTTTTAATCTTTTCAGCTGGAATGAAGCAATTTTTTGCAGAGTTTAGTCCCTAATTTCTTATGACGCCAGTATTCTTATTATTCCTCAGGAAAGATTTTCATAGTATTCTCCAGGTCTGCAGTGAATGTACTGCAATGAATCTCCTGTGATTTAATTCAGAAGCTACTTTAAGTAAGCTTAAATCCACTTCATTATCAATTTCTATATTATATATTTTTGCTTAGAGATCTTCTTGCCATCTAGAAGAAAAGCAAACAGAAATCAGAAACAAAAACGTGCTGATCTTTAGTGTGATTCACTTACATTTTCCTCACAAACAGCTTGATAAATATTAACGTCTATTGCTCTGATAAAAAAACATGTGAAGAGAACTCACACTTTGTGCTCTGTGAGGCATGCTGATTGCCAGATATTTCTTACATATCTAACTTAAAAAGCGACTCAATTCAGAATTCAGTTCTGGATGAATACAAGAGAAAGGCAAAAGTTTATGAATACTCCAAGGAAAAGAAACAAAAAAAAAAAACAATAAAACATAAGAGTACTAGGAGAAGGACTGAGATGTGTCTCCAGGAAATGGTAGTCTTTGAAACTTCTTTCAGGACTTAATTCCCAAATCTCTCATAGCTGAATTGTAAACATATTTTGAGTTTGCTTTGTTCTATTTTTTTCCCAAAAGAAAAGGTCCAGTTGTTTCCCAAGATCACAAATGAACTAGTTGTTACTGAAGGTTGTATTTTAAGGTAGAAAGCTGAGTATAAAGCATGCCTAGAATTTTTCTTTAACAGAAGTGGATTCTTTTTGTTGCCCTTGCCACTAAATCAGCTTCATAAAATAAACCTTTTTTTGCAGACTGCTAATGCAATAAGTTTTCATTAAAATTTCCCTTTAAGAACTCTCAAATAATAATGCCAAAGACTGACTTAATCTCTAAACAGTGCCAGTAGCTTTCAGAACAACTCAATGTGCTAATTGCTTCATACGCTTTCCACAATATGCTCCTCCAATTCTAAGTGATTTTTACAGAAAACTGCTGTCATTGGAGTTTGCAGCAACTCTTTATCTTGGTTTGATTTGGTATACTTCTGAAAGAACTGCAGAAATTACGAGCTGAGAAAAGTAAAATTGTTGAAATAAATCCTACAAAAGAGTTTGTTTTGTCATGTCAGTAACAGTTCAGGAAAAATAGTCTCTACCTGTAAATTTCCTCTTTTAATCAGTAAGTTTTCTAATGGAAAAAATAATATATATTTCATGGAATGGTTAAGGCTGGAAGGGACTCTTGGAGCTCATCTGCCCTAAGTTTGCCCAAACAGGAGAACACAGGACCATGTCCAAGCAGCACCTGAAGTTCTCCAAAGAAGAGATTCCACAACCTCTCTGGATCCCCTGTTCAAGGGGATGTAAAGTGTTTCTTGATGTTCAGAGGGACCCTCTTGTGTCCCAGTTTGTTCCTATTAGCTCTTTCCATATCACTGATAACCACTTAAAAAAGCCTGGCTCTGTCTTTTTTTACCCTCCATTCAGGTGTTTATAAATATTGATAAAATCCCCAAAAGCTTCTTCAAGAGGCTGAAGAGTTCCATTACCTCAGCATCTCCTCATAGGAGAGACGCTTTGTTGTCTTGATGATCTTGATGGTGTAAA
Organism: Oreortyx pictus; assembly: GCA_036925125.1. Lineage (NCBI taxonomy): Eukaryota > Metazoa > Chordata > Aves > Galliformes > Odontophoridae > Oreortyx > Oreortyx pictus. The sequence goes on along the minus strand of JAUPFR010000001.1, from coordinate 66,004,584 downwards.
GCTGAACTTACTGCATTATGTCCATGTCTGTTTTACTAGGAGGCCCAGAAGTAGATACAGCACTCCAGATTTAGCCTCACCAACAGTAGGCTGTAAGGATCACCTCTCATTATCTGCTGGCCATGTCTTGTTTAATGCAACCAAGAAAACCACTCTCCTCAGTGACAATGACATGTTGCTGTATCATGTCCAATTGGATCTTTACCAGAAATCCCAGGTCCTTTTATCTGTAGACCTTCTTCCCAGCTGGGTAATTCCCAGCATGTACTGGTGCCTGGGGTTGCACCTCCTCAAGTGTAGGACTTTGCACTTCTTATTGAAGTTCATGAGATTCTTATCAGCCCACCTGTCCAGCCTGTTACAGTCTTTCTGGATGACTGTGTAGCCCTCTGGCAAATCAACCACTTTCCCTAGTTTCATGTAACTGGTGAATTTACTGAAGGTGTTCTCTACCCCATCATTTAGGTTATTAATGAAGTTGTTATACAAGACTGGATCCAGTATTGACCTCTGGGGTATTTTGCTCGTTTATGAACTACAGCTAGATTTTGTACCATTGGCAACTGCTCTCTTGGGCTTGTTGTCCAACCAGTTTTCTATCTATCTTCCTGTCTACTCATTCAACCCATATTTCATCAGATTGTCTATGGAGACCTTATGGGAGATAGTGCCAAAGACCTTACTGAAGTCCATGTAGACATTATCCATTTTTCTCCCTTCATGCATCAGGCTGGTAATTTAATTACTTAAGATTGTCAAGTTGGTCAGGCATAAGTTTGCCTTGGTGAATCCATGCTGACAATTTCTGATGTTTTTTTCCTCCTTCATGTGCATGGGAATGCTTTCCAGAATTATCTGCTGTGGGATGTGGGAAGGGTTTCTTTCTTGATGAGTGAGGATGAAATAACTGGCATGAAACTTATGTCTATTCCAAGAACCAGAAAAGTTATTCTACCTTTTTTTTTTTTTTTTTTCTGTTCAAGGAAAGAATTAATCTTCTGAGTGCTTATAGAGAAGAGATTTACTCCCTTATCCCTTATTTAGAAAGTTCTTGACTCTGGCCACGTTTAGAGTCCTAGAAGCTAGACTATTTTCACCAAACTTTAGTGATAAAAGCCACTTTAGAACTTTTTAGAACAAACCACTGACTAATCTAAGAATAGACTCTGGTTTCCCATTTCCCTGAAATTCACTCTGAAGTAGGATAGCTGAAGGGGCAATTTGTCACAGAGATGCTTCCATCTTGTCTGTTATGCATCATGTAACCAACACATTTATTTGCAGAGAGAGAAGGCGTGACTGTTAACACTGCTGAATCAGTACTTTCTAAATTGAGATCATAGAATCACAGTATTATAGAATGATTTGGGTTGGAAGGGATCTTTAAAAGGACCTTTAAGATCATCTAGTTCTTATCCCCCCTGCTATAGGTAGAGACACTAGACAAGGTTGGTCAAAGCCCCAACCAGCCTGATCTTGAATGATTCCAAGGAAAGGACAACTACAACCACTCTGTGCAACACGTTCCAATATCTCACCACTCTCACAGTTTCTTTCTAATATCTAGTCTAAATCTACCCTTTTCTAGTTTAAAATGATTTCCCCTTGTCCTGTTGCTACATTTCCCTACAAAAAGTCCCTCACGAGCATTACTGTAGGCCTTTTTAGGGTACTGGCAGGCTAATATGGTGTTCCTCCAGAGCCTTCTCTTCTCCATCATGGAAAGCCCAAACACTCTCAGCCTGTCCTTGTAGGGGAGATACTCCAGCCCTCCAATAATCTTAGTAGCACTCCTGTGGTCTTGCTGCAACAGCTCACTGTCCTTCTTGTGTTGAGGGCCCCAAAAGTGAATGCAGTACTCCAGGAGTGGTCTCACAATAGCAGAGTAGAAGGGAAGAATCACCACCCTTGACCTACTGGTCACACTTCTATTGATGCAACCCAGAATATGGTTGGCCTTCTGGGCTGCAAGCACACATTGACAGCTGATATTAAGTCTTTAATCAACCAATCAAGCAGCTATCAAAGATCAATGAGCTATCTTTCCTATTTCCTCTACATATCCTGTAAAATGGATTGAAGAACTGACATCCATTTTTAACATCAAAAGTCTGGATTGCACAGAATCACATGAAATAGTTGATGATGGATTTCCTAGTCTCTTGAGATTTCTAGTCCAGATTCCCTGCCTGAGTTGGGTAAACAAGAACGAGTTTCTCAGGACAGTGTTATCAAGTTTTGAATATCTCCAAGGAAGTATGATCCACAATCTCTCTGGGTAAATATTTCAGTGTTCAGTCTTTCACAATAAAGAAGTGTTTCCTTATGTTCAAACACAATTCCATGAATATCAGTTTGTATCTTTGTCTTGCCAGTAAACATTACTGGGAAGTGTCTGGTTTGCTCTTTATTCTCCCCATCACATATTTATTCTTACAGTTAAGATCCTCTCTGAACTTCTCTTCCCAAGCAGAACAGATTCAGCTCATTCCATCTCTCCTGTTGAAATTCTTCTAGTCACTTGAGCACCTCTGCAATTACTTGCTGCACTCACTCCAGTATGACCAGATCTCTCTTGTACTGAGGTGCTCAGCATCAGAATACAGATGTGTTTCATGAGCACAGAGCAGAGAGAAAGGATCACCCTCACTGACTGTTGATAGTGTTACTTAATGCAAGCCATGAGAGCCCACTACTGAGTAAAGGTCAGGATGTTGTCCACCGGAATCCTTATGAGACAAAATGCTGGCCAGCCCCCAAACTGTGCGGGTACATAGGAATACTGCTCACTATAAAGGGCTTTGCATTTCCCTTTAATGGCAGTCATATAGATTTTCTCTGTCCATTTTTACAGCTGGTTGAGGTTCCTCTTAGCAGTACTTCAACCATGCAGTGTATTAAATACTCCACAGTTTTGAACTACCTACAAACTTACTGAGGGTGCACTCTGTCCATCATCAAGGTCATTAATGAAGATGCTGAACAGTTTAGGAGCAAGTAGAGACCCATAACGTTCACCACTAAAGACAAGATTTTTCAGTTCAAGATTATGGATGGCTCTCCCATGCGATATAGATGGGGACTGCTCTAAAAATTATGCCTCTTGTTGGACCACAACATCAGAGGGAGGTGTCAGTGATATGGGAGTAGATATTGAACATTTCCACAAATATTCTGTTAAGTTTGGTTGCTGTACAACAGATGGCAGTAGTCTGACAAAATGATGTCTGACATGAAAATGTGGATTAAACATGAAAAAAATAGTACCTGTTCATATTCACTGATGCTTTTTGAATGTTATGGAGATGAAACAATGGATGTCAGTAGAGTAAGGCAGCGGGTGATGTGTTTTAGCTGTAATGACAGGGATGTGAAAGACAAATCATGTTCCGAATGGTCATGCAGAGTTTTTTGAGAGTGGCATGCAGGTTCTTTTTCATCCCTATGAAAATGATAACTAATAGTAGTGACTACATTGGAAGCTAATATTCATAGATGAGAATTTTATCTACCAAATACTGTTACTGCGATCTCTGTATCTGTTGTAGTTTCCATGGGAATTATCAGGAGATGTTACCTTCAAAGCAACCTAAGTGTGTGTATATATGTGTTTATACCTTTTTCTTTTTAGTCAGATGTGTGCATGTTCAAAGTTGTGCAATTTTGAGATACTGTTCTTTATATATGTATTTTGGAATGAACACATTCCTGCGGACAGTCTTAATTATTTGCTCTTGTAGATGTCTCTGAGACTTGAGATTCATTTTAGGAAGAATAGTCTTTCTGTTGTTTTACACTGTATCGCGTTGGAAGGTAAGAAAGAGAGGCATTAACAGAGAGACCTCCTGGAAATAGATTAGATGGGAACCTGTAAATTAGTCTTTCCTCAGGCGTTTCTGTCCCTTCTTGTTCACAACATTTCCATCAGAGTCAAGTAGTATTCTAATTAGTTTAGAAACATGCTTACAATCGAACAACAGGAAGAAAACTTCAGGGACATTTAAATTAGTCATACCTATTTGGTACATTAGAACTGATCTGGAAAACAAATTTCATAAGAGGTTATATAATTAAATAAAATTTTATTTTACAGAATTTTCTCCTCCCATGACAGCAAAGGTTTTTCAGTACTCAAAACAAATGTATCTCATTTTCAAAGTAAACTGAGGGGGAAATTTTAAATACCTGCTAATACATCTTAGATCTTGTAGTCATATCACGTTGTTTCTTCAGTCTCTTACGTGTGTTCTCCAAACCCTATGCCTTAGATTAAATGGGCTTTAAGAGATAGATTTAGAAGCTAAATAGAAAGGGAAATTCAAGGTACATAACATATCTCCTGGTCTGAGATGGTTAAACGAACCAGCTATTTCTGGTTATATATATATATATGTAATACATAAGTTATGTAAGTTATATATAATTGTGCACTATAAAGGACGATAGGATAAATCCTACATTAAAAAAAAAAAATTAGTGTCTGAGGAAATAAGGCCAGGCACTTGAGAGCAACACTGCAATTTGTGATACATAAATACTTCTTGGAACCCAGTTTCCAAGTAGCCAGGCTAACACAGGGCAAACTCTCCTCATTTAAAATCCTGGGAATCTGAGAAAATTGTCAGTCTTACTGTAGTGAAAGGCATGGACTGTGCTGTGCATTTTTTTCAGTAGAAAGAAGCACAAAAAGTGCTGTGGCCGAACAGGGAAGATTAGCTTAGCAATAATCAGATAAGTGGGAACAGCTAATGACCCAATTAGAATACATTAAGTAGATTTGTATTTGGGAAAGGCACAGTAGAAAATTGTTTTACAAGTTTTTCAGTAGTAGAAGAATTACACTGTGTTTGTAGAAAGGGCACGTTGGGTCTGATTCTGGGTATTTTTTATGTTTACTAATATTGTTTCTTGATTTTAGTGTGACTCTAGATTCTCAGCAAGTCTGAAATATTTACTTCAGTAGGTGATGTACCACTCAGAATTTGGTATACTTATTAGGCTTAGTACATTAACAAAAAGAGCTTGTACCTCACTAGATTCCCCCAGATTATAGCCAGCTTCTGTGGGGAGATGGTGGTACAGAACTGAGAAGAGTAAGTTCCATTTGGTTCACTATATTCACATGTATAGATTCTCTCAGGTAGAAAGAATTGATCCACAGGTGTGTCAGTGGTACATAGTGCATTTCACAATGCTTTCCCAATAACTTAAGCTTCTGAAGCAATCAAAATGGGATAACTACATACTGCTTTCACTTCAGGAAAAATAAAAATAAAAGTACGAAGCTAGAAATACTGGAAAGATTATATTACACACAGTAGTGCCCCCAGGAAGCTTGAGAGACAATTCAGAACTGTAGAACTTCATCTAGACTCTGTGGAGACTTACAGTGTCCAGGACTGTTCAATCTCTAAGACAAAAATGTTATTTTCAGGGATTTCAAATCACTGTATAATCAGGCATCAGTATTGCTAGAGGTGTTCTAATCTTGCATGAAATCAGCAACTTAGATTAATGTAAATTCTAATCTCCATGTTGATTAGCCCCATGTCTTGTTTGTGTATGTCTATATTAACTTTCCAGATTAGAAAAAACAGTGTAATGCTATAGCTTTATTTTAATCACTTATATTCAAATTAAAGAACCCCCAAAATGATGTTCTCTTCTATAAATAAAACAAGTTAACATTTTTTGTCTCCATGCACTTGCAGTGGAGTTTCCCTTCCCTTGACATCCCAAAATAAAAGGAATAATAAAACCAATAAGCACGTGGAGAATTAGCATGCAACAGGCAAGTGGGCTGATGTTTTTAACAGGGTACATCAGCAATGAAGATTGGTCATACTGAGCCTGTAGAAGGTCAACTTATTTTCCTCAGTACTTTTAATCTTGGCTTCCTTAAGAACCTTTGCAGAGCTATTGTAATCACATGGCTTGTACCAGTTCATTAAATCCTCAGCTTGTTGCTTGCAGATGTTTGAGGCAGGTGTTCTGTATAGATCAGGGAGTTTGCTTTTTTCTGCCGTGTGTTGCATTGAAGGTCAGAGGTTATGCCTCAGTGGTAAGGTCTAAACTGCAAGGCAAGTCTCAGAGGTCTTTGTTAGGGGAGAAAAAGAATTCAGTCTCCTTAAAATTTATGTACTGCAAAAGATAACTGCACCTGCAGATTGCTGTTGTTATTGAAAACACATGATGGCTGTTGGAAGAAATATAAAATACAACTGTGTAGTTCCTTTTGAGACTATGCAGAGGCTCCAAATGATCTTCATTAAACCGTAGATACCCTAATGATTAATCCATCATTCAAGGTACACAGTTATGGTATGAAATGTGTGTTTTTTCAATACACTTAGGCATTCATGCAAATTCATATGTATCTAAACATTTACTTTGGGTATTGTTGCATTACCCATCAGTCACCCTGCGTAATATAAGGTATGTCAGAAGGCAGTTAGTTCATAATTGGGAAAGGTTAGTCCAGTCTTTCCTGACCACCTGTGTGCTGGCTTTTTAACTTCCCAAATGGAAAGAGCAAAGATAGGTTCTTCTAGATGCAGGAAATCCTATGAAGTAGACCACCCTTAGTAGAGAATCTTCTGTCTTAAAAACATCTCTGTAGATTTACATGATGCAAATCTACTTTGGTTATGCTAGAAACAACCTCAAGTAAGTCTCAATTTTTTGTCAGATCGTGTTATGTTACTCCAATATGAATGACATACTTACAGAAAGAGATGGAAAGGTCTCTTGTTTCTTAACTTTTATTGACATACGCTGCTGGGGAACTTTAGCATTCAGTAATGACCATTGAGGCAAGGATGCTAATAATTGCAGAAAGCTGCAAAAAAGCTAAGACAAAGGGTAGAATAGAATCAAGGCTTTCACTACCACTTGTTCATCAGAAGGAGATGTTAATTTCTCACAGTTACCATGTAGGAACTGTGAACAATCAGTCTTATATTTATATGTTGCTCTGAGCGTCCATGGAAATTTTGTGTGAAATAATAATGGGGCTATGGATGTGACAATAAATGCATTATGCTATTGTACTACATATGCCCTATGCACTAACAAGGATAAATAGTGTGCAGTTAAAGGTAAAAAATATAGCTGGGGGAAATTAAATATTTTTTTTAGTTCTGAAAAATATTTATCAAGAATCTATGTATACTTCCTTAACATCCATAATTTTCATAGTTTAAGAAAGGGGAAATATAAAACATCTGACTTCATGATTTGAAGTATTTCTGAATGTCTAATCTGAAGAACCTTAGCAACTTCCTGTTCATTTCAGAGATGCCACATCTTCATGTTTTTTCTTCCGTTACTTTTTCTCCTGAGTAGTGCACCTATGAAATCATATCTAGAAATCCATCTGTAACACTTGGGATGCACTGTTTTCAACTGGATATGAGTTGGACCAACACTGTTGGTGGGAATTTTTTGCAAGGAACAACAACAACAACAACAACAGCAACAACAAAGGTAATGCTATTGTAAACCATAACTTAGTGGCAAACTCTAAGCCTTGATGAAATAATGAACACTGTAAAATGGTAAAACTGAACAGTGTTTTAACAAGTTTTTGCTACATTTTTACATGTACCATACAATGTACTGCTGAATGCTATCAAAAATCATATGGTCGATTTTAATAAAGCTTTTTACCTCATAATAATTTTTAGATTATGAATTGCAAAATCAGAAGAGGCAGTGGGGATTGCTACGTTGATATATGTTAAATAAAATATCTTTGATAGAAGACAAAATCTTGTGCAAATATTTTCTCCAATTAAAATATGAAGGTGATGCACTACAGAGTTTGATTCAGAACTGACAGAATGCCAAGAGTCACCTGAATTAAGATGGTATCTAATCTTGAGAACAGATATTCTTAATCTCAGTGCTCATAGTTTCTTTTATAACCAGACTTATATGACTTAAAAAAAAATCTTTTTTCCAACTAAAAGTTTTCAAAAATTTTCTGACAAGAATATCTGCATTTTCAACACTTATCTAGGAAAAGAAACATCTAATTTTATTACCTTTCTTACCTGAAAAGAATTAAATGGATAATTTTCATTATAATTCTCACCCATATTAGGTTTTAAAATGAGGCAGTTTATAGATTTTCCTAATTGCAAGTCTGTGAGTAGTAACTTTGATGGATATTCTACTTCTCTGGTGAGTGCCTCTCATCGTGGTATTAACAATGGTGAACTTAGAAAGTTTGAGCTTTAACAACCCACAATTTTCTGTTGAAGCCCAGTTTTATCAAAGCAATTACAGCAACTTGTTCCCACAAATCCTCCATTGTGCATATGTTTAATATGGAAGAAGAGCAGTGAGGAGAATTGCTAAATATGTAGACAGTCAGAATGGATAAATGTGCTATCACTAAAGTGAGGCAGTTAGTACACACTTTTTGCACATTGGTAACACTTACATTAGAAACTGAGCTATTGACTCATTCCATTATAGGTAAAGCAGTAAAATTAAGTTAACAGTTACAAAATTAGACATGTGGGACACTTTTGCAAACATAAATTCTTATGCTACCTTGACAGACTGTGCTCCTTATTCTTATTATGATGCTATGTTAATAAGATATTGATTTAATTGTTTACCATGGATCATATACAGTCTGTTTCAGGAAGCATCATTTCAAGACCATCTTGTGTGTTTTGCTCAGACAGTTAAACTGTTACAGTTTAATTTTAGGACAAATATAGAAGTCCCTGTACAAATCTTCCACTACTTGCAGTACACATCTATGAAGTATTCATATTCTGTGGCAATCCTTTTTCTTTAATTTTCCAAAGTTTCACAGGAATGTCTGGTTTACTGGGTCACATATGAGTTGGCTAACTGCACATGCAAAGTCTACCAAATCAAAGCCATGCTCAGCAGTGCTGCTTATCTCAAAGTTGTACAATGTTAGCTGGACCAAAATGGCTATCTCCATCATGCAAACACAGTCGATGTATTTCCAACCTGAACTGAGTTTCAGAATTTAAATTCAACCAAACAACTAATTATATAGTGGTATCTCCCTAACAACAAACTTTTCAGGATCTAAAGGGTGAGAGGATTCGTGAGAACGAGTCAGCTGGGAAATGGTTCATACTGACAGCCTTATGACAGTATGGAATCACTTTCTTATTTGTCTAAAGGAGAGATTGGAAGTACTTTGTATGATGAGCTGGCAGAGTTGGTAGATTCTGAAAATAAGATTTTGTTTTAGAAGTAAACTTTCAAGAGACTTTAGAAAAAGGTTACTACAGGTACCAGAGAGACTCGGTGATCAATTATGTGGCACAACATGTTATTAAGAGCTGTTTCCTTATTTGAGTTCAGATGCTCACTTTCTCAGTCAGAAGGCTGTCAGAGCCAATCATGTGATTCTTTAAGTAAAAAAATACAACCGACCAAACAAAAACAGCACAAAGGGAATATGAGGAAATGACCACAGGCTTATTGTGTTTATCATACTTTACATCTGTTTTTCTTACTACAACAGCAGAAGAAACAAAAATCAATTTAGGCCCAAGAGGCTAGTGTGTTTTTGCCACCACTTCTATGTTGTCGTGTATGTGAAGAATAAATGTCTGGAATTCATACACTAAAAATGTTGGCAGGAAACTGTGAAACAATGTTTTTGTCACTTTTCAGAGGAAATATCACACTAGCTCATCCTTCTTCAGAAGAAAATTTGTCCAGGAAATTACATTACAATGAATTTCCCTTTCTACCTTTTTCACCTCTAGGTTAAAAAACATAACAAGGCAAAACCATATAGCTTCTCACAGCTACCTCTTACTTGATCTGTGTCTTCTCCCAAAACAGCTTTTCTATATTCCTTTAGCAGAGGATATTCCATCATGAGCATGAAGGCAGATTAGGTACTTCAGGGGACTTTTTCGTACTCCCTCCAGTTTATCTAACTGCCTTACTCAGGATAACTATTTTGGCTGGTTGATTAATCATATCCCTGTCTTTAGTAGCTCATTTTGCACCAATTTGTCCATGCACCAACTCCTCCTCTCCCTATCTTGACTCTTAACAGTTTTTGAATATTGATCATTTGCAATGCATACCACCTGATCATCATCCCAACACTAGCTCACTAGGCAACAAAGCATTTTTTGTAATTCCCTTTCATCTTTATCCATTTTCTGTTAAAATCAATGGTAGCTTGAGGAGACTGTTTATGAGGAAAACATGCTCAAGATTCTAGTTTTAGTGTTTGTTTTTTCTTTAAATATATTCTTACCTCTTTCAAAATTATTTTAAAATTTGATGGTTTTAAACACCAAATGAGCAAGTATATGCAAAAAGCAGGACACGGAAAAGGGTGAAGCCCTGAATATCTTCTTTGCTTCATATTTCACTAGCAAGTCTAGCCTTTAGAAATCCCAGTTCTCTGGAGGAACCACTGGAGAAAATAAGATGTACACTTGGTTGAAGAAGATCAGGACAGGGAACACTCAAGCAAAGTGTACACGCGTAAGTGCAGAGGAAGTACCCACAAATGCTCAGGGAGATGGAAGATGGCTACTCTCAATAATCTTTGATTGATCATGGTAACTGGAAGAAGTGCCCAAAGGCTGAAAGAGAGGAAATGTCACTCACATATCCTCAAGAAAGTCAAGAATTGTGATTTAGGGAACTACAGAGTGGTGAGCCTCCTCTTGATCCTTGGGAAGATAATGGAGCAGATAATCCCAGAAACCACTTCCAGGCTCAGAAAGGAAAAGAAAATTATCAGTAGTCTTGTCATTCACCAATGAGAAGTCATTTTTCATCAATCTGATAAACTTCTGTGATGAAATGATTGGCTTGAAGGATGAGGGGAGAGCAGTGAATATCCTGGATTTTGAAGCTTTTGAGACTGTCCACTGTAAAATAGATAAGTTGTTGATTTATGGACTACTTGAGAAGACAGTGGAGAGGACTGAAAATAGATTGAATGACTTAGTCTAGAGGGCAGTGATAGTTTGGAAAAATATCTAGTTGGAGACCAGTGATGAGTGCAGTACTCCTAGGGTCAGTACTGGATCCAACCCTGTTCAGCATATTCATCTGGATCTGAATGACTGGACAAAGTTTCCCCAGAAAGACTGCAGAGGACTGAAAACTTAAAGGCTTGGCTAAAATAAAAAAAGATCCCTGGGCAACCTGTTCTACATAGACCTTTTTGAGCAGGGGGTTGGACAGGATGAGATCCAGAAGTCTCTTTCTACCTCAACAATTCTGTGATTCTGTGATTCAAGTCACTTAGAGCAAAATACATGAACATAAATGACATCAGGTGATTTGTGCTTGAACCTCTAAACTGCTGTGATTCTTCGTTTGGAAGAGAGTTCAAATTCAGTATAATATAAACTATTTTTTAGTTCACACAGCAGTTGAATCTATAATCAAGTGAGAACAAGAGTGTACTGGAACAGAATGCAGAACAGAAGTGCCTGTGTTTGCTTTACTGGAATAGTGGTGATACTGCTGATAAACATTGACACTTAAGAAACTGTAAAGAGTTCCTTGTTGCAAGAATAAGGAGTAGTCTTTTTATGGAAATAAGGTCTACAATTGAAAGACAAATAAAATCACCCATAATATCTATCATAGTATCAAAAACAATGTGGTAATTTGACAGTAAAACTTTTTAATAAAAGGAACTAATTTCCTTACTGTACATACATAGTACTATATGTGGGCTGCTCTGAGAGAAATTGATCCTATTTTATTATGTTGGCCCACAATGTCAGAGGTGGATGTTGGTGACATGACAGCAGAGGTTGAAGCTTCCCACCAATATTCTATTACATATTATTGCCATGTGACAGATGGCAGCAGACGGGCACACTGACAAAATGGTGTCTGACATGGTAGTATGGATGAAACAAAGGTGTGTCACTAAACTCCTCCATGAAGAAAAAAACTGCACCCACTGAATTTCATTAGCGCTTCCCAAATATTTATGGAGACAAAACAGTGAATGTGAATACAGTAAGGTATTCGGTGGTGTGTTTCAGCAGTGGTGACAGCTGCAGTAGGTCACCTCCAATGGTGATGATTTTTACAAGTACAACACATGGAATCTTGTTCACCTCTGGTGAAAATGCATAATTAATGGTGGTGACTGTGTTGAAAACGAGTGTTTTGAAGCCGAGAATTTTCCAAATAGTCAAATAGTGTTACTGTGCTCTTTTTAATCTCTTGTAGTTTCCATGGAAATAAATAGGAGGGATTACTTTTAGAATGAATTGTCTAACACAAAACAGCTGTTATTGACATGAATATTTTATTGCAGATCAAAACAGAATTTCTAGCGTACCCAACTTCTCAGCAGGAGCCATTAGGGAAAATAACCCATGATTAATTTTGACAACAACACAATCTGTAATAAAAGAAGGCAAACCACCAGACCTAACAGACTTATCAATTATGAATGAGTATGTGTGCAAAACCTGCTCAGACACTTTATTTAAAAGAACTGACACATAGGTGTGCCAGATAAATAGGAATTGCAGTGTAGGTCTTTCAGAGAGTTTTCAGCAAATATTATTGTAGAACTCTTGTGCTGCCTTGGTGGTTTGGATAAAACTTATATCTTTGCACAGAGAAAATAATAAGATGAATGTGGTATAACTGAATCTTAACAGGGAAATTTTTCATCAGTTTGTTTCATCATTCAAAAAAGGTGTGATGGGATCTTTCTGTTGTGAGTTTTAGGTTGCAGGGCAAATGTGTAAGATGGTAACGTAAGGAAAAGCTTCTAATAAAAGAGGAAAAAGTTTTGCTTGGATGCTTAGGGCCAACAGAAATCACAGTCTGTATGGGATGTAAAACCATTTTGGTGTTCCTTTTCACACGAGAATGTGACTTTTTCAGCAATTCTGAAAATCCACATAAGTAGTAGATACACTAATACATAGATGCATTCCCAGAAGCACTTAAGAGTTCATATAATACTTTGCCAGGATGAACTCAGGTAATCATAAACAATTTTCTTAGGTTACCAACATTTTTTTTTTTTCACAATTTGAAACTCATTTTCCTCTACTTAGTTCCATTTCTCCCTCCTTCCTCTGTTTATTCTCATTTTGAGGTGGCCACATTACTATCAGCAAGGTCAAAGACAACTACAGCGAGATGGATATAGACAAATCTTTATCTTTCCCTACAAACAGGAGTCATGGTAACATGTAAAGGAAATAGTAAACGTTGTTTCATTTACTTAATAAAAGTGGTTGTGCACCACTACGGAGATGTTTGTCTCACAGAGCTGAAACAGAGCAATAGAATCATAGAATCATAGAACCATAGAATCATAGGATCACCAATGCTGGAAAAGATGTACAAGGTCATCCAGTAAAACCATCCACCTATCACCAACAGTTCTCTCTAAACCATGTTCCTCAGCACAATGTCCAAACGTTCCTTAAATACTTCCAGGGTTGGTGACTCCACCACTTCCTTGGGCAGCCCATTCCAGTGCCTGGCCACTTTTTCAGAGAAGTATTTCTTAGCATCCAGTCTGAATTTCCCCTGTTGCAACTTGCAGCCATTCCCTCTAGTCCTATTGCTAGTTACATGAGAGAAGAGGATGACTCCCAGCTCACTATAACTGGTAGTTATAGAGAGAAATACATCCCTCAGCCATTCGTCATAAGGCCTGTGCTCCAGACCCCTCATCAGCTTCATTGTCCTTCTCTAGACACTCTCCAGTGCCTCAATGTCTTTCTTGCAGTGAGGGGCTCAAAACTGACTGCAGTACTTGCCTCACCAGTGCTGAGTACGGGGGGACAATTACTTCCCTGTTGCCGCTGGCAACACTGTTTCTGATACAAACCGACAAACCAGGATGCCACTGCTGGCTCATGTTCAGCTGAGCAGGATCCGGCACTTGGTCTTGTTGAACTTCATTCCATTGGCTTCAGCCCAGCAATCCAGCCTGTCCTGGTCTCTCTGTAGGGCCTCACTACCACCAGGCAGATTTACACTTCCTGCCAACTTTGTGTCATCTGCAAACGTACTGATGGTGTACTCAGTGACCTCATCCAGGTCACCAATAAAGATAATGAAGAGGACAGGCCCCAGTACCAGCCCCTGAGGAACTACACTTGTGACCGGTCACTAGCTGGATTTAACCCCATTCACCACCACTCCCTGTACCTGGCCTTCCAGCTAGTTCCTTACCCAGTAGAGTGTACATGACCAAGCTATGTGCTGCCAGCTTCTGGAGGAGAATACTGTGGGAAACAGTGTCAAAGGCTTTGCTGAAGTCAAGGTAGACTACATCAACAGCCTTTACCTCATCCATCAGATGGGTCACTAGATCATAGAAGGAGATTAAGTTGGTCAAGCAGGACCTGACTTTCATAATCCATGCTGGCTAGACCTGATCCCCCAGCTGTCCCACACATGCCGTGTGCCATATTGCAGTCCAGATCTAGGCCTTAGGGAAGGAAGTGAAGAATAAGACAATTAAAAAAATTCTAAACCTAGTTACTATACTATAAAACTTCTGATTTTAGTTTTTAGTTATGTAATTCCATGTAATAGTGAAAGTACTACTTAAAACTAAAAACATTCTGTTAGGAAGTTCTTTGTTCTGCAAGGTTTTCAGGAGCTCTATCAAACCAGAGGCAGAGGAATGATAGTCTGTTTTAGCTGTAGAAAGACAGCAAGGCTGAGAAATTCATTTGTAGAGTTAAAATGATTTCAAGACTTCTCGAACAGAAAAGATATAGGGAGGAGAAAAAATAGGACAAACACGTGATCTTTAGCAAGGCATTTCATAAATGGAGCTTAATTTTCTGAGCCATTTCCCAAAAGTGGGAGCTGAAGTTTCAGCTGTAAATAAAGTTCAGGGATTTATTTATTAATTGATTCATTTATTTCTTAAAGACTAAGGGCTCTGAACTGGCTTTTGTCCACAGTATTTAGGGCTCTAAACCTCTATGGGTATGTTTTCCTGGAGAGACTTAGCTGGACAGTTCCAAAAAAGAGAGTCCAGAAATGTTGTTAACAATTAGGTAGTAAGTTGCTATGGTCCAGTGCTACCCTCAGATTCTCATCTTTATTTAGTAATATACAGAGGAATCCATCTTTACCCTTGTCCAGCTCACTCTGAGGCATCTGTCTCTCCACATAGAGAAATATTTGAAACAATTATTACTATCATTTGCATGTAAACGTGTGTTCAAGACATAGATTACTTAATGTAGATTAATTAGTATAAAAATAAAATTCATACATTCTTTCAGTTTGAACCTCATCTCAAAATGCTTCCTATACTCTTCCTGATTTTCAGTATTGGTTTTCTGTGTTCTTATTGCTTTCACTGTTATAGCACAGAAAATACTAAAGCTTTAAGCTAACACTATGCTTAGATATATGCTTGCTTGTCAATTGTTATACTGAATGTAATGATGATATTAAGAAATATTAGGAGGTCTTCTGGACTGAGGCCAAGATTAACGTTGCTAGACAGATTAAACTATATTTTATATAGATTTAATGGAATGTTCATACTCTTCCTATGTAATGTTGAAAAGCAGAAGAACAGATACTTAGAAATCAGCCCAGGCTAGTAGGCTAGAGATATTACATGGACTACCAAAATAGGAAGGATGAGTTGAAGGCTGTCAGTGTGCCTAGTGCTGCAGAAAAACAAAAGGCTGCATATATCTAATATAATGGAACCATCCTCAAATCCAGTTTAATCCTCTTTGGCAGCACAATGCATTTCTTCAGCCATATAATGGAAGGGTGGGGAAGAAAATGATCAGCTTTAATATACAAACTAGAATTTGAATCTTTGCATGAAATCTGTTTCATATGTAATTTAGGAGATGTATCTCTCTTACATGTATTCTTATGTATAAGAAAACAAGTATTTATTTAAGAGTTTTGATCATTTTTCTTTCTGCTGTGGTTTTTCTTGTCCACAAAGTATCTTCTGTTATTAGCTTTTTTTTCCTGACAAAACACCCTTGACAATATTTCTCTCAAAGGATTGAGTTTTATCGTACTGCCCTTCAAACTGACCACAAGAATGCATTGCAAAACTAAAACTTTCAACAGAAGGTCTTATTTTACAATCTTGAAAATGATATATTTGTTAAACTTTTATTAAGGATCACTAATAATTCCAGTTGACTCGTGATCAGGAATGAATCCCCATTGCATTTGGTGCAGAATATTTCCTAACATTATTGCTATCCTAAGAAAAATAAAAGGAAGATCAAAAGAACGGAAGGAAAACACACTGAAAGGTTAGTATTGTGGTAGACAACATCAGGTTGTGGAAGTGTTTTCAGGTTTTGGCAGCAGGGAGGCTGCAGGAATGACCTGTGAGCAAAGCAGAGCAGTACCCCACATCAGAACAGAGCAGCAGCAGCTGTTCCAAAGGGACCCAATTCTGCCAGAGCTGTGCCGTGAGTGATGCTGTGTGTGCTCTGGGAGAGGGGATTTAAATAAAGGAAACAATGATGCACTATGGCATATCTCCCCATGCAGCCATGGAGGAGCCCAAGCGGTAGCAGTTGTTGAGGCCTGGAAGAGGCATTGCCTGTGGATACCCTGGCAGGAGTGGCCCAGGCCAGAGTGGCAGCCTGCATGGTGTCATGTGGTATGGAATGTCCATTTGACCAGTTTAAATCAGCTGCCCTAATTCTGTCTCTTCCTTGCTCCTTCACTGAAATGGCCTTGCTCTATGCAACACCCTTAGAAACAGCTATAAACATTGGTGTGTCCTCAGCATTGTTTTTCTCCTAGAACCAAAACATAACATCATGCCAGGTACTCTGCAGAAAACGATTCTGTTCCTGCTGAAACTAAGAGAGTTAGCAATGAGCAAGAAAAATTTTATGAAACTCCCTACGCTGAATCTGTTTTTCTCATGATGGTAGTTGATGAACGGTGGTATGGCGGTAAAGTTTGAACCTTCCTGGCAATATTCTGTTGCACATTATTGCAGAGCAACAGATGGCAGCAGAGGAACAGTCTGAAAAAATGGTGTCTGACAAGGAAGTATAGATGAAGCAAAGGCAGGTCATTAAATTCTGCTACCCAGAAAAAAAAATGCTACACAGTGATATTCACCAAGGCTTGCTAAATATTTCTGGGGACCAAACAGTTGATGTGAGCACAAGGAGGCAATGTGTGGCGCATTTCTTCAGTGGCAACAGCAACGTGAAGGACAAACCATGTTTCAGACAGCCATGCACTGCTGTCACACCACAAAATGAAGAGCATCTTCTTTCATAGGAACTGGCTAAAGATGGTGTTTGTGTTGAAAGACAATGTTTTATAACAGAGAATTTGCGTTATCTAGCAAATAGTGTTATTGTCCTCTTTCTGCTAAAGTTTCCATGAAAGTAAAAAGAAGATATTGCTTTTGGAGCCACCTATGTACAATTTATATCTTCACAGAAAATATCCAGCATCTGTCCTTTGTTTCATTACCTTTGTTCAAATCCTGCAAGAATTTGGAAATGACAGTTTGGTTTCTTTTCTTTTCTTTTTTTTTTTTACAACCTTAACTGTTATCATTGTCATGAAATGGAATTCACATGAAGTATTTTTTGGGCAAAGTCACTGTGATGAATTCAGCAGGGACAATGCATAGAGGCACTTGTAGACCTGCTTTAAATACAATGTATAAACTAATGGATGTTTTGATTTCCAGAGGGAAATATTTCTTGGCTGAGCTAGTTGCTTTTGAAAATACATTATATTTTACTGAGTAATTTCCATACATTTTAAACACTATTCATTAAAATGAGGACTTGAAAATACTGAACTAAGTTAAATCTATTTCAAAGGATTAAAGAAGTGTAAATACCATATTTTATATCTGATCTAAACACTGGCTGTAGGATACATAGGCATATTTTCTAGTAGCAGAAGTTTCGTGATTTTGTCTTAATGGAGTTCATATCCTCTTTAGTTACATTCAGATAAATGTAATTGCTTTGGTAGAGTATTTATCATATTTCTTCTTGCTCTTTTGCCAGATATAGTTCATATACTGATTGTACATGTCTCTGTTAAGTGAGTATACAAGTCTTATTGTTTATCTTCTGTAACATGATACTGACATAATCTTTCTAGAATGGTCTTCTTTGGGATGAAAATTCATTAATTACACTGATGAGATTCACTGAAGAATTATCCATATGACTTGCTATGCCAATTTAAGAAAGAATGGTTTCTGTTGGATTAAATTGTCCGCATCAGTATGCACTGTACTGATGGACTTCAAAACAGAACATGAATCACAAAATCACAAAATAATTCATGTTGGAAGGGACGTCTAGAGGTAATTTCATCTTACTCCACACTCAAAGCAGAACAGATTTCTTTAAGTTGTTTGAAATCTTGGGCACCTCCATGAAATAGACCTCCGAGCCCCACTGAGTAACCTGGGCCTATGTTTGACTGCTTTTTGTGGTAAAAAGTTTTGCTTTTATCTAACTAGAATCTCCCTGTTGTATGATGTACTTACTGGAGTCTATTTATATATTGGTTGTTAAATGTGTCAAAGACTGTTCTTCAGGCCTGAAGCTGATATGGAGCAGACTACATTCATAACATTAAGTAGTCTTGTCCTGCAAAAGTAGATGGCCGCATACAAACTTTGTTGTGAAAGGCTCCGGGATTCTGTGTGTTCCCAGAACTAGTACACAGTAATGGTGAGGCTACGCCTCAAATGTTGTGTTCAGTTTTGGACCTCTCACTACTAGAAGGATACTGTGTTGCTCAGATGTGTGCAGAGAATTCTAACAAAGCTGTCAAGTAGACTAGAAAACGAAACTTAGGAGGAATCACTGAAAGAATTGGAGCTGCTTAGGCTAAAGGAGTTTGAGGGGAGACCTTATAACTCCCTACATGTGAGGAGATTACAGTAAGAAGAGCGTCTTTTTTCTCAGCTGACAAGTTATAGAACATTAGGAAATGGCCTGAAATTGGTGATTCATGTTGAGAAGACAGTCTTTCAATCTCAATGTAAACAGATAGGATCATGCACCATACTTCTTAGAGTACATGAACATGAATAGCAAAAGAAAACACAGTGTAGTTTGTCAGTTGTAACATTAGGTAGAACACAATCTGGTTTCTCTGACTTAGAGCTTGGATCTTTATGGAGAAAACTTAAGATTTGTGGAATGTGGTCACGCACTTACATTATATCTGCTCTTTCTAGCGCCTTGTTAGCGCTTACTGATTTGTCGCTGTATTTCAAACAGATTTTTTTTCCCGATTTCACACCAATAGTAGCTGCAGCTGTATTTCTAGTGTTTTTACAGCTTTACATACATCCCCATTGGACACTGTTGCCATGTAGATGCACAGTGTAGATACAACTTTATCCATACAATGCTATTTTCATAACCAGGTGTGTACATGAAATGATAAAGAACTTGGAAGATATATCATCAATTGCCTCTTAGCATATATCAAAGTGTTTATTGTAGGTTTTTAAGTATTGCAAACATTAGTAGCTTATAGCTGGCCAGTCAACCAGACATTGTTCTTTTTTTATTTTCCACAACTGATTTTTTTTTTTTTTTTTTGGAAATAAGACAAATTGATGCAGTTTTTGTTTAGTATGAGGTGTGCTAACTGAAGTGGATTTTAAAGTCAGAATCATGAGAAATCAATGCTTAAGATGCACTGCAATTTTCATTTCTTAAGGGGCTAGTTGGTTATTCAGATCTCAACTAAATTAAGTCATTACTTTCTGTATCTGTTCAGTGGCTGTTACTTAAATGAACTGACAAAAATTCTGCTTCTTAATGTTTTTATGGTGATGAGATGACCAAGTGCTTTCATTAGCATTTTTATGAGTAGACCAACCTGAAGAGTAGCTCATATCTCAAAACTCATCTCAATTCTGTCTGCACTAAAAACAGATGTTTAGGTTACTTCTTTTGATAATTTGATTTTTTTTATATCAAATTAGTAGCTGATTCCAGTGACCTATATTAAGCATCTATCTGAGTAGTCTGAAATAGGCTGCAGAATTACCACTTAAATAGCTTAAGTTAAGCAGAATAAATGCTCAGTTCCTCCATGTGAATCACACAAACCAGATTATGTGGAAAAAAAAAAATCTGAGTATATTTCCTAGCTTCCCAATATGTCAAGTCAGTTTCCGCAGTGGCAGTAAATCTACCTTAGCATAACTCTGCAATTAATCAGGGGTTGATTTTCATCTTGGGAAAAACAGAATTAATTTAACTGTAGTTTCTTATTCTGTATAATAATCCTTTTTTTCTCTTTTCAACTTAAAAATATACAGATGACCTAGAAAGATTTTTCTGAGAGTCTAGCAGACAGATATGATGTAATTTGTCATAAATACCTCAATATTCATGTTTTAACATGAGGATCTGTCTTTTGATAATGCACATTGTGATGCTTTCTATTTTATGAAGTACGTCAGTCTAATATGATTTTGTGCATAGGTACTCCAAGTACTCTTACTACACGCAGTCAAAATGCATACTTTTCAAGGTTTTCTTTTTCTTTCTTTCCTCTCCTCCCCCACCCCCCCTTTTCCTTTTCATTTTTTTCCTCTTCTTCTTCCTTTTCCCTCGCTCCCTCCCTCCCTCCCTTCCTCCCTTATTTTCTTAAAGGAACCTTTGATACTCAGCTGTTTTGCCTCCTCAAGCAGAATCCTGAACAGTCAGTCATCAAGAAAAGCAGGACAAAACTTCCATCTGTGTGTGTGTGAGAAGGGGGGATGTATGTAAATATATAAAGACATATAAAAAAAGACTAACATGCAAAATCTATGCCTCAGCCTGATGAAAATGATGCTCTCTTCCCCATCCCAATATTAAGAATATTAGAGAAAAGAACTTAAAAATTCCATCAGATCACCATAGATTCATAGATTCATAGATACATTAGGTCGGAAAGGACCTACAAGATCATCTAATCCAACCATCCTCCCACCACCATCCCTACCCAATAAACTACTAAATCAAATCCCTTAGCACCTCATCTAAACGCTTCTTGAACAGCGCTAGGGACGGTGCCTCAACCACCTCCCTAGGTAGGCCATTCCAGTGTCTGACCACTCTTTCAGAGAAAAAAATTTTTCCTCATATCTAATCCAAATCTTCCCCAGCACAACTTGTGGCCATTCCCTCTTGTGCTGTCATTAGTTATCTGGGAGAAGAGGCCGACCCCCTCCTCACCACAGCCTCCCTTCAGGAAGTGGTAGAGTGCGATGAGGAATCCTCTGAACCTCCTTTTCTCCAGTTATGTCCTTAATCAGTACTGAGATTTAAAAAGCTTTAGTCACATGTAAAATCTATCTTATCCCCTTAATTGAAAGTCAAATATTTCTGCCAATACACAGCAGGAAAAAGATGCTGTCTATATTTTTAGGATATATTCTGTATTACCATGTACAGCAAAGCTATCATTATTGTTACAACACTATATTTGCTTGTGGTACTTTGGAAATTTCAGGTGACATGCTTAACAGTTTGTCACAGACTTAGATCGTTAACAGAAAAATTAAGGTAAGAGTTGGGTGGAAAAATTTTACTGTATTAGCATCCCTAGCACAAAGCCTGAGATTTCATTATCAGCAGTTGCCTAATCTTTTTTTTTTAAGTGTACCTTTCTCCTCAGGAAATGTGAGGTGTTCAGTCATGTCTTACAGCACCTGACAAAGGAAATCTGAACCCACAGGAGTGTGTCCTTTCCAGTAAGTCCTGTTTATACTTTTACATGCACTTGTCTCTCTGGTCAAATGAAAATTTAATATTTTCCTTCAAAATGGAGCACTTCAACAAGAATAATTTAGTGAACTCATCTATTTCACATCGCCACAGGCAGAGGGAGAATTGA
Organism: Oreortyx pictus; assembly: GCA_036925125.1. Taxonomy (NCBI): domain Eukaryota; kingdom Metazoa; phylum Chordata; class Aves; order Galliformes; family Odontophoridae; genus Oreortyx; species Oreortyx pictus. The sequence goes on along the minus strand of JAUPFR010000001.1, from coordinate 65,982,705 downwards.
ACTAGCTAGCTTAGCAGTGAGTGATCCCTAAGATACTAGCTGATAAGATGGCTGTACATACACTATGTATGCAGTTACAGATGCATATAAACACTTGCACACACAATATGTGTTTATATGCATGTGCTGCCTTTGTATTTTTATGTATATGCAAGTCTTTCTACATATTTAGAATCATCTGAAGGACGCTGATTAAGGCTGTGCATTGCAGCTAGAGAAACATGTCACTTATCTAGAGAGTTTTGAAGAAGAATGAAAACTAAAGGTATCCTGCATTCTCTTTGAGATATTCTCCTGATTATTTTAGCTATTCCAACTCAGTGGATACTGTGGATCCTCTTTTTCTAGATCTCTCTCCAGACACTTAAAGCTTCTGTAACCTGCATTTGACATTCGGTGTTCAGTGAATGGGAAGGGTCAGAAATTAAAATTATCCCTCTTCAAAAGATGACTCTGTATTTATTTATTTATTTATTTTGTAAAATGTTTCACCTCATTTTTGTTTAAGAAAAGGTTCAAGGGTAGACAGTCCTGTGAGTTCCTCTTAGGGCTACATTAGATGTTAAAAGCTTCTGGAGTACATGTGCAAACAATTTTAATTTATGTATATCAACTGTTTACCGGGCTGGATCGGCCCGGTTCCGTGACGATCGGTGCGGGGGACCCGCAGACCCATGGCCCAGGAAAGGGGAAGGGGGAAAGGTAAAAGGGAAAAGGGAGATGGGCCTAGAAACAAAACAGCGGCAACGATCTGAGGAGGAAATCTGATTTACTAAATAAGATATCAGAAAGCAAAATAACACAATATAATACAATATAATTGGAATTGAAGCTAATAAATCAAATAAAATGAGCAAGAGAGAGTGTCTGATAAACCGAAGGCCTTATGCTAACGCTGAAGGCGAGATGGCAGCGAGCACCCACTGCTGAGTAGATCCCAAAGGAAAAAAGGGAGTGTCCCGTGACCGCAGAGTTTTAGTCTTTTCCCTCTGAGCGGAAATAACATAAAAAGGCAAAGCATCGCAAAGTCCTCTGGGGAAACGTAGTTCTTCTTCTCTTCTGAGACAGGTATACCCAGAATTATCATTGATCCATGGAGCTGGAGTATTAACTCTTTAGCTCTTAATGCACTGCATGATGTTATGATGTGGAATACCAATGCCAAAAATCATAAAACCATGACAACTTATGCTTTTATGATAATGATGAGAATAATTGGGAATAATTGGGAATAATTTTCTATATTTTTAAGATAAAAATGTGGTATGCATTTGTTTGTGACTTAACATAATATATATGGTTAGGTTTTTAGATGGGAAATAAATACACAAAAGAAGAAGACGTTACTGAGGATTTTGAATTCATAAATTTTGTATGAGAGTATCATTTCTTAAATATAATGGGATATACCATTTAGTGAGCATTAAGAGGAAGTCTAAGCTAATACATAATATGAAGACTGCTATTATCTTTAAATGTACTTGCATTTGTATTGAATTTAGCTAACTTTATTTGCTGCTTGGTGGGCTGGGCATTGGCCACATGGACAACTACCTTAAGAGGGCATTTTTCTCTCTACTGAAATGTCAAGTTTTACACAAGACTATACATCTTTATTCTCTCTCATTTGGTTCAAATTTGTACTAGTGTAATTTCATTTATAATTTTGGTTGCATTCAGTACAGCTCTTGCATGCTTTTTCATTATATTTGGCACAATTATGTATGTAATATCAAACTTCATATTTTATTTTTCTTAATGTTTTAATTCCTCAAATAAAATATTATTATTTCTGTGAAGTTCAGCTGTGGCCCATGGCTGGGCCCAGCAGTGCAGAGCTATGCCTGAATGTTGCAGAGCTATGGGAAGCTGAAGCTGAGCACTGCTGCTCCCTAATTGGGGCAGGATCTGGTGACCCTGGCAGTGATGTGGGGGCCTGGCCTGGGTGAGTAGGGAAGCCCTAGGGGCGAGCAGGGACAGACAAAGATGGGTGATCACTCAGAATGCTGGCCCAAAGGCTTGGCATTTTAAGAAATAATAATAAACTTTCATCATTATGCAGAAGTTTTAAAGCTATATTATAGAAACTATAACATAATTCTTTAGAATATTGTGTTCACCTTAATTTTTGCTGGGGTCATTGATTTAGAAGAGGTTGCAATAATAGTGTATTTTAAGAAAATTTTTGGAATGTTCCACACCTCTTGGATCATTTTGTCACTTTTTACCAAAAGAGTACATTCTGTTTCCATTAAATCGGCCAATGAAAAAGTCAGTGATTACGTCAGCAGGAGTTGGAATTCATTGAAATTAGAGCAAGTATTAACATGCTTTGTACATGTAAGTGTGAACTTACATGAAGTTAAATGTAATGTATCTGTCATAAAATAAGAATGGCATTTTTTTCAGTGCTAATTTTGAAGCAGAATCCTAGCTGAGATGCTGCTCAGTGAGTATTACTTGGAACTTTGGCAACAAAAACATATCGTGAAGTCTAGACATGGTCATTTTTGTTCTTTTAAGGTTTTTCTTCTCCCATGACAGAAAACGTTTAATTTTTTGTTGTTGCATTTAAACATACAGAGTTGGCACATTCATCAAAACTATTAACCAAGAATCTACTTTGACAGATTATACTAAAGAAAGATTTGACATGAGAACAAAGACTTGAGTTAGAGAACAGCTATATATTAAATGAGCCCACGACCTGTAGTCTGAGAATGAATGTGAGGCTGTTCTGATCAAACCAGAGATCCACTTAAAGCTTGGTTTAGTTCTTTTCAAGGCCTCAGAAAACATTCCTATGACAATGAAAATTCTCTCTGTTCAAACACTGTAACAAATGGTGGGCAGTGTAAAAAATTCCTGTAAAATAGTAAGAAGCTGGAGAGTCTGAATTTAATGACAGAGCTACAGATGTGACAATGAATAGCTTTTAATACAAAAGAACATTCCTTCTGAATTTTGCTTTTGTATGTATAGCGCTAAGAATCTGACTGCTTGTTGTGCATATGGTGGTTTATAGCTACTAACTACATTTTAAAGGGAGTATTTAATTCCTAGAAAAAACTGATGGTCTCAGGCTTTAAACATTACTATTGGGAGGCTTAGTTTGAAGTTTGTCTATATGATGGATGCCCCTGATATGTCAGTCCCATCATATTTGTCTGTAGCTGTCATTTCTAGGGACTTAACATCCAGTAATTTTAGCATTTATACATTTGTTACTAGATTTGCATTTAGTTTATAATATATTTTGTACTAGTTCCTACATGAATATCCTCAGGAAATAAGCTAGGAAAATATTTAGAATATATGAAGGTTGATATGCTTAACCAACTAAAGAATATAGATTAAAAATCATTTCCAAAACTGTATTAGATCTTGGGTCTTCCTTTGAACACAAGCTAACAAATCAACCTAATAGAGATCTATTTTCTGTCACAAACACTCAGTGTAGTGTAACTTGAAGTTTCTTAAAAGCTTGACAATTTTTTTTTTTTTGTATTATAAAAAAACCTGCTACTACGTATTAAGAAAAAAAGCATGTGGTAAAATACTTTTTTAAGGGGTGGTAACTTAAAACTGAATAGCTACAAAATCTCGTATTTACAGACACTGACATTTAATAGTCAGTTGTTTAGTTTGAATTATTCAGCAGAACTAGGAAAAAACTTTTGATGTTCATGACATTTCATGGCCAAAAAATGAATCATTTCACACTACTTGAACCAAGTTGTTTCACAATCCATACAAGAGAGAAGCAGCCCACAGAAGCATCACCATGAAGGGATCCTTCCCAGTGCAGTGATTTCATTGTGGATGTTGTGGTCATGGTTGATCCAAAGGCACAGGAAGTATATGCATTATGATATTACAACTGACCAGGTGAAAGTGTATTTGCTGACCTCTACATTACAGCTTGTTTGTAATATCTCCAAAGCCAGTAAAGGAACACATGATATATGTCTAAAACAGGACAGAAGATATCTTCCATTCCCTTTTTGTCTTTTCAGTATGCTAGTTGTTATTAGTGCAGTTACAGGTATTCATAGTGTGGGCATGAAAAGATAAATAGTGTAATCACATTAAATTTACTTCAGTAGTAATTAGAAAAGTTCTGAAATGTTTAAATTCTTTCAACAGTTGTCAGTTTGTCAGATTTTTTCTTTAACAGTAGGGACTTTTCATTCCTAAAACACCCTTCATTTGGGTTTTTCAATGAGCATCACAAGCTTTGGATAAGTTCCAGGGAAGAATCACAGATGTTGGAACAGAAAATAAATTAAACACCTGTTCACAGCAAAATGACTCAAAGTAATTCGATTGAACATACAATCGCTGCAAATATGAGGCACCTAAAGAAGTATGATCATGAATAGGGAGTCATTAAAGTTGGCAGGAAACATTAAAATCAAAGGAATTCTATATTGGCTACCTCTGAGGCACCCAAAGAAAGAAATGTGACTCTAACTCTTTTAAATGCATTTTTAGACACGGAGTTTGTCATGGTTTTATAATTCTTGTTATTGGTATTCCACATCCTAACGTCATGTAGTGCATTAGTAGTTAAAGGGTTAGTGTTCCAGCTTCATGGATCATTGATAGCTTTGGATACATCTGTCTCAGAAGAGAAGAACTACTTACCTTTGCATTGCTTTGCATTTTTCCATTTTCCACTCAGAGAAGAAGATAAAAACTGTTTGCATGTCACAAGACACAGGCTCATTACTTTCAGATTAACCTAGCAGTGGGTGCTTGCTGCCATCTTTCCTACAGTGTTTAGCGTAAGGCCTTCTCAGTCACTCTGTTGCTTATTTTATTTAATTTATTAGCTTCAATTCCAATTATATTTTACATTCTGATATCATATTTAGTAAATTAGCTTTCCTACTCAAACCATTGCTGCTGTATTGTTTTTAGGCCCATCTCCCTTTTCCTTTTCCCTTTCCCCCTTCCACTTTCCTGGGTCATGGGTCCATGGGTCCCTCATCCCAGTCATCACAGAACCGGGACAAACCAGACTGTAAACTTCTGACAGAGTTGAAGAAGACTTTGTATTTTCAGTTCTTTGATGCCAAGCTTGGTTTTGTTTATATTTTGTAACTGAAATGAAAAAAAAACAAAAATTGTGTATAAGTTTAAGCGTCAGGGTCCTACCAGATGTCTGATAGGCCTTCGAGGCCATCCTCTTCTTGTCCTGTTGCCCCTGTGTTCTTGCCTGATGTTTTAGCATTTTGACAGTTAAAAGCACTGCCCAGGTGTTTTCTATCCTATTCTCCAAGGAAATATCTACCTATATGCTCCAATATTCTTAAACTGTTTGTGGTGCAGGTTCTAGATGTTCTTTTTTTGTAAACACTATTGTGTACTCTAAAATTGTATAAAGGTAACTACTCCTCCAGCAATCTTTTAAAAGTGCCCGCTCTGAAAAAATTTGTTTTGATTTCGGCTTGATGCTATCTATGGATGTACTACTTCACATATGAATTATAAATTTAGGCAGGTTTTATTTTGAATATTTCCAAAACTACAGTTTTCTGTGCATGTTTGGAGATGTTTATTTAAACTTGTATGGAACAACATGATTCGAAACATGACTGTATGAGTGTAGAAACCTTTTCCCAACACACTTCTGGGGAAGGCTAGTTTCTCTGCCTTGATATGTTCCATCTAAACTGAAATACAGGCATAATGGTCCATATATGGGACTTGTTCGAACGAGTGCTTTACAGTGTTTTAGTGAACCAGGGGGAACCATTCAATACTTGGTCCTGTTGAAATTCATACAGTTTACCTTGGCCAACTGATCCAATCTATCCAGGTCCCTCTGTAGCACCTTTCTACCCTCCAGAAGATCCACACTCCTTCCCATCTTGGTGTTGTCTGCATATGATAAAATAATTGTTATTTTATGCGGTTTCTTTAAAGGTGATTGTATAGTCATTTTGATTTAAAAAACAAAAATTGTAAGCTTTGAGGAAAAGCAGTTGTGAGCTATTGACTATCTCTACTTGCATCCTCATGATTTCCTTGTTTTATCATTCATCATAAGAAGTCCTACTAATTTATAATTGATAACAATTTAATTTTATATTAGTTCCTCATATATTAAAAAATTTATTTTTCCCCTATAAGCATAGTTAATGAGTTGAACCCTTCCTCATTCTTGTTTAGCTTGTGAACAGACTATTTTTAAAATATTACAAGAAACGTTTGTTTTTTTTCCCAACAAAAACAGTTTATATAAAACTTTTCATCACAGTCTTCTGTGTTCTCACATGTTCTACAATGTAAGCAGGAGTGCAGACATATTTTTTGTGTGTTCATTATTGAAATCAATATAATCCATATGATCTGTCTTGCCTTGTGGCTCATAAATCATTGTACTAAGGATGGCAAAGATGAAATATTTATTCTGAAATCAGCACTAGAATAGGGAGAAGACAAACAGGATTTCTGTAGCTAACAATTTTACAGAATAAATATGTTATGCAACTGCATATTTGATTGCAGAATTAAAGATTTACCAAGCCAAAAATATGAACTATTTGAATAATAATTGCATTGATTAGCTGTCTAAAATAATTAACTGATGATTGATGTAGAAGGATTATTTGACAACAGATACAGTGCCTAGAATATTAGAATTCCCTCCCATATATACATTTTATGCAATAGGATTTAATTTGACTAGACTAACGCATTATTTATGGTCAGTCAATTTGATACAGTGTGTAAATAAGAAATATCTTGTAGGCTTTGATTGCACTGTTTTGATAGTATAACAATGCCTTTTAACTGCAAATCTCTAAAGCAGGCTTAGACTATGCAAACTCTTGAAAGAGAATGATTTATTCAGTGTATTTAACCTTGCCAAAGTTTATGTAATATCCACATGCCAGTCCAGTAAATTTGTTCCTGATGAACTGAATCTTTTTACCATGAATGTATTTAGATAATTTTGAAAGTAATGCCTACCATTTATTTCCATAGATGTTCAGGATATTCAAAGAGCACAATAGCACTATTTGATAGAGCAAATTCTCAGCTACAAAACATTGTTTTCAACACAGACACCATCATTAGTTATGGATTTTCACCAGTGATGAACAAGAGCGTGCATGCTGTGTTTGTTAAAATCTGCACTTCCAGCTCTGATGTTGTGAGCCAGCGTAATAAAATAGGAGGCGTTACTCTCAGACCAGCCTTCATAGTTTAAAATACACATCAACAATTTCCATTAGAAACAGTTAAAAATGTTATTAAAAATATGGTTTTCTGTGTTAGTTATTATTTACTTCTTCACTGGATATCTAATGCATTTGGAATGAAAAGGAAAACCAAGCAGAGTTCAAAACTCTTGATGCCATGAGGCTACAACACTTGATGCAGTTATTGCACTATTGATATGATTATTCCATTGGAGATCTCACAGACAATAAAATCTGAATACATGTGTGTGCGTGCGCACACACAATCTTATGCATACACACACATACATTTCTATATTTACACCATTAGTCACAGGAAAAAAAAAACAAAAACAAAGTCAGAGATTGGTCATTTTCACCATTTTTTTTGGTCTTTCTCATGCTCACTCGCATGATAAAAGCTATGTGAGGAAGAACTAAGAAAATGAAATTCAGACAATTGATTAATAGTTGGTTGCACACAAGCAGTAATCTGCAGGATTCACTGAACCCCAGAAAGTCATATTTTATCATGAGTTCAGAGATTTCTCAAGGCAGTTTGCACAAATACTAGATGTTGAATATACTAGAATCCCAATGACCTTTAAAGGTAAAGAAATTGCTGCATGTATATATGCAGAGTAATTTTCTAAAGTGTCTTGTTCATCGAGTTTGTGCACATTTCTTCTGAGGATGAAAATTACTGATTTAAGGGGAAAACCTTTGTTGATCAGGCTGCTTCACAGAGCAGAATAGTCCTTCCTTAAGTTTTATGGTTTACGTTTATGCTTTCCCTAACCATAAAGGCCAGTTGTGGGATTTAAGCTGCCTTCTGTGGCCCTGTAATCAGGGCACTGAGGGAGACAACCCAAAATTTATTCCAAATTCACAGCTTTTTTTCAACTTGGATACATTTTTGAGAGTCAGATGTGATGGTGCAACTGTTGGCCTTTTGCACATACTTTCTCCTCCTTTGACGACCAGACATTAATTTTCTTCTCTTATGGAAAAAAGCTACAGTTTTTTTTAGAGGATAATTTGCATTAAGCTCTTCAACCTTTACCTTGTGAAATGAGGAAGGCAACAGAGGAAGTCAAAGGCACATCCATCCTTTCTTGTAATTGTAGGACAGGACAGGTATGTTGCAATGTGGAAGCTCAGAAAATAGCTCAAGTGGTTTCCTGCACATAGAAAACAATGTATTTGTGTTGTGAAATGGAAGTTAATTTTGAAGACCATGTTGCATTAAAATATTACTACAAGGGCTAATGGCCACACAGAGAAATGTATTTATATATATACAACTTTTCATGTATAGCCCTCTTGTATACGTGCCTGTTATTTTGGCTTTCTTAGCTTTCAAATCTTGTATGTTTGTGGGAAGCCTGAGGAGGCAATTTTCACAGTTAGTTACAGGAAAACTGAAAGCATGAAGGAAGGTTAATTACAGTAATTTCTTCACTGAAATGTAAAGCAACAAAATAATAGAAATGATGATTTTACCTTCTTTAAACTTACTGATAATACATAATAATCCTTTCCTATGAAAATCTGTTCTGACACTGCAGTTTGAGACAGACACTTCAGTGATCTTAATTCCGTTTTGTAACATTCCTTTGTGTTTTAGTGTGCATACCAAGACAGTGCTGGAATTAGGAATGGATGAATTCTGTGTCCTGAGAGAACTAATGAAGATTAGTATAAGTACTTCCACAAGGAATGAAAACCAGAGAGATTTTGGGAAGAAGGCAAATCAAGGTTAGATTTTGTCTCCATAAAAGAATGAGGAGTGTAGTCAGATTATCTAGCTAGTGCAGTAGAATCCTTCTGGGGGAAAAAGAAAAAGCTTCTTCATTACTTTCCTGTGATTTGTTCTAGTCCTGCTGACACAGGCTATTAAAAACCTTGTTTATGTTTTAGAGACTTATTTAAAGAGCACTTTGAGACTTTACAGTGTTTGTAGAATGTTCTTTATAGTTGAAATTACATGCTGAGATGGCAGGTTGCTGAGCTAATACATTGTTACACTGATTAAATCGATTAAAAGCTTCATTTTTGACAGGCAAATTGTAGAGGCTCAGATCTCTTTATTGTACATTTCAGTAATTCACAATGTCTTGTCCTACCTAATAATCGCTATTCTTCCTCGCTCTTTAGGAATCATCTCAGAAGCGGGTACATTTTCTACCAGCATATTAGCTTCAAATCTGAATTACATGAGCCACAGTGTACAGAAGTCTTACTAAAGATAGTGGTTTATTTGGTGAACTGTTTGAAATATATTCCTTCTTCTTTTTTCTTCTTTTTCTTTTTTAATGTATTTTGTTTTTCTTTTTCATACTATATAATGGGCAAAGAAAGAAACAGTTATTTTTTAAAAGACAAGAAAATAAGAAACTGCTCAGCTGTGAACTGACAAAAGAAACCATACTGGAAAAGCTTTTTATGTCATAGTCTGAAAAACACAATCCTACTTACAAATACGTGACAGAAAATTATGTAAGAAATCGGTGAATATGCAACAAATGAGGAAGATTCATCATCTTAAATCAAGTGAAGAGTTATTTTGCAATAAATACGGAACTGCTCTTAAAAATGTAGAGTCCTACAGTCAGATTTGTAGCCTTCTGATTGCAGTAGAAAGTCCAAAATATTCACAGCTTGCTGGCAAGCCACAAATCTGAAGTCAATAGCAAATTATCTTCTAGTACTATACAGATTTCCAATTGACACCGGTATTAAGTTTTTAAAGGTAAAAGTGGGCTTGTTAAGCTATAGATGAGTGCCCAGTCTAGTGAGTCAATTAAATGAAAAATATATTATTTGCCTGTCTTGTGACATGAAAAGTAAGAAGATGAAATGTGTCTACCTGGTTCAAACTGGAACTCCATTGACTCAGTAACCTGAGCTGATTATTCTGCTCAGTGAACCATTCATTGTGAGTCAGAATAATCGTTCTGGTTATCAGAAAAGTAAAAACTGCTGGAGTAGTGGTGACACCCTGTAGGTTCTATATGGAAGCTTTTTGCTTATGAAGCTTTTCTTTGGATTTTACTTTCTGAACCTTTATCACATTATCCTGAGACAGTGAATTTTGCAACTGACATATCTTCCATTTTAAAGTTGCCATTTCATTTGGAGCCCTTTTTTTCTTTTTTATAACAAATCATTATATTTCTGGCTTTCTTCCTACTTTTCATTACATCAGAGAACTCTGATATTTTACCCTCAACAGTCTACATAACTTATACTGGTAAAATACTCCAGATACAGCAGTGTTTCAAAAACAGCTCTGACAACACTGACAGCTAACAGAGATCTCAGTGTAGATATAAAGAGAATTCAAATTTTTATGTCTTTCCTTTTGAAAGCAGGGATTTAAAAAGGGAAGTGTACAGGAAAAATGAAGGGCTTGAATTTGGCTTGCAAAGAGGTAAGGAAAGTGTCAAAGGCACTTAGGACTCGTTCACGTGACGATTTGGGATACTGCGACTCCCAGAAGTTAGAATTCATCAGGCTTTGGTCTTAACATCTAAAAAGTCCTCTGGAAAGAAGAATATGGGGGGTTGTTGCCTGACTGTACTTTGGAAATTGCCTTGTGAAAGCCAGGCCAGCAGAATCTGATGTGCTTGCCTGAACTTGGTAGAATGGACACAGTCCTCAGAAAGACAGTAAAGGAACTGTTAAAAGCACAAATATTTCTAAAATTAAAATGGGAATCCAAGTCTTAAGTGGTCATTAGAAGCAGTATACATTGTAATGGGTGATATGATAAAAGGAATCAGATCATAGCAGCTGAAATGAGGACATGTAGAAATGATGGTTGTCCTAGCAGCAGTTTTATGGTACAGCATATTACTACTACCCAGATTTCCGGAATCAGGAATCAGTTCTGTACAGCCCTAGGAATATTTATAGGGAGTTACACTCTGTTTTAATGTTTTCTAACTCCACAATCTAATTTGTATGTGTGTGAACAAGAAGACTGACCTCCTGATTTAAACCTATTTATCGGTTTCCGAAAGGTATGTGAATATCCCTCTTGCTAAAGGAAAGTGTGTCTATTCTGGGACACAAGGATCTGCTGAGTATCTCAGTGGCAGAAAGTAGTATATTTTGGATTTAGGCATGAGATAAGTTAATGTGTGGTCAGTTGATTTGTCTCTGCACTGCACTATTGCACTGGTGAACACTTATTTGTATCCTTTAAGGCACTGAAATCTGGGCTTAAAAAGAAAGATTTCTTTAATTCACATCTACTCATCACATACCTTATAGCTTGGGCACTTGACATTTTTTACTAATGTTAGCCAATACAGAAATAAAACAATGTTCTTTCCATATCTAAACGATTGTTAATACCTGCAGAATGATGCATGTATTTTAACAAATGTATATCCAGCTGGCTCTGGGTGTTTTGGGAAAGAAACACAGATGTGTGGGGAAAAAAATAGAGTGTGAAGAAGAAACAGAGCAGTAAATTGTGCATGACATTCTTTTGGAATAGTTTTGGAGAACAATGAATTGGAAGTAATTGTTGGGACTGGGTAAAACAGAGCTGGGGAAGGATATGGGGTAAATCAGATGAAGATGATGACATTCAGAGAGTTGTCTGGAGCTGAAATGACATATTGCCTCATCAAAACTCTAAGATGTCATCGTTAATAAGCCAATGACCTGGACATCTACTAATCACTTTGAAGTTGCTGGATGAGCTATTGGAACTATCCTTATAAAGATGTGTTTCTTAATCATGCAGCTGCTGATACCTCTGAATCATAAAGCTTGCACAGACAGAAAATATATTAGTGTCCCAGATTAAACTGGGTCAATGCTGAGATTTACAAACCTTCTTTCCATACCAATTTCACAGTAGAACTCAAAGATTAAGAAAACTCTGATTGTTATCTATTTGTCAGTATTTAAGCCAGACACTATATAAGATACTATGATTATTTACAATGAGAGGCTGCATTACACCAGTAAAGCATTATGAACATTAATTTATATTGTGATTCCTCCTGCCATTTTGAAAGATGCAGACAGTTTTCTGATTTTCAGGGGATGATCTCTGAAATATGGTAATGAGCTCAATTATATACCTAATAGTTACCTTTGAGAGACTTGGATAGATTTTCGATAGAGGATTGTCAACCTATCAATCAGTACTATTTCTTGTATTGCTGGTGTGTCTTATGCCACTAAGAAAGATCTGGAAAGACAGTTTCAGAGACAGTGATAAGTAACAGGAAAAAGATGTGGACTTCCATAAACGCTTGCTGATACTTTTTCAACTGAAGCTATGTAGTACACTCATTTGGATAAGTAAGAGTAATAAATTCCTTGGATATGACAGTATTGCTTCTGACCTAAAACCTGGCCAAAATTAAACAATGATATAGAGTAAGTACTGACAAATTTTTATTTCAGAGCTTTATTTGCTCAATTTATCACAAAAGCACAATTTGCTTTTTCAGAGTACTTGTTAAAGAACTGTTTATGAATTAAAAAAAGAAAACTTGTTTTGAGATAAATGTAGTTCACCTTCACCTAAAAGAAATGCTGCATATGTTGCTTACATACTAATATTGTTCCAAGTTTAATCCTGATTTCATCTCATATAATTACAGTAGGTTTAATCCTGTCTGTACAAGGGCATTAATTGGTTTTAATTATCTCAGCATATAACAGGTGTAGATTTGACAAGGTGTTCATGACATAAAGTAAAATTATGTTTTTATGAAGGCAAAGTGCATCCTTAAATGGATCAGGAACTTCATGAAAGTGAACACAGTAGTAAAAGCTCAGCAGCTAGTCTCAATAACTGTCTGAAACATCTTAAAATATTTTCTAGATTGCAGTCATGATTTACACTGATCAGCTAGGTAGCAAGAATTAATAAAAGGACTGACATAGACAGAAGACTGCTAGATGTAAAATGTCATCTGAATGAGAAAATTATGAACGTGTCTAACTCAAAATTCAAGAAAATTAAATAAAAGTGCTTTTCCTATTTTTGTAGATAACTTCATTACACAAAGGAATAAAAAGTGTTTTATAAGATTAAATTAGGAAAATTGGTATCTGATACTATACTAAAAAGTTCATGTTTGGATGATATATTTTCCAGTGACTGAGTGCCACATCTCCCTTAGAGAAATGTTAGAATACAGTTTCATTTTTTATGATGTGGGGCAAAAATCAGAATTACTTCATCTCATACATGTGAAAGTTTATAATACAGTACATGAAACTGAAAAAAGAAAAAAAAGGGCAGTGAATGAATGCAGATCTAGACAAGACTCTCATGGCAAAGGATGCAAAATGGAAAGATATATTCATATAGTAGCTCTCCCATTCTTGAGTCCTGACAAATGTCAGGGTGCAAATTATTTATATGCCCTATATAAAGTACTGAGATTTTATGTGTGTGTTCATGTATTCAGAGTCTTGAAGTATTGCACAGGAAATGACAAGTCTGTCTTCTAATAGAGGTCAAAATGCTTTTCAATTAATGGAATTTATTATTTTATTTTTACTTTAAATGCAACAATGGAAATAATATTGTTTAAATAGACTTGGACAGTTTGTAGAAACCTACTAAATATCAATTCTGTTAAATCTAAACTTCAAATTCAAATCACTATATGATTTTTTATTTCTTTTTTGTCTTCATCTTGCTTACTTACTTGCATTTAACAAAATATGGAGGAGTGAAACAAATAATTGCCCCTTATGGCAATCATAATTCAGAAAACTTCTAACATCAATTTTACATGAGCAGCTTGTATGAACTATGGATAAAATGAACCAAAATGTATTAACTCCAGCATCATTTAAAATGAAAAGCCAAAGTTTATGAGAATTGAAGTATACCTATTGGACGCAAAATGAACATGTTGAACTTACAAATTTGAAACACAGAAAAGGAAATGTTTTGGTTTTTTTTCTCCTCTAATATGTCATTTTATTTAATGTTTTGCTTTTTATTGTACGAAATTCTCATTTGCATTCAAGAAATCATACAGATCTGGTAGCATTTGTGCTGGGAGTTGACTACCTTCTATTTCAGGAGAATGATGCTCTCTATTATGTCATAAAGTGTTCTGGGTGAGTAAAACATTGTGAACAGGTAGTTTGTAGCTATTTCTTACAGTGAGATGACATTTGCCAACTGAAGACAGAAAGTAGGAATCACATAGCACTTCTCCAACTTACGCATAAACACTGATTATCAAGAAAGCCTCTTTGGACTCAAGTGGTTTAATAGTTCATTACTAGCATTCAAGCTTGTCTAAATGTGGAAGACATCTGGGATGAACTTTTCTAGACCACATCACCCTGGGGAAAAAACCCTGGGTTTGGAATTTCCCCGTATATAAAAGTTTAAATTAACTGTATTTTTCTCAGGTGTTGTAGAGAGGGACCATGCATTTTTTGTGAAATGAAAGAGATCACAGACCATTCTCTGGCTATGAGACAAAGTATGGCGGAAGCATCTATAAATCCCCAAAGTTATAGGCATTGTCTAGGACATGGCTACTTGCTGGAGAAGGCAGAAAGTTACTAAAAGGCTGTTCATAAGGCAGAGTAAGATGTAATACTTTAGAATTATTGCAGAACAGGCTGTTTGCATGAGGTTTTTGCTGCCTGGCTTCAAAGGGAAAAAACAAAACAAAACAAAAAACCTTTGTAGAGATTACTTTTGAGAAAATCTATCATTCTACATTATCTATTCCTTCTCTAAATGAGGAAAATATCTTTTATCTCCAAAACATTTCTGCTTTCATTTTATCTTAGCAAACAGAGCATAGTGACGTCAGAAGTGAATCCAGACTTGCTTAGGCTCAGATTTCAGCATTTTTGTTGTTGTAGCTTATCCTTTTGTCTTATATCATAATTGATTTTTAAAAATCCTTTCTATTTAAACATGGATGAGTACTTAAAGCTAAAGATTGTGTGTGTAATGTATCATATATTTAGATCTAACTCCAGTTATTGGAAAGCTCATTTTTCAAAGTAGCAGCAACCTCTTCTGATTTGTTTTTTGAGGTGGTCTCTTTTCTGTTGCACCTATGAAATATGTTGATTTTATACAAACTGTACACAGCATTGAAAGTAAAGATTGATACAGGAAGAGTGGGAAATGAACAAGAACTACGATCTATGATGCAGCAAAAGGTGGAATTTAGTGTTGAACTGAAACATATTGCTCTCAGGAGACATTCTGGACCAAGTGAATAATTATTAATTTCTATGAGGAGAAGTCAAAACCGGATTGCAATTGTTACAATGGAAATACCAAGGGTGTTTTTTGAAAGCTTATTTTCATATAGATCCATTTACCAAATCAGAAGAGTTAGAAGTATGGCTGTCTTAATACCTGGGGTCATTATAAATAACAGACCCTGGGAGGAAATGCTTTTGATGACCAGGGCTTTTATTTTATTTAGCTTATTGTGGCTTAGTTTCTTGTTGTATCTCATTCAAAGAGCTAGTGGGATGTAAACTCTTTGGGTACATTCTTGCTCCTGCTAACTGAGAAGGAACAAACAAAATCTTCCATTTAGCATCCTGCTTGGTCATTGATAGAGTGTCACTTGGTTGCTATGTTCCCACTTGTAAAGAGTGGGAGGGGAGGCTTTCATGAATCAGACAGTGAGGCACCACATCAGAAGAGAAGAAATAAATAAAGGCAAAATAAATGAACTGCAGGAAAAACGGAAAAGAGAAGTAGTGAAACTTTTGCAGAAAGTCTTTGTCTCAGAAATATTTGGAAATGTTGGCTCCGGGAACTGGGAATCATCCTTTCTAAGCTGGGAATTACATGGATCTTTCAAAGGAAAATAAATCACAAAGCTGGGAAATGTCACTAACAATATGTCAATACTTTTTTCTCTCTCACACTCCTATTTTCTCCCTACTTCCAGTGCTTTAAATTGAGCTGTGATTAGCCTGGTGAACCTGGTGAGAGATTTCCCTGAAGAAAAAGTAAACTACAGTATTTAAGTATGATGTTTGATATAAGCACGAGCCAAGCCTCACCTTTTTTATGGCTGGAAATGAAAGAAACACTAGAGACTTAGGATTTCACTTCAACAGTTGTGCTAATAGCCAGATTGTCTAGTGTCAGTGCATGCCTGAGACAGCCCTCTGCAATTCTTCCGATGTAAAAGAAGAAATCACAAGAGACTCTCTTTTTCCTTGTCATAACCAGGTGTATGTTACTTGATCTTAGTAGTGGATAGAATTATGTATCCTCTCTTTTTCTCTCCTCATTCATACAATCAGTTCTTCACTGCTAAACTATGTTCTTTGAGTTTTCATCTAGTGTTCATTTAAAGATAGGAGAGCAAAAAGATTTTTAGCTGAATACTAGCTATACTGGACAAGTTGGATAACTATACTGGACAACTCTACAATGATTAATTGCCAGTGGTCCTTGTTATCATTGAGAATTACACAGAATGAAATATTTAGAAATGTAGAGCTTGTCATACTAGCTTTAGCTAAACATTTAGATATTTTTCTGTCTCTGTGAGTGGCTAGACATTAATTAAAATGTTTTATGGAAAATATATGATGGCTGCTCCCAAAGTAATGCTCTCTATGTTATGTTGATCCATGACGTCAGAGGTGGATGTTGGTGATACGGCAGTAGAGGTTGAACCATCCCACTGATATTCTGTTACATATTGAAGTTTACTTTTGATTTTATAATGCCTAAAGTAGATTGTGTTTTTTACCAAGGGTGATGCTTTCTTGCAAACTGATTAATTGTCTACTGTCATCTTTCAAACTATTATTTGTATTGCATTTTGCATTGTACACTAAGTGTAACAGATATCTCACTAAATGCTAATGCTATCATTAGCTCTTTTAAGCCCATTAAAATATGTATACTTTGGCAAAAGGAGGGAGAACACTGCTAGTAAAAGACAGCGAATATGGAGAACATTTTTCATACGTTCTGAAGAAAAATTAATTAAGAAATCATTTGGGAGTAAATAGGAAAGTAAAAAAGATGCTGTGTCAGCATGCAGCCAGCAGAATGAACAAAGGCAATCACATCTGAACTCCGTACGTGGAAAAAAGTGCAATACATTTTCACTCAGAAAGCAAATCCCATTCTGATAAAAAATAAAAATAAAAATCCTATGTTAATAATACCTGAGTGATTTAAAATCAAATCCAAAGATGTGCTGGACTCATACTGTAAAGTATGAACAATAAAATTCTTTCTCTGTAACTCTGTGGTGAGAGAAGCCCTGCGTTGAGTTCTCTCTGGGCTTGTAGCTCAGCTCTACACAAATGACCAGGACTGCTTGGTTTCAACAGTGGGTTTCCTTGCATTTGTCTAAATTTGATTTGATCTAAACCAAAACTTGGCTGCGGCAATACCAGCGTTTCCTGAAAAACTCAGATGGGACTCTTGAAAGAATACTGAAGACTTGTCTTTTGAAAAAGTGCCAACACCTATGACATTGTGCAACTGCAAGCTCACATGATAAAAATGATTCTTCTCATGCAACTATGAAGAGGTAGTATCACTGCAATTGTGAAGCTAATAACAGTGGATCAGTGTTCAAAAAAGGGTGTGATGTCTCACTCCAGTATTCAGAGCACTCTCACCAGAGCTGGGTCATCTGACATTAGTGGCACTGTAATTATGTTCAGCTCAGATATGAGAGCACTCAAATCTGGTGTCTTCAGTTCAAGGTTGTATTCTTTTATTAATTCAATGTCTAATTCAGAAAACAAAAAAGAAACTGAGAACTAGATGGTGGGAGTTCTGAGTATCTGTAGCAGCAACTAAACAAAGATTTTTCACTTTTTTGGCAAAGACATAGAAACAAACTAGTATGTAAGAAAGGATTGTGCAAAGCCATGTTTTAAGTAAGGGGCTAATAGTAGTTTGGAGTTTCTTTTTTTCTTATACTTTTTTTCTTTTTCCTTCTTTTGTTACAGTCCCTCAAATGTCTAACCTCAGGAGTAATTTAAATGTTTGACAACATATTCGCATGTGTGGCTAGGATCACAACAACCTTTGATTAACTTTCATTAATCCCCTCTTTGTAGAATCCAGGTCCTATCTTCCTATCTTAAAAAAAATAATCAGTTTTTTAGATAGGATTCATATTCCTCATCAGAGACACTCAAGCATGACATGGTCATTCCTCACATGTGACAAGAGAATTTCAGCACAAAGATTCACCTGGATACGCAGACAGCATTTGCAACATTATATTAAAACAATAACTGAAAGGAATTAGTGAGTCATATGGTACTCATTTATGGTGTTGTTACCTATGTGGATACAGAAAGGATCAGATATAAATTTGTAGCATATACCACTAACTAAATCTATAGAAACTCCATAACGCGTATGTTTAACCTGATGTCACATCTAGTAATTAAAGCAATGCTTAGCAACTGTAATTGAAATCAGGGCCTTTTTGCCTTAAGCAGTATGGAAGCATATAGTAATAGATGGTTCTGGCCTTGAAAAAAAATTGTAGAGGCATTATGTATCAGCATTCTTGCTATATATTGTAATATATATTGTAAACTTCTCAAGGGCTTCCACGAAATGCAAGATAGAAAATATTATTTAATATTTTTAAAACCCATTCTATTGTATTCAAGGTCCTGGCTGGGCGTGATTATGTGGGTTTTGTTCCATGATATTTATACATCAAGTGAAAAGTTTAATGCTAATATTCTCTGACATAGTAATTCAAGATAAACACATTCACTTGCAGATATGTCCATGAAGTGCGTAAGTATGATCTTCTTTTGGTTTCTGAAATTGTCTTTGAGTGCACTGAAAAGGTTTTTGGATATAGTGGTCAAAAACCCATTTAGAATACTCTGTAGTGTCTTTGTGCAAATATTTGCATTCAGTAGTTCAACATACTAAGCTATCAAAAGATTTAGGAGGACTTCAAGTGTACTTTCTGGAAACTCCACTGTTTGGGCTCCCCAGGGCTTTATCTGGGGCCAGTTCTCCTTCCTGTTTTCATCAATGACATGGATTCACGACTCAAAGGTATAGTAAGTATTGTGGACAACACTAAATTGGAAGGAGCTGTTGACTCCCTAGAGGGTACAGAGCCCTTGCATAGAGATCTCGGAAAATTGGGAGGGTGGATAGTCATCAACCACATAAAGTTCAACAAGAACAAGTACTGGAAGGTTCTGGAATGGGTTATCACTGTGGCGTCAAGAAGCTGAAGAGAAGACCAGCTGAAAGGGATCTGAGACTCCAGTTAATGATATATTGAACACAAGTCAGCAGTGTCCCTTGGGGCACTAAAGGGCCAAACGTACCTTAGGGTATGCACAGACAGCTCTGAAAGCCAGGTCAGGTGAGGGTTTGTCCCACTCTGCTCTGTGCTTTCTGGCCTCAGCTCCTGCACTGGGTGCAGGTTTGGGAACTACAATAAAAGGACATAATGTCTAGAGGGCAATGTGTATGAGAAGTAGCTGAGGTCAGTTGGTTTGTTCATCCCAGAGCATATGAGGCTGAGGGGAGGGTCTCATGGCAACCTACATCTCTTCATGAAGGGAGCAAAGGGGTAGTGTTGATTACTGCTCACTGGTAACAGTGACATGGCCCATGGGAATTACATGGAGCTATGTCATGGAAGAATCAGGTTGGATTTAGGAAAAATGTGATCCTATATTAGAACAGGCTCCCCAGAAAAATGGTCACAGCCTCAAGTGTGTTGGAGTTCAAGAAACATTTAAACAATGCTCTTATTAATGTGGTTTGAATTTTATGTGGTCCTGTGTGGTGCCAGAAGTTGGATTTGTCGATCCTTGTGAGGCTTTTTCAGCTCAGGATATTCTATGATTCTGTGATTCTACAAGAAAGCTGAAAGCCACTGTGACCCAGGTCAAAGAATTTTGAAATTCAAAGCCACATAAAATACTTTTCAGAATCAAATCAGCTGTAAAATCATATCACTATGTCCCAAAAAATTTTGATAGAGGAAAGCTTTCTCTTGGTGTGGTTTGGAAAGGAAATAAAAATTCCTGTGCTTTATACTTCTCTTATCATGTAATATGACCATGCATTTTAAAAGTGGAACAAATATTTGCTACTGAAGGATCAAAGATGAGGGAGAAAATACATGAGTTTTTAAGTTACAGAGTCAGGGAGCTTGAGGAAGGCAAACTTTGAAAATATAGAGTAGCTACTCATTTTGACAACTGCTGAAAATGTTGTTTAGTCAATGTCTCTACAACAGTCTGTGTCAAGTAGCAGAAATGCTGGAGCAGTTGTTCCTGTCCAAAGCAATTGCTACAGGTAGAGGTATCTCATCTTGTGCCTGGGTTGCTCTAGCCACCTCCTTTATCCCTGGGTACAGTGCTTGGGCAGCATCCCAGCAGAGCCTCAGAGAACAAGAATGGACTTTTCATCAGGCCAACAAGGCATTTCTTTGCTTCTTATCCAGACAGTGCAAGAGGCAGTCTTAGTGGCAAACTGAGAACATAAACAGGTCTGAATGCAATTCATAACCCTGTCATGGTTATAGAAGCTTGTAGACTATGTACACGAAGAGCTGGGGCACCGCAAGTACTGTAGCAAGGTTACAAATACAAATACAGAACCTTCAACAGCATTTCTCTGTGCTCATATGTAGTGCCTGTGCAGCAGTTTTTGCATCCAGCTCCAGTGCTAAACCATTATATATTGCAGTTTCAACAGGGAGGCAAAAATCTTCCAAATAACTAGGAAGAAGGTGATCTTCCTCAGGTGTTTCCATCTTGTTGGCATCTCTAGAATCCTGGGGGCTCATAGTAAGGGTGACTGTGTCTCTTTGGTTCTGAACTATAGCATTCATGGAACACAGATCAGAGGAGGAAAATTTATTCTATTGAAGTTAATTTTTCAGTTTCGGTTGAGTAGCGGTTGACTGCTCCCTAAATTGAAGTTTAAAACTAACTGGTTTGGGAATATTCTCTTTGCTTTTGTAACCACCTGGGAGAGTAATTTGGGTAGATAACAGCATATCACAGTTATATAATTTTGTCTTAGTTTTGCTCAGTTTAGTTAAATGCTGATCTTCTAATTATTCTGAATGTTATACGCATTAAAATGTTCTGAAAACCCATAAAAATAGCTTTTAGGGCCCAATTACAGATAAGAGCTTCACCTCATTTAAAGATCAAAACTTAAACACATAATTAGTCTGAAATTATATTTTGCTGAATGTGGCTGGTTTGTTGGATAGTTATATAAATGTCCCTTACTGAGGAGTCAGGTGATTAAATTTTTCAGATGCTGCAGCATAATTTATCCCAGGAGCAGTACTGCTGGAGCAGCACTTTTTTCTGCCATAAATAGGAGGCAAGATCAGCACCACTGGTGTCAGTGTGGTCCCATTATAAGACAAGCAGGAGAGACACACCTTGGGAGTAATTTATGTAGGAATGACAGGCAGCATTAAACACAGTCGCAAATTTTGACCTTGTCACCATGAAGGGCAGTAACACAAGCTACTTCCTATATTGATAATATTGTACACAAGTTGGTAGAACAAGACATAACTAAATTGGGCTTGGAGACAAGGTATTCAAGGAATTTATTATCAGAAATAATAAGAAATGAGAAAATATTTTTGACTGAGGTATTCTGAAGGAAAGACAGCTGCATGTGCAATTTATGGACTCCAAAGTAAGTGGTGTTATGGCAACTGGCTCCGCCTGAGGATCCAAACATGGTATTTGCAGAAAATAAACAAATAACTGCTTAAAAATGCACTCACTATACCTGTAATAGCTAAAGGAGTTTAAGTATTAGTAGGGGAAGAAAAAACATTAAAATAATTCTCTAACTGTCCACAGAAGTATCATATATCTACATATATTTATTTTGAAAATTTAGCTTTGTCTACCTACATGAAACTGTTGAATAGTAGGAAGAAATTCAGCACAGAATTAAAAAAAAGGTTAAGTTGCTGCTAGATTACAAATTGTGACAGAACTTGTAAGCAACAATATTATTTCTACTAGGGCTGTACAGTTCAGTCTTTATTTAAGTATTTAAGTCAAGGTAGCAAAAAAATATATATGTAATAATAATAATAATAAAAAAAAGCAGGAAAAAAGGACAAACTCCATTCAAAAATTTTCGTAAATATATTTATTGTAAGACCAAAAAAACAATGTAAGTGGCTCAATATATCAGAGGCTCCTTCTTTTTCTTTTCTTTTCTTTTCTTTTCTTTTCTTTTCTTTTCTTTTCTTTTCTTTTCTTTTCTTTTCTTTTCTTTTCTTTTC